>OY759187.1:13607500-14226600 GCA_963662085.1 Eupithecia inturbata
GGTGAACCTGGATGAGACTAATGACGGATCTTAGAGGATGGCACAAAAAAGTAGAGATACAGAACTAAAAAAGATGAGTGAAAATCCATTACAAAATTCTTTGAAAATATGACACGCAAAAAAATATTTTAATCCGTGATTTTATTCCATTATCTCCCCCGGTTTTCAATGAGGCCGTACTAAAAAGGTATTTAATTAAATATTGTCGTACTTCATAAACATTAACTGCCTAAATATGTTTTCCTTTCTCGAAAATATAAGCTTAATGAAAAGCTTTGAAAATATCCCGGTCTTAAGTTAAAAGATACGGGTAGTCTGTTACATTAGATTTTGTGTGGATTTTATTTTATAATGAAGTAAGTTAATGTTTAATATATCAATATTTACTTTTTTTTGTAAAATAAGTAAAATATACGGTATTTATTACTCTATTAGTTTCCATGCAAAACACATTTTACTTAATTTTAAGAAAATTGTAAGAAAATTTAAAATTGTTCAGTTGTGTTTTTCACCTTGTTTCAAGTCTTTTAAGTTGGGTTAAAAGACTTGAAACAAGGTGAAAAACACCACTGAAATTTTATCCAAGTTTCATTGACGTAAGGAAACATGAAAGAACTTACTACTGAATCGTGGAAAAGGCTTGAGTTGCACGGAACAGAATAATATTATGACTATTGCGAAGAGATGTGAATGAAAGATGTGCACCAGTGAATAGTTGAATGCAAGTTTTTTATTTATAAGTCATCTCACGACACACTTTCATTAAAATCCTATGTGTGTGCGTATGTGTGAGTGATCTGTATTTAAAATTGTGTATATACACAACTATATATAACTATAACACTTATTTATTTAAGAACACTGTAGTTTGTACTTTAGGTTGTAGTACTTTAAGTAACATAACTTAATCGAATATTGTGAAGGTAGCTTTTAATGCGTGTAGGATCTTTTTCAGTTTCTTATTAAGAATAAAGAAGAATTGATGGAGCTACTCGTATAAAATTTCGTACAGAAACTGTGTAGCCTTCGACATACGTGAAAGTTAAGTGTTTTCTGTTGTATGCATTCTACATACATGTAGATTAAGAACAATTGAAATTCGGCGTTGATTTTACATGATAATACATCTGAAACTGTAGTGCTTTTAAAATTGCTTTTTAACACGTTGCCTACATAATTATTACTCTGAGCGAAGTCCAACAATCTTGCTGGCGGATATTTGCCAAAATCTTCAGGTGTGAAAAGTTTGGCAAGTAGGAAAAACGGTGTGAAATGTGGAAACTGGAGAAATTTAAAAAGATTCAGTGCTGAACTTTTGCTGTATTTAATTGTTTTTTATCCTCGGTAACAAAAGTATGATCTATCTGATGAATTGATGATGCATTTTTAACAGACTACAAAAAACGGAAGAGGTTCTCAATTCGGCTGTATGTTTTTTTTATGTGTTAATGTTTCTTGATATATCCGCCAATGGTAAACCGATTTTGCTGATTATTTCATTATTGTATAGAGAATGACCGCAAAGTAGTCCCATAAAATTTTTATTCGCGTGTAATTAGTATTTACCTCGTCAAGTTTAATTAAACCGCCAAGTGCGAGTCGACTCGCACACGAAGGGTACCGTAGGTACCTACCGTAAAAATCAGGCAACTTTTTCAAAGAACATCAAATTTGCACTTGTCGGACCCCATTAAACTCAATTTTATTATATTTATTGTATATTTTTGTGATTACAGTTGAAGTTTTACTTATTTATAGAAATTTTAATTGAAAATTAATTAATTATAAATATTGTCGTTCAAGAGATACAGCCTTGACAAACGAAGAGCAAAAATAGCCTAAAAAAATCACGTCTTTGGACGCCCCCTTAATTTGCATATTTGTTTTATTTTTATTACTTGTTGTTGTAGCGGCAAGAAAAATACAAATTCTCTAAAAATTTCAACTGTCTTCCAACAACGGTTCATGAGAGAGAGCCCTGTGACAGACAGACGGAAGGTATTTGTGTTGCAGAAGAAGGCTGTTCGTGCAATCTATAGTAGGAGTCCCAGATAATCCCTACGTGATAAATTTAAAGAAATAAACATAATGACAGTACCATGTCAATATATTTATGAAAACCTATTGCACACTCATAAAAATATCAACTGGATCCCTAAAAATAGCGATGTACATAATTTTAATACTAGAAATAAACATAAACTCGCACGAACGTGTTCAGTTTTGTGTAGTCTAGTTAGACTACACAAAATTAATGTATCTTTTAAAGAGTTTTGTATGTATACGCTTCACAACAATACTCCTAATGAGTTGCAAACATTATCAATAAATAAGTTCAAACCAATTGTCAGTCCTGTGCAAAAAGGCTTACTATAAAATATCAGATTATCTAGAGGATGAAAAACCTTGGGACGGGATTTGCTACCAACTCGAAAAATAACAACTAACAGGCTAAAGATTTCTTCACCGCTTCTTTACTGTAGTCTACATACCGAAGCGACTGAAATCCAAAATATCACTTTATTTCCGTGTTAGTGTTTAATTATTAAGAATTTGAACTTTTCTAAGTCTACATTTAGTGTTTTTTTTTTTTTTTATAACAGGGGCAATGGCCTATATTAACAAAGAAAATTACAATCAAATTATAACTAGTATTTACCATTGAAACAATTAAGCTAACTGCAGACTGTTGCAAACAATCTACAGGTAGCTCAACTGATCCATATCAATACCAGTCGGAAGCGTCCCCAAGACGCTGGCTGCATTGCCCCGCTCTGTATGGCAATGCTGATGCGCTGCGCCAGGTACCCGCCAGCTCTCGGGTCACGCGTCGCGTCGACCAGACGCTCAGATAACTTTTTGAAAACCCGGAGAGCCTCGGTACCCCACGGACCCAGGGTCTCGACCCCAAAGGGAGCAAATGTGTAGGCTCTGTCGAGACTTGCATATTTGCGTCTCTTGAGATCCTCGGCCAAATCTGCCGCCGCACCAGCCCTCACGGATGTCCTCGGAAGATGGGAAGGCGCAAGTGTGTCGACGCAACTAGCGTCCCACACTATGGGCCTCCCCAACTCCCATGGGACTAGTGTCATGCCGTCGGGCCTCTTACCATCGTCACGCAACAGACCATTCGGTTCGAGAATAGCTGGTACGTTAGCGGTGACAAAGGCCCGCCGGGTGACGTCGTTAAAGCTGGCATAACGAGACATCCGACCGGCGGCCGTAGTACACGATAATCCGTGATGACCAAGCTGTACATTTATTGTATTTATGACAATAAAGTATTTGACCTTGACTTTGACTTTGATTTATTTATAAAATTTGGTATGTCTACTCTCTTACTCTATCTTACTAGACAAAATTGTAAGCCTGTAGGTTTGATAATGTCTTAGATAAAGAAGGGAACAAAAGCAAAAGGTGGCATTCAGGCATTGATGTTTATTTCTTAATGCTTTCCTTTTCCTTTTTACTCGTAGGCATTATTATACTTTTTCCGTAAATACATTAAAAGCAAAAGTTTCCCAACCAATACACTATTATGTATATGTACGAGACAAAAGCCGCGAGCACCATAGTATCCCCAAACAGACAAAGATCATGAGAAAAAAGGTTGGAGTTTGCCACTTAATTATTTGCGCCAGAGAAGATTCCAAAGCCTTATTGTTATTAGCTTTGATTCTGCGCAAACTCTGTGAATTTGTGTATATCAAATACAAGCTTAGAAAACTTATTGCAATGAAACTAGTCACACCTCAACATCGCCATCAACGACCATGATGTAGGGAGCGCTCCAGACAGGAGGGATGCCGGTAGATGCAGGATGCGGCAAGCTGAAGTCTGGAGCTATGGCGCATATAACCGCAGGCATCCAACAGTAAAATAGCAATAAGTCTAAAATGAGATGATGATACTGAAGACGCCTTTCAAAAACCTACCCATATATATTATAATATTTAATTGTTTCGAGTAGTTTGAGTATTAATGTATGGGATTCTTATCTTTTAAGAACAAAAGAATGGAGAATTTTAGGAATATCCCTTAAAAAAGTTGAATCGCTGGATAAGCGACCATAACAGCATTTGTTACGGGACGCACTGATTGGGGTGAGTTTTTCGATAGAAGTATAGTATCTAGGCCAGGATATGTAAATGTAGTCATGTTGGTGGACTGTCAAGAAATTATAAAATCATGATATTTTTACATATCGTTAATGTAGGTCATCAGCCATCTGGTACCATAACACTAGTTCTCTTCTTACTTTGGGGTTAGAGTTAGATGATGTTGTGTGAAAATGTCCAGTATTATAAATTTTTTTGAACAGCGTGGCTCAGAGTCGGGTCCTGCTGAGACAAATAACTCCTCAAAGGTTTTTGTCTACAGGAGTTATTGATTCCCGACGTTTTGTTTTCAATAATATCTTGAGAGATATTGTTATCTTCTTGGTTAGATGATTTGTCGACATTCCTGTGTTACTGCAGGAATGTTTTTTTGCGGCTTGAAGGAACAATTTTATAATCGTGTCGAAATTACAATTTTTCTGCGTCGAGTCGGACAAATAATTTGAACTATTGTCAGCGTTACATTATTTGATTATGTCATTTATTGTTTCAGGTAAGCAGTGTTTCTAAGGTCCATAATCTGAAAGTTACGCGCTCTATAAATCGAGAACAGGTAAATCAGATGATACATCGAAGATCGATGAATCGAGTGCTGGGTACCCTAAGTAGCTAGTACATTAGTATCGTAAATCAATAGGTACTTAACAGGATCCGATCCCATTAGTTTTATTAAAACGACACACTCATTAGTAACAATTTCGCAGAACGATATATATTATACCGACAATTACAAAGGTAAAATGGCCGTTATGCGACTCCTGGCTTTAATAGGCGTTTAAAATTCAGCGTTACGTTATGTTGAGGTGGTGCCACTTCTTTGATTCGCTATAGAAGAGGGCTGATAAAGTAGTTCATTTGGAATAAGCCCCATCATGAGTGTTTTATTAGAAAAGGGACCCATTGATATCGAGCTTAGAAAAAAAACGTCGATATTCCCCTTTAAAATGATGCCCTCCACTTTTCAGTACAGTTGCATTCACAAAGTGTAAGTCATCATAGATTCAAAGAAGGATGAAATTGTTTTAGCTGTGTATAAATTTACAAAATCGATTGAGTTACTTGAAAATTGTGTTTTAAATTGTTTCTTTATTAGATTGTATTTTTTTTTTGTTAATAAAGGTTTAATCACAAAGCACACACCTCTAATGCGTCAGTGCGTCAGTGCCTACAATAACTTCGTTCTAGAACACTTATAAAATCCTCAATATTTTGAGTGAAACACCAGTAGCAGCACTGTCTCGCAGTCCTCCCTAATTGGACAAAGTAGTCCTCAAAGGTGCTCTGTTGGTTCGTTAGCTCCAACTCGACACAGAACTAAGAGCTGATTCAAGTGTTTCAATGATTAATATTAGTTTGATTCTCTTCTCATACAAGTATTTTTAAGACCTTTTCACAAACTGGAAAGGAAATTCAATTTAGCTAACATGTTATAGCTAAATTGAATTTCCTGTTATACAATATCAAAAAGCCTAAACTAGGCTGGAAAGCCTGTAAAAAAACGATATTTCTAATCTCTAAATAGTATTCATACTAGTTAGTAAACTCCGTAGCGCGTGCTACGAAGCTACGAGAATGGCGTAGCATACACGTCGCCGTAATCACAGATAACGTGTACATATGTATATTAGTCAAGTTAATATATATGCTAGCTTATATATATAGTAATATATTATATATGTATAAGGTATACTATGGACCGTAGAATAAGTTAAATAAGATCTGTATCTTTACTTTAGTCTGAAATAAATGAATTATTATTATTAAAAGACTTTAACGCGCACGCGCTAGCTTCAATGGTTGTCAACGGTTTTAGGTTTAAAGAATACTTATTTTCTCATAAGAAATACATTTAATTTATCTGAGAAAAAATCTTAAAGTTAAGTATATTAAATAAAGCTTTGAGGAGCCAAACAATTTTTGTTTAAGTTGTGATGTCCTCCTAAATTGGTCTTATTAGTCTCAAAGTTAAAAAACCACTGTAGGTATAAAGTTTGTGGTAGGGTTCTAACACAAGTATGATTTGACAGCTGTCAACAAAAATTTTGATTACCTAGGTACTTAATTAATATAGTATTGTCTTAGCAACCTCTCAAGATGCATGACAGGAAGCCTTGCAACAGGGCTCCTCATACCTAGCCTATAAGTGAAACTCACAAGACCTCTCACATTGTATTATGATTGCAAAATAAATAAATAAATAGATTTTGTCCTTACCTTTCATTTAAACTATAAAATCAAATTCTAACACGAGTAATTTCCGAGATATAGCCGTGATAATTTTGGACACTGGTATTTTGACATTTGCTTTCATTTCTGATTATAGCTACATATGTATTGTTTGTCATACGCTTCTAACGTCTGTGTCCATTACTGTCACTTACGTCAGTAACTGCCACAAATGACGTTAACTGTCAAAATTACAGCATGCCAAACGACAGTAAAGTATCAGTAAAACTGTTAAAAACTTAGGGATTCTTATAGATAACCAACTGTCCTGGGGACCTCAGTTGGCAGAAGTTAGCCGAAAGACCTTCGCATCGGCGGCTTCGCTCAGACGCTTGCGAAACTTTTTACCAACATCCACCAAAATTGCACTTGCTCAGTCACTTTTGCTTCCTATCCTCGACTACGCCGACGCCAGCTATCCAGATCTAACCCAAGCACAGCTTGACAAGCTTGAGCGGCTTCAAAACTTTTGCATACGCTTCATCTTCGGTCTGCGAAAGTATGACCACATTACAGAGTACCGCAAAAAGCTTAAATGGTTGCCCATCCGTCTTCGCCGGGACGCACACTTCCTTTCACTCCTATATTCTATCCTTTTCGTCCCAAATACACCCCGTTACCTCAAGGAACGATTTGAATACCTCCATCAAACCCATAGCCGCTTCCTCCGCTCAACTCACACTCTTCAACTGAAAACTTTCCGCCCCTTCCATTCTTATAGCTCATCTTTTACCGTACATGCCATAGAGCTGTGGAATGCCCTACCCACTTCTATTAGACATGCTAAGTCTCTCCCTATATTCAAAAATATGGTCTATGAACATTTCCTCACCTCAACATCTAATTGCTAAGTATAATTTTGTATGTTTACTATATTTATTTTATGTTATGTAATAGTATATCTATGTTTAAGTATATAAGTAGTTATATAATTATGTGTAAGTATAATATTGCTTCCTACTACCTAAAAATTATTTCTGTTTACACGCCACCGTCTATACTTTTTCAGTCACTTCTTGTCCATCCTAAGGTTGCCTGGAAGAGATCGCTCTTAGCGATAAGGCCGCCCATTGTACATTATCTTTTTTGTTTTTGTGTTCTGTGTTATTTTGTTATTATTTGGTGTGCAATAAAGAATATTTGTATTGTATTGTATTGTATTGTAAAGTATGTATGACAATAACTGTTATTTTTGACAGTAACTGTCATTTTGGCAAGTCTCATACAAAACGTAAAATCTTTTTATTTTAGTCATTTATAAAATACAGAAAATTCAACGAAATAATAAATACAAATTAACAATCTAGAGGCAGCTCAGCTGATTTATTGATAATGATAACCTTTTTTGATAAAACATGACCAATAGATGTTGTAGGTTGTAATGAGAAGCACTCTGACTCTTCGTAAGACGCTGGAAATAGGCAACGTCTCACGTGAGAACTTGGGAATGAGCACGTCTCACGCGAAACGTTAGGAATAACTCGAAAAATCCACCCAGATAACTAAATGTCTCTTCGGAATATATCTTCCTAGACTATTATATTATCTTGCTTTGCAGTTACGTATGTAGATGGAGTGAAAATTCAATCCAGGTAACTGTTTGTCTCCGCGGAAGTTAATTTTCCACCGAGACCACTCGTTACCGAACAGTAGTGTAGGTGGAAATAAATTTAAATCCAGTTATCTAGTTGTCTGCGCGGAACAAACCATACTTTGCCTTATAAATAAAAACTAATATAATCTTAGATTTTTAAGATATAGGTTTTTAAGTGTAAATTGTAGATGTAATTGTTTTATTCTGTTATTGTAATTTTCTATGTGCTAAATAAAACTATATATAAATCACAATTCAATAATAAAAACAAATTAGAACTAGTCAGCATTGCCATACAGCGGGGCAATGCAGCCAGCGTCTTGGGGACGCTTCCGACTGGTATTGATATGGATCAGTTGAGCTACCTGTAGATTGTTTGCAACAGTCTGCAGTTAGCTTAATTGTTTCAATTGTAAATACTAGTTATAATTTGATTGTAATTTTCTTTGTTAATATAGAACTAGTTGTTACAATTGAAACAATTAAGCTAACTGCAGACTGTTGCAAACAATCTACAGGTAGCTCAATTGATCCATAATAAAATATATAAATCTTAATCTGTTTTAATGAACTAATTGAGTAATGCCCGAAAATTGTTGTCCTCAAACTCCATACATTTGATTATAAGGCTAAAAGTATCGAATGCTATGTGCTGTTGAAAACAAAATGTGGACTTGAAGATTTTAAGTAAAATTAACATTTTATTAAAAACTAATCACTAAGCGTTGTAAACCATTAAATCGTTTCATTAGCCCCAACTCTCATTAGTTTCTTTAATTTATTTTACACAAAATTGAACCTCTCTGCAAATTAGAATAGTGTAATCTAAGAAACTAATTAATTTAATTCTAGTTGACAAGTTTTACAACTGAAATAATTTTACGAAAAGTAATTATCTTCAAAATTTATTTTTAAACGAATTTCGTGTGCTTCTCAAGATTTACATAGAAAATTACTGCGTCGAAGTAAAATATTGAGATACCAGGCAAGCATAAACCGAGTAGTAGTGCGCAATCTCTTAATCTATTCACCAGGTTCTTCCATCTTGTCAGCGACAGAGAATGGCATTTTTCAGACAAATTAACTAATGCATCTTCAACCATCAGTAAAAACTGAATATAATATCATTAATAAATGATTTTTAGTGTATATACGAGTAGTATTGATTGCGCGGAGCTCCTTGAGCAAATAGGACTGCAAACATGCACGGTTGCACTGAGACTCATTACGTTCATTATAGTTAGGACCAATTACAGGCAGAATGCATTTGTTTATAGAGCCTCCTCCTCGTTTAATCATTTCGTAAATGGAAACAGTGAGGTAGACTTAATTAACACCAGTACAAATAAGCTTAGAAACTTACTTAGTGATCTATTTTAGACCTAATGACTATGTAACCTATTTAACTTAATTCTTTTTGTTTTTTCAGTATTTTTCTATAAATTATGTTTATGTTATTTCCAATAAGTCGTCAACTTACTTTGTATCATGTAATTTTTAAGTGTACCTATCTGCGGAAACTTGTAATTAGCCGTCAGCAAACACGCACTGGTCTGTCCAGGCATGTTCTATATTTTTATCTGAATGTTTGTACACCCAGCTGTAAGTTTCTCCAAAATGTTGAAAATAAAATAGATAAAAATAATGCCTTTCCAACTACTGGACTTGGTACGGTTTAGTACGGCGTGCAGATTTTTTTTAAAATAACTCGGAGTTTTATCTTGTTTTTTGAAATTTCATTATGCTGTACATACCTACCTATGTATGAAAGCTGTCAAAACTCCAGTCCTAAGAATCACCAAAAATATTTTTTTTACTTTAAAGGAACTATACTACTAACCACTTGACATTGTTACTGCATTGGTGTGAATCAAACTTCATATTTTTTTATAACCGCCTTGCTCGTCAGCGTCGTCGGTCAAAACATAATCTCAACCCCTCCACACCCGCGTGCATAAGACGCTCTGCCGCAGTTTCGTTGATCACCAAACAGTTTGTCAATGTCAGCAGCAAGTTCACACTCCAAACTACAGATTGTACTGTAAATATGGATGCGGGGATAGAGGCAATTAATACTCAAGAGGCTCATGAGTATCCCAGGGCTTACTGGCTAGTTCAAGCGGACTGGGGAAATGAAATAGCTAACCTGGCTTTATGGGCAGGGTATAGTGGGGCAGCTGGGTTGTGCTGTGAAGTTTGTAACGGGATGTGCACAAAACGATACAAAGAGTTTTTGATATGGAGATGTTATCAGTCACGACAGTTTTTGTAACCTATGTTTGCTTGGGTACTGCAAGTGAGTTTTTATTGGCAAACATACCAATGTACCCCCATTTTTACAGGTTGACTCTTCTTTCTTTACTTTTAAACTAAATTGTCGTTAATCAAAGTCAAAGTCAAAGTCTTTATTTCCATAAATACAATAAATATATACTTAGAAAAGGTCAAATTACTAGTATAATTATTCGATTTTATGATTATGACTTATGGTTAACCCATAATTTATCTGTTAGGACCCAGGGACTCCGCGCTAAGTTTCATTTTGGTCTAAAAACTTAACTATCGCGTTTTTGTTTTCGCGCGTCCCAGTACCTTCCTGCAGTAACAGCCCGGGCACGGGGTGAAGAGGACGTGCGCCTACGCCGCGCGTAAAGGTAAGTAATTGTGCCCATAGAGTCCGCTGGACTCCATGGGGGTATTTGTGTGACAAAAATATTATTTTGCTGCATTGTAATGTTATCATTATTTCAATGTTATTTTTGTGTTTTAGGCTAACGAATGGCTTCAAACAGTCGGTCAGTAAATCTACTTGATTCAGAAGCTGAGTCGGTGGTACTTGACTGGCACAGATGTGATGACGAGGAGTCCAACGACGAGGAGCGAGGGCAACATATAGGCGAGGGATAGAGAGTAAAAAGCGCTGCACGATTTTTTTTTCGTATAAACCTGTGCCATTTTTTAATTAGTTTTTAAAAGTTGATTATATATTAGACTTGTTATTGAAATAAATAGTTTAAAATAATGATTTCTTGTATGTAAGTTTCGAGCCAGAAGTTGGCATTGTTTTTTGTTTACTTATTTTTTAGACTATTAGGTTTTTCAATTGTCAACAAGACTGTTTACCAACTAATAAAGAAATTTGATATTAAAGCTTATAAAAATAATGTTCCTAAGTAGAATAAACCAATTTTGAATACTTTTTTGCTTTTATTTTGATCAAAATCAATGATTTTTATGCAAGGAGTCTCATGGACTCCATGGGGTAAATTAAGTGATCTGGGGTCACCAGGTAAACCAAGGGTTAATAAAGTATTTTAAATCCCCAGTGGCTCAAAACGAATGTTTATGTATAAAATTTTCTCTGCCTGCCTGAATTTTCACTTTTATTCATAAAAATAATAATCAAAATCAACAATCCTTACTTATTCATACCCACAGGTCGTACAAAGAAGTTCAATATTTTAACACTAACAAAAATTTCAGCGAAACCACAATATACAAGTCGTGGCGGTGCTATTCATATTTATTGTACACTAATGTTCATATTTATTGTACACTTATGTTCATATTTATTGTACACTAATGTTCATATTAATGTTCATATTTATTGTACACTAATGTTCATATTTATTGTACACTAATGTTCATATTTATTGTACACTAATGTTCATTTTAATTGCACATGAGTATCATCTGTGAAATCCTTCTTCAAAGTCTATTTACTCTATTTACTTTCCATTTCGAAACAAAGCACAATTAAAACAGAGTCCACAATTTATTGTATTGGTTCAAACCCTTTGAATTCTATTGTTAGTAATAAATCTCTCAATTATATGCAAAGTCATACACGAGAGCTCAATTTTTTATTGATCAAATTGTTATGGGATACCCATGAAACATTATTAACTGAGTGATAGTACGACAGTAGCAGAGTACATTTATTATGTATTTTATGAAGAAAATGCGTAAAAAAGTAATTGTGCTGATTGAACGCTTTCACTGCTCAGCCTCTGCGGTGCGACCCGCAGGGGCGCGCTGTGGCTACAAACCAGGGTTGTTGCGAATAAATCAGCATCAGCATCAGCATCCGCTGATGATCAGCATTGATTTAAACATCAGCATCAGCATCCGCATTGATCGATGCTGATTTTCAATGCTGATGTTCGAGTCGCGACATGAAGAGGCTGGGCTTAAAGCGCATTTTTGTACAAAATTTGTTCAAAAATAAGAATTTTCAAAGTTATTTTGATTATTCGTTGTTGATTTCATAAAAGGAATATAAGATAATTTTAATTATTTGATGTTGACTTTATGGGAAGTTTCAAAGATAATTTTAAATGTCTGCTGTTGATTTATAAGAAGTTTCAAAGCTAGTTTTTTATCATACGAGACGATTCAACGATAAGTAGTTTAAAATATTTAATATTCGTCAAATAAATAGTGAGATATTATAAACAATGTTTTATTTCACTATAAATAAAATATTTTTCATCATCATCCGGCATCAGCATCCGGTGATGTGTCAAAAATCCGCATCAGCAACAACCCTGCTACAAACCAGTGCTAGAACGACATGTGCGTCGTGGGCTATGAAGTAAATATCATAACTCTATGCTATATAGTCCGACTTCCACTTCACTGAACAAACCAAGCTCATCACAAAATACATTCCCATTAGGTACTTATACAGTGAAACCCCTAACTAAGACATGCCCACTGATATCTCACTTAAGTCACTGACATTTTTACGCGTTCTCCCCCCTCGGCCCCTCCTGTCTCTGACGTAATTAGACCCGGCATTACATTAATAACCTCACTTCTGTTTATCTAAATGACATCTACGAAATGAGACTCGATTATTAGATTCCTTTACGGGGCTTTGGATGGATTATGTATTCCATATGTGTTTTCGATACCGCCTGGTCCTTAAATAAGTATGGTCAGTCCATATGTTGATATGTTGAGTTAAACATATTTGTGCTGACAGATTTAGACGGACCACAGTATCGATGTGATCATATCGCATTATTGAAATCTATACCCATGGGTTTTTTTTTTTTATTAATTCTTGTTCCTCTAACATAATCAGAGACTTTATACAACCTTATTCTATATTAAACGTATTTATATTTATCTTATGTCTATTGTTTATATCTACTATTATTTTTTTTCTCTATCAGCTTCACATATACGAGTATGTATGCTATATTATATATTTAAATATATATATATAAATCATATTTTATCTATCTATTTCTTAAGATTACCTTCTTTGCGATCTTTATACAATAGTTTAGAAACTTAGGGCGTAGAAACTTATCATTAATAATGTTCTGTAAATTATTGCATGCAATTTGTACGTCCAGTTCGTTTTCCATGTTGAACCTTTCACAACCAAAAACAGGGCAATCAAAAAGAATATGTGGCACGGTTTCTTCTGCCATACGTCAAGCGACCCCTCTCGGATTTGTCGCTTGACGTATGAAGCCGGACACAAGTCATAGTCAGGCCTTCTTTTGGTATTTAGAGCTGCCTCTTTAGCTAGCATGTCGGCTCTCTCATTTCCATCCATTCCCCTGCATGAGCTTTGATCCGAAACAAGGAAACATCTTTGTCTTGGAGTGCCATGGTCAAAGTCAAAGTCAAAAGTCAAAGTCAAAAAACTCTTTATTTCCATAAATACAATAAATGTATACTTAGAAAAGGTCAAATTCTTAATAATTAAACACTGACACGGAAATAAAGTGATATTTTTGATTTCAGTCGCTTCGGTACGTAGACTAAAGTAAAGAAGCGACGAAGAAACCTTTAGCCTGTTAGTTGTTATTTTTCGAGTTATTTTTCGAGTTGGAGCAAATTCCGTCCCACGCTTTTTTATCCTCTAGATAATCTGATATTTTATAGTAGGCCTTTTTACACAGGAAGGTTTTGACAATTTGTTTGAATTTATTTACTGATAATTTTTGCAACTCACTAGGAGTTTTGTTGTAGAAGCGTATACATTGCCCTTTACAAGATACATTAATTTTGCGTAGTCTAGTTGTGGGCACAGCGAGTTTATGTTTATTCCTTGTATTCAAATTATGTACATCGCTATTTTTAGGGAACCGATTGATATTTCTATGAGTGTACAATAGGTTTTCATAAATATATTGACATGGTACTGTCATTATGTTTATTTCTTTGAATTTATCACGCAGGGATTCTCTGGGACCCATACTATAGATAGCACGAACAGCCCTCTTCTGCAACACAAATACGGTGTTAATATCTGCAGCGTTCCCCCACAGTAGAATACCATAAGACATAATACTATGGAAGTAGCTGAAATAAACAAGTCTAGATGTATCCACGTCTGTAAGATGACGGATTTTTTTGACAGCATATGCTGCAGAACTAAGTCTTCTCGATAGCTTATCTATGTGTGCGCCCCATTGAAGTTTATTATCTAAGGTGATTCCTAAGAAAACGGTACTTTCTACAATTTTTAACGTTTCTCCTTTTACATTTACATCAGCCTGAACTTGTTTAACATTAGGTAGAATAAATCTAATACATTTCGTTTTGGTTTCGTTAAGCAAAAGATTATTGACATTAAACCAATGGACTACTTTTGAGATTGCATTATTCACATCATCGAAATTCGTGTCTTGTCGTTTTATTTTAAAAATTAATGAAGTGTCATCAGCAAACAATACAATCTCGTGATTATTCTTAACAAGATGAGGCAGGTCGTTAATATAAATTAAAAATAGGAAAGGGCCGAGGATAGATCCCTGCGGTACACCCATTGTAACTACAGACCCCGAAGACCGTTTCCCATTTATGTCAACTCTTTGTATCCTATTACTCAAATAAGATGTAAGAAGACCCAAAGAGCTGTTCCTTATTCCTTAGTGATTTAGTTTCCTGATTAATGTTTCATGGTGTACGCAATCGAATGCTTTTGACAAGTCGCAAAAAATGCCTAATGCATCTTGCGACTTCTCCCAAGCATCAAAAATATGCGTTACTAACTCTACACCGGCGTCAGTAGTTGACCTGCCGCTAGTAAACCCGAATTGCTTACTATGTAGCAGGTCATTTCCATTGAAATGCCTAAGCAATTGATGTAAATAAGTTTTTCAAAAACTTTGCTGAATGTAAGCAGTACTGATATTGGTCTAAAGTTAGGTTCTGGTTCGAAGGTTTACGCGTGTTTCTATGGCGAGTGGATGGATAGAGCCATTATTCGTGATAGAGCCAGACTAGAGCCGAACGTGAATCGCTGTAGATACCGAAACTGGTCTCCCGGCGTTTCATAATCTCACGCGTGGCTCTACATATGGCGAAGAGTTCCGCCTAGTACACCGTGCAGTAAGATGATAGCTTAAGTCTGAGGGTTTTGATTTCTGCTTCGCTATTCCACAGGGATAGCGCCGCCCCAACCTTACCCTCTATCTTGCTATCATCTTCAAAAATTCGGACTGCCTGGATATTGTTTTGTTCAACATCTTGTTGGTTTACCAGGCTCATAAACTCCACGTCCATATGCTTTGCCGGATGCGGAGTCAGATCGTATGATGCCATCATTTCGACCTCTCGGTCTTCCAACATTATCTGGAAATCTCCACGCTTGGCTTCATACAGGGCAGCTGCCTCCTGGATCCTAAGATCCAATGGTAGTATACCAGCTAGCACTAATGCCGAGTTTAGTGACACTGTGCGGTACGCTTTGGTTAGCTTCAGGGCAAAAAATCTCTGGGCTGCGTTAAGACGTTTACGCACATTGAGTTTCTTAGTAGCAGGTGCCCAGACGCTAGCCGCATAGGTCATTACAGGTTCCACTACCGCCGTGTAAATAACTTGAACACTTCGGGATGGACACCCCAGCTGCATCTGGCTGCCCTCGACAGCTGTTTGTATATGTTCAGAGCCTTTCTGCATATATTATATTTGCAGTGTGAGCATTGAACGTTAGCTTGCTGTCGATGGTCAGTCCCAGAAGCTTTACCTCGGTCGACATGCCAATGTTGATCCCGCCCATTCTAAGGAGTGGTGTATCATATTTTAGTTTCCTTGTTAGGACCATCGCGCAGGTTTTATGCGGAGTACATTTTAATTTGTTGCCGGATCCCCACTCCTGAACATAGGCGAGAGCAGCATTAGCCCGTCTTTGAACCTCTAATGCTGTGTCTCCGTCAAACAGCATCACCACATCGTCGGCGAAAGCCTGACTATAGTGTCCACGCTGGTTCAGACCTTTGAGAGAAAGAGAAGATCCAAGAGAATATTGCAAAGCATTGGTCCGCCGATGGACCCCTGGACACACCCTTTGTTGGTCTTTTTGTGATGTTCGCACCCAGCGTATCGCACTTTGACACAACGGTCCTGCAGGTAGTTATCGATAAGCCTTCGGAGATTGACCGGACAACCTGACTCAGCTAGCTTTACCCGGATAGCTGGCCACCAGGAACTATCGAAGGCTCCCTCTATGTCCAATGATACTAGAGTAATAAGTTTCTTTTGGTCTAGTTTACTTCGGATTTGTTGTATAAGGTCATAGAGGGCGTCCTCGGTGCTCCTGCGTGGCATAAATCCATACCTGCGTGTGCTAAGTTTCGGAATCAGGTGCCATTTCAGTCTCCCGATGGCAATTTTTTCCAGGATTTTGCCCATCACTGGCAGTAGTCCTATGGGCCGATACGACTTTGGCACCCTGTAGTCGTCCTTTCCTGGCTGCCTTAGACCCACCACCGTTGCTTCCTTCCAAAGGAGCGGAAAGTGGCTAATATACCCATGAGTTGATCCCAGAAAGGTCCGTGGGAGACACGCTGTAGGCCCAAAATAGATAAACAAAAGATATAACACGAAGTTACTTTACTGGCGCTAACAAATTGTGCATGAATCTGAATCAACTTGGTACAATCATTAAATTGGTCCATTAGATAGAACTTTTTTATACATGGTGAATTTAGGACTAAAAGTTTCCTGTACCTCAATATGCTAAATAGTTAACTGAAATTATTTGACTGGTATCATTCCTTTTATGTTAATAATGAAAATTTCTCGAAGAATGGAACTAGTCAAACGTGAATTTTCAATTAACTGAAGTGATATTATTGCTCAAAAACGGTTATGTATCAAAAGAAAACAACGCAATCCTGTCAAGGGTAATACATCAAAAAGGAAAGGAGAATGAATAAAATTGTACTGTCGTCCCCTTTAAGCCACTTTCAATTGCTTCAACAACTTGTATACTTCGGTGGAGATATTGCGATGGAAAACGCGTGGTCAGAGTGAGAACGACAGCATGTTTATGCTAAACAATTCAAGTTTCTGACTTATTAACCTATCATATAAATCAACTAAACTATGGACAATAAATAATTTGTAACGTCTATTAGATACCAGTCTTTTCTTGTATATGACCATCACTCAACTGGCACGCAACCATTTACGGGTAATTTTTTTTAGATTTTTTTGCTCTGGAGTAACGACAAATATCTACCAAATCGTCGGAGCAATCGGTTGGAAACCAATACTATAAAGTAGAAAAGCCTAGAGGCCATAACAACAAAAAAACTTTTAAAAGTTTAGAATAAAATCTGTGTTGGGTTGTGTTGGTTAATAAATGTTTCTCTATCTATCTATCTAAAAAAAGTTTAGAATAAAACCTTTGTCTGGCAAGCGACCAAAACTCGGTCGATCCGGCGACCAAAACTCGAACGCTGCCAGTCTAAGGTGAAAGCAATACAAACCTTTATTTCTAATTGATCTTGGATGGCGAGTACATTGTGTTTATGTATGTATTCTGTAGTAAATGTTACGTTTTATGCAAAATAGAAAGATTTAAGTCGAAAAAGTCGTTGTAGAACCAAGTTAATGAAAAGATGGGGGCGCCAAATTAAAATTATTGTGTTTGCTCTTGGTCTTTCTGCTTCGTACTCGGAAATGAACAAAGATACTCTGTGGATGTTTTGATTAGAAGTAGTTGACCACCCAAGCTGAATATAAACATAAAAATCAACTCACTAGAGCTCGGCATTCGTCATCACAGCCACTTGATATCAGAAGCTTTTTTGCATCGCGTCGAAATTCTCGAAAAGTTTTTATGAGCTGTGTAAACAAATTGTTTGGGCACGTGCTGGTTTTTGCTTGTAATGTAACAATAGACTATTTAACTTTCGAATAAAATACATTTCTTAGTTTTAAATTGGATAAATACCTCATTTTACAAACTTTCACCACGATTTTACCAATCCTCTTACTTTACATGGTTATCATTTAAATATTTGTATACGACTACAGAATATTTACATGTTAATTTGTAGAAAATTTTATGGAAAATCCAAATATATGTATATAGATTAATATTACTAGGTATTCCAACAAAAAAATCAAGAAATCGGCGAAAAATTCTGCATGTGCATGCTGCGTGACGCATGCGCGCGCGGCATATGCCAGCTGAAGGGAGTGCCCACTGGGGCGTTGTGCCAGCTGAGAAGAACCTACTCTAATTTCTGAAAGTTTTAGACACATGGCCACAAAACACGATACTTTGCGCTATGACTTAAATGTACAGCAATTTCACCATTCAGTTGATTATCAATATCCCACTCCCTAAATAATGTATCATATTCCGCTCGCACTAGCACCAAATCAAATCTGTTTTGAGATCGTACTTAGAATGATCAATCACGAAGCTATGCCTGACGCCGCCCGACTTTAGCCTACAACAGCTGATTTTAGCCGAGTAGCCTCTTACTAAATTGAACTAAACAAGGGTTTACGTAAAGTGGATGAAAGCCAACCTACAACGTAATCTATCATTCTCTATTCCAAATTTAAAAACTTGAATTTCGAATTCCTTGTTAAATATTCGATGATGAATATGCACGCGCCCTTCTGTTCTAGGTTCTTTTTTACTATACATTGTGTCAAGGTAATTTTATAAAAAATCGATTAACATGACGATTTAAATTTAAACCATCATAAAATTAAAACGGCTGCAACTGTTTGCATCAGACATAGCTATGAACTTGGACACTTTAATTTAAACAAAAATAATCTATATTGAAATCAAGTTATCAATTTAAAGCTACAATTTTGCTTACAATAACACTGATACACACGTCAAAGTTTCAACACCAGGGCTTAAAAGATACATGGTAATAAGTGAGGATGTAAATGAGATCGGTTTCAAAAAATCCCAAGCGTTATTTTAGGCTTTAGGCACTCGACGGAGTGGGCTGATGAATCGCAGCTTAAAGAGGGTATTGTTAATCTTTATGAATGTCGCCGGAAGGGATGGCCGAGTTTGTCAATTAATTTTTATCCTTTACTTTCTAGATATTTATGCTCCGGGATAAGTTCCTGAGCATAATGAAATGTAGCTTTTAGCAATTTTTTAATATCTTAATATTTTAGACTGATTTGTCTCAAATGAGCATTTTAGTTGAATAATAGGCTAAGATTGTTACTATACAATAACGGCTTTGTTACTATACAATAATGGGTTACAGCAACAACTTGATTATTAGTATTAAAAACATGCAAGCTCAGATATAGTAGAGATTTCTCGCTAACCTAGTGGGCATGCGTTATTCCGTTGGCTCACACATTTCAGACATATCTGCTCGAGGTGGTCAAAGATCCTGCTCGTTAAATTATAATTGAAGGCATATTATTGTTTTGCCGTCTTACTTTCAACACATAAGGTACCTACATTCTGATATTAATTACAATACATTTTATTTTAACGTGTCTTTTGTCTAGTACCAACAAAAACAAAATTGAAAACCCAATCAATATTTTTCTTAGTTTATGAGATTTTCCGCACCGTCTCACCTCCGAGCTTACCTACCGAAAATCCGCCAAAAAAAAAGTAGTTTTGATAGTAGCCGTTTCTTTAAAATTTAATCCAGATTAGACGTCTAAGTATTATGTACATTAAGAAGATGTTCTCTCATCCATCACACGGATCTTGCAACAGTAATCCGAAGAGTGGCTAAAAAGCTTATATTTTTCAAGCCTTCGTTAAAAGCTTGCCTCCATTTGCTTGACGAATTGTTAGTCTCAAGATTGAGGCAGCTGAAGTGCTATTGAAGTGTGGAGCAGCTGGTTTATGGACACAAGCTTCAAATTGATTTCTAGTCCTAAAACTAAAGATAAATCCGACGTCCCATTATTCCATACAATAATATTATAAATTATCTGTCTGTATGTCTATCTGTCCGTCTGTCTGTCTGCATGTTGCCTTGTCTGGCCTTTACGCCTCGTTTGTAATAACACAACCTCTGCTTGCTTTGGTGCTACAACCTATCTGTCGCCAAGCAGCATTATAACAATAAAACGTTTTACTTTAAAATTCAGCGACATGTGAAGGCTAACTGCTAAAACTTAACATGTAGTTGTACCTACCTATAGAAATAACAGGCAAATGGCCCTAGCAATACCATAAAAAGAATTTGGGATTTGTGTTCTAAAAACTTTGCTTAGTTTTTGATCTGGATGGAGCTATAAACTTTATTAGTACCATTAAAACACGACCTCTAAATAAACAACTACTTATAAAGAAGCCTGAAGCCAAATTTTTATTCCAGACATGTTTAATTTACTATTAAACGACGACGTTTATCCGCCATCATTCCCTCCACTGAGTTGAAAACAACTCGACAGAAGTGACTTAATTTACTAAAATATTACTTCATAAAGTAACAAAACATTAGCACTTTAGCTGCAATTCAGTTTGCGACTCGCGAGGTGAGATAGGTAGGTACTCGTAGTTGAAGAACGATTCAGGCTTTTCTTTCTATTGTACTATTTCGAGGACTTTCTCTAGATAACTAGAAGTACAATGACTCAATATTTCGAGTGTCGGATTACTTTTAAGTAGTATGATCGCAAAATAATAGAATATACGTATTAATTCGTCGCTGAGTCAAGACATGCCTTGATGTAATCAATTTGCAAAAATCAATAATTGCTAGATTGACTTCGTTTTTGCCGATTGTGACAAATTTGAACGCGTGTGATCTATAAAGTGACAATGATAGATTTTTCTTACTATTAATAATTAATTATTGTAAAATGTCCAGTACCTTTGGTCACCGGAGCAGCAGGACGGCATGGCACGCTCTTCTGCGAGTAAATTGTCTTCGTACACCGACAGAGTGGTCGCGGTTACGATGGTCCGTCCTGAATGACAGCCCGTGCAATGAGCCTCCATCTTTTGGTGTATATTATTAATTGAATGTCCCTGTTGGATAAGATGTGGAGTGAAGAGCTGTGAATTTCTGCATCACAAAAACAAAAATCCTTTGAAAATTTTAAAATTACAATAGTTAACCTCTCTAGGGGACTGGCTAGTTTGCGGAAATAGTACTAGTATGATTTTTTCCGGACAAGTTTGCAATTTGCTACGTTCATGCTAATTCTGCAGCAGAGATACAATAGAAAAAGTTATGGATTTTATTACAAAAGTATCTAAGCTACTGTGGGGTTTAAAAAATTGGCGAATTTTGTATCTGTTTACTTAGGAATATTTGCATAAATAGTTCATAGAAAACTTGTAAGTTATGAAAGATGCTTATACTGGGAAATAATTTTAAACAAATCTTACGCTAATTCCTATTTACCTACCTACCATCAATATTTATACGAGTTAGTTAGGGCATTGCTCCTTTTTATCCGACCGCTGTAAATAGGGTGTGCTGTTGTTTTAATGAAGCATACACATGCTGGCCGAGTATGTAGTCAAGCTTTAATTTTTTGTGAAAATCTGCCAAAAATTCGTGACATTTGAATATTCGGGAGTTGGCCTTGTACGAGCCGTCAAATTAAACCAAACAAACGTCATTTGATATGATATGATTTATTCCTAGATTGCAATAAATTAGCCGCGTTACTCGCACGCCAAACTCAACCGTATTAGCTAATGATAAGTCGGGTGGTATTAGCGTGCGCGCACCGTGCTCGGGCTACGTGCTTGTGTGTGTTTGACTAGTCCATGTTCGCTACAACAATGCAAGTTTTTGTCGCCTGAAATGCACTATTTTCTATTAGTAATTTTTTAACAAAAAAAATATAATACGTAATTGCTGAAGCTTACGTAGGAATTGTAAAACCATATTGCCAACACAGTTGCCGTGTATAGCCTACACCTAATACAAAATGACAAAGGCGAATTAAGGTAGGTAAGGTAAGGACCTTACCTACCTTAATTCGCCTTTGTTTATTTAAATTAAGATTATTGCTATAAGTTTTGTTGTTCAAGTAAAATGCTTGCTAAACGATATAATTAACATAGTTTGTAGAGCTAGGATTCAAAAAACAGTTACACTTGCTTATACGTTCATACTGTAATGAATACCTGATGTTTGAATAAATGAACTTTAATTTGAATTGAATTGAGCCAACATGTAGATTGTAGATGGAGCATTAAATATAAATGATTTAGTGAGTCTCGTGCAGCTAGCAACTTCACCGTTCATTAACTACAACTGTAGTCTAACTAGATCTCGTACTGTGCATCGCAAAGTTGGACTGTGCTCCTCAATAACTACATAAAATGTTCGAATTACAGTGGGTACAGAATGTGTTTTTTAACGCGAATATTTTCACGGTTTACTGTTAATTGAGTTATTGTGTGGCCGGCGTAGTAAACTCAAATATTTTACTAGGCATTGTAATAAAAACTTATATGTGTTCGTTCATGAGTTTTCGTTGTTTTGTTGAACTTCTTTTTGCGCTAACTTTTGCTCGTAAATTTAGAGGGTAATATTAGGCCGTGATATTTTTGTGAATGTAGTTGTTTTTAGAAAAATACGAAATGTGTATGTTTGTTTAAGGCCAACGTCAAAAGTTTGAGCATATTTTTTTAGGAGGACTATTTACATTACTTCTTATTGCCAACATGAAGTTTTACTAGTTTAAAACATCTTACGTACTATCTGTAAAATATACGTAATCAAATATTTCGTTAATAGAGTGTTTGAGTTGATTTCTCTTCTTCAACATTTTATTTTGTTGCAACATTAATAATTAAACATAAATCAATTTCGATACCTGCTATTAAAACCTTATTTAAAACTTCAGACTCTCAGTTACATTTTGAACCCTACGCCCATGAATTTTAGCTTTTTCATAGTTCTTCCCCAGAAAAGGGTTGAGAGGCGATTATGTAAATAATGTTGTAATGACGTCATCAAAATTATGTAATTTTTGGCGTCCAGAAAACAATAAAATAAAGGTTGAAATATATTTACGTGTATTTTCGTTCCGGAATTACAATGGTGGGGTAAAATACGAGGACATCAGGCCGATTTTAACCAAATGAGGCAACAATTGAATTTTATAACGTCAGAATTGTTTTTCTGTTTCAGGTTTGTTTACTGTTTACACTATAAGATGACATAAATCTTGATTTCCTGTGTACTTGAATAGTTTTTTAAATTAGTACCTACTATAAGTTCACTAACACCACCCCTTTCTATTGTAGTTACTTGCAGATAACGATAGCGGCCGGGAAAATTGTGACCACACTTTTAGATTTTAGTATATTTAAGATTAGCCACTCAACGGTCCGGAGCGCGCGAGCGACTCTAGCCTCAACTGTCCGCGCGTTTTCGTACCTTACGCTAGCACTGCGCGGCCGCGACCTTTTCGACAAAAACGTTTGTAATTTTAAAACTACTATAGCTTTAGTAATATAAAAAATACTATATGAAAGATAAAATAATTTCAAATCTAATAAAAATAAAAATAATTAGTTCGATTGAAAAGCATAGCCTGTAAAAAGGCTTAAACTTACCGATTTGAACAAAATTTAAGGAAACTTTTTTACTTCTAATTTTATCTATAAAATGAAATAGTTCTTGCAGAGTATTATTTATATTTAATAATAAAAAAGTAAATTATCTGGCCTCTCTACAGATACCAATATCTTAATATAAATATTTTAATTTCTATAATAATAAATTAAAACTATCTGCCTACTGCTCACAAGGTCAGCGGTGAAAGACGCACCACCAACTTCTTTAATTTTTTGTTCGTAATTTTTGTTGCCACATGCAGAAAATAAATATTCCCATAGATGAAATATTTATTACAGAGCCATCTAGTAGCTGCCAACAGAACTAATTTAGGCTGGGTTCGTCAAAATATGATTAAAACGGTACTAAGTCGGATTGGTGACTGTACTCCCCACGGACAGTTGAGGCTACTTTTTTTTCGGTGACTGTAGTCACCACGGACTGTTAAGTGGTTAGGAACCTATAGTTTATATCATTTGCCCCGGGGAATAAAGTCGTGATAGCAAAATCTATTTTTTCCAGGAAAAATAAAAGAAGGTTATTTTAATATTTCTAAGCTCCGTACTATACGACAAATAAACATTATAAAAGGCAAAAATATGAAAACCGTAAATTTGTAGATTATTTACAAAAAAATATACGTTTGATTCTCGCCATGGACCATAACCTATTAGGGTTCTTCTCGTTGACCTAGAATTATAAAATTTGGTAAGAAGCAAGGTCTTATAGCACAGGAAAAGGAAAAATCTGAAAACCATTAAGTTGCAATTTATTCTCAAAAATACCTCTAATTACTTTTGATTCTCGCCATAGACCAAAACCTATAGGGTACTTCCCGTAAGTCATTAAATTTGGCAAGAAACAAGGTCTTAGCACAAATAAAGCGAAAAAACTGAAAACCGTAAAAGGTTAATTTATTAAAAAAAAAACATTTGTTAAGGTCATACAATTATATGGAACCCTTGGTGCGCGAGTCCGACTCACACTTGACGTTTTATTTTTTTGCGTATAGGTACGTTGTCGTGGATATACAGATTATGCTGATTCTGATGAAGTATAGCCCCACCTAGATTCTTCCTCGTCTTTTCTAGATAAACGACGGACAATATAGCGTTCATACTAGCCTAAAAAATATCCTAACCCTGTTTTCAATATGTTACCATCGTTTAAACACAATAAGTGTTTAAACGATGACATACTGATAAATAAGAAGTTTTTTCATTGAATTAACTCCGTTATTATTATATTTATAATCAGCTGATTAATTTTGTACGAAACTGAAAATTCTCTCGCTATTACAGTTGCAATAGCATGTCGCTTCTTGTCTCCTTAGGCAAAAATTAAGTTTAAAAAACAACATCTAAATACTTTATCTCATTAAAACATTACCACTGTACATAAATCATCCAGAAGACAGAAGTACCTCTTAATGACGTAAACCGCTGTCCAAGCTTGTTCCTATAATATATCACGATAGGTACCAAAGCGAAGAAATTGCCATACGCCAGCTGCTCAGCTGCTTCAGACTGATTAAGGGTCTCGCCAAATTTATGGACCAGAAATCGACTCATGCCACCAAGAAAAGCTTGTTATCTACAACTTTGGATGCATAAGGCCTTTAGGCTCATCATCCTAATGGTAGCCATTCGAAAACCTTTTCGAGTAGCTACCACGTACCAGAAGGCGCAGCGAGAGTTGACCCCCTCACAAGTTAGACAGATGACCTGGTGAAGGTTTCAAGAAACTGCTGGATGCGAGAAGTGCAGAACCGGTGTTTGTGGCATTCTCTGGGGGAGACCTATGTCCAGTTGGGCGGCTTTTGAATTTAATACTGAAGATGGTGAAGGGTGTAAATATCACAACCTTACATCGTCTCGGCTCAATAGACGAGATGCGACAGCTATTCTGTAAGTCGTGGTCAAAAGTTTTTGTTTCTGTTGAGCGCATCGATAGCTGTGGTGAGACCCAGGCTGTACAATCGGCGTTGCAAGTGATTAATGGAACCGTGTGTCTCGGTAATAAGACTAACTAGATTTACTCGTTTTTGTGTAAGCAAGATTATGAAAGTAGGGTAAAATAGTAGTATAAGTTTCATCAAGTTTCTGAGTAAAATTTTTGCTTAATTTGTTGTCTTTTTTTGTGATTGTTGCAGGGAATGAATGTTTATATGTGTTTCTGAGAAGATTTTGTCAAATAGAAAGATGTCAATATAAAGTTAAAAAAAATAAAAATATATATAACTACTAACACCGAATAAGAGGAGATCTATCAAACAAACAAGAAAATAATAATATGCATAGTTCTACAGAATTTTTTTTATTAAAAACCGCTTAAAATCTTTTGATAGATTAAACAGCAAAATTTATTTAAACTGATTCGACAGCCAATCAGAGCGGCCTCAAAATAATTAGCTTTTGTACCGAAACATGATTTAAGTTAATGATCCACAAAGTTCATTAAGTCTATAAGTCGTCTATTATAAATTTTTATTTTTTAACTGGCGTTTGACGAATGCCTTTTACCGGGATAAAAAATAGTCTATTTCCTTCCCCGGTATACCATGTCACCTCGTCAAATTTTATTGAGTTCCGTTTAGGCGTATAAGGTAACCAGGGGGCAGACAGAATTTTATTTCATTGCATTTATTTTTAACTATATGAACGCAATGGAGCACTTAGTTATGTAAAAAAAATACATAAGTATCTTGTGTCTATATCATATTAAATTTAATCTAAATCTCACAATAAAGTAGGTACACAATTCATATAATATTCAGATGTAAAGTGGCTACGTCTTACACTCATAGTGGAAACAATAAACAAACATAATTCCACAAACAATCAAAATAAACTAAGTGATTTCAAATTAAATACGATTAAAATAATGAAAATTACAATCAAATAATAAAAAAACAAATGAGAACTGGTATTTGCAATTGAAACAATTTAAATAATTAAAAAGATAATCTAAAACGTTTAATACAGGGTTGTAGCTGTAAAGTTACTTTCGTATTTTTATTTTACGAGTAGTAGATATTTTGTAATATACCTACTAAAATAATAATATATTTTATATTTTATAATAAGAATTGATTTTAAAAGTTTACATTCTGACATAGGTGGCCATGGGCATGTTCAAGTCCTGTCCTGTTAATGTGATATGGAATTAAATACTTGAAAATTCTTTGGCCGTAGATATTACTAAATCTAGGTTTAATTTTGTTCGACGCTATCTAATCAGATCAGATCGAGCGTGTGTTGCCACAATCTTCAGTTTCAATATAGCATATTAACTGCCTGCTACATTGGCAATATCTCGCCGCTGTAATATCTCATCGACAAGTACATCTCTCCACTAACACTATAACAAACAAATTAATCACATCAAGGGTACAGCGGTGCTTGGATAGCTAGATCTATTTCATTTTATCGGGCGTTGCAGTGCCAATAAACAGTTTATTTATGACTTGATAACTTAGATCCCTACCATATCCGCATACCTTATCCATGTGCGAATAAAATGGTATGGAACCATATAGAACTTGAACAAGTGTAGTCGTACACTTACTTTGACAAGGTTTCGTTAGCGTCTCTGTTATATGACTTTAAGTATATTTGTATTACCATAATATAATTACTATACTGTTATCTCAACTTCAAAACACAACTTTGGAGGTGTTTGTAGTTGATGTAAATATCTTAATTCAAACAAGAACAAGGCAAAAATAAACAAAATCACGCAATTAGAGATATTGCAACAAAACTTTTTGATAATCATTTATCTGGCTAGAAAAATCATAAAACACTGCTTATTTAACTGGCTGATTACAAACCATTAAGGTACAAAGATACCAAACAATATATTTTATCTATTTTAATACTGAACCTTTAAAAAATAATACTGATAAGATACCGCGCCTTAAAATCAATGTAACCTTTGTACACTTAATCATCAAAAGAAAATGCGAAGAGTGCCTACGCCGATAGCAACCTTTGCAATAAATAACAGGTAAAAGAGACTATAAATAAATAATTCGATTCACCTGCTCTCAGCGTCTTGTATGTAATACATGTGGAGTGCCCGTTACTTTGTCTACGCGTTATTAATTTATTAAGGTTATTCTTTTAATTTGATTTTGCTCTTCTCAGAAATTAACTAAAGGTTGCCTGGAAGAGATCGCTGTTAGCGATAAGGCCGCCGATTGTGCCACATTAGATATAATTAGTATTTAGTTCTTGTTTTATAAGTGTATTGATGGTGCAATAAAGTTATAATCTATCTCTATCTATCTATCTAACGGATGCTTGCATGGTTTTGTTAGAACTTAGGGCACAGATAGATTACGCTATTTAATTTGTGACGATGTTTTAGTTCAGAAAGTAGTTCTTGTGGTAATATCTTGTAAAACTGAGGGCTAGAGAGCGCTTAGATGGAACGCGTTCGGTAAAATTAAAAGCGACATGGTGCTGTAGTGGAAATATATCTAAATACGTTTCATAGTAAACGCTTTTATTGGAGGTTACCATTTTTTATAATATACGTAATATTCCTGTGAGGCCTTTTGAACTTGTTACATCGTCCCAAATCACGTCAGTTAGAGGAAAATTGAGTATAAGTAGATTAATAGTCAATTAAAATTTCACCAAAAGCAATTGAACACAGGTCTTTGTCTGTGGGTCTTTGTACAAAAGTCATGTAATCTAGAACAAAACAAAATAAACGGCGAGTACAATACTTTTAAATATTCAATTGACGCCCCGGGGCCGCTTGCAGCACATAATATAAGCGAGATTGCGTCGAGACTAATAACGGAGCAGAATTGAGACATATTTCAAGAAGAGAAATCATTAAAAGGGGTTTCATATTGGCGAATTGTTAGCGAGCGAAACTGTTTGTCAGTGAGTTTTATTCGTGAAGTAAATACAAAGTTTTCATTCATTTATGCTCTCAAGAATGTAACAAAATAAATATAAGATCTTTGCTTTTTTTTGTATATGAAAACAAATGAATGATTTATGTATCTAACTATTTGCACTATATCTACACAATGTTATATTATACTTATAATTGTAGGTGTTATTTATGTCAGGCGCTCACGTCGCGTACCTCACACCGGCGGCAGTGGGAAAACCTCTTAGCTAAGGCCCCGACTGACGGAAATCCGTCATACGGAGGCACGGAGTATAATTAAAGTCCTTGGGCCAGCGCCCGCTAAACAAGATTTGACATTTTTATTCGCGTTTTTTAAATTTTATTGAGCACGGAGTTGCTGGACTTGGTTATTTTTTTTTGTGGTATTGCTTGTCTTCAGCATCTAATCAAATCAAATCAAATCATTTATTTGCTGAATACATTATTACAGGTACATGTCAGATCTTATAACTAGAGTGATGTCAAACGTATTCAACCCGCAAGCAGGTGTGCAAATTTTAAATATTGGCGATTTATATAAGTAGTTAAAATAATCAATACAATAGAGAATAAATAATTAACAATCAGATAATAACTATAGTCTAAACATAATAAATTATTCTACTTTAAATCCATACTAAATCCATATTCTATGCCAGATACTAGGATTTCCGGATACTTGGCTAATTTGCAACATACCTAAGACAATACAATTGTTCTATGTACTCGTAAGTACATGATTTTTTTATTGTGGCAAATGCACTGAATTTCAATGAACTGCTTCTAAGGCGTTACCCAGCGTGACACTAGCGCTGCCACCTATTTTATCTTCTAGCTGCTACCCGTGGCTTCGCACGCACGCTTTTTAAGTAGCCTATGCCCCTGCCTGGGATAGCATTTACTTACCTGTCAAATTACAGTGCATTTTTCAAAAATCCAATGGATAGTTTCTGATACCTATCATTAGCTTTTTTTTGATGCTTCTGTAATAGTTTTATTTTGGACGAGCTATACCCGCGACTTCGTCCGCTATTGCCATACCTGCCAACTAACGTGTGTATTCTGTATTGTTTTTAGGTATTCTCATTTGACCACAGTTTCTCTAATATTAAGAATAGTTGTGGGAAAAAAAATTAACACAGAATTGGACCTGTTACAGTTTTTTTTATATAATATAAATGAAAGCCTCTGCTTTCATTAATTTTTTATTTTCGCATCTCTATGCGAAGTTGCGCTTGGTGGCCACCAACCTCTGATTTCGCATCTCTGTCTAAATTTATCAAAATAAAACTATTAGAGAGGCATTAAAAAGAGCTAAATTTATTTCACAGTTACTTTATTATTTAATAATATTCTCCTTCCATACATTTCTAACCTATCACTCCTATCCCTATACGATTATTATCAACAATTATGATAAACATGATTCCGAAATCCCCAGCATTAACCCCTAGCACGCTGAGCCCAGAGTCTCGCGTGCAAAGTAGCCACTTCATATTATTTATGATCAGCTGTACCCGCGAAATATTACACTTTTTGTTTTGAGAGCCCTCAGTGATAACGGGAGTAAGAAGTGCCCGAGGGCATGTTTGTGATGTGTCTTAGGAATGATAAGTAGAATGTATGTTGTATGTGTTAATCTGAGAGGAAACGTACATAAAGTTTTTTATAAAAAGCCACGCATACCGGGAGTCTCGAAAAGAAAAAAAAGCAGAAGAGCGTTGAGTACATGAGGGATGGGTGACATGGACCGCGTTGCCGTACGGGATTGCGGCACGTCCAGCAACCTATGTTTCCGACCCCGGCAGTAATTGTTCAGGATGTAGAGTTGGTACGACGCCGGACCTCCAGCATGTTATACCCCAGACGTCCCAGCAGGAACTTGGTGGGGTAAAGGTAGGGGTAGTAACCATAGCAGCGCTTATAAAGGAACCGTAGGGACTTCATTTACACCATCTCAAGCATGAGGGTGTAAGTAGCCTCGTGCGGGTTCCACACACAGGCGCCGCTCTCCAGTCTGCTCCTAACAAGTGCAGAAGAAATAAGGATAACAACGGGGTCATTCTCAAAATCACGGCCATTTCTGAGGACGAACCCAAGACGCCTCAACGTATCCTTGGTCAAAGAACGAATCTGGTCATGGAATGTAAGCTTTCGGTCGAATGTGACACCCAAGTCTCTTACGGTTCTATAGGTATAGTGATTCGTTGTTTATTTTATAATCGAAACAAATTGGGTGCAACATTCGGCCAGAGGTCATAACGTAACGCTTGCTTGGATTCAATTCCATTTTGTTAAACACGCTTCACTCAAAGATCGCGTCGACATCGTGTTGTAGGGCCCTACAGTCTGCTTCAGACTTAATCTTTGAGAAGAGTTTTAAGTCATACGCATAAAGCAGACTCTGAGCATACGGTGCCACATCTAAGAAGACGTTAAGGAACAGTAACGATCCAGGGGGATCCCTGGCTGACCCCGGAACGCGTGTGATAAGGTCGAGGCTCGTAAGGTGCATTGTCACCCAACTTACATAAGTGTGCCCAATTTCAGCTCAATCGGTTGAGGATAACTAATCTTAAATTCAGTTGCAAGATTTACTACTTGCCCTGTTAGTGTCCCACACACACTAACAGGGCAAGTTAAATAAAAGCTTGTAAAAAGAGGCAAAGTAAAAACGACGGTATTGAATGGACAGTATTCTGATTAAACCAACTACTCCTCAAACATTGGTGCACAACAGAGAGCTCAAAAACAGGAATAGAGGCGAGCTCAAAAATAATTCAATTATTTCCAATCTATATTGTTGTACGCATCCGGACACTACTCCAAACCTACAAAGACTGGGCACTAGTACAAAATGCCTAAAATTGTTTGTACCGTTTCGAAAAATCAAATGTAGTTTTTTTTTTATAGTTTTCGTTTGCTTTTAGGATTTCATGCAAAATATCTAAAACAAAACAGCCTGCAGTTTTTAAAATCAATAACAGTTTATGCATATTAATGTGACGTTTTGTAAACCAAAACTAGCTTTTTGTTTCAAATTAATCAGAACTAGGGTAAAAAGGAAAAACGTGTTTACAAATAATTTCTAAAGTCTGCTTAAAAAACAACGTTTCAAAACAATCCAATACTTAGCAGTTCATGTATGCGTTCAAAACCGATAGATAGATTGCATACAAGTTTTGGTTCACCCTATATTCCCCTACGGAAGCCTACCCATGCCGTGTTCGTGGCTCGCAATCGACACTGCAGCTGACTGACACTTTTTAATTTGAATTTGTGTTTTTAGGTATCTTTCTAGCTTGGCGTGGTTTTGACTATCGGTATTTTTACAGTTTTAACGGTAGCTGCAGTTGCATTTTGCAAAAATACCAGTTCCTGTTAAAATTATAGCGTTCCAATTTATAGACTTATTACAGCAATTAAAATGTTTCTTTTTCGCCAATTTTTTATTGCTATCTTGTTTCTTTTTAGTTAAAATCAACCTTACATTTAAAAAATTAACACCGGCTAGATTTTTCAAATCTCACGTGATACTATTGTCATAAAACTATGAAACCATTGTTTTAAATTTTGCTTCTTCCTGGAAATCATGCTTCTTTTTGATTCGGTCTACCAATAATTTGGTATTTTTTTAGCTTATAAATATCTTTATTAACAAAGAAAATTAGAATCAAATAATTAAAAAAATAATTAGAACTAGTATTTACCCGGAGAGCCTCCCCACGGACCTAGGGCTCGACCCCAAAGGGAGCATATCGTCCCTCACATGACTAACTCTCCTATCTCAGTTTTGCCAGTTCCTCAAAACAACGGTTTTTAAGTTTGGTCATTTCAAATTTAGTTTCTTTTTATACTTTACGGACCTCATGGGAGGAAAATTAGGTACTTATATATGAAGTAAAGTTAGTACTATCGTTCTATGTATTTCATGGTTACATTACTGCATTATTTATATTTATTTTGATATTCCAAAACAGATAGGAGGTTTAGTGATAACTTTGTTTTTCAATATTCGTTACATTTTTGTCCACTTACGAGCTTTCGCCTTAAACTTAGTCTTAAACTTGAAATCAAACACTTAAATGTAATTGTTTACTGTAGTTTTATTACGAAAATAGAAAAAAATAGAAACATGTATCACATACAATAAGTGTTATCTCATAACAACTGAGCGTAACAATATTATTATTTACTTTGCACACATCACAACCAAATCTTGCATGGTAAAAGCATCAGGTAACCTTCAAGTAATAAAATATACTTAATCACTAAGAAACTAATAGTATTGACTTAATAAGTAATTTTAAAAATCACAGATAATAGCAGATAACTTTCCTTTCAACAGGGAAACATTTTATGAAGTATATAAATTGTAGTACCATTATACTTACTTTCCATAAAATCTAGAAGCACAAGCATTTAAAAAACTTAATATAAAAACGAATTAAGTCTCTTAACTCTTAAAACTCTCGAAACTTAATTTAGTATATAAAATGTACCTACTGACATCTCTATGAAAACTTAGAATAATAAATATTTATCAAATCTTAGTGCCTGAGTCTCAGTCGCGAAACCTTATGAACATTAATAAGAGTAGGAAAAACAACATTTAAACAATTATTTTAAAACTACATAACTTCTCGAGATCATTATAGGTAATTGAGTATGTTATATCAGTCTGAATACTTTCTTAATTATAATAATTAGTTTAACAAAACCCAAAATCTTTATTTTCCTTGTTAGTTTTTCTTTTGTTAATTGCTGTCTCTCTTCGGTCTATTTCTCTCGGAGCACCTTCAACTGCAAAATCTTCAGGTAAGGATCTTTGGTCACAAAATCTGGAATTATCGTTGCTCGATAGTAAGATACGTAGTGGTTGTAAATGATCATCACAAACAGAATCATTTTCAAAATGATGCCAACATAACAAAATTTCACATCTTACACACGAACTAAATACTTCCTCATGGCATTCGTTTACTTCACAGGACTGGACTCGATATTCGTCGGTCTCAACATTTCGAGTAACAATAGGGTAATCTGTATGCGGCTCATCGCGAACAATGGTTTGTTCACCAGCACATCCCTCATTTCGTGGTCGTCGTTCATCGTCAATAATTCTGGGCAGTATGCTTTCTGAACAATCCGTTTGATCACTTAATATAGAATCTTGTTGAACCGTAAGCTTATCTGGGATTTGCATTATCGTAGAATTATTATTAGCGTCAGTAATATCATCGACACAAATAGTTACATCACTGGAAAAAGAAGCTCTTCTAATACTGGTAGATATATTTTTTTGGACACATGAAGATTCATCATATTTATCGTCAGCATTAATTGCGGTAAACGGCAGCTGTTCATTTACTGCAATGTAATCTGCTTCAGTACTACCCTCATCGCCCAAAAGTGATTCTTTTCGTTGTTTTTTTGATAGGGGATTATAATCAGGGTCATTAATAGAGTCATCTGAACAATAAAATGGATCTTCATCCTTCGACTTTTTGGCCAATGCTATATTTGCGAGTGGTTCATCTGAAGACGATTCAGAGTTATTGTCTGACACTTTCTCTGCTGGACGGTCTTTTTCAGTCATTATAATAACACCATAGTACCATTTTCGTTCAAACAACATTTTTACTGCTGATCCAATACGCATACTGTCACCCTTTCGCATACATTTTATGTCTTTGATCGACACGCAATTTTCAGTACCATCTCGCCATTTGACAATTACATCCATTTTTGGTTATCTCTCCAAGTAACTTTGAACCTATAACCAAATAAAAATATTCGTAAATAAAGGTTGCACCGGATTTTTACAAATATTTGACGACCTTTGTAGCGCAGCGGGCGAAGGTCCGCCTGCGATGCAGGAGGTTGCGGGTTTGATTCCCGTCTCGGAACAAATTTGTGCACAATCTGTAGAAATTTGTTCCGAGGTCTGGGTATTTTCTATGTAAGTATAATAAAAAATATCTATCTATGTAATGTAATGTATTAAATATATCAGTTATCTATTACCCATAACACAAGCTCTGCATAATCTTGGAGCTAGATAATGCTGTGTGAATTGACCAGCATTATTTATTTATTTATATACCTACAAAATATGTGTTCTTCTGTTTAAGAACAGTAGCCAATTTGAACCTAAGTAATTTTGTCGGATAATGATCTCATACCCATCCACCCTGAGCTATGAATTAATTCCTTAATTACCGCACAAAAGAAATCACTCACAGAATCACATACCCGTAGGTAGGTAAATACTAAGAAGCATAACTTGACATGAACCACAATAAGTAGGTACTTACCATCGAATTAGGGCGTTTAGGTTTACGATGACGATTTCCAATGACAACGACACGTATTCACTCCACTAAATAACTGCCACGAATGCGAGTTTATGCGACTACGCTGCGCACAGTGTCATTCACCCCATCCGCGGCGCCCCGCCCCGCCGCCGTTGGTGGCGCGAGTATTTGAAACAACACAATATTTGCATCTCTTTTTGTAATTTATAAGGATTGTTTGTAATAGTATCTCAGTGCGTAAGAAAATAATTGTAATGTATGAAATTTTACTAAAAATCCTATCTGAGATAGGATTATAATATTTTATCAAAGTCACACAATTGATTTTGACTAAAAATCCTAAATGAGTTACGACATTTAGTCATATTTTTTTCAAGTTATTGTTTAGATACGTTAGCTACACAAGTGTCTATAAGTCGAGAACCAATGTTCATATAGATACGCGAGTTAGAGAAAATCGTAGATAACGAATGCAGGAATATAATGGTAGTCCTAACTCAAATCGCCAAATTATTGAGATAGGATAGTTAGTCATGCGAGGGACGATATGTGTAGGCTCTGTCGAGACCTGCATATACATATGCGTCTCTTGATATTTGTTGTATTTGGGTTCTCATGTCATAAATGCATCCACTAGGATCTTTGTAGAAAGTTCATCATGCTCTATCACATTTGTGTTGTTATTTTCTGGTTTCTCGCGTTCAGTAACAGAGCTTGCCAAAAAAATCAGCGTCTGTAAAAATATCTGGATTCAAAAGCCATATTTCAGTAGACCTGAAGCTTTCCACCCCACAAGCAACAGTAGCTGCTTTGTAAAATGCCGGTGCAAAGATCGAAGTCAGCTTAAATGTCGTTATTGCATATCCTGGGTGATTCCTGTAGAATTTTACTGAAGAAACTTCCTCCTGTAGAAACTTCCTGAGTAATTTTACGCATTCATTAATTATTTCTTAAGAGCATCGTGGAAACCCCGATCAAGGGGTCTTGTGCATCTTGTGGCTGCTGTGAGGTTGTAACGTCAGAGCAACAATATTATTTTGACGGTAGAAGTCAATAGCTTTCAGCTAGCAATGTGACGTGTGATTGTCAAGAATTAGCAGAATAGGCTGGTTTCGGATGGCTTAGCGTGATCTTTGAATGCGACAACCAGTCGATAAAAAGATCCCCATTGATGAAGCTAGAATTAAACACCATTCCAATGGAACCTGCCGGTGCACCATTGATGAGTTCAGGCTTCATTTTCTTCCACTTGAAAATGAAAGCTGGGGGAATAAAATGTCCAGTGGCAGAAACAACATTAACAGTTGCCACATTGATGCCCCTTTCTGCATTGGATAATTCATTTACAGCGCGTTTCCCTTTGACGGACAACACTCTGCGTGGTCGGTTTGGCACTGTAGAAATGACAGTTTCGTCTATATTGTATATGGGTTGCGGTGGAAATTTGTGTTTGTCCATTAAAGCCGACATTTTTATATAAAACCGTTCTACTTGTGGCCGGTTAAATCTCATTGCTCGAGCAATGCTCTTAGAAGTCGGCTGTTGAAGTGCGAGTTCGTGGTTGCGCTTCCTAAATCCGCGAAACCACTCTTTCCCTGCAGTTTTCGAATGTGTGTGTGTGTGAGTGATGAGAAATTTTATGCTATTCTGCAAACTCGAAAGCTGCGCTCCTTAATTGTTTAGCTGTCAAGCTGAAAAACATTTCAACCAGCGTTTTCAAGAGCTCACAAAAACCTTTCTCGATTTCAAGGCTAAATTTAGTATCATATCTCCCCAGTTTTGTGGCACATTGTTCTTGCTGCAACCGGTACCTTAACGTTGACTCAGCCATCCCCAAAGACAGCACCACATGCCTCTTGCTTTCTCCATCTTCGATACGTTTACGTGCAGCTTCGATGATCGAAGGTAAGCATAGTTACCGATTAGATTTTCGTGGTCTTCGGGACAATCTATAACAAAATGAAGCAATCTATTTACTTAAAAACCATAACAAAAAATATGTATATTCATTATTAGAATCATTAATCTACATATTGTAAATCAATAAAAAAAAGTCGCGTGTAAGATTACGCGCGCAAACTTACACATCTGGCCATTTTTAAAAGTTACTCGCGACCTGGTGGCATTAGTCGTTCAGTTTTCATGATCAATGGCAAACAATACGAATTTCCGAACCGAACCGATCTCAGCGTTAGATTCACACAAGTACGTAGGTGCCGGTATGTGTAAATACATAGTTCAAATAAAGCCACGCACGAGTCGTATCATCGTATTCCCTCCGTATGTATAAACGATGCCAAATCTACACATAAAACGGTAACTGAGAGCAAAAACTGTCGATAGACAGGATGTTCTCGTACGAGGCAAGAAAACTGTTGATATACAGGGTGTTCTCGTATTAGGCAAGTGTGATACAGGAATTTGGTAAGTCTGGCAAGTCGGTTAGAACAAGGTGGAAATTACTTTAGAAATTATCATGGTTTAAATCACACTTTCATTGCAATATTATATATTGGGTGTGTTTGTAGTTTTTTGGAAATTGAGCACCGTTGGAGGCGCCATGATCGTGGTGTATGGTTTGTAGCAAAACACTGAAACTAATGGTGAAAGATCGTGTACGGCTATAAAGTTTGAACCGTTATTTTGTGTTTTCGTTTGAACGTTGCGTGTAGTAAAGAGTTATATTTATTATGTTAGTGACTAACCCATAAAAAATATGTAAAGGAGATAAATATCTATAATCTAATCGGAATTTACACAGAATCATAGACTTATCAAAAATGTAAATTAATAACACCCTGTAGGTATACACAACCGCCACTTTCCGCATACCACCTAAAGCAAAAAGGCAACACTGTGGGCTGTTCTATTTATATCTATTCGTACAACATAACTCACGCTGCAACAAATGCGAGATGAACAAATAAGGCCAAGGCCGTAGGCCCGATAGATCTGTTACATTGACATTGCTTGGGTGCAATAGAAAGCAAAACAGTCTTACGGTGGCCCAGACACATGCAGGAGAGAAGTTTGAAAGTTTGTTTGAAGGGTTATATTCGGAACTACTGGTCCGTTTCTGAAAAATCAAAAATAAGAAGAAACAAAATAAAAAGAAAATAATAGATGAAGGCTCAGGCTCATTCACGCACCACGTGAACAAAACCGCGGGCTGTAGTAGAATTTGTTAGGACGTGTTATGACAAAATGTCAGTGATGTAGCTTTTGACACGTTGCATACTTTGTTTACATTCAAGTATATGTACTAACAATATTTTTCGTGTGGTATTGTAAATTAAGGGCACCCTTGCGCGTAGAATGCATACCTGGCCCACGTGTGATTTTTGAACTAAATACAAATCGCAACTGTAAACCTGCGAAACAGAGAGGAAACGATAATTTTATTTGGCGGATGGCTCCACAATTCCAACGTCACAGCGAACAAATTGTGTAAAACAACGAAATGGAACCGAATGGTGAACGGGACGCGTTGTTTGGGCAATTTTTGGAATTTAATTCTTTGTTTAGGTTCATACTGATGACCGATGTGGCGCGGCGGGTGACGGTCCGCCTGCGACGCAGGAGGTTACGGGTTCGATTCCCGCTTTGGGACAAATGTTTAGTACGATCTGAAAATATTTGTTTGGGGTGTTCTTGGTATTTTCTATGTATAATAAAAAATATATATCTATGTAATGTATTGTATTAAGTATATCAGTCATCTAGTACCCATAACGCAAGCTCTGCTTAGCTTGGGGCTAGATAATGCTGTGTGGATTGTCTAGCATTATTTATTTAGTTATTTATTTATTTATACTGAAAACAAATGAAGTAAGATATTTGCATATGCCATCTAGTTTCCATAGCAATAAGAGCAAAAGTGGGAGCAAATAATAGAATATATAGAAAATATTTGGTACTTATATATGAAAATCCTCGAAAACTAACAAGAAAAACAAAGTAGTTTTTTTAATTAAACTATAGGGGACTATAATGATATATTGATAATATGGGACTGTATTGATAATACATCAACGGTCAGGTATAGATATCGCTGTCAACAAATCGCTCATAAACAATTCTTTACAAAAGTTCTCGATACAGACCAACAGCATGAGAGGTCTCTGAACCAGACCCGGAACTATTGTTCCAGGTCTATTTTATAATGTGCTAATGCATATCATATAATTGCCCCTTGACGGCAAACGAACCCGCTAATTTTCTGAGTGTCAGGCATATGTTCGCCCACAGAGATGTCAAAATGTAACGAACGACCGTATATCCAGAGCGTCGACAACATGACATTTAGGTGTCTTCATTTTACTATAAGTACCAAGAAGAATCATTATCTTAGCAGAGACAAAAAGTGCAGTGACAATATCTAGCTACATATATCAGGGCGTGTGGAGGCTGCCAAGAGTCCCCGCATTCCACAGCGCAGCGTATTTATATCTCTATAGTGGACGCAATTACAGTAGATAAGGTCTAGTGTAAAGTACATTCTAGTTAACTAAGGATAGAGTTTAATGTTAAACGTGATTTACAACGGAATATTTACCATTGTGTTTTATACAATCTTGGTATGTAACACAATCTACAAGTTATCTCAACAGAGCGACATTCCATACCAGGATTAGTACAGGAGACCATTGAGATTATCAGGAACTTCAACCGAGAAGAACGTTTCCAATTATCCGGAACCTGGAACCTTGTTGTGAGAATGTGCAAAAACCGAATAAGTGATGTACCAACCGGACCACGTTCTGATACCGTCAGTGTTGTGTGTCGTGATTGAGTTGCGTTCGATAATGAAACCAGTGGTAGTGGTAACGTTCGTAGCAAAAAACAAAAAAGAGGGTAGATCGGTATGTCAGCCAATAAAAACTCATTTGCAGTGCCTTCAGTTGTTTCTTGATCTTGGCGCTTGAAACTGTGCCGAAATATTGCAAAACTCAAAACTCAAATCAATGTAAAATGATTTGAGTCTCAAATAATGATCTAAAAAATAATGATCTGGTAAATATCCCGTTGTAAATGACTTTAGTACAAATTACGTTATTTACATTCGTAAACTTTTTTACATACCTATAGAAATATGGGGCAACGCACCAAACTATAAACTAAATAGCCGCGTACCCACCTAGCGCACAGGCTCGCGCGGCAGCCTCGCGAGCCAAATGCCTCGGCTGGTGTGGACGTGCCTCGGGCTGCCTCGGGCGCGCGTTTGCTCGGCTGAGCACGGCTCGGCCCCGAGCCATCTTTTGTCGGTAAACTTGACGCGCTCAAAGGTGCCTCAGTGAGCGCTGTGTGTTAGGTGGGAACGGTTATGTCTTGGCTCGCGCGCGAAGCTACTTCAAGTTTTGTCTATTACCGTGTTTGTCTCTATCTATAATATTGATATCATGGGCAGTCTGGAGGAGTCCAGAAGCGTCTAGGTTTTTTCTTGATACGTGACTATTTTCGTTCGTGTTTTCGCGAGCCTGTACGCTAGGTGGGTACGCGGCTAATTGAGTTACAAAGTATATGTATAGAACAAAATTAATAAAATTCTATTTCGTTATAAATCCGTATAAATATTATCATCTAGACTTAAAATCTTTATAGAAACTAAACTTATGAACATTAAACAACTGACGACCGATGTGGCGCGGCGGGCGAAGGTCCGCCTGCGACGCAGAGGGTTGCGGGTTCGATTCCCGCCTTGGGACAAATGTTTGTACGATCTGCAAATATTTGTTCCGGGTGTTCTGGGAATTTTCTATATATAATAAAAAAACATCTATCTATGTTATGTATTGTATTAAGTTTATCAGTCATCTAGTACCCATAACACAAGCTCTGCTTACTTTGGAGCTAGATGATGCTGTGTGGATTGTCCAGCATTATTTATTTATTTATTTATTTATAACTATATATCTATACTACCTGTTTACTTATAGGTGCGTAGAATCCTAAACAAATCCATTCATACAAATATCACATTCATCAAAATGCCACCAACTACACAGTAAAATAAATTAATGTTCTTTATCAGGCTACCTAAAGACATTAGAGGTGCTGGAACGTTTGGCGTGTTTAAAAGCAAATATTTCAGAGGATATAATACTACTAGACTAAACTTAGAAAGACGAAAAATAACATAATATGAATACTTAGCATAAGTTTCTCACTTAAGTAAGTAACATGTTTGTTGTAAATGAGAAATAAAGATCTTTGAACTGAAACTTTCAAGCCGTGGCGGTCGCTTTGCAGACCGTGGATGACGTGAGAGTCCTAACAGAACCAACCAGAGGAAGAACAGGAGCATATAAAAGAACTTACGATTATTTGGCCTGTTTTAGAATATGTATGTATTTATTTTAAAGTTTTTATTATTAAAATGCGTAAGCCTCACACTACTGGGCTAATTTCCCCAGGTGGACCTAACGGCGCTATAGTCCGATGAATGTCCCAAAGTTTTTCGGTCTTCTACGTCACTTGACCTCGTGGTGTAGTAGGTTAGCACGTTCCCGTACTGAGGGAAAGTTGCGGGTTCAAGTCCCGTCGAAGTCAAAAAAATTTTGGGATATTATTTGACTTCTTATAAATTAACCCAGTCCCGGCTTACGCACAAAAACTAATAAAAACTAAAAACAAAAACTAAAAACAAAAACCAAATTAAAACTACAACAAAAACACTACTACAAAAACACTACTACTATAAACCAACTGCGACTGCAACTGAGCTAACGGCGCTATAGTCTGATGAATGTCCCAAAGTGATTCGTCTTATACATCAATTGACCGTGGTGTAGTAGATTGGCACGTTCCCGTACTGAGGGAAAGATGCGTGTTCAAGTCCCGTCGAAGTCAAAAAATTTTGGGATATTATTTGATTTCATGTATTTATTTTATTTTGGTTTATTCGGAGAACAAACAATTGTACACACTTTATAAATAAAGTTTCATAATAACTTATAACCATATTTATAAGTCCTCGCATGTACATACATAGAAGCTATAAGACTGCTTGCTTGCGGAGGAGAAATGCAAAACAGTTCTGTCTTGTTAACAACTAGGTGCAAGAACGTAAACTAAGTGTAATTAACAATTAACAAAACTTATAAATTAACAAGAAATTTTACAAGACACGAACTGATAGATAAGGGAAAAAACTAAATATACAAAAAAAAAGAGACGCAAATAACAACTGAACCACTGGTAACAATAGAATTTAGTTAAGATGCTAACGCATCAAACCAGCGCTTTGTCAGGAGTTGTTGTTTTTTTTTTTAATAATTAAACTAATTTTTGAATTTGAAAGCTGTTTGTGAGCAAATTATTTAATGAAGTCACTATTGTTCTAGTATACATACCTACGAGTTCCATTATGTCATGTTGCGTTACTATGTACATTTCACACACAAAAATTAATGAAACACTTACAAAATTAAGAAATGTCTTCAGATTTTCAAAAGACAATATTTCAAACGTTCCGTTGTGTTATTCGTGAAGTGGACAAGGCAATAAACGGAGAAACGGAACGTACAAAGAAACATAACACGCCTGGTCCACCTCTCCACGTCGCGCAAATATGAAGGGACATAAATAAAATAACTTACTTAGAAAGAATTACTAAGATATTGGTAAATAGATGTCGGCTTGTACGTTGGAACTTTAGCTGCGTAATCAGGGTAATCAGCAATGTTACCGATCACTTTGTTACGTTGTAAAACGTTTTGAAATTGGATTTTTGACGAATTTATTAATTTTCTGTACATTACTTATTCCTTTGAACGAGTGATTTAAGTTCTTTTTTCTAATCGCTCAAAGAAAATATTCAAGCTCGTACAAAAAGGCGGAAAAACGTAGAACGTATATCACGTTTCATGTAAATTATTAAGAGTCTACTGAGTTACATGTGAGTCTACCCGTCTTTAGATAAAAAAACTAACACGTCAAAAGATTAGATTTTCTTTATCGCCCAATAAAACAAGATCGTACCCTGCCTGGTTTAGGGGGAACGTGGAAATCTGACCGAAGATAATATAATGGCCTTATAAATCACAGTGGGTAAAGCACGGACAGGGCTGGAATTGTCAATCCAGAGAAAAATAATTCTAATCCAGGGGTTATTCATGCAACGGTCATTGGATTTTGTTCACTCGACTCGGACCATAACTTTAACAAATCGATAAAAATAACCCATCAAAGCTGAATGTTTAATGAATTATATTAATACAAGCAATCATATGCAATTAGACTACTAAAAATATTAATGTTGTCTTTCCCGTAGGCTTGTTACACTCTACATCTATTTCTGGTTCGGTTTCAACATGTTGTACCAAAACTCCGACCGTGTAGCCAATCAGCTGTACTAGGTATCATTGTGTGAATTACACCATTAATTCCACACTAGTTTTTTGGCATGCCTCTCAGCCTTCGGAAAACACATATGTTGTTGTTTTTACACTACCATCTGTATTTTATTGTTGGTATTTCTGCGGGTGTTAACCGTTGGATGACCTTGTGAAATATGGGCTACTGTACCATTCAGTTTACCGCTTGTTCGGCTACCACTCGGTGACGGTGTTTACATTATTTGCAAAATTGTAGAATATTAGGGTTCCTTACCCAAAAAACACAAAGAAAACACTGAAACCCAAAACAACACCCCATACAAACATTAAAATTGTGCTGTTGCGATATTTTCTTTCTATTTTGTCATGGACACAAAGGTAGCCTGTTAAAGTGTCCGAAATCATAAAACCAGATCTATGAGCGTTCACATTTATGTATTGATTTAAAATATTTGAACCTATTAGATAAATCAGATAATAAAGTAAGTGTAACAAGTACCTACCAACTCAGTATCGATAAAATGAAATTATTCCCGTTGAAAAGCTCTAAAGTGCAATCAGGGTTGGCACGGCCTTACCGATGGCAGCGCGTAGACCGGACATTATGAGGCTGGAATTACATTGGTAATGTAGGTTTGACGAGGTTTGATATTTTTTGGCCCCAACGTATTGTTGCTTCTCAACGGATAAACTGATTTTCGATTTTAAACCAGTTCCTTTATTTTTTCTGTAAAATTAGCTAAATTTAAATTGCAAAAAGTGCGTGTCCTGTGTGTGTTAACGATTGATAGAGTGGAGTTTTGTGAAGAGTAAAAGGAAAGCAAAGCTCAGCATAAGATAACCTTAAGCAATGTAGTTTCTATGCCACTTTTCTAGTTCCTACCTCCTTTAGTTTTAACAATAAACAATTGATATTTCTTGTGTAGTTAAATAAATCGACAGCAGATAATAAAACCTATGTTATAGATTGAATCTTGAAAACAGCTCTAGTGAACCTTCTGGCGTCGGTAAGTCAATATCAATTTTGTGACAGGCAACACGCTCACAAAACAACTTCCTACCAAATTACTAATTTGCGGACGTGCCAACCCTGAGGTACTGAGGGTCGTAAAACGTTCACCATCTCCCATGTATTGCCTGAAGATAGGTTTATGAATACCTCCTCAATAATACCTGTATCGTTCGAACTCAATTCCAATGAATTTCATTTGTCGAAGCAATTTCGTAAAAGGTACGAGAGGCGAAATATGTTTGTGTATTATACTCGAATGTGTACTCGTATAACGCCTTGTTGGTGTAACTTTAGTTCGTTCTGAGCCATTTTCTGGCTTTCTTTGTTATGGCGAGTCGTTTTATTTGTTCTATGACATTGAGTTGAGATTTTCTTCTATATATGGTTTTGTGAATTGGTTTAGTTTATTTAACTATTGTTTTTTTGTTAGAAAACCACATTGTCTGGTTCTCTTACTAGTTGTTTATCCCAGAAATTAGTTATTATAATTGAAGAAAACCTGTAAATCAAAAGCTGCAGAAGAGCAATAAAACACGCATAAAGTCGGAAAAATGCATTGTATGCGGACAACAGCAGTAACATGAGTATTTATAGGTCGTGAGGTCGCTGCTCGTTACTCACACAATGGCTACCAATTACACCGTTTAAGCTGGTCTGATCTGTTCCGGGATGCGTTAAGATTCTGTAGTTTGGTACTATTCACAAAGTACAGGTATACCTATTGGATAAGGGTAAGTTAATTCTTTGTTTTTTCGAACTAGGTTTGTAAATCTTTGACCAACTGTTTTACAATAGATAGTATGCAAAATCAAGTTTGTTTAGACTAGATATCGTTTGCTTTCAATAGATTTCACATGAATGGTCTTGGCAAAAACTCAAACGTATTAGCCGTCTCCTTATAAAAGCTGTGTTAGTTGCAAACTTGAGCAAACTTTATTAGATTATTAGAGCAAGCGAGAGAGATGAAGAAAATTAGTAACGTACTTCCTTGTGATGAGAGAATGATGTTGGAACATGTTTATTATTAAAGTTTCTCAAGCGAGTATATATGCAAGTTTAGGTAATTTTATTCGTCATTTATTATATATTTATATATGAAATATATAACTAGCTTCTACCCTCGGCTTCGCACGCGCTTTGATTTTCAAATTTCAGATTTTCATTTATTCACCTTTCTCTCAAATTTATGTCAATTACATTTCATTCGTTTCTGTCTTCCGCTTCCGACATCCAATTTCTGCCAGCAGTCTTTCGCAGGTAGGTAATCATCTCACCTGGCCACAAGGGGTCCTACATAACATTTGCTGAGTGACGTCATAATGCACTAAATCTGTGACGTCACAGCCCCGAGTCTGCTCGCTCCTAGGAGCAAGAAGGCTACTAGAATATTTTGGCTTGCGTGTAATTATTACGCTATTATATCTTGGGGCCGCTCAGTTTGCGGTCCGCAAACACGTTCCGGTGAAGTTGTTGCAAAGTCCCGGGAGCTTTTATCTGTTTGCTCGGAATAGTTAAAGCTGTATTGTTTTTAATGTCTGCGGGTTAATTTGTCACGTAGTTTAGTAGTTTTAGTTATATCTTAAATTTCATATTTGTCAGATTATATAACACTTTTTTGAGAGCTGAATTAAGTAGTCGTTTCAATTTAGCTTATTATTATAATCGGTCTACCTGCCTTTTGTTCCCTTTTGACAACTAAACGGCTGAACGAATTGAAATGCAATTTGGCGCAGAGATAGATAACATTGTATCCTAAAAAGTAACATAGGCTATAAGTTTAAAAATAATAATTTTGTAAGCTGTGAATTAGAGGACAAAACGTGACAATTGTATATTTGTTGTATTGTATATTTGTTCATTAAGGAAATAATTAATATTGTTTATTTTAAAAAATCTACAAAAGAATCAAGTTAATACTTACACCAAGTTTCTATATGTGGGTAGGTTACTAGTATAACATAAACTTTATCAAAGTTCGAGTTTCCGCTTTTACAAGTAACCCCAATATTGTACGTACGTTCAACTTGTTCGAGCAACTTGATAAGGCCTCCTGATAGAAACTTTAAACTTGATATTCAATAAGCTCACAGATTTTTTAAACTCACTTCAAGTGCTTTAAGATCGAGGCCTTGACATTGGGCACAAGTCGAGATTTAAACTACTTAATGACTGGACAAAAATATACAAAACTTTTAATCAGTTAGTTAAAATTGTTGCTCAGAGCAAAATTTAGTTGGCTGGGCGACACTTAATAATAGGGGGACTCGAGCGCGGCAGATTAACATAATGGGGCATACCTTGCACCCCGTCCAGTACCTCCACCATATTATATTATTATAAGCCTAATTTGTTGGGTGAGGCGACAGATCAGAATAGCAAAATAAACGATCATTAGAAATACTCGAAAGCGTCAGATTATAATTTTTCAGGGTTAGTTATGTCATCTTGGGTTAATTATGTGCTCAAAAATGTGCATTTCAATAATTTCAATAATCTGGCGATTCGAGCATAACCAAAGGGAGTTGAAGGGTTAATCTACCGTTTTACTCAAGCCGAAGCAACGAAAATCGTCAATAAAGTTTAGTGCGTAAAGCGCTGCAGCGCTGCAGTAAAGCATATTGTGGCAACTAAATTTACAGTATATTTTATAACAATGATTTGATTGAAGATAAATTAAATATTTTTTTATTATTTAATCATAATAATCAACGAACTGCCAGACATCAGTCAAGACGAGATCGTGTTAGCTTTGAGGCAGCTTAAAAATAGAAAAGCCCCCGGTGAGGACGGAATTACATACATCAGACCTTCTGAAAGCCGGAGGAGTCCCTGTAAAACAGGAGCTACAGAAACTCTTTAACACCGTCCTTCACAGTAGGAGAACTCCGAAGGCGTGGAGCGGGAGTTTGGTGTTGTTTTTTTTTTTAAGGTGGGATATAAAACCCTCCTTAAAAACTACATACCCATCTCATTCCTGAGCCACATCTATATAAGCTATTCTCACGAGTGGTCATGAAACGTCTCGCTAGGACACTCGACGAGTTCCAGCCACCGGAACAGGCCGGGTTCTACGGAGGTTATTGTACCATAGACCACATTCACACAGTAAGGTAGATTATACAGAAGTCCAAAGAATATAATCAGCCTCTGTGTCTGGCCTTTGTAGACTATGAGAAGGCCTTTGACTCCGTCGAAACCTGGGCTGTTCTGGAATCCTTACAGCTATGCCAAGTAGACTATCGCTATATCGAGGTGCTAAGATGTCTCTACGAAGCCGCCACCATGAGTTAAGACACTCATGGTGGCGGCTTCGTAGTACAGGGCCAGCAGTCTTAACTGATCCAATTGCGCAGAAGAATGTGTAACGTTGTATAATATTAGTAGCTATTTTAATATCTTAATCCACACATAAACAGACCAGCGATACCTATTTAAGATTCTAAAACGTTTTACTTCATTGCGCGTGACCTTGGATCGTCGCGCGGGCTCTGTCGGCTCGCTCGCAGTTTTGCGAGAGTGAGAAGCACTCACTCGTCAGCCGGCAAGCGAGGAGACACTTGCTAGACCTCAAGGCGTAGCTACGTTTCGCCGTGCTAAATTTACAAACGCTTACCTACCTTATTTAAACTGAAATCGAACGATATATCTACTAACTAGTACATCTGAAGTGCTAGGTTCATAACTAGTGAGCTACTCAGCATTTGATACTAAACTCAGCGTTTGTTGTGTTCCCATTATTGGGAACACTTACCTACTACCCAGTTGGCGGATTAGGACTGTAGTATTGGAGGCTACACGTTTGCCGCCAATTATACCTGGACGCACGCACAACACTTGGTGGCTCCCTATTCGCGTGGTGGATTCCCGGACTGGGAAGGACTGGCGCTGAGGAGAGCGGGAGTGCCCCAGAGGAGAGTGCGCTTACTGAAATCCAATTATCGTGAAGTTTGACCCGGCCGACCTACGACCCCATTCTTTCCTTATTAAATTTAAAGGTATACAAGAAATATTTCTTGTAAACCTATAATCTAATCTTTCACTTCCTTACCTCTAGGCTTGTCAGGCAAGGTGACAAGTGAGGCAGGGGGATGTCATATTCCGAAACTGTTCACAAGTGCATTGGATGATATGTTTATGTTTTATATAATATGTTATAACGTGTATGAAATAAGTTGTAATAATGGTTTATGCTAGGTTTAATTCGGTTTTGTAGTCTATCGGCTGTAAAGTAAGCACGTGTATTTACTTAACAACATGAAAATAAATGATTCGAAAGTTATCGTTCGACAAACACGCTAATTTTCTTACGTAAACAACCTCGCTCCAGGTCAAAAAACCTGAAGCGAGTAATTTTTTAAAATTAAAATAAGTTTTTTATCGAAGGCTGTACAATATTTATCAGATAATATCCTATTCGGAGAAGTTTATTTTGGGATTATTAAGTTTAGTTCGACTTTCAGTTTCAGACCAGTTTCACGTAAGCCAAAGCGTCCGTGTTTGCTCGATTTTTAGCTGAGTCAGCTACAAAATGCGATAAGCTACAAAATGCGTTATGTAAGTCATGTAGATAAAGACGACGGCGATGGTTCAGTTCCCGATTGAACTATACACATAGTTCTACAATACGACTCTAGATGGTTATAGGCACTAGCAGAATTCAAGCTCAGCTTGTGCAGCTTATATTAGGTCCTTACATATGAAATTGGCGTTTTGTATGGGAGGAACAAAAAGTCGAATATTTTTTAATATAATATATTTAATTAATCAAAGTATGAACCATTATTTTCTATGCACTTTTGCCATCTTATAGGTAGTTCATTGATCCCTTTACTAAAAAAACCAGTCGGACGGGAATCAATAAAATCTTTGAAGGCGATTTGGACTGCCCCATCGGAGTTGAATTTTTTCCCTTGCAAGAAGTTATCCAAATTTCGAAAAAAATGGTAATCTGTTGGAGCAAGGTCCGGGGAGTACGGAGGATGTCTTAGACTTTCCAATTGAAGCTCTTCTAATTTAGTAGCCGTCTGTTGCGCAGTGTGTGGTCTAGCGTTGTCGTGAAGCAGCAGTGGCGTGGAGCGATTGACCAGCCTAGGTTGTTTAGCCGCTAGCTTTTCCATCATGGTTTGCAATTGCTGACAATAGACATCAGCCGTAATAGTCTGGCCAGATTTGAGAAAACTTTAATGAACAATACCGGCACTAGTCCACCAAACGCTTACAAGTAACTTTTTTGGGGTTAATTTTCGCTTGGGGCAGGATTTGGCTGGCTGGCCAGGATCCAACCATTGCGCTGAGCGCTTCCGATTATCGTAAGGAACCCATTTTTCATCACAGGTAATGATTCGGTTTAAAATACCTTCATTATTGTGCCGGTTTAGTAATGTAACGCAGCAGTCGACGCGCGTTTGCCGGTTTGCTTCAGTCAATTCGTGAGGTACCCACCTTTCAAGCTTTTTAATCTTCCCAATTTGCTTCAAGTGAATTAAAACAGTTTTATCACTAACATCGCAGCCTGCAGCTAACTCGGACGTGGTTTGCGATGGATCCGCTTCCACAATAGCCTTCAACTCTTCATTATCAACTTGAGTCTCAGGCCGTCCACGGGGCTTGTTCTGCAGGTCAAAATTTCCAGAACGAAAACGTTGGAACCAAAAACGAACTGTGTTTTCTTTTGCAACACGACCGCCATACACATCATTCACCCTTCGAGTTGTTTCCGCAGCACTAGTGCCACGGCGGAACTCGTACTCGTAAATAATGCGATATTTTAAGTTTTCCATTTTGTAAAATGAGTGACGCAAACAGAAAAAAACAGAAGAAAAAAAACAAATGAATGACGATCATCGAAGCACAAATACATGAGTCTATAGCTGTACAAATTTGAATTTGGAATTCCTTACCAAAGAGGAGAAATTTGTGATTAAAGTGGCCAGTACGAAAAACGCCAATTTCATATGTAAGGACCTAATATTTAAAATAGATCGTAGTGTGGCTTATACATAAAATAATCGGAAAACTAGGACAACCAAGTCTCTGGGTCAACGACAAGGAATAAAAAGCAAGTAGGTACCTACAGAACGCAGTCTCTGAACCCGTCGAGAGTATGAATAGTGTCGAATATTTCGTGTTTATGGCATTTTATCTATACAAGGAAGAAGGAAACGAAATAAGTGCGATTTATCACGGAGTTAACAATGGACAGCATTTGTCCAATTTGATTAATTGCTTTTTGGGTTTGAGATGTTTTAGTATTGGAATATTCGATTGTTATCTGTTTTAGTAAGTATTTATTTTGTATTTTTGAAGGTTTATATTTCAGTATATAGCAAATTATTTTAAAAATAACACACATATGCCAATTTACCCTATCATCGACAAATTTTTTATTATCCTTGTTTTGGCATCGAATTTATTAATGTTTTTGAGCACTTCACAAATAATATTCCTTTCAATTTAATTCGAAGATGTTTTCAGAGTGAAGTATATGATGTTTTAATAAAGAAATAAGTTTGTGGGTCCGTGTATGTAGAAGGACAACTCAAAAATGTTGTAGGGGAAAAGGCCAACATACATAATACAAAGCTCCTAACTCATAACTAAAGGCGTATAAACCGTCAACTGCACAGAGTGGCACTTTTGTGCACCAAATGAATCCTCAACGTGTGCATAAAGGAACTTTGTGAAAAGACCTTACTTTTAGGGTACTTTTGCGCACGAGCTGTGCGATTAGCGGAGCGGGTATTGTAAAGACGAATTAATTTCTTGGCCGATTTACCGTCAACGACCCTTTGGTTTTGTTTGATTTACTTAAACAAGTATCAATGATACAAGTCCAAACAAATTATCATCGGATCAATGTTCATCATGAATCGACCATGTGGGTATTTATAATAGTTATTTGAAAGAAAATTTACACTTTTTTATAATCAATGCACTTTGTTTTTTTGTGTTTGTTTCGTAGGTGTTCTGATTACGTAAAAGATGGCGAAAATAAATGTTTTAAAAACCAATTAAAAAATATAGGGTGAGGCCAAGCAGTGCTTTAGGAAACTTTATAAATATCGGCTTTAATAGAAAGACACAAAGAGTATGTTCAAGGGGTGTCACATGCAGTTTCTTTCATCTATACATGAATGGCGAAAGACGGATAAGTCGGATTTAAGTTAAATAAGTCGGATTTAAAGAACATGCGATGGTTTTTCTGATTGAATCTTTACTAGTTTTTTTCTGAGAGGGGCAATAAGTAGATGAGAGGTGAGGGGTGTCGTAAGTAGAGGGGTAAGAAGAGGGGTGAGTTTGTTATTGTGAAATGTTTATAGCTTGGAAAGTTTTTGGATTTTCATATGATTATTTAAAAGAATATCGTAAAAAATCAACATATCACAATGTGCATTCATGAATATAAAAATGATTACCTATTATTCGTAGATTTTACCATAATTTTGTATTGACTTTATTATAAATATAATTTATTCTAACCAACAAGTTTTTGAATTGCTTGCTCATTTCAGAAAAACCAACCTCTTCAACATTCACTCTCAAAATGTTAAATATTCACAGCTTGCTAGAAGCCAGTCCTCCACTAAATGTGTACAGCGCGAGGGCCCTTGAGGTAACACGTCACTGTCTCGGACCACAGACAGACGACTTAGCGTCTTGCATCTCTTTCTAGTACGTATGGGGTGAATATGGAGTGAAAGAAAATACATACAAAGGTATATTTTAATGGCTTAAAAAGACAAATAGAGAGAGATGTAGGCTAAATTGCTTGATGTGATAGTTATATGTGTTAGTTCGATAACTACTTTAATTTAGCCAGTGGTCAGTGAAATGGTTCAATCAACATCAACATCCGGAGGAGTGTAATATTAAGTATATTTGTAAAAGACAAGAAACGACAAGCATTAAGGTGAATTATGCGAGCAATATTTGTTATTTGCACATGTCCCGGGCCACCTTTCTCTTCTTTCATGCTAATGTATTGGTGGGTACAGACGTACGTACTTGCTCGATGAGCATGTTTCATTCGAGCATGGCTATCTACAAACATGCTCGACCATGCGTCTACACGTTAAAGCTTGCTCGATCAACATGTTTAGTGTGCGTTGAAACTCTTCGAGCAATGGAGGATTCGTTGTTGTGTTTGGTGGGCATCGCCTGCTACATTTACTGTCAGGGAAAAACTACGCGAAGAAGGCGTCGTCGTAGCTGGGTTAGGCCAATGTTGCAAAGAAGAGAACGTCACAGTCATGTTAATTTGATAAAAGAGTTAGAACCTGAAGTCACAAGCACTCTTCCTCCTGATACATATTTATAAATTGTTCCACAATATCCCGAGAAAATGAACGAAAGTCCGACATTTTACAGCGCACTCGCAACCTCTTCACCAAAATATCAATCACGACTAACATGCTCGAGCTAGCGGCTACATGTACAAACATGTTTGCATCGAACATCGAGCAAGAATTATGGACTATTTGAATCTTGTTCGAACCGAACATTTTGGTTGGCTTCGAGCATTTGTCTTGAGACTTGCATGGTACACACTTTCGTACATGCTCGAGATCGAGCAAGTTTATTGAGCAAGTGCGTACGTGTGTACCCACTATATGTATGAGCAACGTTGGGGGCAATTTTACTTGGAACAGAGAGTGCAGTAAATGTTTTATGAAATTATAAGATATGAAAATAACTTCTTGTTTTATTGTAAGTGATAAGAAACGTTGCCGTTTATGTACCAGTAGGTTTAGTAAATCTTAAAAATATATAGTATTGTTTGTGTTTTGTTTATGAATTAGTAGACATTTTCATTGAGTTAACTTTGAGACATAAAAGAGAAACCGAAAAAAAATCATAATCCTGACCAATAAGTACACTTCTTATATGAAACAAACAGTATTGCTACAATCAAACTTTTCTATCCAACTGTTTTGTTAATGAAAATAGCACGAACGGCCATTTTGTTTGTTTGTATAATAAGTTATATTGTATTATAAATAACGTATAAAAATATTTTTATGACAAAAATTGTCTATAAAGTAGGGCAGAAAACATTAATTCTGATTGTGAGGTAGAGTTTTCGGTTGATAGTGGAAGCCGGTTTTGACAGTTCTATTTGGCCGTTGGGCGAGTATTTTCATATGAAAAGAAAACTGTCAAATATCCGCCCCTGCGGTCCTATGAAAACACACGTACATTGGTATAAACGACACTCGAAATATCTTTGAAGTCTGCAGAATTTGCAGCTGAAATCAACTGGAAAACATCTATCATTGCAGGTCTAGAAGTACTTTAATAGTGGACCACCTCTAACACCACTCCACGCGGACAAAGTCGCAGGAAACAGCTATAAACCATTATACACTTTTGCTAACCACATTTACATAAAACATTACATTATACCAAATTGGAATAACTCAAATGTCTCTTGTTCGCAAATTTACATTATTATCGCAAATATCCAAATATATCTAACATGGAAATTCAATAAAAGGACATAAATAAACCTATTTGATGCGTCGTATTTCCGAGATCAGAATTATATCTTGCAATTTAGTGTACCTTTTTATGTACATTAAACTAGTTAGCGTGCGGTTTCCTGCGTGATTTAACCCGGTCATGCCTTTAGGTCTGTGGTTTATTGACGGGTTTATTGTACTACGTATCCTCTCATCTCTACTTACACCATTCTCATAAATCAATTATTCTTCTCACAATGGAGTTTTGCTGTAAAAAAACATTGGTAACGAAACTTGTACCATAAGCTTCGACCTTTATTCTCACTCGAAGCCAACGCAGCTCTCCACCTACTAGGTAAGTAACCCAATTCAACAAATTTTAGCCCAATACTAGTTCGTCGTAGTACGGCATAAATAGCTACTCAGCGAATGAAAGGGTTAGACCTAATACCTTTATGCAAGGTGGTGGGTCTACACTTCGTAAGCAAGGGCTGCTTGACTAAAGATACAAGAATATCCTACTTAGCACTGATAAATTACCCTCATTTAATTGTAGCAAAGTATCTATTTGCTTACATAAGGTATTCTGAAACGTAGCACTTTAGTTTACTTTGAGCTTGGCACGTATAAGCCGGCTTATAGGTGAAGATGGGAAAATAATGTGGAGATATTTAATGAGCCTTTGATAAATTTACAAGCAGAGTTATTCTGAGAATCTTGTTGTTTTTGCGGAATTCACGATACTGATTTCCGACAGTAAGCGACGTCTACAAATTGTTTTACCTACCAAATAAATTATCTTGATATGGAATAAATTACTTGAAGAATACCTATTTGTGCTTCTACGTAACGTATTGCAGCATGTTACAGATTTATAGCACTCTATACTTATTTCGTAGCTAAAGTGCTACAGTTATTTCGTAGCAATCTTAGCATGCTACAGACTTCGTAGTAATTTACATTAAATTCGTAGCAATCGCAGCAAGCTGGATATTTCGTAGCATTTGAAGTAAACTTAAAATTCTGTAGCAATAATGGAAATATAAAATTAATAGCTACAATGCTACGCTATCACCCCAGTACAGCTCCGAAGCCCGTAGTACTAATAGTGTCATAACAGTTTTCCTGAAGGTCGAGCGAGCGCATCGATTGTTCAGCGTGTGGAGCTGACTAACATCCGTGAAGAAGCGGCTTTACAATATTACAGATGCGTTGGTAGCTTTGCTAAGCTCGGGCCAGAGATTCGTATATTGTTTGTTCGTACATGGTACAATATTACAGATGCGTTGGTAGCTTTACTAGGCTCGGGCCAGAGATTCCTATGTTATTTGTTCGTACATGGATGCTCTCAAACAAATAAAATAGTTTCAAGTTATAACTAGTGCGGAAAAGAGCAGTTCCTCTTGGATCATAAAATTTATTTTCCAATATCACAATAAAGTTGATAACAGAGTTCTCCTAATAATATTGTTTTGTTTTTGGAGAAAAGTGTTATAATTGTTGTTAAAAGTGCAATCAAAATTAACTAGTACTTGTTATCGCAAAGATTGCGGTCATTGTGAAAAAAATCAAGTTATTCCGAGTTTGCCAATTTAGATAAATTAAACCCAGACTAAAACCACGCCAGTTCCGAAAAACTACACTCAATACTTTAAAACCGATATAACCGTTTTATTCCACATCCCCTCTTGTTTCCAGGAGTTCTCACAACTAAACTTGTGAATGACCCTTGTTGAAATTGCAACGGATAGAAGCTTGTTTTTAATAAATAAGTGAATACACAGAGTTTCATTATAGAAATCAAGTCGTGTATAGTGATTTCAGTTGCTGACTGTACGCTAAAGATTGAATCATCAACAAACAGCATGTTTCGCCTCACAGCAGCTGCTTTAAAGTCATAGTACTGTCTCGGGGAGTGCAGCCGAGGAACGCTTACCGCTGTGTGCTTCTGGTTAGCATTATGTGGTGTGCTTTCAATTTGTAAGGGGTGATTGTGCAGATGCTTTGTTTTATGTTCAAAATGGAAATTTATTTACTATTTGGTCCTGCATAGGATTAGTTAGATATCTTATGTTCCCTCCGGCAAAGGTGTGACTTGAATAAAAAAACTCTATGTGTTAATGAATTGTTTTCTTTTTTCAAATAACTTTTCACATACATTAGCAGAAAAAAGGTAAGAATAAAATACACAAGGCCATTAACAGTCATAGTTCAAATTATAGATAGATAGATAATACTTTATTGTACCACACAAGGAAAGAAAACAATACAGAAATAGATGCTAAGAGTACAAAGAAGTACAAAGGCGGCCTTATCGCTATGAGCGATCTCTTCCAGGCAACCTTGGGATGGACTGGACATGTAAGAACAAAATAGACGGTGGCACTCAAAGAATAAAATAAAAACAATAGTAGTTAAACTACATACTATAATAGGTACCTACAAACATTATAATAAACATACTTAAACATAAAATTTAGGTTAATATTAAATTTAGGTTATTATTTAATGTAAAACATGTTGTACAAAGAAAGGTTCATAAGTATATGGGATTCTAAAGCACATGTGGTTCTTACACTACTTATAGCTACGGGGCGGGGCGCTGCTGCGGGGTCGATTCTCCCAGGCTGGGCAGTGAAAGCGTTAACTATCAACAGAAAGTGTTTGATTCTATACATTGGCTTTAAATCTGTTAGGAAGAGGTAGACATTTTGCCTACTGTTTTGTATCTTAAGTTCACCATTCGTGGTATCGTAGCTCGATAGCTCAGCTTGGTTCTTTTCTATATCCAGAGCATAGTTGTGGTCGATGATAAACCCTAATAAATAAACATGAGGCTGACCGCGTCTTACGTATTTCACGAAACCAATAACAGCGAATTCAATTTTGGTCTGACATCAATAATACAAATTTGTTTATAGCGAAATCTTTTCGTCTATTCAAAGCTAGCTTCAGCCTGCGGATTTACTCGCGCTGACTCTACTCTAAAAATATGTGTTTGCTCTTCCACATAAATGTATGTAAATAATGTTTTATATACACAAATAAATAAACAAAAAAAAACATTCTTTTTTATTGAAAAAATAAACTTATTCTGAAACTTTGGCTTATACCAAACTGCCCTCCACTCTTAAACGGATTTACCATTTCAGCTTTAAAAAAAAATTACACCAACGAAACAACAGCGCAAAAAAAAAACATCTTTACAAGTCTGCCTAAAAGGGAAAACGATGTAAATTTTCCGCCAGCTAATTGCGCGTTATTTTCGGAAAAACCTTTATAAAGCTCTCAAAGTTAGTTTTGTCAACGTGTGCTGAGCAAACATTTTCTATGCATTATTTTGTTGTTTTTTCTTACTTTATGGAGCGCTCAAATTCAGAACAAGGTGCAGGTAAAATTGCACTTTTTAAATATTATATGGTAACTTGGGCTTCGTCTACTTCAGGAATTAGGTAAACATTGCCAGTAAACACTGAATTACCATATATGTGTAAAAAAATAGCGCATTAAGCTTTATGATTTTGTTGCGGCCAGAGCTAGAGAAAGGCTGCTTAAAATCACACTAATATTATAAAAGCAAAAGGTGAAGTTGGTGTGTGGAAGTGGATGTGTAGATGTATGGTTGGATGGATGTTTTTTACCTCTTCACGCCATAACGACTGAAACGATCGGGCTGAATTTTTACTTAGAAGTAGCTCTAAGCTTGGAATCAAATATAGGCTACTTTTTATCCTATAAAACAATTCCCATGGGAAAGAAATTACCATAAAACGTGTCCATAGAAATTACGCGTGCGAAGCCGCGGGCAAAAATAACGGTAAAGGTTCTAAATCATTTCGGAAGAATGTTTAAATGACCCAAAAACAATGTAGGGTTTTATATTCATTCTACTCCCTTTTTGAATTGACCACAAATCGTTTACAAACGTCAATTTTATAGGTCTTTTTTTATATCACACCACACAGTAAAAGGCTTTGTCGCTGAGCGACAACATGTTTTTTAAAGAACGTTCTATCAGGTCACACTATTCACTAAGAAGTAAATAAGAAATCACGATTAGACATTCAATTTGATTCAACGCGTGATCGACGACTACTCTGTGATGTAGAGTGCTTATACAAATTTGGCGCTAAACTCAAACTCAGAATGACTTTATCTAGTATATTAGTTTTAATTTCCTTTTCTTTCATCAGACCCAATAATAAAACTTTAAACTTTTTTAATAAACGCATTCATAAAGACAGGAAGTAAAATAAAAACAAAAGAAAAATAAAATGTAAACTTGGCATTTTACTTCTTTAAATAACTTTAGTAACAAAGTATCTGCAAGCTGCTGCTGAAAACAACAGAGGTTACTGTTTGCTCGGCACTAACGGTCAGGCAACTGAATGTGAACGCCTCCCGGCCGATGTCAATCCCACGATCGTGTTTCTTTATTCATACCTCCCCGGTGAGATGCCTTCTAAACATGTGGTTATACCTTGGTTTGTTCTTCGGTTTCGGGGCGGGACAGACCGAAAAGTAAGATATATGGTCCGATTCGGGTGTACAGCTGATACGAGTTGAAGGGAAGATGTTACTGAAAACATTATATGAAAATGTTTTATCTCAAATAAAGTTACAAAGAATTAGCTACAAAGCTAAGGGATAAAGAAGTTTAACTCAAAAATATGCACCATAACCATCAGCGACTGCCGGACGGTCCCCTAATGAGTGATGAAATGCTCAATCTTCAAACCCAACTTGCAGTCTTTCGTCGTCATCGCATCTGGCTGGAGGAAGTCGAAACAACGTTTGCCGAGTTATAAATGCTCACCGAAAATACCGAAAACGAATAAGGTGACATCCCAACTCTAGCAGGAATTGAGTACTAATATTGGGGTAAAAGTTCACAATGTTACGTGAAAATTCAAGCGTTCCGGATACGTTTTCAATGAATTCTATTTTTCGCCTTAAATACTGTTCGCTTTGCTGTCGGAAATGACAACAGCTTTGTTCAGTTATAAAATACTGTATTTGTTAGCATAATATTATTTGAAATAGACACTGCAAAGCGGTTTTCTTGTTAAACTATGTAAAGTAATTCAGCTTTGTGTACTTGCTGTACTGTGTGTCTGTGTAGGTACTGTGGTTATGTACCCGCAGATTTGAGAAAGTTATTCAATTAGCTTTTGGGCAACCTTTTAGTCCCATCCGTGGGCTAGTTACCATGCTGTTGTAATTGCTTATCGCAACTGCTGTCGGTGATTATAATAATAATAATGCTGGACAATCCACACAGCATCATCTAGTTTCGATTAATTTTGATGTTTTATGTGATAAGTATGATATGATCGGGTTGGGTTGTGTTGCGATCTGACAGAAAGGGAAGTAACTTAATTTTTGTATTTTTAAACTTTTGATGAACAATCCAAATTAAGCCATCCATATAACAATATTTCGGCCCACGCATCAAAATATTTGTCGAGCTACGCGCAAAAAATAAACTTTTGGTAAAGTAAACTTAAAAATAGTGTCACGGAACAAAAAGACAACAAAAGGCAACAGCTTTTGTATAACTTCCAGCGGCGATGCCCACTCAGACAAAATTTATTTCAAAAATGCTGATGGCGAAGAGATGGGTAGATAGATAGATAACTCTTTATTGTACCACACAAACACAAAATATAATACAGAAGAAAATGCTGAGAAACAAGGAAGTACAAAGGGCGGCCTTATCCCTATGAGCGATCTCTTCCAGGCAACCTTGGGATGGACTGGACTTGTGTGTGTGTGTATCATGTGTCGTAGATATCAGATAATGGTGTTTTGGTACAGTTATTTCATGTAACATGCAGATCTTGCACATGATAGTAAGCACTTTAGAGCGCATTCGCAAGGTACCAGAGGGGTAGGTGTTGTTGCCTGTGTGCACCTCATTGGCTCACTGATCACAGGCTGGGCCTTTTAAGCGTCAGCGTGAGCTCTGCCGTTAAAAATCTTCTCCATCATTTTTTCTTTGCTTAATATCGAATAATTCATCGATTTATCGAGCTACGCTAAGGCTTTAACCATACTGCGAGCCTAGCGCGGTTGCGACGGCGGGCACGAAGTATCAAACATATGAAACCGCCATTTGCGTTCATAGTAACCTATTGAAATACCTACAACTTGCGTGCCACCCGCCTGTTTGTGTTGTGCATGTGTGCTATCGATATCGATAAACTTATCGATAAGCGGCGACATGTTATAGCCTTATGAAATGGCCGTTAGTATTAACAATTTAATTGTGAATGGTGTTTAAGGGTGATCGTCACGGTTTGGTGCGAGATGAAATATTTTCGTAGTTTATAATTTATTTCTTCTTTATGGGTTCAGAAATAAACTATCCCAAAATCCCGAAACTCAATTAAAAGTTTCAAAATACCAAAACACAGTGAATACCAACTTCGAGTCAATTGTATTTTGGGAGCATTTGGTAAAATGTTGATTTTTAGACCAAAATCTCCTATTTTCCCAAATGCCCTTAAAATACCGGTGAATCGAAGTTAGTTTTTTCATAAGTTACTAGAAAATGAATTACGATTTGCGGCAAATTACTTGTCCGTTAGTTTTATTCCATATAAAAAACAGAAAAATTTAAAAACAACAAAAAAGAATGAATCTCGTGACGTTCACCCTTAAGCGATCTTAATTGTGAATTTTATGTCGGAATCGTGTAATGGGTTGCTGGTGTGCGCCAGGAATATTAAAAGATACAATACTTTGCATATTTCGAACTCCGCAAGCGTCAAGGATAGGTACCAAATTCTTTGTTATTAATAAGATCATCAAAAATATTGGTTTCTTATAATAACTTTTGCAATTATGCATTTGAATACCTACTAAACTCATATACATAAGATTCACTTTCGTAAGTTCAATGGTATAAACTTACTGTGTTAGATCCGCAGAGCGAGAGCACTGGTGACCTGTAATGGAAGTTTTTAACCCTTTCCAGGCACCAGTCTCTCACAAAGCAGGTTAACATTAGAGTCTATCACGATCCTGTAAACATAATCTTTTGTATATCGCATCAACATTTGTGAGAGAAAAATATATGATTTATTTATTATTATTATTAAAATGGTAAGTTGCCAAGAAACTGAATGAAACTTCCATAAAAAACTATAATACTTGACCCAACTTCTTGAACTTTCTTATCGGATAAAATATACTCGAGCCACAGATTTTATAATACTATTGAGCTTACAAAAAGGTTTCTTAAAAACCCAGCCAAGTATACCTACACCTATTTTAGAGCAACTAATAAGCAATCGTGAAACTTTAAGTACTTTTAAAATTAATTAACTGTTGCAGGTAAGTTTAAAGTGAGGTTTGGTCCAAGTTTTATTGTCTTTTAAGGATGTTAACAATCTCAAATTGTTTAATCGATTCTTTATTTATGGCATGTCGAGATCCTATTTGATTTATTTTTAAAGTTTATGAGTAAGAGCATGTACACATTGGGCGTTTTGAAGCACGCACTTTGCTAACGCGCGTTTTATAAACCATCTGGTATCCACTGTACTTAATAATATGTACAAAATTCTATCCAGAAACAAGTTTAGTTTTTGTGGGAGAATAATTTTAGTCATTTTGGTAGCTTTTGTATATTTTTCTAACTGCCAGCATTGACAGTTATTCCAATATGGCGATTCTAAGGAAAGGTGTAAAGATGTACTAAAATTGTTCTTGCAGAATTGTGGTCACAGAGCGGTATCTGTAGGTCTCTGGGTATTGCAGTTTTGATAATACATGCAGAAAATATCTGGGACCATGTCTGTAGATATCAGCTATTGATATTTATCCACTTTATTGAAATATCCGCTAAGGAATGAAAATAGAGTGTGTCAAATGGCAACTTCCCCAAAACCCCAAAAAAGGTTGTCAAAATGTTCAATACTAAAACTTCATCATCATCATCATGTTATAACCAAAAGAACTCCACTGTAACCTATTGGTTTTTGTTAGTTAAATAACTGGCGTCACTGGGAACCGGGTGTAGGTACGCTTTATGATGGCGGGAAATTCATATTATTGTAAGAGTTTTCAATTTCTATTTATTACAGGATCATCACCATACCTAAAGATATGTCATTTTCTATGAATCTATCCATACTCATATTTTTATTCGAAAGTAACTCCGTCTGTTACTTTTTCACGCCAAGGCTGAACAGATCTTAATGATCTTAATGAAATTTAGTAGGGGGTAAATGTTATCCCGAGGACAAAGGCTACTTGAAAAGCGCGTGCGAAGCCGCGGGTAGCAGCTAGTAGAATATGAACTTATTCCCTCCCTCCCTTTCTTCCATATTCTTATCTGTGCATTGCTGCAATTTACCTACAATATTAATTTAAATATTTTATAACATATATTTAAATTTAACTTCTTTTCATTAGGTCCTATATTTGTTATTCGTATATTTTTTAACTTTATATTGTGTTTTAAACAATGAATTAATATAAATAAAATACCTGTTAATTCTTGTTTTTAGTGTTCGTTTTTGACAACTCTATGCATTAGGAAGTATTTGTATGGAAATGTCCAAAAATCACTGGCAATTTTGCCAACTGTCAGTATCGCCATTTTCTGTAATGATATCTTCATAAATCATCTTCGCGTTACAAAATATAGATGAATCTTCACTTTCTGATCAATCCTACTGCAAAATTAAAGAAATACTGAGCGTAGGCAGAGTTGCTAAAATTATGGCAACCGTGTCTATTTTTAATTACTCTATAGGCTCTTATTGAATAGGTTTTTTAGAATGACACATGCATACATTCTTCCGTGTCGTCACCAAACGGCTCTGTCGGAAGACCAGCGTTGGTTGTAATGTTTTTACAACTAGCTCATGCTGAGACAGAGACCCCTTTGTGACTCAATGCAAAAACTAGTACCTAAGCTTTGTTTTTATTTTATTTTTAATCATATTTTGTTTTTTTATTTGAGTTGCATATAAAATAAATATTCTATTCTATTCTATTCATACAATGTTACCCAAATTTCTATTAAGTGTCATGCGAAAACAAATTTCATTTCATTTATTTATTGGCCATATGTACATACGAGTAGGTTGGTAGCAAATATGTAATGCATCTGTTAATAAGGTAAATATCTGCCTTAAAAGGCTGCCTTAAAATTATATACATACCTACTTACCTGTTTGCAGAACTTTTTCAGTGAAGTTTTTTCCTGTTTTGACTATAATTATCTTTTCTATCCAATCGCAATGTTATATATATGTATGTACAAAACGAGTGTGAGCACCAATACAAACCAACGCTGGTTTAATGGTGCAATATCAGCTAAAATATGTGCTTTTAATAAATAAATAAATTAAATATCTACCATATCTATTTTTCTGAATAAAATAAGTCATCTCCTTTCCATGATAATTTATCTTCTAGTCAAATCTAGTTTATAATTCGTTTAGTCGTTATTGGTGAGACGATTGATACGATTTCAAAATGAAAGCCGCCATGAATTTCGTAACATAGAAGAGTCTCGCTCGCGACAGCGTTCACGGCGGTCGATTCGTACCCTTACTTTACGCGTTACTGAACTCGGTAAAAACCTAAAATGGCGAAGTGCGACGGTTGTGATAAAATCCTCACTAAAAAGTCTTCAGTTCTTGAATGCAATAAATGCTCAAAAATAGTACATGCCAATCTGTCTGTACCGGTCTATCAAATAAACAGCTAGAAAGTGCTGTTTATTGCTAAACAGCAATAAACAGCACTGCGCAATACTGAAAATCTAGAGTGGACATGCGAAGAATGTCGTAAAGACTCATTAAGACGCAAATCATTCATCACTCTGGGCGAAGATGACGAAGAAGAAGAGGATATCAACTTTTTGCAGGATCAGGAAGGAGTCAGCGGCTCCAGCTCTATGAAAAAATTACTGAGTGATATCTCGGCGGAAGTGAAGAAGGCAGTAAAGAAAGAAATGACACCAGTGCATGAAGCCCTACACTCCTGTTGCGATAAAATTGATGAAGTAATGGGGACGTTAGATATTTATAGCGGAAAAATAAAAGAATTAGAAAAGAAGAATATTTACCTGATGAATCATAATAAACATTTAGAATTAAAAATGGAGGCATTAGAACAACAAATTGGAACAATAGAACAAAAACAGCTAAGCAACATTGTCGAAATTGCCGGAGTACCCGAAATAAAAAACGAGAATCCAGAAAACCTCTCTGTTATGCTCGCTGCGAAGCTAAACACTGAGCCGAAAGAAATAATGAATGTGAAGAGATTACGAGGAAGGAATGGGAAGGAAGGCGTGATTCATGTTGTACTAAAACAAGAAGACCAAGTAGATAATTGGGTACGTGCAGCCAGAAAATCTACAATTGTCGTTGAGGATATAACGGCATGCGTTGATCCAGCTGTAGCCAAATACGCCGTGCCCTATCTGCTGCGAATAAAAACCTACTCTGGCAAGCTAAGCTCCAACTCAAGGAGACACACAAATACATCTGGTTCCAAGACGGCAAAGTTCTAGTACGCGAAAATGATAGCGATAAACCAACGGTCATCAGAAGCCTGGCAGATTTAGAAAAAAATGCAGCAGGGAAGAACCAGCGTCGGTAATAGAAATCTATCACTACAGGCCCACCTTCGGAAATAACCGAAATTTTTGATTGCCCCGATTTTAACGATTTTAATTCTTATATCCCCAATAACACTAAAACTCTAAATATAATACACATTAACATTAGATCTATTATTAAAAACTTTAGTTCTCTAATACATTTCATAAGTTATTCTCAAACTGAAATAGATGTTATTATCCTAACAGAAGTAGGTATTTCTATAAATAGCGACCTCATTAACTTTTTTTGTATAAACGGGTATGAGATGTGCAGTGTGCTTCGTGAGCAGCGAAGAGGTGGAGGTATTATTATTTACATAAAAAATTGTCATAACTTTCAAAATATTAAATCTGGAGCATTAAAACACTGCGAGTCATTAATTTTAGAAATCACCACAGCTCGCTGTTACACGGCACACATCTGCGCTTTATACAGACCGCCTAGCGAAAGCAAACACTTATTCATCACTGTACTAAAACAACTATTGTGTAATGATGTCTTTAAAAACTATGATTTATACTTACTCGGGGACATAAATATAGACCTTAAGTCTCAAGATAACATACGTAATTATTACTTAAGTAGCCTGGCCGAGTGTGGCCTAACGAGCGCAATATCAGACTTTACTAGAATAGAAACTAAAGATGAAATTGTCACACGCAGTTGCATTGATCACATTTTTGCTAGATCGCGTTCGTTGGACCTGTACTCGGCAGCGCTCGGCACAGTAATGGCGGACCACCGCATGATCACGCTGTCCTGCGCGGGGACGAACGATGTTATACAGGGTTTACCTAACTCTAGGGTACAAATCGATAACAATAAGTTAAAATTCTTACTTGATTCCGTCGAGTGGGATCAAGCAAATAAAATGCAATGCCCACTTGAAATATATAGTTCCATTAAAAATAACTTTGAAAATTGCTACAACCAGTCCACTTATACAATTAGAATTAAGCAAACTAGTAAAAAAAATAAAGAGCCATGGATAAACAGCAAAGTAAATAAATATTGCCAAAAAAGAGATATTCTTTACAACAAATGGAAAAAGGACACTAGTAACAAAATACTAAAACTGGAATATAATAAACAAAGGAATAACACACGAAAAGTAATAGAAGCTACCAGAAATAAATACTTCAATGATGAAATAAATAAGAACAAAACAAATCCTAGACAGTTGTGGAATATATTGAATTCATTAACAGGCAGAGTCAACAAATCAGTTGATGCAGCAATTCTTAAAGCATTTAACAAAAATAAAATAACAGTAAAACAATTGGCAGACAACTTCGGACAGGAATTTGATAAAAATGTTAAGAAAATAATACCTAACTGTAAAATAAAACTCATAAATGAATCTACTTACATTTTCCCTGAAAATAGATCAATGTGGTTCGAGGAAGCTGATTGTAGCAGCGTATCTAAGATAATTAAAGAACTTAATATTAAAAAAGCATATGGAGCAGATAGCATTCGCTGCATAGACATAAAATCCCTATGTGACAAGATAACCACGATTATAACAAAGCTGATTAATAGCAGCGTAAGGAATGGAAAATACCCATTACAATTAAAAACTGGGATAGTTAGGCCTATTTATAAGAAAGGATCCCACAGTGATTATGAGAATTATAGGCCTATCACGATACTTCCGGTAATAGATAAAATAATAGAAAAATATATATGTAAACAGATACAAAGTTATTATACTAAATACGATATCCTAAACAGTGCCCAATATGGCTTTCAACGAAATAAATCAACTTCAGTACTCCTATCAAAATTTACAGATGTAATAAATAACTATCTTGATGACAAACAGCACGTACTCCTTCTATTTATAGACTTTAGCAAAGCATTTGATACCCTAAATCACGCCACACTCATTTATAAGCTAGATAACACGGGCATACGCGGGCCTCTCCTGAATTGGTGCAAAGACTATCTTAGACACAGAAACTATCGGGTGAAAATAGGACATGAAATTAGCGACGAGATACCAGTCACCACTGGCACTGCCCAGGGATCGGTCCTTGGACCCTTACATTATCTGGCATTTGTCAACGACATGACTAACGTTGTCGAAAACTGTTCGGTGTATCAATACGCTGACGACACATGCCTCGTAGTTGCCAGCAAGAACATTACAAGAGCGGAATCACTTTTACAGCGTGACTTCACAAACCTCTGTAAGTGGTCACACGACGCGGGACTTGTACTGAATTCTGACAAAACCAAAGTTGTTCATGTCCGCTCCAATCACTTATTAAACGTAGACCGACCACTGGTAATAACTGCACACAACCACGATTGCCTACACAAGTCTATATTACATAGATGTAGATGCAGAAATCTAGAACAAGTAAATCATTACAAATACCTAGGTCTTATCGTTGACGACAGATTCAACTGGAGTCAGCATATTGACCATGTAGGTAACAAGCTGAGGGCAATGCTAGCCAAATTTGCAATACTAAAATATAAAGTACCTTTTTACGTCCTAATTAATATATATAATTCGCTAGCCGAGTCACATATATCATACGGGCTAACAAGCTATGGCAGAACATTCAAATCCTACCTAGACAAGATTTATAATATACAACTGAGAATACTTAAAATAATAATACCTAATAAAATTAAAATAAAGCTATCTAAAGATGACAACATCACTGGAATATACAAATACTGTAAAATATTACCAATTCATACAAAAATTAAAATGAATACTCTAACAGAACAGTTCCCAAATAAAGACCTGCAAATAAAAATAAGGCATAATATTACCACAAGAAAAATAACCCAACATAAACTTCTGATACCCAGAGTTTACAACTATTACGGCAAACGTACAAATAGATATATAATACCTAACTTAATTAATGAAATGCCCCTTAAAATCTCAACTAATATTAACGATGAAAACTATAAATTAAAAATTAAAAAATACTACGACGATTTACAGCAAAACTTGTAATGTGAAATTAACATTATTCCCGCAAACCTTATTAGAACTAACTAAAATATAACGTAAAACAAAAACGAATACCAAATTAAATTTTAAACATTAACGATCATAACTTCATTTTAGAAATAGCCCTGTATAACGTTATCAGTTCGCTCCACTCGCTGACGAACGCGCATATTGTAATATCGCTTGTACACCCGACAGCCGATCATTGTACCCCGTCTTTCTTGGCTTCCAGTGCTATTCACAACTATTTATAACTAGGTACCTACATTCAGTTTCTTACCTGCGCTGCGGTGGGTGCATATTGTATTTATTAGCCTATGATATTGATAAGTGTACGAGTTGTTGTGTTCATTAGATAATATACTTACCATAGAGACTGAGGCTGACGGACAAACCGATCAACGGTTTATGTTAGCTGTAGCATAAGAATGTAAATAATGTTTAATATAAATAAATAAAAAAAAAAAAGAAATAATCGAGAGAAAGACCCTCAGAAGCGTATTTTTTTCGAATTATAATGAAATCTGCAAGATAATTCGAGTAAGACCGTCGTTGTCCGATGTTTTTCCCGTTCACAGTCTCACCGCGAAACAATGCATAAATCCTGTAACATGGTGGTAGCGATGGAAACAGCTAGGTCACTTAAATTATAGGTAGCTGTTAAATTAATAAACTTATAATTCTTGCCGTTGACTTAGTGCGAGTTGAGTAAACAGGGTAAGTTTTTCGTGAAAGTGACAGTAATTTTTGATTTGTTGAGTTGTTGGTAAAGATCCAAAATTATTCATTTCAAACATTAATTTCATAGATTGTGAGCAGCATCTTGGTTCGTGCATTAATAAAAATACTCTGTGTTCAAAACGTTTAAACTTAAAATGTTAATATTAAGACATCTGGCGAATTCAGCTCAAACTTATGCTAACGTGATCTTGCTTAATTCTTGTTACCTACAAAACGTTTATAAAATTGCATTATTTCATAGCCGTAGCCTACCGTCTAACATACCATGCACAGCGTTTATCCATCGTGTGAGTAGTTATTTTCTTCGTGTATTTTCGCTGAGTTACCGTTAGTGATCGTACGTACCTTCCGTGTGTATGTCAGTGGAAGCGTGTCTTGGACTCGCCCATTTTGGTCTGTTTTGTGTAGTTTCTCTCCCGTTTTCTGTGCTCGCAGTTAGTGTGTGTTAGTGACCTAGCTGTCTGTACCATGTGATGTTGTGAGCTGCCTGCGACGTAACTGGATATTGGCTAGAGCATGGTATGTCAGATTTAATTCTAAAGTTAGTAAAGTTTATAATGCCTTTGATTGGGCTACCGATACCAAGTGAAATAATTCGACATTAATTCATATAATTCGACATTTTGCTGAAAATAGAGTTTTAACTTGCTGTCTCGGTTAGATACATATATTTACTACGAAAGTTAACCAAGAAAAGTACGATTTATTTTCAATCAAAATCGAATTTCAACTTAACCTTTTTATTCCAACAAAAAACCATAGACCTCCAGTTTCTGGTATCCCTGTATATTTACTCTCAAAAATGACGGATACATTAAGTGAACAAACCTTCAATTATCTTTCACCTTTCGTCTATTTACGTTTTGTAAGCTAGGAACACCCTTTTAACTATAAAACGGGTATGCTAATACCTTTCCTTCAAAAACCGCAAAACCGAAATGTACCGAAAGTACCGAAAGGGAGCCCGGGGGAGTCGTCACGTGACTTTATGGCCGCCGGGCTTAGGATCTGGTAGGGTTGGGTTGAGACGCTCCTGACAAAAATCCGTCACACGTGATCTAATTTGTTCAGTTACTATGTTAAACGTAGTTTGCCCAATTCATCACAATCGCTTAGGGCCTTTGTTAGGGTTTTTGACCTAAATGATGTTAGTCTTTCGAGTAATGGAATTAAACGGGAAACGTGATAAAAAGTAATACAGACACGCTATATCAACTACCTATAATGTAAGAATTAATGAATGAATGAATTAATTAATTAATTAATGAACACTTTATTGCACTTAAAAAATAAACACCATTTAAAATAATAACCATTTACCACCTCTTTATTGCACTTAAAAACCTTTAACCTAGTACAATAAGCGGTTCATGTAAGGTTTACATGAATTCTGTTCATGACTTTATGCCACTTTTAAAACTTGAACATCGCGGCCGCAGGCAAGATAAGATGTAACCTCGTCCAATTATCACAACTTAACTCAGTAAATTTTTTTTTTGTTGTTTATGTTGTAGTATATTAATACTTATTTTTAAGTAGTACAATATTTATTAGATGCACACAGATTTTACCCCATGTACATATTTCCAACGATCCTATCCATACCAGGTTGTCTGGCAGAGATCGCTCTTGAGCGATAAGACCGCCAATTGTCACTTTGTTATAATTGTTTCTTAGTTATAAGTGTGCAATAAAGTATGTTCTATCTATCTATCTATCTAAATACAGTTTGAAGAAATTTTACGAAATTGCGAAGACTTGTATGGATATTATGAAAGTTGGAATCCTGATAAAGTAGGAATCATGCGAACAAACGGAAGAATCGTTGACTCTGAAGATAAACAACCTTGGAATGTGCGCTGACTCCGTCAAAAAATAATCTTAAGTGGCGCGCGGGAATCCAAGTCACGTTTGTAACGATTAGTTCCGCTCTGTTCAAATGGATTGTATAAATTCAAACTGCTTTTTGAATTTTTTAGCTTTTATAACTTATTGGCAACATTTTTCTGATAATAAATCCGCAAGGACTAAAAGATGCTTTCTTTTAGTCCTTGCGGATTTATTATCAGAAGAGAGCTTGTGTTGCGCGTACCAAATGACTACTATACACACTGCTGAATAGTTTTTTGTTAACACATATTCTAATCTACATAAAGAAATACTCAAACCTGGAACAAATATTTGCTGACCAACATGTTTCACAAAATGCAATAAAGATCATCTTAGCCTGGGACCGCTTCTTACATGAGACGTGTGTGGTTGACAGTACTATAGTCTGCCTTTTGATAAGTGGGACGAATCAGGAATGGCTCCGCAAGCCTACCTGACTTATTTAACTCTATTCGTAACTCGGTGGAACTGGCGAGAAATCTCATTGCACTTTTACCCCGACCTCTATGAGACTTTTACCACCTTTGACACTTTAACGTGTTATTTTTGTAGACTATTCTGCAATTTCATCCGAATGCCAAAGTGTCCCTTGTGGTGCAGTGGGCTAAACCCAGAAGGTTGCGGGTTTGATGCCTGTCGCAGGCCAAGCACGGGGATGGTTCTCTAGGGTAGGATAAACAATAATGACATCGCATCGTCAAACATTGCCTTTATTATTAAAGTTCAAAGAATAAATTTCAAATAATTTACGCATTCGATAACAAAGTGACGTAATTTTTCTCAATTCTACCCTAGACAATCTCCGTGCTTGCCCTACAGCAGATACATATTTGATCTAGGTCCGGGATTTTTTTATCACTACAACTACATTATTAAGTAAATGACTCCCTCGCCCCTTCTGTCTGTCTGTTCGTGATAAACTCAAATAGTTCCGAATACGACACGTTTACGTAGGTACAGGTTGATATTACGATTTTGAACGGGACCCGTCGTTTGTGCGTCCTACTAGAACTTGGCCAGTTTATTCTTTATCAAAAAGTTGGCTGAGTAAAATCATTTTCAGCATTAAAGCTAATTAATTATTAAATAGTCAAAATTTAAAGTTTTAATTCATTACATAGACCTTCAAATAAATAGTTTTATTTTTTTAAACTGGTTAGTAGCTAGCATCCTTAGTTAGCATTTGCCATATTACGTGAAAAATAGTTTATATATATATATTTATCATTTCTGTTAGGAATCCTCGTTTTCAATATTCCCTAGCATTACACCGCAATCGTTCTCCCAGATCCCGTCAGACCCCACTAAGACCCCTGGGGTGTAAAGCGCAATGCAATACCACGTATGGCGCATGAATAGTAAGCAGATTCCATTATTGTGTTCCCGGTGAACCCCGCAGGGGCACAGTTAGTTCCTGGTATCGAATTAAACAAGTTCTTATTTCTTTTTTGGTTATTTGTGTTAAATCTATTTTTTCTTCTTTAATGTCGTCATTTGCTACCTACTATCTGCTTGTATTTGTGTCTATGTGTCTATGTATGTAAATGTACTTTCATGTACCTACTTATTAGTTTTTTTCAAACCTGTGTGTACCTGTGTATGGCCAAATAAATGTATCATTATCCTTATGTTTAAATCAATTGACTTATTTAATGATGTGGAGTTAATCCAGAATTCAATACAGAATGTTTTGCAAAATTACTTAGAACGGGTTAAAACAGTGATTTGTGGTGCTTTTCAAAGTTTTGGTGTGAGTTGCGTGAACCACGATCACATAATAACGGTTAGTTATTTGGTTATTTCGCTCCTGAATTTTCTCATCCTCTCCTTGCTTTTTGAATTTAACGGAATCAATTGTAATCCCTCGGGAATACAATTTTCATGGATCATTTTCTATACAATAGTGATATAATCAGTAAAATCGGTTACCCATAGGCGGAGATATCAAATAACATACATACATAAAAAAACATACAGACGAACTGAGAACCTCATCCTTTTTGAATTCGGTTAAAAACCAATTCAATTACATACATACTTTGTTTCTAAGGCAAAAGCGTCAAACTTTGACGAGGTTGTTTACCTCGAAAATGTGGTAATTTGACTTTCTCTGTACCAATCTTGGCCACGACTCGGTTCAGATTTTACGGTCCATGACATGATATAAGTAGATATACTTACCTACTAAAAGCAGTGTAACAAAGAAGCCTGGAGCTCGTGGTCTTAAGAATAGGACAGTAGTATTGAATTACTTCTAAGAATCTACATCGAACACGCGGTTTGAATGCGAGAGGGTTATTGGGACACGGGGTGGATAGTGGCAAGGCATGCTGTTCGGATGCAACCCTCTTAGTTATAAAACCTCCTTCAACTTAATATGGAATAGCTAGAAGTGAATGGTGACATTAGCAGAATAAGATAGACCACTGCTTAGCCATTGCATAAAGTGAACAGATTTCTATAAGATGAAGGGTAAATATTTTTCATGAAAACTGTTTACTGAAGCAAAAGATTAAAAAATCCCTTAGCTCTGACAAGGGACATATTTTTTTGTATAGACATGCTCAAGTAACGGTACACTTCTTGCAATATGTAAATAGACAAACTGTTTAACCTACCGCCTCACCTACCGCCGTGTGCAAGAACCTCTAAGCAGAAACACAAAGTAAGCATTTTTCTATATATACTCGCTTGTGATACAGACAAGGCATTACGAATTACCAACACGTTCTCGATAGGTACGATTGTGGGTTATCATTTTTATATAATTTAGATTTCGATGGGTCCTAATTTTGTAGGAGATTGTAATAAGATTTGTGGGTTGAGGGATTTCGGTATTACTTTATTACGCGTGTGAACACAATTTCATTTTTGGAACGGCAGAAAATGAATAAAATTTATCGTATAAGGTAAATTAAAATAGCCTTACTTCATGTCGTCATCGCCATAACAACATTATCTGAACCATTTTTGTTTCAATGTCCATTCCAGAAACCAATTCATTTTACTATAAAAATAAAGAGTTTTTTATTTGCCAAAACATGTGTTAAACAAGGTAACAGAAAAATACATTTTGTGAATCAACATGCTTGACCGTAGTCGGTATGCAAATATATTGGACACAGAATCACGAGCAATACATTAAAATTTACTAAAGTTTGTCATTGAAAAAATTGTCAATATTATAATAACACATAAGATGAAACGCAAAAAGGGCCAAAATGCTTTATCGCTAGCTATATCCATAAAAATTTTGAGTAATTTATAAACCCCTACTTTAAAAATCTCATATTTAACTAAACAAAAAATGTACCAAATCAATAAAAAAAACAAAGTCGCAAGGAGGTAAGGATTTGAGAGAATCTCAGAGTCGAGGCACAGAGAAAAACAGGCGCCTTCACTGACTGACATGTATGGTATTAAAGGAATACAGATAAGTTTGTAGTTTGTAAAGTAACAAAGTCGCAAGGAGGTAAGGATTTGAGAGAATCTCAGAGTCGAGGCACAGATGAAAACAGGCGCCTTCACTGACTGACATGTATGGTATTAAAGGAATACAGATAAGTTTGTAGTTTGTAAAGTAACAAAGTCGCAAGGAGGTAAGGATTTGAGAGAATCTCAGAGTCGAGGCACAGAGGAAAACAGGCGCCTTCACTGACTGACATGTATGGTATTAAAGGAATACAGATAAGTTTGTAGTTTGTAAAGTAGTTTGTAAAGTCCCGTCATAGGGTTTGAGATGCGGAAGTAGGTCAACTCTTTTTGTTGCATTCACGCCTCAATGTAATAAAATGGAACTTGAAATTATACTGCGTAAATTTTTGAGCCTTTCTAGTATAGGTTGCGTTCAGTCGGGATGGTCCAGCCGGTAGTACTTACCGGGCCAGAGGAGAACAACGTTATAAATTGGACTAGTGCAAGCTATAGGTGATACTTTTTTGTTTTTTATGCGTACTAGAACATAAATTTGCACGGCTGTAAAGAAATGCTAAAAGTAAACTCGTACAAAATAAACATATGCGAATGAGTTTGTGTTTGAAAAAATTTTACGTGCTGATTTCATCATGCTAATTGTCGTTATTTTCCAGAGATTATTTCGACTACCACTTATGAAGGCTGACATAGATATAATGCCTACTACACAATATTATAGAACAGCTCTATTATAACGGCTAAAATCATTTTAAAGCAACAAATTAACCCTTCAGTTTTTCACAAAACAGCGCGACTGACAGACGACTGCAGCAAATTAATTAACAAGTTAATGAGTTCTGCCGAAAACTTCGTCAGCAGTTTAGTTTGGCAATGGACGGCCACTCGAACTTTCACATTATTAACACGGCGAGTAATATTTTTTTATAGAGCTTTTGACCAGAAATCAAGAGTTATTTGTTGTTTTATCCATATTCAAAATAATACATTCGGAAAAAAGTCATCACCGCCCTAAATCGAGCCGTTCAGTATTCTTTGTATGAATCTCCCTGAGACAACGCAAAATAGGAACATAGAAATAAATAAAGCAAGATCAGGTAAAGTTTGTGAGGACGTACGTAGGAGATTATATACAATAAACTGTGCTACGATTAAAAAAAAACTCTGATAATTAAGTAGATACGTTAGTCCAGAGTGTTATGTTAAAAAGTGAGTATGTATAGGATAGAATGTTGTATCCGTGGACGACGTCAGCGAAGATGAAAATTGGTAAAACAAGCTCAAAGCATCAGCTGCTGCTAAATCCTCTTATTTCTGTATTTGTAACTCCTTATACCTCGCTGAGCCACGAGATTAAAACATTACATTATGGTTGAAACCGCCGCTTTAAATCTATGTTCAAAGAATATATTTGTTCCCTCAAGACTCGCAGTAATAAATCTCCATCACAATAGTCCGTTTGTTTATTATCAAGATGTTGGCAAGCAGAAGCCACATTCTAACCAGAAAGAAATCCTCCTCTTTGTGAACAGAAAGTTTTAAGTTTTGTAAGTTGTATTATAATTTACAGTTAAAAGTTTTGAAAGCATGTTGGGTTTGGCGGTTTTGTTTTAAGATGATTATTTGGTGGAAACTATTTAGAAATCGTAATTAAAATATAAGTATTTGGTAAAACTTAAATACATTTAGGGTTACTATAGTCAGAACCTCGATTTGGTAACCAATTACTGCCGCGTCACAATTATTGTCACACAATTATTGTCAAAAAAGTATAAGCAGACGTAAAAAGTGATAACAATTACTAACAATCGCAGTTAATGATTCACAGGAGGGTAATGATTATATTCTTTTTTTACCACAGCCCCTTTGAAAACTCAAATAATAGTTTAAAATCCGTCACCAAAATAGAAAGGCTGAAGATTGCTTAATAATCTTTTATGAGGGGGTTTAAAACCTTAAAATCACTGAAGTACGTTTCTGTATACAAATCCCACCCTGTAAAGTTGTGAACATTACATCCCCTCCCTATGGGGTATTTATCGTACACTATTGGCGCTGGCCCGTCGTCTTCTAAGTAGATTGATACACCGCTCGGGGGCCTCGCTTTGTGATTTTTATTGCAACTAATGGAGTCTTTGATATTTGAGTGGTAAATAGCTAATTAACCGTAAAAAACCTCTCGGACTTTCCCTCTAGAAAAAGAAATGTAGAAGATTAAAAATTTGGCCCTATTTTTTTGGTAGCTGTTTTTCGCATGTGTGATTTGCTGTTGTTTGCATTTTATTTCTTTTGACCATTGAATGTGATTAAGGCGATTCAGATTATAATTAGGTGATTTTAAAGTAACTATGAATACAGCTTCCGCAAAAAACCTCCCAAAATCTGATGCTTAGTTGAAATGTGACACTGTCTGCTCTCACTTAAGCTACGGAGAAAAGGTCAAAAAACCAAATTCTCGTTGAGCATAACGTGAAAACATTTGTTTAGGTACTTTGACCAATTGTTTATCACGAGTGAACACACATTTACAGCAGAATAGTTTATAGCCGAACAACGAGGCTCTTTCTTAGCCGTACCGTTTAATACGTATTCGTAAACTTACTAGAACACGAAATATTAGTAAGAGAAGAGCAAAAAGTTTTGAGTTTGTTGATGTGACGTAAAAAGCTTTACCAACGACAAGAGCTTTAAGTGTACCTAGGTAGGTACAGCCATGTACAAAAACCGCTGATTATTGTAAATTTTAGGGTTCCGTTCCTCAAAAGGTATGATTAAATAAATAAATAAATAATGCTGGACAATCCACACAGCATCATCTAGCCCTAAGCTAAGCAGAATTGTTCTTCTATACTTACATTAAATTAGTTTAATGCATATACGTGCGTAAGTAAGTAAATTATAAAACCATAAATCAATATTTATTTAAAACTTATTCCACAGGTGATCGGAATGAGAGAGAGAGAAACATTTCTGACAGCTAAGTACAGAAATTTATACAGACTTACATAATAGCTTTATAATAAATAAAAATAATGACAAAATAATTAGAAAAGTGTAAGAAGTAGGTACATACCCACCCATCTGAAACGAACGGACCAGTTTACACAACAGGAAATTAAAATAATAGTAGACAACATAAAGATATCTAAGAGTGAAGGACAAAGGTATTCATTTAGTAGGTAGGTAGTTATGCAGCCATATCCTACCTATGTCACGGAATGTAGGTCGCAGGTATCTACATAGGCGGTGCATACCTAAAATCTGTGGTAGGTAGGTAATATATTTTTACCATAAGTAGCTATAGTACCAACAACCTACTAATAATACTCAATGAAAGAAAGGCTTCTATGTCGGTCAAAGCATTGCCATTAATTGTGGCAATGCTGCCAGTATTCTGGCCACTCTGCCTTCTTGTGACGGCTAGGATTTTTAAGAAATTGAAATTATATACATATCGCTTGTTTGCGACAACGATGGCATTACTCAAAAAACGCGATTTTACAGCAGAGCATTTTTAAGGTTTGAAAAATTATATTTCGCTAATTATGGCTTTTTGAAAGTAACTTCCTATAAGTAAAATATTGCCTGATTCAATACTTATTTAAATATATCAGCAAATATTATGTACGATTATCTCCTGAAGTTTTAACCGTATTTTTATGGAATAAGGTAGAAAATGTGTCATTCTTACAGAAAAACTAACATATTTTTTTGTATTATTTTGACTTAGGACATTACTGACAATATGTCATTTCAATTTTAGTTTTCGATTTACTTACATAAAACAAAAAGTGACATTAGAGGAAAATCTTTTATTAGAATTCACAACAAAATTAACCGAAACATAGACACATCTAAATTCTAAATCTGTTTCGGTCATTAAAAACGCTAGCTAAAACTATAAAAGTCAACGATTTTAGCTAACAACTAATCAGTCTTCATTACATTTCCAAGGAAATTAGCTTAAATACCTTATTATAACTTACTTAGATTAATCAGACTATTAATCATTAGTACAAACTTATAACAAAATCAGAAAAAAGTTTTATAAACGCAAAGATTATAATGCAATCAATATAAGGCAAAGTCCGTTATGGTTCTTACAAAGCATTATGAAATGGGCGTAGAAACCTGGGATTAAATTTTTATTGCTTAAATTCAACAAATCAGATTTCTTTCGCTTCGTTACATCCGGTTTTCTATGATACGCCTTCTTGACGTCTATTTCTCTATCATTGTTTTCTTTTTTATAAGAACTGCCCTCTTGAATTCTTCTTCAGCATAAGATGTCTTGTAGAACATGGTAGGAGGGCTGTTTATTTGAACTTTGGGTATTTTAACATCAGCTATCTTTACAGAGTTTCCTTCTTTGTTCTTCTTAATATTCACCCCCATTTTAGAATAAGCTTCCGTCCAATCAAAAAAGTTTTGTGTATGCATTTCATTTACACGAAATGGTTCTGGTTTCTGTTTTTATTGCACAAATAAAGGCCTCCGGTGAGTAAATCGGCCCCCCACCTTCGAGCTGCTTTTTTAAGTGCCTTTCTATGAGTGAGTGTGTCCGTCTCCCTCATTTTGAGTGTGGCCTTTAATGAGGTATTTGTGCATGATTGTTTAGATATTTGGTAATTTTTCACCGCAAGTAAATACATTGCAACCATCGCTTTGTTCTTCTGCTGGCTTTTATAAACACAAGTTCCAAGGTCTATTGGTGCCATATTCCTTTTTTTACACTCAATAAAAAGTACACTGTCTATTAGAAAATTATATATACTGCATTCAGCTATCAAGCTACACAAAAATATTATATACGACCCTAACATCAATAAAAATAGAAGAAAAAATAAAAACGTCATAAATAAAAAACAGACTAATTCGACCTTTGCCGCTCGTCAAACCGTAGCTAAATCGGCACATATTTACAATAAATTAAATAAAATTCTAAACATTTATTCCATGAATAATTTCGAATGTAAATCTAGCTTAACTAGTTATTTACTTGATCTTAACTATGATCAAACCGAATCTATTCTAGAAATAGGCAAATAAATAAACAATAAAGTGTGATATATATAATTATGTATCTAAGTTATAATCATGTTATCCTAGTTATATTATTTTCAGTTAAATTTAAATTGATTGAGTTACAAAATTTTACTTACCAACCGTACAAGACTTGCATACAGTACGCTAACACCTAAACATCAACAAACATACACATGCATTACACAAACACACAACACTCACACACTAAGTAGGTAGCTTTTGTTGCCCGGACTCTTAAGAGACCGGTGCCCTCAGAAACACCTAACAAAACTCACACACTCACTACACAAACATTCACTACACCCACTACTCAAATCGCACTAACTTGCACTTGTACCACGCAACATTCTTGAACTTACAATAGAATAAAGTATAAAGAAACAGAAACCTACCCTCAACAAATTTTGTAAAAATTGTTGTTCATGTTTCTAATAAGATTAGTATTGTGAAATGTTGTGTAATAAACTATTATTTTAACTCATAGGTAATCATAATGTATGATAAGGAAGAGCGTTACCTCCTAATACAGGTATTTATATACATACTTAAAAGGAGGTCTCGAACACTGAACAACGTAAAATGTAACTTAAGAGAATAATTAATAAACATTTTTTTGTATTTTTTGTATTCCTATCTCTCTATCTTTCTAACTCCGGTGGTAACTCATCGAAATCGGGTGGTATCAGAATAGGTTTAACGAACGCAGGTGGAGCCTGGATTTGTTGTCTTTCATAGCCTAGAAAATTAAAATACAACAAAAAAATACTTTTCTTAATCAATAGAGCGATAATTATTTTCAGAAGAATTTTTAAGGTAGTTACTATGCAAAACACTATACTACTTTTATCTAATATAGACTCTTGATCGGTTGCTTCATTCCTGCCAATATTTTTTTAAACAACATAAACAACAAAAAATTTCAGCAGGAGTGACCTTTTTTGACTAAATTTTTAACTAAAATCTGTCATTTGGGTTTTGTTTACAATCAATAACGTCATATTTTATTACAATACTTTTACTGTTCCTACTTTTTTCTGCTAAACTGACATACCACAAAATAATTACACAAATTATTACCTAATTATTTTGAGCAAAAATGACACATTTTGTTTAAATACACTATTTTTCGAATTTTCGAAACTAATTTATAAAATATTAAACTAAACTTTTCACGTAGAACGTCAAAAACAAAAGGATGTCGTCCTTGAAGAGAACATGCACAACTCTTCGCGAACACAATTGCACCACTACTGAGTAATAACCTTCTTGTCGCAAACCAATACACAGGATGAGACAGCGCAATACTGTCATATCTTTTGTCCTGCTCTAACCTTACCCCTTAGAGAAATGTCGTTTTGCAGGAAAAAACAGATTTTTTTCTGAACTTATATGCTGTATACATAACTCCAAAATCGTGTTTTTTGAGTAATGTCATCGTTGTCGCAAACAAGCGATATGTACATATGTGTAAATAGTAGGTTTAATTTTCCATTTTGTTGTTTATAATGTTAGTTATAAATGTTATAACAGGTTAACTTGTTCCATACCGAAATCCCATTCAGCCTATTTATTCAGAACACGCAAATGAGTCATATCAATATTGATCTATTGACCCTCTTATTGTGCGAGACGTTTGTCATAGCATGATCACCGCGCATTAGCTAATAAACAGGATTTTCCATTATAATTTCACAGGAAGAAACAGTAATTCAAGGCTTACTTTTAGATATTTTAAGCCGATTTTTATCATGTTTACGGTTTGTAGAAGAATATTATATTGTGTTATTAGTTCCGCAGTTTTGGAAATAAACTCCAGATTTTGACATCGAAAAACAGACTCAGAGTAATTGAAACAACAAGACCATTTCGAGCAAATCAATGCTTTGATAATATATTTTTGAGTTCCCTTAGAAAATAATTAAGAAATTATATGTTTGCCATAGTCACCACGCCTGCTGCTGCTGATAATGATTTTTATTTAAGAGGCTTATGCTGCATTAACTATAAATAATGTAAGAAGGCCTTCGACGTCGCCGATCATGACGTTCTCGCTGCAAAACTATGGCACTATGGATTTAGCGTCCGTCGGCTGGTGGAAGGTGGTTACAGGGTCTGAAGGAAAGGTGGTTTTAAAACCACAAAAGACTTCAGTAGGAGTAGCGCAGGGTTCGTTGCTCTCTAACATCATGTTCTCTCTCTTTGTTCAATGATCTGCCGGGGTGCTTAAATACCACAAAAGTACTAATGTACGCGGATGACGTTGCCGCCGTACTCCAGGCACTTACAATTGACTCATTAAAGGGGACAGAGCAACTAAATACTTGGTTCCGAATGAATAGCTTCCTACTGAATGTCACTAAAAACAACTTTATCGTATAAAGCCTGGCCTGATGGCCAGGCTTTATACTAAGATGATGATGGTGTGATACACCATCATCATCTTAGTATGCCAAAGGTATAAATGAGCAGTGGCATAACCCAGCCGTTGGAGGCACGCACCTTGTTGCCACCTAACAAAAGGCTATTTATACTTTTGTGAGCCGACAATAGAAGCGCTCCTTCACCGACTGCTTTATTTCCTCATCCACTATACCCAACGCTTCTGGCATACCAAGATATTTGTAAGTCTCTTATTTATGTTATTATTATCCCAAGAACATAATATATGTATATTGAAAAATGTATTAATTTAATTGTAATGATTCTGATTCCTTCGAAGATGGGTCGGCCTTTAGTTTGGGATGCCACGTGTGTAGATACCCTAGCGCCTTCACATCTTGCAGGGACATCGGTAAGGGCCGGCTCCGCAGCAACATCAGCGGAGTCCCTCAAACGGCGAAAATACGCTAATCTTGACCGAGGTTACCTATTTGAGCCGTTTGGGGTTGAAACCCTTGGTTCTTGGAACCTGGAGCACACGCCATTTACCTCTATAAAGATATTACCAAACTTCTTGTAGAGTCGACAGGTGATCGGAATGCTGGCTTCTATTTCGGTCAACGAATTAGCATTGCCATTCAACGTGGCAATACTGCCAGCATTCTGGGCACTCTGCCTTCTGGTGACGGCTTAGATTTTTAAGAAATAGATATTAAGTGTATATACTAGTTGTAATTGTTTTATTCTGTTATCGTAAGAAATACTTATAATTGTAATGTACAATTGAAAAATTATAATTCATTAATTTATTATTTTAATTGAACGGTACTAAATACATAGTTAAGCTTGTATATTTTAAGGTGTGTATTGTGTCTATTTAACGTACAATGTTATATTTTACAAATAAATTAACCACTGAACCATTCGCTTAATAACTTGACTCAAACTTCATATCAATTGTTTATTAAACCGCAAAATTAACGTACTTGGTATAATCCAGCGAGAACCAAATTAATGGAGACCACACCAGTGGTAAAGGATATAATCAACTTCTCGCTCACTGTGTCCTTGCACTAAATTTTCCTCATATTATGTCCAATTTGGCTGATTGCTTACAAAATCTCCTGAAACCCAAATCCAAATACAAAATAGCGAACTATATCTGAAATTTAATAATTTCGACTAAAATATATCTCTCTTTTGTTACAGATAATTACAATGGAGTGCAAAATAGCCAGAATCATCTACATCATCATACTGTGCGCGCTCTTCAACGAGATGTCTATGAACGTCTACGCCAGAGATAATAACAACAAAAGACGGACAAAGGAAAAAGTCGGAGGATTTCAAAGGAATATTTGCGATATAAGCGACCGCGATTCAAAAGTCCACTGCTACTGTGAAAACACTCGAGAGCCGCGCAATGCGACGAAGGCGGAATGCTGGGTGTTCAACGGCGGCATTCTACCTGACGACCCCATTTGGCAAAGCTTCGCCTCGCAGCCAAGTTTGCAAACTTTGTCATTTAACGTCCGAGTCGACGGCGCTCTAAACTTCGTGCCCACTAAAGCAATCTCCTATCTACAGCGTCTCAGATCTATCAACATAAAGTACGGGAATATTGTAGACGTAAAACCGTTCTCTTTCGCAAACTTGACAAGTCTAAAAGAGACTGTGCTATCGCAGAATCAGATCGAAACCTTGCAGCAGTACTCCTTTGCTCATTTACCGAATATAACCACGATCAATCTAGAAGACAACATGATAATTGATATGGACGCGGAGGCGTTCTTCGATCTGCCAAAATTGCAAAGGTTGGTTTTTACGAAGAATAATATATCGATGATTCAGAATGGAACATTCCAGCACACGTTCAATCTCTTGGAATTGGACTTGCACCAAAACAACATGTATCATCTGAACCGTCGGACTTTTGATGGATTGGCTAACTTGAGGAAATTGGATCTGAGGAAGAACCGAATACACAATTTGACTGAGTTTACTTTCGCCGAGTTATGGAACTTGCAGGAGCTGTTGCTCGGGAAGAACGACCTGAGATGTATATCGGAGAGAGCTTTTGATGGACTGTCGCAGCTCCGGAAATTGTCCTTGGATGAGAACAAACTGGCGTCTCTGCCTTCGGGGCTGTTCGAGGGAGTCAGAGGCCTTACTTCTCTGGATCTGCGCTCCAACGAGCTGCACGCGTTAACTTTCGACAATATCAAGCCGATTTTAGACAACTTGCGCACCCAGAACAGCAGTCTTCTTCTCGAAGGTAATAAATTAAAACAGTAACTTCCTCATCCTCATCTTTGATAAACTTAAAATACACGCTGAATTTTAAGGAGTGGAAATAAAGATGTTATAATAAATTCAACTTTGGAAGATTGTTCTTTTATGATCCCTCAGGGTTTTCTCAGTTGGGATGAATTGTAGCTAGGAGTGATAAATGTTGTATAATTTCTTATATTCAGTTTATAGTTGTTGTTTACTCCGGAAATGAGAAAGATTAACACTTTACAAACGCTAATGTATTTACTTTTTTCAGAAAATTACTTCATGTGCGACTGCAGACTGAAATGGATGTACGTCCTACGCAACGATACAAAGAGTCAGAGCACAAAGGACTCGCTAGATGACGTTACTTGTAAAATGGATCCACCTATAGTGAGCTCCGCGTACAACAAAATGTCCGAAGACGGCAGTAAAGTGGATTACAATCAAGACATCCTCCACGCCGGTATTACAATAGAAACTCTCAACGAAATACATAAGGTTTCTGGGAAAAAAATTATGCCGGAACAAGAGACGGCCGACGTTAGTGCCAAAGATATAGCGATAATGGAACTCAAGCGGAACGTTCTGAAGATCTCCCTGGAAAGCCTGCCCTGTCCGCAAGAGAGTAAGAAAACTACAAAGGCGCCGCCTATATCACTCGGATATCCCTTGATCCCAATACAGAATGAAATGAAGACTTTTAGCTTCCACGGACTGAGTTCCGGGCAAGAATTGCGTAGGCTAGGTGCGCTTGTGTTATGTAGTGTGAGTTTTGCGTTTTTGTTTACTTAGGCTACCCTTTTCTCTAACTAGACATAATAGTAATATACGACATAATATTTTATACTAACATACTTTGTTGGACAATGATTGCATTACTTGCAAGGATAATTTTAAAAGTTACTTCATTCTGTCCTGTTGGTCAAGTTAGGCCACGAGCTCTAACAATTCTAGGTGTTGCGGCGAGTGCAATTGGTTCAAGATACCAGCTTCTACATTCAATCGCCAGGCTAAGGGTCGGTGCAGGCAATGCCAAGCTTCGCGGGTTGTGAGTTGTAAAAGGTATGCACTTTTTCGCACACAGCCAATGCATGTTATAAAACATTATCTTAGCTGTAAGCCACCGATAGTGTTAATAACTGATATTATCAACGTTATCGTTCTGCACAGATCAACTATAGATGGATAGAATAACGTAACTTAAAAAAAAATTAGAAGTTTCTAGTATTCATTTTTAATACTAAGATAAATTATTTGGTTATTATAAAAAGAAGCTGCACGTTAACCTCTCTGTCTCAAACTTTCATGTCTGCTAAAATTTTGTCCAATGTTTTCTTTCACAGTAAGCAATAGAAGTCAATGTAAATATTTGTGTAATTCTCGTTCATAATTCTAATTTATATAACGTTGTATAAAATATTTTGCTAATAAGTTTTTGTATGAGTAAAGATAATGATGTATTTTTCACAAAAACGTTATTTTATTTTTTCCTAAATAAAAAGACAAATGTGGAAGCAAAACTTTGCCTTCGGAAATAAACTTACAAATCTGTTGTCTCTTACATTATCAAAGTTTTAGTAATATTCAAAGGGTTTGTAAACTTTTGGCTTCAGTGCTTTCTTGGCAGTGATCGGCAACCATTTTTTTAGGACTTGTATCGCACCTTTTCAAACCCTGTATAGGACATTCATAATACCAACAAATGTCATGTAATGAAATCATGAATGTGCCAGGTAATCTATAATAAATATTCATTTAATAAAAGAACGTTCACTTAGCGAATTCAATCACGTTTCAAGGACGCAGGACCACAGTCTTACAATAATGTTTAGTAAAGGAATGTGAATGTTACTTCGACAAGGCATAGTAAATACAGATAATACTCGCAGGACAGATTTCCAGGGCTCTGTTTTGTCAATGCCTATTGTAACACCCTTAGATATAATAGCCTACGTTCACTAACGCAATTATAGCCCTGCTAAGACACTATACAGCTACGCCGTAAACGTGCTACGACAAGGTACAACAACATTTAATTACCAATAGTCACTAATTTAAGCTCCTGATTAACTCCCAAGTTCCTTCAAACAAAGGCTCTTTCAATAACATTCACTATAAGCATTGATTAACAGTAATGAGATAGTTAGTAAGCTTCTCCGAAGGGGGCCCGAATAAAATTTATGAGATCGACTGTAATGGACGTTCGCTCTGAAGAGACGCAGCGAGAAAAATATACGGTAGGCAATATTAAAACGCAATAATCAAAAGTCTTTAAGAACAAAGAGCCATGTATGCTCAAAGTCGCTCTGAAGGATATTACTCATAACAAAACTAATCGTTGGAATCCTAAGTTGTCACCATAACCCAAAGGATTAGCAAGCTGAAGTAGCAGTGAGCCGGCCAGATCTTCCGAAGAACTGACAACCGTTGGGGTAACGTGTTCTTGAGTGGAGTCAGCGACTCGGCAATCGTAGTGTAGGATGCCTTCTGCCAGGTGAGATGACGTCCTGCGAAGGACTGCTGGAAGATGGTGGATGCAGTATGCAGAAGACAGGGCGCTATGGCGATCATTAGGGGCCGATGTCAAGCACAGTGCAGCAGTGGACCAACTCGTAAACCAGAATCGAAGTTCCTGATTCGTTATCATGTACCTAAACGCTATCCTAAGCAAGATACATTAGAGTCAAAGTCTCAAAGATTTCTATATTATTGTATTCTTGTTTAAAATACTAAATACATAATTAAGTTTTTATCTTAAGATCTGTTGCCATACTCTATCCGACAGGGAGCATTAATGTTAACAAAACCCTGTAAAATTTTTGCTAAGCAATACATTATTGAATACTGATTTTTAATGGTTTTGCGTGAAAACGAATCGGAAACTTCGGTTTTCGTTTACAGAGTAGACCCTCAGGTAATTAATGGTTTCCATGGCAACGGGCGAAAACAGTTTAATCCATGTGTCATCACATCAAACTTAATTAGACTGAAATTATAACTAGATGTCGCCACTAGAAAAATTAGACCACGCTCTCGAGGTGTTCCATCTAAACAACTATTTACTGGAATTAGAAGTCAAATTACTTATTCAAATCTGTATTCCACGATGAATTCGAATTATTATGCGCCGTCGTTGAAGTTTGAGCTTGCGTTTTCATTTATTTTTAATTTTAGGCTTACGAGTAATCACAAAGAAAAATAAGTATTATGGACGGCCAATTCAAAGTTTTCACATGTCCTTAGTTTCCCTTGATGACCTTGATTTAACCTTGTAGTTTTCTGCTATTGATATCAGTTTTGTTAAGTTTTCATACATAATTTGTTTACATATAATATATTGGATTGTAGAACCGACTAAAATTTACTAAATATACAAAGAGGATTGAAAAGAAAAACATTTCTACACAATTCATACAGCTATTGAACCCTTGTTCAATCCTAATATAAATTTGCTACAGGCTACTTGTCCTACCATACCACACAACTGATATAGGTAGGTACCTAATGTTTCTACAAGTACAAATCAACAACTCACCCTAATTTACGTCCCATTACAACTAAATCAACAACTCACCTTAATTTACGTCCCAGTGAAGTAAAGGGGTAGCCAAAGCCTAATTTTATTAGCAATCTAATACCTCAACCGCATCCTTATATTAATGAGACAGATGACCTCCTAAAGATAAGTTAAATAAACCCCAGGCACCCCAAAGTTAAGTAACAAGTAAAACTGAAAAAATATTTGTTTTGTCACATACAATACAAATTACAAAGCAGAACTATTGCAAATCAACATTGCATGTAATTCTACCCCTGAGGCTTCCGTTGTAAAAACATTTCTATCAGCAGCGGGATGATTAACCTTACGGCCCTTAAGGTTCTACAGGGTCGGGCCAGTTGCAAACAGAGAATTAATGAAGTTGATTTTATGTTGCTCATGAAGGTATAGAAGACTCTACCTCTATAGATAGTACCTAAACTATCGCATCAGGCGTGCCTGTAAGAATAGTTGTACAATATTTTGAATAAATAAATGAACACAAAATAAACCGCCAAGTGCGAGTCGACTCGCACACGAAGGGCTCCGTACCGTAAAAATCAGGCACCTTTTCAAAGAACATTGCATTTTCCCTTGTTCTGAGACCCCATTAAATTTACAACTTTATTATATTTTTAGTATTCGTTGTAATTTATGTGTTACTTATTTATAGAAATTTCATGTGTCTAACCCATGGTGGTCCAAGAGACCCTGTGGCCTTGTCAAACAAAGAGCAAAAATAACAAAACAAACCCATTTTTTGTATGGAAGCCCCCCTTTAATATACGCGGTAATGATTAACGACTTAACCATTAGGATAAAAAGCAACGTAAAACTGTACACGTTTTTGGTTATTAGTGTCCTAAATCCTATGTAAGGTTTATTTAGATACTAGGGTTCTCTAAAAATAGCAATAAGTAGGTATTGATAAATTTGACACAACAAACACAGTGGTGTCACCGTCCGTCCTGTCCGAGTGTAGCTGTAAGGCGCGGTGTGAAGTTGTACACACGTGATCCACCAATCACGCGCATCAGGCCAGCGACCAGTGAGTGACAACGCTGCGCTTGAGATTAGCTATAGGATGCTCCTTTCCATGGCAAAGGTAAAACAATAACAATATTATCACATTTTAGGGAAATTACCCAATAGACAGTTAAAATAAATAAGTTACGATAAATAATGTTTTGTTATTATGGCTTTAATATTATTTTGAGTTATTTTATTTTTAAGTTCGAATGGCAATTTATTTATAAGGTATGGTATTAAGTATTGAGAGGTTCGCTTGCCATATACGTTATTAAATGAGGGAATATTAAGTGTTTTTGTGCGTAATGCCTCTAGAGGTAGTTATCTTGGTGACTTTCAGGAAAATGGATCTCTGTACGAAAGTATTGTTTTATTAGTAGATTCAATTCCAATTTTTTAAGAATAGGCAATACTCCACAGTAATTAAATAGACCGTCAGGATCACCCGAGTATTTAGTTTTAACTTTATAGGGTACTATTAACTTCAGTAGTCTTTAGGTCTTCAGGTACCTACATAATATAGGTTGGTACTGTTTACCAAAAAACACCAATTATCAGGCTGTCAGCTAAAGGTGCTATGCCTATTATTGCTGCCTTAATTGCCTAGTTGGATTATTCGTTAGGTACCGAAAGTGTTTCTTTGTAATAAATTATGTCGGGACGTTTTTATCAAATGCCAAGAAATATCAGGTAGGACTTATTAATTGCCCCAAACCCCAAAATCCCTCAGTCTTCTGCAGTCGGAAACGTAAAAAAGCGGCGCGTGTGAACTCATGATTATTAAATCTCGCTTGTACAGAGTTAATGTAGTGTAATCAAATGGACCTCAATGGATCAATTGAATAAAATTATCGGTGTTGCCAGTGATGGGGTTAAATAATTGCCGGTTTTTTGTGTGTAATTGGTTGTAGCTTCGGGCGTAAATTAAATGTGATTCAAAACCATTTGTGGTTTTGAATATGAATGATTATAATTTGCCTTTCATTTTTAGAATTTCTAATAATGCATTATGCGAATTATGCCTTTTGATTGTCAATTGGAATCCATTACGATGAGATACTTACAAAATTGTTCGATGTACGTTTGAGCGCATCTGGTTCTTTGTTCCACTTTATTTTTTTCTGTGACAGAAACCATAACAAAAGGAAAGCAAAAGATTGCCACAACGACCCACTTTCAAGAGAAGTTAGTGCAGTTCATTAAACCAACAAATTATGTGTCAAAAACTCGTTCTAACGCCATAAAAAGGTAAACCGTGAATCGGAAACAGGGGGTTAATAAAATAAATGAATTATTGAATTGCGAACGGTAAGGTCAATAAATAAAAAAAAAATTAAATTTTTGTTTATTCAGACGTCAACACCATGAATACACCCTGTTGAATGCCTGCATGATGGGCGAAGCAAACTTGCTGCCTATAACCTGTAGGATGGTGTTGGTGCTGCCCCATGTTCTGCGCAGCAGCGAGGCCGTCTTCTTGCGAATGATGGCGTGAAAGACATCAACCTGGGCCTCGGCAAACATGAGGGATGCGCTGCAGAAGCGGAGCAGCCCCAACAACATCCTGAAGGCGTTATTTTACTGTACATTGTATTAATGTGGTATGGTAAGTTGAGTGTTGGCTTGAAAATTATAGTAGATTTTTTTATTTCTAAATTTCTATATATTGTTATATATTTTGGTTAGCATCTCTCTCATAAGGAAAACTAAAGGTGAAAGGTACGAATTGTATTTTTATTTAAAAAAAATATGATTAATATTTGTTTCTACGAAAGATGACTTTAATGGCAGGTAGAAATACAGGACAGAGCGCGAGAAGAGAAAAAATACCTCTACCCAGCAGTTGATGAACCCGTGCTGATAATGACAATGATTACTCTACCAAATAAAGAGATAAAATAAGGAAAACCAAAATCATCCTCTACTTTACACATGTCCGTATTAACGTCAAAAATCCCGTGCTGTTTCTCGCGTCTCGTTGACACCATTCTGCCTTAAGTCAATTGACACATAATTCAACTATTAACAGCAAAACTTAATGAAAAATTGTAGATTGTTTGCAACAGTCTGCAGTTAGCTTAATTGTTTCAACTGTAAATACTAGTTCTAATTTGTTTTAATTATTTGTTTGTAATTTTCTTTGTTATTAAAAGCCACAATGAAAAATGTACTCAATATTCCATTAAACTGAAAAAAAACCAAAGAGCTGAAAAAATCGTAAACAATCACTTGAGGCGCGAGGCGATTGCTATTAATTTTAACGAAAGGTATTTATTCCCAGTCAATGTATAGACGATGTTCCAATTATTCAGGAGCTCCCTCACTGTTACCGTTCACTGCATTTTCAATTAATCAATCAGCGGATTGGAGGTCTGTTTGTATTGGACAGCTTGGGTTGAACTTTTTTGTAGGAACTGCATATTTAAATAATTAAGAACTGCAGCAGAGGGATTTAATTATGTTTCGAATAATAATAGAACAAATACTGAAAATTCAAATATTTTTTTTATAGATATGAGCATTTCGGATGGACTCATTCGGACACTGGTTTACGCCTGGGCAAAAGCTTTAATTTTTTCCTTGGTACTTCTTTCTAAGTTTCTAGTTACGCGGGTTTAGCATATTACCAGTCGCTCGTAAAAATATAAAGTAGGTACTAAATTAATATGATGGATACAAAATGCTGACTTCAAAGATGCTGAGTCCTTACCCGTCGCATCATCTGATTGGATAACGATGTATGCACATCGTTATCCAATCAGATGATCAAGGGCCCCTTATTTATAGATTGCCATTAAAATTATGAAAGTTTGTTGTTGAAAGTTTATACGTGTCTATCGGTAATCACGGTAGTTTTTTTCTTTTTGTTTGTTTTCTTTGCTGGTAAGGTTAGTTTGTTTTTGTCTTTCATGTTCTGGGTCATGCGGCAGGTGGCGTAAGATCTAAGTTCTCTAAATTTTCACTTACCTTTGGTTTTCAATTCATCATTCACATTAACACTCATTCACTTCAGATTATCATTATCCTTTATGTTCCTGACTATGTAAAAGTCACAAACAAGACGTTAGGAAGACTCAAATTAAAGGTATTAACCGAATATCTACTATATAACAATAAGTCGGGTTTTCCTTCCTGACGTTATAACTCCAGAACGCACGAACCGATTTCCACGGTTTTGCATTCGTTGGAAAGGTCTCGGGCTCCGTGAGGTTTATATCAAAGAAAATTTAGGAAAAATTTAAAAAGAAAAGCGGGAAAATCTTTTTTCACATACAGCGTCATCTCTGATACATAGCATGTACTACAAACGACTGCTGGCGATTTGGTGACATACAAATCCGTTGATGTTACATAAAACGAAGCCATCCGGTGGCGAAACGGAGTTCGCCGGGTTTGCTAGTTTGCTATAAAATTACCCATATCATTATGTACTATTGTATATGTACGACATACGATTTTATGGTAATTAAGGTATGGAGGTTTTATGAACGGGACGAGGGTCTTTGAAGAAAACGCGGGTAACTAATTTTATATCATTAGAAGAAGGTAATTGTTGTATGTGTGGAATAAAAAGTTGCTGTTCTTCCAACAAACCGACAAGGTTGTACAAATATTGGTATGCACACGAAAAATATTTTTGCTGAGAAAAATTTGGTCACAAAAATAAGTTTCCATAATTATTCGCATATTTTGTCACAAACATGTGCCCCAGTTATGCGAAAATAGAGGCTTAGACAGACTTAAAATGTCAACTGCGGTTGACGTGGGTTCTGCTTTATGTACCCAGTCAGTCAGCTAGTAAGTCCAGTCAATATATATTTTTTTGTGTGATAAATTTTGATTCTGGTGAAATATGACATACTCGTATATAAGTACTTATAAATAATTAAGAAAACCCGATTTAGGATGAAAGTTACAAGTAACTAAGATCATAATGATCTTCAGTTAGGTACCAGTTATATTCATGACTTCTTTAGGTTTTCTGACGTTTTTTTTTATTGTTCGTGAAATGTTTCGGCTATGAAGTCACTTGCAAACTCGTAAATTATATTCCCTTTAAAAAGACAGACCTATGTCTTTCAAATATCCTTTCGTTTCGTTACGTCTAAAGCACACAGTTTTTGTATTAATTCATTCGCTTACGGCCCGCGCGGGCTCGCTACTGTATGCAATTTTGCATACAATAGCGAGCAATACAATATGACTCACAAATGAGTTATCCTGGCCGACACACACATTTCCATGAGCAGACTTTAAGAAGTATTAGGCCATACTGTCCTCAGAACTACATTACACGAGATAGTTAACACGTAGGTACTGTGCTAAGTATTTACTAAGAGCCCTACACATGTGGGTAATTTATATCGCGACTCTGCTCTCACTGACTTTTTGTGACCAGACCTGAATGGTGTCTTTTGTGGGAATATATATATATACATATATATTCAGATATATACAGAAAAGACACCATTTGTCTTTTCTTATCTTCAACATGAGGATGTGACTTCAAACTTAGAACAGAATTTAACACAACTAAATAAGGTCTGCTTTATTTACTTAATCTACGGGAAAACTTCATGTAATTACAACACTCTGGTAACACAGTCCACATCTTTGATGGACTTTATTTTAACAGTGTAAGACCTTATTTTACTTTGTTATCGAGTCTGTATAAAGTTTGCCTTTCTTTTGACAGATATAGAGAAAAAGGTAAAGTTCTGACTTGATTTGATTTTTATTAACTTGATTTAAGTAAATGCAAAAGATATAGAAAGTAATAAAAATAAAACACATAAGATAATGATTTAGGCAATAGTCACGTTTAGAATTAAAACCAAAATAATGCAAACAAGGTAATATTTTTTAGTCATGTAAATATGTAGGTAATCCAACATGAAAACAAATACGGTGGATATAAACTTGCTACGACACAAATTCAATAATGAAAGTACGTAATAAATTAAGATTGTGAACTGCTATGATACTTGGCACCTGTCTATATGATCTCAGTTCTTTTATCGGTGAAGCCACTATCTGAACGAACTTGGCTAGTTTTCACATTTATGTTTTTGATTACATCTTTATTACGAAAATATACTGATAAGTGTCTTCATCGACCAAGTAATTTGTCTTCATCGACACTTTTGTGTACATTCGACGAAAATTCTGCAAGCAATTAATTTTCTTTTGCAAACCATGAAAGCAGCTTAATTTTACATTATTGCGTAATGGCACTAATTAATTAGGATTTTGGGAATCGAAGCTCGTTTAATTTATCTCGCTCAATTTGTTATCATCTAAAAACATTTGTTATTAATAACATAGTTTTTTTTTATCGCACATAAATGTCTAGTACACAATGGCTAGCAGCTCACTAACTAACACTAACAACATTATAGCCCAAGTGTACCTACACAAGTGTGCCTTTATAAGTATAGAGGTAAATTAGTAGTAACCAGGATATAACGGCTTTCGGTTCTGGGTAGAATATGTTTAAAATAAACATACATAAACAGTAACCTTCTCCCAGCAAATCTGATTCCCACTTCATCAGTGTTAGAAGGGAATAAGTTATAGATAACTTAGGCATGTATTATGAAAGCTTGCTCAGTCATAGATCTATCATAATGCTTCACTGACGTTTATGCCATTGAAAAGCGATACTCAAGTATCGATCGATGGTTGAGCAACCTTTCATAATACGGGCCTTAGTTTCAAAGCGCTAAGTTCAAAAGCGATTTCCAAAGCCTATTTCAGATGTTCAAACAAAAAACGTCCATAATCAAATACGATACGTCAATTTTACGGCAAATATCTCTCGTATGGGAATATATTAAATTCTGAGGAGATGGCGTCAACGAACCTCGCTCGGCTTATTCGATAAATAACGCTATATTGAGGAGGTAGAATAACTCTGTGTGTTGTTCAAAATAACTTCCATGTGATATTTTGTTTGTGGTTTAACATTTAGTTCAAGATAAGGAAGACATTTTATCCTGTAATCGAATCTGAAATTCCTAACTATTCAGCTAGACTGACTAGTTTATTCAACGGAAAAAGCTTAGATTTTTTCAGTGTTTTTTACACAACACGTAGAGTGCGCATTTAGCGTATCCGCACCACAATGGACAAGTACTTTTAGCTAAAGACATTCTGCGTTTATTCGAGATGTAAGAATTTCCCACGTCTTTCATCTACCGAAATAGGCATCCCGCTTATAAATGTTCGAATACTTCACTTATTGGTTAATAGCGATTGCTCCGAGATTTGCTGAAATGCTGTTTATAAGTAACGATGCCGTTGGAATAACTTTGGGGTCGTAAATGAACGTTGACTTGTGGGACTTCTCTTGTGGCTTTTGGCGCAGATAAAACTATTGGTAGGTACTCGTAGGTCAAAGGTACCAAAGTTGGACCTTCAAAACTTCTTTGTATAAAAGCCTACGTTTGGCATTATACTGACAGCTACTTACGACACATGCTAAGTATGCTTACAACAATTATCTATTACCCACCAGGTTTCCAAACTCTGTAAATCTTGAAGTTTTCAATTTTGTTCAGAGAAAAGGCTGTATATATTGAAACATGGCATTTTTGCTTCTTTAAATTAGTATGAGCAGTGTGTTCCTCGCAATTTAGTTGAACCACTATATTTATGGGTTTAACTAACTGCAGAACCACTTATCGCTCATCATACAAAAAAAAACATCATTATCACTTGCAGCCGTGTTTTACCGATCGCTGGGCTGCCAATGCCACCCACCACAGGTCTATACTGGAGGTATTCATTGACCCCCCACGACCATGTAACATGTACTGTTTCATCGATCCACCTCTTGACCGCCCGTCACGCTTCAGAAGCTTCCGGCGCCCGCCCGAAGCGTTCTCTTGCACATCCTCTGTTACCAATTCGTCACGTTCTTTCCTTGTTCCCTTTGACCCCGCCTTACTTTTATCTCCATTCGATTTCTTATAACCGAGATCCAACATCCTGGACTTTTATGACAAATGAGTTTTCAATATTTATTGAAATGGTCTTCAATCGTAAGGAAATGCCTGTCAAGTCAAATAAAAGCAAAAAAAGAACAAATTTAACCCTACACGATCCAAACCTATTTACTAGGATAATAATAATCAATATCAAACCAACAATATCCCTTTTTCATTTCATTAAATCGTGCCTAGGTATTCTGTGGTGGGGCAGAAGATAGGAACGCAATCCCTTCTCGGAAATACGATGTGTTCACTCCAATATCATCGTTTATTTATTTTTTGAGCTGGGTTTATCAGGGATATTTGCATTGTATACATACAAGGTTAGCGTTACACTTATAGCGGAATATTTAGAATTTGTGAGTGTTTTGAGTTTGCCTTTTACTGTTGCATGAGCGTTGATGATCAAGAAATATCTTAAGTCACTTGAATTCCATAATTAAAATACGTATTTATTTACCAACTAATAATAAGTGTATGTAGTCATCCCGTGACCACGACAGTGTTTAAACCTGTTGAAACGTCGGGAAAATAGGCAAATCAACGCAATAAATACTCGTTAAATAATACTTATAAAATAAGTGTGAGGAACTGATAATTAGAAGTCTACCTACTTTATCATTTTGTTTTCTCTTAAAGATATTTTAAGCGAGACGCTATCTACAGTTGCGTTTTGTTGAGATGCTCCCTTGATTGTAAATTTCAATCTCAAAATCAAGTCCTATAAAACTAACTCAGAATTATAAAGGCGAAAGCCCTGATTTCCTAAAGGGCGCGCAATTTTTATGGATATCGTTTATCTGCAGCGAACAGCCGAGAGAATTAACATAACGAATAAAAATTTCGTCTAGACTCGCCTCAGCAGCTTTCCAAAACAGTTTTCTTAGTTTCAAGCGATTTTGTAAAGCAATATACAGGGTGCCACGAAAAATTTGTACTTAGCCGAAAGGGGATGATTTTGAGCCGTTTGACCACATTTTTTGTTTTAAAAAAATCGAAACTTAAGATGTCGTATTTTAAGTTTCGATTTTTTTTTACTCTTAGGAAAAAAAATTTACTTTTCATCACATTCGTATTAGTTTGCGTGTATTCTTACATTATTATTATTGTTTATAAATTTCAAAGGTATAACATCATATCTTTGTAATAATTTCAAGTTGTTTTTGCTGAAAAAACAAGCAAAACTTGGTGAAATATTTTATACTGTTGTGAACGAAGAAAAAAAAATCAAAATTCAAAATATCATTATTCAAAAGATGGTCCCCTCGGGGTCCAGAATTACCCCCTTTCGCCTTAGTACACATGTTATATGGCACCCTGTAAAGTAAGTGCTACGAAGGGTCAATATAAAAAACACGTCCTTGTCGCAATACAATTCAATTTATCTTCAAATAATTAATATGTCTTCATTATAATACGATAATCTTAAAAACATAATATACTTACCTCCCATTTCATTAAAAAGCTGATTGGTTTAGATTATGGATTTATAAATAAGACTTGCTCTGATTAAAGTCAGACAACTATTTCAGAATTAACGACTATTATTACTGAGCAATCAATATTGTAAAGTGGGATACCACTTTATCATCATCATCATCATGATCATCACGTATCTGCCCCCTAGCTTCTGGATACTGTTCACTGGTATTTCGAGTTTCGATACTCCAAGTCGTTAGTTTCGGTACGCAGAGTCGCCGGTCTCTCCCAATCTATGCTAATCATATCGGTCTTGGGCTGATCGCATACAAATCTTGTTTGCGTTTCCTGCAATATTAATCCTTCAAGAATCAAATATTTATTGGACCACCCCAAAATATTTTTTTATACAACTAACTAAGGGATCATCAAAATCGATTAAACATTGGCGGTGATATCAAGTTACATTCATACATAAAAAACATATTAACCTCCTGGTTTTTTTAAGTTGGTTAAAACTATTGCCTAGCCGAGATCACCATAGGTATAAGCTCATTTAATTCGGTAAAAACAAAATATCTATGAATCATTTTATTAATCTTTTGTGTCTACAATAACTCAGCATGGCTTTTAAACTTTTATTATTCAACAGATAGGTAAGTTCACTATTTAAACTATGATTTTAAATATTTTACAGTCTAAAACTTGCTTTAATGCTTTTGTAGAGGTTATGTTAGAACTCCTGGTTCAAACCACCAAAGATCTATAAAAGAACTATCGGATGATATTTTACAGTTGGTTCTAACTCCTATAAAATATTCGTATTGAAGACAAACCAGGAGAATAATTCAGTGTATAATATTCAAGGCTATTAGACGTTTGTATAATTATCGGGGCAACGAAATGCCAAGATCTAGGAGTTTCAGGGACGAAAAGTAGGGCGCATGGCCCTTGGATAACCGAGAATTCCGAAATATACTTGTGTGATTTGTTATCATTACAGATTTCCAGGTATTTTTAGTGAGGCCGAAGTATCGTGTGTCTTGTGACCACAATCACAGAATAGGGTTAAAATGACGAACCATTCCGTCAGTCGCTTGTACGATTGTCGACGCTCATCGGCTCAACTCCGAATACCGGCGAACTTTGTTGTGTCATACTTAAATAACAAAAAACTAACCGGTCTGTTTGTCCCACGCACTGGCCTGTACTAAACCAGCAATGTCATCTGATTCGCGGCTTCGTTTGACATCCTATATAAACACAAACATTTGGTTTAGGCTTTGTTTGTTTGTGTAGAGTTGATTATTTTACGTGAGCTTTGAAAGTTTGTGATATATTTTACATTTTACACGACAAACATTAATTTGTCGTTATTTATTTTTATGAATAAAATGATTTTATTACGTATAGTAGTTTTTCTATGCCTCAATAATTAGTACCTACTGGGAATGAAGTAAATGCCTCCATGGCAACTTTGACAGTGTAGGTAAGGGTGGCATTAAGATTCTCGTACAAAAATAAATTCATAACACACATTACAAAAGTTTAGGTACTTTTGAAATGTGTGTTATTAATTAAGACAGCTGGCTAAAGGTACTTTTGTATTAATTAACTACTGTCTTTTTAAACCCTAATTTAAAAAGACACGAGCTTCGCGTGATATCCAAATTAAATTGGCATTGTAATAAAACTCAAATTTACAATTACAAAATCTTGAACCATCCTTAATCTTTGCCGTTACAAATAATAATTTGAACTTTTAAGATAGTAGGATAGGGTGGATATTCGCGTGTGAGTATGCCATCTGTGCCCTCTTCTAGAGGAAATTATTTTTCCGTATCGTTTCACTCGGTTCTACATACAGCGCCTTCGGGCTGTAGAGTAGCAGTGTTTAATACACAGCTAGGACACTTTCCATTCTATTTTTTTTGGGTTCTGCAACCAAACAGGCCAACAGTAAACTTTATTAGATTTTAAGCCTCAACTGCAGTTTGTCAGGCCGTCGGTCACGGTTCTCTTAGGCCCATATTATGAAAGCTTGTTCAGTCAACCAGTCAGCTATTTATTCTCGTGTAATGCTTTTCTAAGGCATAAACGTCATTCAAGCATAGATCTACTGATCTACTAACACTCAAGCGTAATAATATAATGAATGCAAAATTGGACTCCTGGCAAAATGGCATACAACAGCCCATTTTCACTGTTTCTGAGTCTGTTCCTGACATGTAACTTGAAAATAAAAGAGATGGGATCAAAGAAGTAACCTTAATTTATAGTAGATTTACATAGATAAAGATAACCGCTACTTTAAAATTTTAACAAGTAGGTACGTACTCGCAGCTTTGATGAAAAGTATCGTAATCGCTTACAACCTATGTATAGTCCGTCCAAGCATATTTTTGCAATATTTCATAGACACGTAATATTATGTCATCTAGACAAATATTGAAGCTTTCGTTAGTCCCGATATGTATCGTGTCGATTTATAGATTCTGATATTTTAAAATGAAAGTCTTTGAAATATTGCATTATTTCATTTAGTAAAAGATAGTAATCGCATGGATGGAGAGCAGAGTATGGATACAAAATGATTGCGTCAAGGGCGGCAAGTAATGATCCAGCTGTGTAGCTAAATCTAAGCCTGTGACTAAATTGAACAATGTTTTTGAGACTTTTTATGAGATTTCAGCATGTAAGGATTTCAAGCGCTCGCTGGTTTGAAAGGGTATTGCTAGGCTGTTTGTGTGTCGCCATATTGAAGTAATGTCATGTTTATTTTGTTTTTTATCGAATAATTTAAAGGAGGCTTCGATTCAGTTTTCCTCTTTTCTTTAAAATGATGCTGTACTACTGCCGTGCCGAATCACGGTCAGTCACGGCGGCCAGTGACAACAGAAACTAGCCATTTTGTTTTTATGGGTAATACAAAACGTAAAATTTAGATTTGTTGTTCTCACAACATTAAAAAAAAATATTATTATATTTTAATGTGAAAATTAAAAAAATATAATAATTTTTTAAATAATTTATAAGATTATAGCGGGAAAATTAATTGTTCCTGCATAACAATTCTACCACTGAACTGCGATCCCCAACCCGCATTCCCAGCGTAGGGATTATGGGCATTAACCCCATGAGATATAGGCCAATAGGGCGCTTATCAGGGTCAGTCCTTTATCCAGCATGGACCAATATATAGGCTGTTCAAGTGATGTGGGAAAAAACTAAAAAATATGCGGGTCTCTAAAACCTAATATTTTTGTTATCTAATTCAAATTTTCTTTTCAGTTAGGCACGGACCAGAAAGTCGAAAGTGGAGCAGAAGACGTCGGTAATTTCGAAAACTACAGTTGGGAGTGTACTCTTGAAACCTACCTACTAACTTAATCACCTAAAAATTAAAATTAAATGTATCAAAACACGACTGCAGATTGATACATTGGATCTTGGAAAGGTCCTTTAGTATATTATTATCCGTTAATAATACTTTCAATATCAACATTGCCACTCACAGTATTGCCAACGGAGCTTCCTGCGCTAATTTCAAAACAAAAAGACACAACTCAATTAACTTCCAACACGTTACCGTTTTTCATCACTTAGTATAAAAATATATAATGAAAACGAAATTAAATTCAAACGGCTTTCTACGCCAAGCAACATTCACACAAAATTCTAGGTAGTAAGGTTGGTATTTGGTTCTGGTTTTTGTAATAAATTAAAAGTAATAAAATCTGTTTCGTTCATGTCACTTCGTTGCGATTAACGTTTGAGAAGTCGGAGTCGAGTCCCGGATTATGTGAGAGCTTCATGGAATTGATTTACAATCATCAAGAAAGATGGAAAAGTATTGTAACTCTCCATGTTTCGACTTTTTTGAAAGTTTTTAAGCCTTTTTCAGCGCAATAATGGAGATAAATACTAAATTGTAATAAATCAGAAAACTTGGAGCAGATATCGTAGCGATAGTAAAATTAATCCACAGCAAAACCAAAATCCCAGTCGTCTAAAAATCTGACTTATAATATGAAATCAGTGAAATATGCAAAAGTCAATCAACCTTTAACAAATAAATTGATTGCATTACCTTAACAAGATTATATTAAAATACGATAAAAAAAAGCAAAAATGTTCGTCTGGTCGATTTTAAACAATCAGAGGGTGAAAACATACGATGACCTATTTGAAATGTTTGAAAAGCTATTTATTACTTCTTCTAGGCATGTATATAGATAAACCCCTTTTCTTTGCCAACCTGCATTTTTCTGCCGCCAAGCCGCATTCCTGTATTCCGATTTAAAAGATTGCCCATGAAATTATAGACGCATAAGAGTCAAGGTCGCTCAGCGAGCTATGGAGAGAGCTATGCTCGGAGTTTCTCTACGCAATAGGATCCGGAATACGGAAATCCGTAGAAGAACCAAAGTAACCGACTTTGTTCTCAGAGTTAGCAGACTGAAGTGGCGATGGGCAGGCCATATAGCTTGCGGAACCGATAACCGTTGGGGAGTGAAGGTTCTCGTTTGGCGACCGCGATTCGAAACGGAGTGTGGAAAATCCTTCCACTCGATGGACTGACGACATTGTAGCGGTCGCAGTGAGTCGATGGATGGAGGCGGCTGAGGACCGCTATTTGTGGCGTCGTTTGGGGGAGGCCTATGTTCAGCAGTGGACGTATACGGGCTGATGATGATGAAGAGTCAAGGTTGAAGACTGGCAAGGGACAGTACATTCCTAGCGTGTATGCCCTGGGATGTCGTTCTCTAACAAAGGTAAAAGTTTTACCATCATGCAAGAGCGCACAAAATGTATATTAAAATACTAACACCCTGATGACAAAGTCACTTAGTTGGAGTTGACCAGTTCCAGAGCCTGACCAGTTCCAGAGCCACCTTATCTGAAATTGGCTAATACATCCTCATCATACCATCAGCTTGTTCCGTCAATTAGTAGTATGTGTGCTTATCACCATACGATAGAAGTGAATACTTATACCATGCACTCCTTATTAGACAATATATAGAATATAATTATTTATTCTGGAAAAAAACAACAAGATTTACATTTTGGTTAGAAGTGCGTTGAAGCCTATGTTAGGTTTAACTAGACACAGAGTTCTCACCTGGTCAATAAGAGGTCATAACACCTAGGTATAATAATTGGAATAGGTAACAATCTTTGAAGCTTATCTACATGCAATAAATTATAAGACAATCCGATGAATGGGTGCCTATTGGAAAACATAACTTTTGACAAACCTTATCTTATATGAACTAACAATGCTTATAAAATAAACATTCATATACCAAAGTTCTTCAATATCAACAAACCGCCAAGTGCAAGTCGACTCGCACAAGCAGGTTTCCGTACCGTAAAAATCAGGCAACTTTTTCAGAGATTATCTAATTTTCACTAGTTCGGAGATCCCTTTCAATTTTCAATTTTATTATATTTTTATATGTATTTGATGTTATTAAAATTGAAGTGTTACTTATTTGTAGAAAGTTGCATGTATCTACCTGTTGTGGTTGAAGAGATACAGCCATGACAAACGAAGATAAAAAATAGTCAAAAAACACGTTTTTTGTATGAGAGCCCCCTTTAAATTAGATATTTATTTAATTTTATTATTTGTTGTTATAGCGGCAAGAGAAATACACATTCTCTGGAAATTTCAACCGTCTACCTCTTTCGGTTCATGAGATAGAGCCCTGGGACAGACGGACGGACAGACGGACAGCCGAGGCTTAGTAATAGTGTTCCGTTTTCACCCTTCGGGTACGGAACCCTAAAAACCAACGCACACAAAAAAAAAAGCATTTCAGTTCGGTCCGAAGTCCTAAAGTTGCTAAAAAAATTGCCTTTATTCATCGCGAAGTTAGCCGCTTAGCGAAACTAAGGTGCAAACATTCCTGATTGCAGCTGATTACGACTGGAGCCGAGCAAACGCGATTCAGCATATCCGTCCAGAGTGTACCTGTTCAGTTTTGTTCACTATCAGAAAGTCCACCTGCAGAAGTTATTACTTCAACAAATAAAATACTGAAATACTGCATGGATGGATCAAAAACTGTTTTTGTATTTATCTCCGTTTTAAAATGCCAATGAATCAAAAGTTGGTGAAGCCAAATAAACAACAATAACATTTTATTTTCCTGCAACAACGGCAACGGCAACTGCAACATTCTCGCTTATCTTGTACCGCTAAATATATGGTACATTTTATTTTTATTCTATTAGAATCGTTAGCAATAGCTACAATAAAAGCTCTCATAAATTTTTCTATCGTTTCAGATGTCCTAATACTACTTGGCAAACAGTTGTCATTTGATTTCAATTATTCTTAAACAATTTACATTGTGTCGGAAATTACACACCAATACACAAATATTACTAAACGGGGAATTAGTGTAGGTACAGTTACAATATTAAATACATTTTATACATAGACAAAAAAAAAAAACAGTAATAGTGCATATTAAAAATATTACTCCAAATGTCAAAACAGTTAATAATCAAGAATGTCAGATTTAAATTAAAATGTTAAAAATGTCAAATTTAAAAAAAATATGGTAATAATTATATACAATGTCAAGTATTAACAAATATATTTAAAAGAACAATAATTATGTAAAATGTCAAAAATATTCATTAAATAATGTCACAATGTTACCTAAATATTAAATTGTTATTGTCTTAAAACGGTATTGTAGATATAATATGAAGACAAAACAAATTCCTTATTGTCTTGGCTAAAACTATTACGTCCCTAAATATATCTTTTAGATATCGATTAAAACTTAGTTAAGTATTTACACAGCACAGAATTATAGAACTTTTTAAGACAGAGTTAATACTTATTTCTTAAGACGAGGCTTAAGCCTCCTCAGTATCTATCAAAGCACTTTCCCGCAGAATGGTCCATAAAATTATGTAAACTCCAGTGCACCCAATAAAGATCGTCCAAATAACACGCCTTATCCACTGCCTACCCCGAGGACAAGTGGCTAATCTGGCGAACGGGTTTAATATAAAGTATTGTGTTAAAATGTTACTAAATCCGTTAGTGCTAGGCTATTATTTTCACTAATTATTAAAATACGACAGTAACTCTGTCTGTGCTCAAACATTATTAAGATTATGTATAGGGCGAAACAGACCTTTGAAAGAAAACATGATCCTGTGGTTGCGCTCACCTTTAATCTTGTAATGTGTTCTAAGCGGCGTTCCTGACGAAAGCTTTTACTCAGAAATATGTCAACGGCTCGTGATTAAAGTGCTAGCTACGTCTACGAGTATGTAGCATAAGATAATGCGTTAGTATGTGTAAGTGATTTTACATCAGATCCAAAACTTGGCTTTTGGTTAGATTAACCTCTCTTTCACTTTAGATTTATTCAACCAGATACACTAACGGGTCTTGATTGTCTTTTATCTACACCCTATCAAACTGCTGCTTAAAATTCTCCGCAAGCCTTTAGCCGACATAAACGACTGTATCTCAGCGAGGAATAAATCGGGAACATTAAAAATTCATTTCTCTTCCGTACTTCCTTTGTTTTAATTCAAGTAGCGTTCTTACCTCACCGCTTATTGAATTAATTTTATTCTGTTGATTGTTAATTGAAAACGGTTTATACAGACTTGGAAATTCGGGCGGCGTTCGAGGTGAAGAGAGTGACATAGTAAATGAGATGATGAAACTAGAGTCGACGTAGTTTTAACATTTTTAGGGTTCCGTACCCGAAGGTTAAAACGGAACCGTATTACTAAGCCTCCGCTGTCCGTCCGTCCGTCCGTCCGTCTGTCTGTATAAATATACGAATTATTGGGGGCTTCCATACAAAAAAAATCGTTTTTTTTTCTATTTTTGCTCTTCGTTTGACAAGGCGGTATCTCTTGAATTACAATAGGTAGACCCATAAAACTTACTTCAAATTATGAACACTTCAATTTTAATAACAATAAATTTTAAAAATATAATAAATTGAAAATTTAAAGAGGTCTCCAAACAAGTGAAAATTTGATGTTCTTTGAAAAAGTGACCTGATTTATACGGTACGGATGCCTCGCATGGTTTATTATTGCTCATGACTCGTCTGTGGTTCTTAAAGCCCGAAAAGCTGCGGCACGCCTGCAGATGCGACCGCAGAGGTTGGGCAGTGAATAAGTTATCTCAATTAAATACTACTTATGTTACGCAACTCTTAATTTCTTCTAATATTAAATAACTTCGCTTAGTGAGATTGTTCATAAAACTTTCTACTAGGCTTCCTGTTCCGGTGGGAATTAAACCCGCACTCAGGTCACTAATTATGCCAGATTTTTGAATAGAGTGTAAAATTTACCTACCGTACCAACAAATTATTCAGACTAGATTAGCAGTGTTTGAATATAAAGTACTCGTAGAAGTCAATTAATAGTGGAGTAAAGTTCTACCAAAATATAATTAAGACTCGATTCTTCGGCCGAGTCGCGTTTGACTCGGAAATATTTTCGTTCGCTAAAATAATAATCATTCATACATTAATCGTAGAGGCGGAAAACGCCTCTATATATAATAAAATAATATCTTGCTCTGTGTGAAATACCTACTGCAGAGCTAACGTTATTCGTTGTTGTATTGGCGATGTACAACATGTATTTTATGATGCGATATACCAATATGTATTTAACGTTGCAATGTACCAACATGTATTTATCGCATAGTTATTTGAGTAAACTTATGTGAAACTCATTTAGAAGGAAATATTTTTGTTGAATCCAGATTTCAGTTTATCTTACGTACATCCGTGTACTTATCTAAAAAATATTATAAAAGCGAAAGTTCGTGTGAATGTTTGTTACCACTTATCACCGTAACTACTTAACCTATTTATATGAAATTTGGTATGTAGATAGTTTAAGTTCTAGAATAACACATAGGAAAATCAAATTCAAATCAAAAGCTAATCTCTGAGGGGATTGAAAAGGGTGGTACAGTTTCTATGGAAAATTAATATTCCTTGGTTCGATTCACTCAAAGCTCGGTACATCCAAACTAATATTATAAATTTGAGAGTAACTCTGTCTGTCTATCTGCCTGTCTGTCTGTCTCTCTGTCTGTTACCTTTTTACGCCTAAACTGCTGAACGGATCTTAATGAAATTTAGCAGGGAGGTAAATAACATAGGGTACTTGAAAATCGATCGAGCGAGGAATGTTATGAGGCTGCTTCCACGCGCCTCTGATTGGATTAAACTTGTGTAACTCAAGCTACCGAGCCTTTCACTTGTCTCCCGTACACAACATACAAAAAAAACGTAAAACGATTTCGTATTTAGGATAATTAAAATAGGTAGTCATCCAGGCTCTCTGCCTGTGACTCTCAAACGTGGTGGATTGCATTTTAGGATCTAGATTTGATAATGTACTTAAAAAATGTATCCGATAGGGGTAAAAAGTTGGAGGTTATGTCTTTTAAGTTCTTATTTATATTTTTTATCTTACCTTTATTATCCATTTGTACAACTAATCTGTAGTAATGTAGGAATTATTGTGGTAGACGTACCTATGGTTTTGCTAATGCGAGCTAGTGGAGAATGGGCGATGAGATTGGGCCTAGATAGTGATTAGATTTGTTCTAGAATGCGACTTTTAATCTAATTAACCTACCTAGATGCACAGATTAATTGTTGTTAGCAAGCTGAAGTGACAGTGGGCCAGCCATACCTCGCGAAGAACCGACAACCGCTGGGATAAACGTGTTCTTGAGTGGAGACCGCGACTCGGCAAACGGTGTAGGACGCCCTCCAGCCAGGTGGGACGACGACCTGCGAAAGACTGCAGGCAGAAGCTGTATGCGGCAAGCTGAAGACAGGCGCTATGGCGCTCATTTGGGGAGGCCTATTTGACATAGGCAGTGGATTAATAAAGTTTGATGATGATGATGATAGAGTCATGTTACCGTTTCCAGCGTTAGGCACAATAAACAACCAGTCAAAGCTAGTGAGGAGCACGCAGCGTCCTACTCAGCTGATTAAACAAGCTCTGAATTAATTGTTTTGTTTTCTTTGTTTCATTTGCAATTCAAAGTCTGTGGTACGTCTGAGCTGAGGGTTTCGTTGTCAATCAATGCGGATTGCAGTGTTGGGTGTATTCGGGGAGTTCGTACTTCAAACATCTGTATACCTACAGGTTGTTGAAGAATGTGCATCTTATAGAGACCTATAAACCTAACTATTGAATAGATACACAACAGCGCAGTAAGTAGACAACATTATCTGTGAGTCTACAGGATACGTTTAATGCAGGTCTCACGCCGAAGCCACGGGCAGAAGCTTCTATGGAATATGGTGTCGCGACCAGAAGAAACACATCTATGAGAAGATTTGAGTAGGTTTACGAGTAGTAGGACGCAAGGCACTCCCTAGTCATAGCGGTTGCCCGAGGAAATTCCTAGGTACCTAGAACCACCACCATTAGAAAGAAATTACTCTCGGATAAAAACAGCTAAGCTTGGCTTCTAGGTCAGATGAAATAATTCATTACCCGAAAAGGGAATTGGTTACCGTGTGACAGTAATATTTCTGCAAGTTTAGACTGGAATGTTCGATTATTTAAGTTTCGTGCGGTGTGCGATGTCACGACGCGAATAAATGTAGCCTGAATTGAACGTTTTGCAGGTGAGGGCGGTAGTCCATGTGTGACTCTCATTCTGAAGCTTTACTAGTAGGTATAATTTAAAATTTAATTTTATTCAACCGATTTTTGTATTTTAAAACATAATTTTTTTTTGAGAGATATTATATTTCTGAGACTGATTTTAACTATGTCAGATAATCATTGGCGTTATTTCCAATCTGTTAATGTCATATTGATGTCGTGAATTATTACAGTTATTATTAGTTTTAATTTAATTAGATTCAGAAAGTTTCAACAAAATCCATAGCCCTTAAATCTAGTCAGACCCTGAGTGCCTGTGTCGGACATGACGACGTTCAGGCTGCTGGAGAGCCCTTACAAGCCGCTCCGCTAAGGCTCGGCAGTGAATGCGTTAAACTGAGTGTTGTCAAAGAAAGGGTCAGATATAACAACTGATTTATAGACAGTCTGTCTTTAGTTAACACAAACTAGCTGTTTTGTCTCATTATTACCTCCCCCAGTGGATAGCCCGCCTAGCACCTGCGACACAGCGCAGCGCCTGCAGAATGTAAATAGCACATTTGAATGCGGACGTGTTACTTGTAGTACGGCACTTGACTGCACTGGACTGATGCTGGTGGAAGTTAATGGACTTTTGTCAGAACTATGAATTTTAAAGGGCTTCAAAAAGTGCCGGTTAAGAATCAGCAGTTTCTAGAAATCTTAACTCCAAGAGAAGGTTAAAGGTAAGGAAGGTACAGACCAAGTGCCAAGTAGATAAAAATAAGCCTCCGTCTGATTCATGAAATGTGTTACAATCTACACAGAAAAGTGAGCACTAGATAACTGATATAAGAATTTAATACATTAACTAGTTTTTTTATTTGGTATGTCTAAATACACTTAGAAAACTTGGAAGAATTATTTGCAGATCGTATAAATTTGCCCCAAGGCGGGAATCGTACCCACAACCCTCTGCGTCGCAGTCGGACCTTCGCGCACTGCGCCACAGAGGTCACCAAATCGTAACCTAAGATAAGACGAACAGACGGACATGACAAAACTATTAGGAGGGTGCGTCACATTTGTGCGAATAAGATAGGAATAGGATTTCGCGTTCATAGGACTAGGGCAGAGCATAAAATTAAAGTTTATTACAAAAAAACTACACAAATAATTTAAAAACTGGCTTAGAGGAACCAAGTGACTAATAATAAAGGAGACCTTGACCATATTATGTGCGAAACAGTCCACTTTCATAATTTTTACCAATTTTTTTTCTCAATCGTCAATTTACATTAGAGGAAATAAAAAACTTATGTTGAATTTTATATTATTCGAGTTTTTTACCTCGGGGGTCCCATGAGTAGGTACTGAGAACTAGTAGTAGTAGTTTAGTTTGATTAACAAATCTGCCACGGTGGCCTCTTAAGGTGTTTGTTTCACACAGGTCAAACAGATAAGTATGTAGGTACTTACCTACACAGTGCTGTTTGTCAACCAAATCCTACAAAACTCTCACTAAAGCTCCTTTTCAAGGCATTGACTCCATCCAACTGAGATAAGGCTCAGCGACGTCAGCCTCCCGATATATTTACTCAAATGAGCTCAATAAAACTTTAATGTGATATACTTTTCTGATAACTTCCATTTTCACGTTATGTTTTCCAACTTTAACACGTTCTTTGCCAACGCGGTCAATGTTGGGCGACACTTCATCTGCTCACTAAGCCATGTAAAAATCCTTGACTTTTCAAATTTTTGTCGATTGTTTTTTATGATTCAATGTTTATATTAAGTGAAAAAATAACACGTTTTAATAATTCTGATTGATTTTCGACCTTTTATTACTCATTATTAAGCGTCGGACATCATTGACCCCCATGGCCTCAGCGGGCGTAAAATCAAAAAACCGTTTCACTGAGCCGCGCGGTCACGTTGTCGCCCACCCCCGCTAGCGACCCCGCGCCCGTGCGTCTCCCGAGTCGCCCGCCAATCGCGCTCTAACTCCGATGACGTGCGGTGCATGCTGTTATTGATCGCATCGATTAATTTATAAACGCGGTACTATTCGACTTAATGTTTTTTCAATATGGATATATTTGACGAATGTGACATAACGCAGGAAGATTTGACTCAGATAGATAATATTGAGTTCGATTTGTTGAATAGAAGTCTCCATTTAAGTTCTGACGAAGAAAATGATATTCGGCCACCTCGTTCAAACCGACGTCGAATCATATTATCTGAAAGTGAAGACTCTGATGCTGAAACCAATCGTGTCATCCAAGACCTAGCCGAATGTTCGCCGCCTTCAACGTGGACTGATCCAAAAGGTAATCAGCGCCGAATTATTGCTTTTACCGAGTGTCCTGGAATGAAACGTAACTTACGCATGGCCATGATAAATAAATGCCCAGCTGATTTTTATGCGCTTTTGGTGACGGATAACATTTTAAATAAAATTGTGGATTGCACTAATGCCTTTGCATTATCTAAAATAACACAATCAAATGAGGCTTCAATGGGAGCACGCATTCGTGCCTGGATTCCTACTAACCTTGCTGAAATAAAAAGATTTTTTGGGCTTGTTTTGTATATGGGTATAGTCAGGCTTCCTAAAATATCCGATTACTGGGCGAATGACAAAATAACAGGTCAGCAATTTCCACGAACCGTTATGTCACGGAATAGATTTGAGTTGTTACTCAGGATGCTACATTTTTCTAAAAATGATGATGAGAATGCGACCGACCGCTTGCATCGAGTTAGAGACTTGGTGGAAGTCATGAATGAAAACTTCAAAAACACTTATACACCCGGAGAAGATTTGTGTATCGATGAAAGTGTTGTTCCCTTTCGTGGAAGGCTAATTTTCCGCCAGTACAATAAGCAGAAGCGCCACAAATATGGCATAAAACTATTCAAATTATGTGTTCTACCTGGCTACACCTACAAACTTAGTATTTATGGTGGGAAACAGAATGATGACGTTAACACAACACCTACCAACGTAGTATTAGCGCTCTGTGAAGACTTACTGAATAAAGGACACACTTTATTTACCGACAACTGGTATACTAGCGTTGGGTTGGCAAGAGAACTAGTAAAGAATAATACACATTTGGTGGGTACACTAAGAAAGAACCGCAAGCACTTTCCCAAAATAGTAGTTTCGACTAAATTGAAAAAAGGCCAATACATAGCAAAAGAGAGTGCTGATGGAATAACTGTGATGAAATGGAGAGATAAGAGAGATGTCTTGGTTCTATCGACAAAACATTCTGTACGATTTCAAACTGTAGTAAAACATCGAAAGCAGGTCTCTAAGCCAAAAATTATAGTCGACTATAATAAAGCCAAGGGTGCAGTGGACCTATCTGACCAGATGACAGCTTATCAAACACCTCTAAGGAAGACCATCAAGTGGTATAAAAAGGTTGCATTTAATTTACTTCTGAATACAGCCATGGTAAATTCCCTAGTTCTGTATCAGAGTGTAAACAAAAAGAAATGTCCTATTCTAGAGTTCAGAAAAGAAATTATGAAGAGTTTACTAAATTCAGATATTGGTGAGTCAGATAGAAATCAGCGACCAAGAAGAGAAAAGCACGAACTGAAGAAAAAAGAAGGACGATCGAATAAAACCCGCCGTGCGTGCCAGCAGTGCTATAAGGATATGGTAGCTGTTCATGGAAGATTAGTGGCTAAAAACAAGACAAGAAAAGTCAATACCTTTTGTGAAAAATGCCCTAATGAACCTTATCTTTGTGTGGAGTGCTTTACAAAAGTTCACTGAGATTGCGTGCTTATAATATGTCTTTCAATAAACAATAATTTTTACTATAGTCTATTTATTTCATCACAACCGAACCCTAATAATGTATTCTAATATATAAGACAAAGTCGCTTCCCGCTGTCTGTCTTTCTGTATATCCCTATTTATGCTTAGATCTAATTAGAATCTTAGAACGGATTTTGATGCGTTTTTTTTATATATAGAGTGATTCAAGAGGAAGATTTATATGTATAATACATACCCGTGCGAAGCCGGAGCGAGTCGCTAGTTTATTCTAACAAACAAACCCTCTCAGTAAGTAGCGATACGTACATAGGTAAGTTTCAAAAATCCTATTTTTTTTCTAAGTCGGTTTTTTTTTTAAGAACCAAGGTATGTAGGACGCACTAGAGGGCCGCGCGGGTCACTTCCTTAGCCAATTATTATAAGATTGCTGTCCGTTGGCTCAATAGCAAGGTTTGAAAACAGGCAGGACGCGCGGTCAACGTTGTCCGACACGGCCTGAATGGAAAGTATTAGTGCCGCCCATCGTTGTCCCCCATGGCCTGAATGGAAAAGTGTACTCTTTCCTTTAGCAATTAACGTGTTAAAGACAGCTATTTTTTCCTCGTCGTCTTAATGGGCCCAAGTGTATAAGTGGACATAACTTTCTTCGCGTTTCGACACTCGTTTGAGAGGACGCATGACAGCTGTCAGAATGATACCTACTTATTTATTGACACGGGCGGAATTCATGGACACGATTTTAGCGAAATAGTGTTTTACTATGCTACGCTTTCGTAGCAGTTCTACGCCGTAGATGCAGTACGACGTAGCAATTGTATTTTTATTATCATTTGGTCATTTGGATGATGGGCACATAATGTATGGAACCTGGTAGGTACTGGCACAATCGAAATGTGTGATATATCGTTGGAAGAGTATTTTTCTGAATAATATGAATAACCGTGGTGCTTGTCCCGATTCTCTGTCCGTTTGGAGTAAGTAATCCTACCTTGAAAGTTATTTATTTTTGATTAGTTCTTGACACCTGCTATAAAAGTATCAAAATAAATCTGTGAAATTTTTCTAAATTTTAGTTATGCATAATTTGTTTTAACAATTATTAAATACTTACTTCATTCATTTCTTAATATAAAACTTAATATTTTTTTTTAACAAATAGTGATACACAGCTCTACGACGTAGTAATAAACTTTCTAGTTGCTACGTCGTAAAGCTGCTATAGCTTTACGACGTAGCAACCAAAAAGTTATTATTACGTCAAGTACTTTTGATTTTTTTATTGGTGCTACGATATTATGCTTCCGTTATTGGGTTATAGAATATTGTTTTCTTTGCAACAATCTGTTCTGGTTACAATGTGAGTGCCGATTCCCAACAAAGCTGAGCGGAAAGAAGATGTCATAAAATTACTAATAGTGTCACAAGACCATGAAAACATGAATATGGAATTCAATTGGCAGAGTTTACACATCTTTGGTATTGTGTTAATCGTAGACTAGTTACACAAAAACGGAGATGTGTAAGTCACGTAATGGTCGTACAACTTAGGTAATTTCTAAACTTGTACTATTCAAGCTCGGTGAACCTTCAAAAGGGTTTCATGATATACATCTCTGAGTTAACTGAAAATGCCAATCAGTTACAAAACAATACCAACCAAATGTGTCATTTTGTAGTTTCTGTAGTCCAAAGTTATCGGCGGAATAATTAACGTACGAAGAAGTCTGAGAAACTTGTGAAATCCTTATAACGACGTAATAAAGTTTAAATTATTTGGTTTCCAATTCCAATATCCCGGGATACGTCTTTAGCCTGTGGTTTCCTTAATTAATGTCACACGTGTAACAGGAGACTTGTGGTTTTTACTGGAAGGTAGTTCATGGCTTTCATAACAATATTACAAAATTTCATATTATAACAATAAGTTCATAACTACTCGATTATGGGTAAGCCTTTATTGACAAAAACTTTATTCAATAATAAAAACAAATTAGCACTAGTATTTACAATTTAAACAATTAAGCTAACTGCAGACTGTTGCAAACAATCTACAGGTAGCTCAACTGATCCATATCAATACCCGTCGGAAGCGTCGCTGGCTGCATTGCCTCGCTGTATGGGGGATTATTAATATTAAATATTACGTAAGTACCTATCATTCAGACCACGATAGAATAACAATACGTCACGAAATACCATAAACTGATTCTGTCTTAAATTCAATACTCATTACGTGCAGTCAAAGTCATAGATGCAAACAATAAAGAGTTCGTTTGACAAATTGCTTGCAGGAGAGGAGCATCAACAACTATTACAACAGCGTTCTGCTAAAATCATCTTTATTATCATCATCATCATCAACCTATTATAGTCTACTGCTGGACATACGCCTCCTCTAATGAGCGTCTTCTGCTTGCCGCATCCAGCATCTGCCGGCAGTCTTTTGCAGAACGTCATCCCACCTGGCCGAAGGGCGTCCTACATTACGTTTGCCGAGTCGTGGTCTTCACTCGAGAACACGTTTACCCCAGCGGTTGTTGGTTCTTCGCGAGATATGGCCGGCCTACTGCCACTTCAGCTTGCTAATTCTCTGAGCTACGTCGATAGCTTTGGTTCTCTGTCGGATGTATTCGTTTCAAATCCTATCCTATCAGAGGAACTCCGATCATAGCTCTCAAAATTATCTTAACATGTACCAATCCTACAAAACAAACTATACACAACCCTATAAAACTATACAGTTCTTTAGGGTTGACAGAAAGAAAGAAAGCAAATTATTTATTAGACACTACACACGATGCGCAGGACGCTATTCTTAGGCCAAATTGGTCGGCGCGGCGGCGGTTACCTTCTAAACATTTGCGTCGATTCTTGACTGTGAGTTCTTGTTTCAAACAATGAAAGAGCGAGACAGAGCTATACGAAGATCTCTTTCGCCTGCTGCGTTGTCGATAGCATATGAATTACTAGCTGCAGCCCGCGGCTTCGCACGCGCTTTTTAAGTAGGCTGTGTCCCGTCCCTGGGATACCATTTACCTCCCTGACAAATTTGATTAAGGTCCGTTCAGCCGTTTAGGCGTGAAAATGTAACAGACTGACAGACAGATAGACAGACAGAGTTACATTCGAATTTTAAATATTAGTATGGATATGCGTGAGTGCGCAAACTTTTCTCTCTTGCTGCCCAACACCGGACAATGTGTTTGGCGGCCAATAACTTAAATTTAAAAGTAAATTGCTGGACCATTTCCGATATCCTCTAGAGGACCCGCCTGAATAAATATAGTTAAGTAGTCATACATAATATAGTTGGTCTTATTGTTAATAACAATGTTATTTTGTACCTATCACTCTATTCTCAGATAGTTTATTTTTATTATGTAGATTCATTAAAAATAAAAATTCAGTTTATATAATTTTAAGTAGATTTGTGAAGGTCATTCTTACAAATGTCGTGTTTACCTGTTAATAACATGCTTATCAGAACAGAACCTAATTATAAGTTTGTTTTAAATGATTGATATGTATGTGGTTGGTAAACCTTTATTAATAAATAAATAAATAAATAAATAACTGTGTTCATTAATAAATGGAACTTTTGAGTACGCAACCAGAAGTCATGATAATGTTTTGTTATTATTTGCTGACATTTAAGCCTGGATTTGTATGTTTCAGTGGAAAAGGATTAATATTGTTTGTGGCGGGTAGAAATGGTTCAGCACAAAGATCCCTTATTTATATTGACCAAATAATTAATGAATCATCCACAAAGGTCACTAGACGATCTCTAGGAAATATAAAACACTTCGACTCTTGTACAAATTTCACCCGAGGGCCAGATAAGACATGGCTCACTCTGAGTAGATTTTTAGGTAATTTACTATTAACCGTTTTAAAAAAGTATTTAAGAGCCTAACATGCTTTTTAATACGGGTGGGATTAATTTTGTGAATTTGTGGTAGAAATTGAGTTGGATTATTGTGAATTATTAATGTAATATTCTTTTGGTTCAAATAACTAAAAGTACTCATGCAGTATCGAATTATTGGAAAATAGCTCTCGCCCGTGGTTTCGCTTAAATTTTATAGGGACTAAAATAATAATAATTAATAATGTTTGACAAAATAGCCCATATGTTATTCTGAGTGAAGAACTGCATCCATGCAAAATTTCACCCCGATCCGTTTAGTAGTTTGGCATGAAGAGGTAACATAGATTCAAACATTTATGCTTATGCATTTTTGCATTTTTATTGTTATTAATGTGAGCAATCGAACGATTAGTGAAAAAAAAATTTGATAAAATTTATTTATTGCGTTATAAAATAAAATATTTTCTTTCAAATAGCATACAACCAGCGTCTGCCTGCTGCTTGCTCATGTATTGCCGCATTATTAAGATCCTTTGTCTACCAAGATCCATCAAACCAAATTTAAACATAATGCTTCTTTTGCATTCAAAATACTTGCATTCAAAATAACAATTGCATAAGATTTAATACTTGTAAAAGACACGTTCAATCAATCGAGTGCATAAAAATACTCCTCAATAGACCGTAGGTGTGACTTTTTGTCTTCTGGAAATTAGAACTCTGTAAAGTTGATTAAAAGCCAACAAATTAAACCTCCTGAGATACATCTATATTTTTTGTCTTAAAAGTTTCTGCTTATTTTCTCGGAATAAATTTTCTTTACTTCTCACCAAAGTCATTTTACTGAGAGACTTAGGGATACAGCTTGACGCTACGGTATGTCTAAATGTGCACATAAAAACAATTGTTAATAAGGCCTCAAGATGTGTGCATTCATTATGAGGTCTTCTACTGATTTCAAACATACATACACATTACGGAACAAGGGTCTTATACACTTGTATAAGACCCTTGTTCGCTTTCAGCTTGAATATGCCTTTTCTATTTGGAGCCCTTACTACAAGTATAAAATGTACATTGAGGTTGTCGAGAGAGTTCAGCGTAAATTCTTGCGTGTTATGCACTATATGTGTCACAATAGATATTTATCATCTTCCCATACTCTCAGCAAATATAATATGCTCACGCTAGAGTCCAGACAGAGATATATGGAAGCTACTACACTTTATAAGATCATCGGTAACAAATTCGACAGCATTGAACTAGTGCAGAGTATTTGCTACGCTGTCTCCAGAACATTACATACCAGAAAGGTGCGTGCCGGTCGCTTATTTGCACTCAATACGTGCCGCTTTAACTCAGGATTGCGTACACCAATTAGACGAATGGTAGAGTCATTATAACAAATATTTCCTAGACATTGATATATTCTTGTGCAGTGCGAGGTGAGTGAGAGTCTATTTAAGAAGCTTATCTTACACAAACTATATTGTAGCAGTTTAATTTTTTTTTAAGCCATTCATTTTTATATCCAACTTATTAACTAACATCTAAATATTTTAACGTTCGTTTTGTTTGCTCATAAACTTTAGCGGAACTTTTCAGTAACTACCTCATAAAGCAATCTATGAGTGGCGTCGTGGGGTGCATTATTATCTAAGATTATCATATTATTGTGTATACCTCACCTAGTTATATAACTTTACATATTGCAGCCGTTAGCTTTTACTGAATAAAAAATATTCAAAAAAAATGTAGCACTTTACCCACTTTCTAAGCTTGTTATTTAAATGGTACCCTTCGCCACTTTCCTTCAGTAATTTACCAAATTCCTTAAAAGAGTTAATTTCGTCACCACAATTAAGCAACAACTTTACCTCAACACAATATTCTGCAGGAAACTTTTTCATTAAACTAACCAGCCGCGCTTCTGGACTCGGACTCCGGAGAGTACCGGGTGGGGGGAGGGGCAGTCGCATTTTATTCGCCTTGATGATAATTGTCATTTGTCTTATAACAATCTTGTAACTCGTCTCTTGTTTCTCTGTTCTCTGAATTGTGAAAACCTGCAACCTTGACAAGGTAAATTTATTATACCAGAAAATTGTTTTGATAATTAGAACCATCCGTTCAAAAATGTGGTTGAGGCGCCAAACTTCTTCCATCGGACGTTTTATTTTCTTATCGCATTTTGCCACGATCGTGTTTTGTCACATTATGTGCTCTATGTAGAATCGTATTTTTCCGATGGGATTATTTTCCTCGCAGCATGTAGACTTACTCACATTACGCTCTCAAAATATATGACAATAATGCTGTACAGCATCATCTTTTAAAGCCAGGTTCACCCTACAACCTCTTTTGTTTCTTCTTACTCAAAAGTTCACAGGTTCCGAATTTGATAATCCCTATCAGGCTGAACTTTATAAAGCTTTTTTGTTGATAATGCGTACGTATTCTACCAGCTGGCGATAGGGAACTTAAGGAGGTAAGTAATCTATCATCATCATATAGCCTACTAGTCTACAGCTCGACATATACCTTCTCTGATAAATGCCAGTAGTTAGGTCAATACAGTTAAATTAGGATGCGATCGGATAGCCATCTTGCAGTCGACCTTCACACCGTAAGTCGGAGACATTTAACCCGAGAACAAGCCTTATTGACCCTAGTACACTATCTGGAACCTACTGTATACGCAACACTGGGTTCCAGCTTCAAACGTCAGTATAATTTTATCCGCGGGAGAGCACGGACGTGTCTCCCTCGCGATTCTTCGCGTGAACGTACGAATAATGTTATTGTGGTAAAAAGTGGTTTGTGTCTGTGGTGCTTTGAAAATTAAAGTGTGGGTGAGCTTTTTGCGAGGTGAGTTTATGTTCTTATTTTTTAGGATGGGCTTTTTAATCCGTGGAAATTATAAATGTCAAAATATTTGAGAGATTTCAGAGGCTTCATATAGATACAAATTTGTTTGTTCAAGTCAATATATAGGATACCTACAGAACATTTACAATGTATGCAGTGGGTTGGTAGCTTTTATGAATATTTTCCACGTCGAGATTTTTTTACCTTTCATTAATATATTAATGAAAACTCTTTGAAACTTCTTGTGATAACCGTCTTTTAATAAAAGCTATATTCTTCCGAAAAAAAAATTCTGCGTTGAACTTTGCAGGATAATATTACAACATCAAAAATAACGTAAGTAACTTCCCTAAAATAAGCTAAAAAAATCAAATCACGAACATTTCTGCGGCTTTCTTTTAGCTGTTCAGAAACGAAAACCAGCTGAAAGCGCTATTAGACTCAAGGGGTCAAAGATTATGTGTCCACCACAGGTTAGCTATTGCTATATTAGACTGGTTTCAGCAAACACGTAATGTTAAAACATGGTTGTGATTGGACGATACAATCAAAACTCAACTCCCATTGGTCCACACTTCAGCAATAAGGTGAAACTGGATAAAACACAAGCCAATTACCACAAGTTTTATCGCAGTTTCCAAATCAAAACTAACATCCGTACCCCCGGGGTATAAATTAGCAAAATAGTGTTTGAAAATATTGCGTAACAGTAAATTATCTAATATTTAGTTTTTCAGCTTATAATTAAACTCTGCCTCTAGGTAGCAACTATCCGAAAGTTTTCATTTATTCCAGTTCAGTAACTTTATGCTTATAATATTGAAGTGGTTTGTCCTATGATGGTGAATTTTTAGTTATCTGCAGAAGAGTATTATTTAAGTAAATACTAATCTACCTTCACCGTTTTACAAAAAAATCGTACCCAAGCACCTCTACTACCCATCTCCACTTTTCAGTAAGAATTTTATTCATAGATAGCGTTCAAAGACTCGTTTGTTCTTCTAAACTGCAGGTGAAAGATAATATTTAATGAAACTTAAGATAATTTAAACAATCCTAAATTATATTCAAAGCTCTGTAGAATATCCACTTAAAAAAGTATTATCGCTATGTGAGTGGAATTCGAGTAAAATCATCCAATTCTTGACAAATTCGGGTTTGAGCTGAGCAGCGGCAGCGGCGTCTTCTAATCCAATATGCGAGCTTAGTGGATTGCTTGATGTACCTAGTGATTTATAAATATGAACCTGACAACCGTTTTTGAATTTGAAAGAGGAACAATTCTTAATAAAGCATGGCAGATTTTAAGATTCAACTTTCCAAATGACAGCAATTTTTGTAAAAAGGAATTCGAAAAAGTGACGGGCGTAGTCTTTGCAAAATTATTTGTTGATGAGGTGGTCAGAAACATTCAAACGTTACATTCGATATTTTAAAATGAATTATTCATTACTTGCGATCTTGCACTTGGGAAAAATAGACCTAACTGAATACAGAAGTTTGAGACCTTCTGAATAGTGTAAAATTTCAGGTCATAAATTTTAGATACTTGTTTACTTAATAAATCGAACAAAATTAACAAACTAAGAGTTTTATTTGTCACAAATTGTTCCTTGTTATTTATAAATGATATTTCAACGCACTATTTGCATGTTAACACATTAACATCAATTTTAAAAATTGTTTGTTATTTTTTGTGTTAGGAACATCGTTATAGATATATTTATCCTTCTAGTTTATGAGCATTTATTTACCTAAGATTTACAGTTATCTTGGCACTAAAATATGACTTTAAAGAACAGACCCAGTCTACGAAGGTGTGCAAGCTTGTCCAAGCGCGTCGGTCGTTTCGTCAGAAGTAATTCGTTCGATTTTTTATTCATATGGTTAGATCGGTTCGGATAGATGTGCATTTATCTTAAGTCACTAAAACATGCTTTATTTTACGATTTTATGTAGTTAATATCTATATATTAAACTGCCTACTATTTTTATAAGATTTAAAGAGATAGGTACTCAAAGGTCGGATATAATAAAAACTTCGATATACGATTGCACAAAGTCCTTAGGGCAAAATCATTTCCATTTATACATTATTTAGCATGAATAAAATCTTTGCAGCATTAGGTACGACCCCTTTCCTTAACACCAACGAATGGTATCTAAGCGGGTTAGGACGAGCGAATAAATTCATATCCTTATATCCGCCTTTTAACGGGTGTATCCGTAAATATAGGCAATATTCCGTTCTATGCAGACGTTTAGCGGTTGTGTTGGTAAAAATTGGGTGGTTTTATGAGAAACGATAAAATAAGATGCATCAAAATACCTGCCTTTGACTACGGCGAACTCTATGTCGCAGAGGGCGAACATTGTTACGCCCGAGACGCACAAGTTGTTTGGTTGATCTGTAAATATTTGTAGCAGGTCTAGGTGATTTCAATTAACAATATTAAATAAGTTATTAGTATTATTAAATTAGTTTTTATATTTCTATGTATGTAAGATTTAAGGCATATATTGATATGGACCGTAGAGTTAGTAAATTAATACTTGTACTAATGTTGTCTGAAATAAAATTTATTATCATTAACATATTAATAATATTTATAAGTTACCTATGGTCAATTTAGTAAGATTATGTAGTCTGTATTTCAGTCTTTGAAAAATATAACATTGACTTTACTTTGAGGCTAGATAAAGCTATTTAAAAATCTCCATCATTCCAAATTGGTTATGAAAATTTCTTAAATGCGAGCTGTAAATACATCCAAATAAAATAAACCCTGTTTGCTTCTTATCCAGTAAAAATCCAAAGTTAATCACGCCATACCTTATCGAAATCTAATAGAGAATCCCGAGGCCCCTCAGAACTTAATAAAGGGCATTACGAAAGTGTGGGGTCTTGGACTCTTGACATGTTGTGTGAAGCTTTTATACTTTTAGGGGTCCGGTGAATCGGAAATTTCCAATTTAAGTGACAAATGCAGTTTTTCTGAACATTTAATTGAGTTCGTTTGTAGTTTTGTGAGGGGCAGAGTGATAATGATGGGGGCTTTATGGTGTGGAACACATTCGTTTGGCTTTTCTGAACACGCACTAATGGCGGACTGTTAACGTGAAATCGGTCCAGGTGTTACGAATTCTATGTATTTACTTTACTGTTACTCTAGTACATTTCTTTAAGTTCTATATAATATAGGATCACTAGTCATCACTATGTTATGCAAATGGCAAGAAGGAAAAAAATTGTCATCTACGCATTCTCTGCCCAGCTTCGGTGGCGGCGGTGCGAACCGGACCAGTTTCAAATTAGCATGCTCATTTATTTTTCTCGAACGCCAGCCGTAATTAATATCCAAGAATGTAGACTAATCTTTATTCTATTCGATGCATAAGACACTCGATTATAAATAATCCCTGAACCGCGCACTTGTTTATGAGTTCATTTCTATCGCCAGTTTCTTTCGCACTTTTGGTGTGTGAAAGGAAGTGAAAATGTATTCTGGTGCGTGAAACTGTTTATCTATGAAATTTAGGTACTTACTCGCTCATACAATTTTTACCAACTTTTAAAGAAATCAATGAGCGGCAATAAGTTAGTATCTACTGAATGGCATAGTTATAATTATATAGATTTCGGGACTGATATGGGCCGAACCATTCCAAAAGTCCTTTGTGATGGCAGATTAGACAACCTGTACAAGATTAGCCTCGCCTAGACTCGGCCAACATTTGAACGCACCATTACAGTTGAGTTACATGTTTCCCGAGATTGACCAAGTTATCTTAAGGTTTTACAACTGCTGACAATTCTGTCATCAGAACTGACCTTTTTATAACTTTGTCAACATGTTCTGTACTATAAAAATAAACAACAATAGAATGGTGACAAAATAGCATTGCATGTCGATCAGTAATCGAGCTGGTTTGGCAGCCATCCTTTCCATATTGGTGAACACGTGGGTAAAAACCTTGTACGCTGAAATAAATTAACCTCTTTTAAAAGCTCACAAAAACAGAATAAATACTAAGAGAGAAACAATTATTTCACAAAATAGAAATATAGCCTAATTCTACACGAAATTGGACCGAAAAATATTTAAAAGCGAACCAAATATGAACCCAAATCAGCTCTATATTGTTCGCTTCTTATAAACGAAAACCAGTGACTTTAATCTCGGTGGCTAATTCAAACGCAAAAAAGCTAATCCTCGTAATTTTGTAAAGGAAAATATTTCTGAAAAAAGAAATTAGAACCATAAATCTACGTCTTTGCGTCACATCTTGTTAGTTTGAATAAATAATGCGACGATGACAAAGAGCTTTAATAAGCTCAGGGGCTGAAAATATTGCGGAATAATCTTGAAAGTTTTTATAAGTTCTGTAAAGGTCGTCTAGTTTTTCTTTTCATTTTTATATTACGTTTATCAAAAGTAACTTTGGGAATCGTGGCATTTAGAAGTTAAAGAGAAGTGTGAGAACCTAGATCAGCTACAAAACAAAATGCAGTTATGTTTATTTCGACACAAGATCTTTTAATAGGGTTGTACCTTATACAAAGCAATACAATACAAAATTTTTCTTATACATGATGATAATAGTGATGTTGGTAATATGTATGATAATAGTGGGGTTCTAGAGTTTTGTAATAGATGAATGTTTGAAAAGTTACCTATATCGGTAATAACGCTGATCTTTTTTTGTAGCAACAAATAACAAAGTCTGGCGTAGAAGAGAACCTCAAGGTCGTCTGGGAGTAATGGAGCAAATTATACGTGTTGCTCCATTAAGGTGCTTACTGCGTTCCATAGACCAAAATGAACCGTATAAGAATTTAGATTACACGAATGAATTACCTACTGGAATACCATTATGTTAAAGTCTGGTGTAGGTGGGTATAAGTCAACGTTTTCGACCTCTCAAAACTTGGAACATCATACAAACATTTAAAAAATTACTGATATATTTACAGAAAACCGCAACGGCTATCCCGACTTTTCCCAAATTTAATATTAAATTTCCATGGGTGTGTACAGTAAAATAATTTTCAATGTTGCTTACTCATATGGCTCAACAATACAAAATATTGGGTTATTCCAGAACTGAAACTGGAATAAAAAAATACAGTTTTCCCCCTTGAAGATTCCCCTTAACCCTTAGTTTCTTGCGCCTATAAACTTAAGTAAGTACTCGCGTGGGGTGCTTTACGTCCCGGTTCTAGAATAAGAAATAACTACCAAATACAATGCAAAATCAGACTTTTATTTATAATATGTAGAAACACATTAAGAAACTTTTTTCCATAATTAACTCATTATAGGAACTAATTTTCTTCATTGCATTTCTAACATGTCGGAGTAACATGGTCAGGTCACTGTACATACATATGTTGATGGCATTTACAACATAATGTTTTGAATTTTCGTTCCTTTGTTCTTGTAAAAATATGGCATCGCTTATAGGATGGTGTCCAGCAACTTCCAGAAAACGTACCAATATATTCACGTAAAATTTGCACTAAGTAAATGCTCGCCTGGGGTACTTTACACCCCAACCGCACTCTTCTGTCTCAAGCCTATGCCACAAAGTGTTTTTTGTGGTTAAATAACATAGTTCCGCTTGTTATGAAAGCTAGAATTTAGTGTTTTAAATTCAAAACTACAATAACTAGAGACGATCAAACAGTAAGGGAAAACACAAAGTATTATTCCCCTGATAATACAACTAGAAACAAACAAAAAAAAAATGTTTTCCTTTCTTGACAAGTTTTTCTCAAGGTGGAAAAATAAAATAAGTTAAAACGTTGAGGAGGAAATCTGTATTTTTGTATATTAAGTTTTGCCGTGCTTTTTCAAGGGGGAAAACTGGAATAAGCCGAAATAGTTATCTATTTTTTTTTAATACGATATCAACGTGGTGTTAAAGGTTTTTAAGGTCATTTGTTTTTCAATTCAATATAACAGCCCTGTAAGCACATTTTCAGCAAACATTCCTGAACCAAAAATCTGCCCGCCCTCCGTCGAACTCTTTTAATTTCACCAGAACAAAAGGGCTAATTTGTCGACCTACAAAGGGTTGAAAAGTTATTATTCGAAAACAGAAATCTTTTCATTCGTTTCCCAAGGGACATTTGCTGAAACGTCGGGGCAAAGGGTTTGAAATTAAAGCCTCATTTAAATTCTTTTAATAGGCATTTGAGGCAAGAGATCCAAGAGATCCGTAAATGGTATCATTCTACTCAACTTTTTTTCATCGATTAGACACAGTCAACGACAGATATCGCTGAGCAGGGCTAACTAGGTTATGTTAGGTAAAGAATTTTACGTGCTACTTAATAATATAATTTAAAATTTGTCAATGACACTGATGTTTGGCGCACACCATGCTTAAATACATGGTGCCACGTTATTGGTGTACAGAGCCAAAAGGGGGTGGGATAAAAGTTTCAAGGTCTTTTATCAGTAAAAAACCTTGAAACTTCGAATGAGTATGATTCAGCTTTAGCTTAGCAATAGCTAGAATATTCGTCACCAACCCGGGCCACCAACCTTGAGCTATGAAGATAGGTTATGCAGATTGAATGTTCAAAACTTGGAGACACGTCGCTTATACTTTGATTTCGTTCCTGAACCTGTACAAGATCATGCATTGATTCTTTTTGTCGTATATTTTTCTTTAAATACTAAATTTAGTGCGCGTAGATTAAATTACACCAATTTATTTTCTTTACACACTTATAAAAATACCATTTCTTTTTATAACCCACTATCGAGAATGTGTCATCAGATAACGAGCTATCAAGGGCGAATATAATATGTAGAGATGGACATATTTTGTCCTAGTTTATGCAGTTTTGTTAAAACTGTTAAAGACATTTTAACCGCAGGAGCGACGATGCTCGTGAGAGCAACATAGCTACTGGAACTTATGTAAATATTAATTAGGTAGGTAGTAGTTTCCATTGTTTTATTTCGTTTATGTTGTTTCTTCCCTTTCTGTTGTTAACGTTTCATAACTTTCGTAGAGTGTTGAAATGTCTACTTAACATGTCTAATTATTATTTATTGTGCGCATATAGGTTACGTATCAAGCCAGTTCGTATTTCCTTCGTGTTTTTTTGTGTTATATTATTATTGCTTGTTATGTGTATCTAATAAAATAAAAGTATTTTATTAGCATAACAATAGCGTATGATACTAAATCCTAGAACATGTGTTACGGTATATGTTGATTGTCTTACTTTTAATACCATTAATCCAATTAATGGTATTTAAAGTAAGACAATCAACATTAATGGTCAAAGATATCTTCGTTACTACATGGCCAGCTAAACAGTTAATTGGTAATTTGAACCCAATAAGCAATAAAATAGCGATCAGGTTCTGTTAGCATGAGTGTGAACTAAATCATGTATAGGATTATCTGAGATAAGCTTGATAGGCACTAATAAACGCCTAGATTAGACGCCTAGGGACGTGCCAATCTCTTCTTAGGTTGTATTGTTATGATGTTAAGAATAATGCTTTGAGTTCAGTAATCTGTACATTTTAGGAGCATAGAGATCCTGTCATACACACTGACTGTTGTGCCAAAAAATTCTGGACTTTTCAGTAAAATTATAACGTTGCATTCTAGAACGTTATCTGGGTGCGCGTTTACCTGACGGCTTCGAAAGATCCGCACTGACCGCATCAAACGGATTTAAGTATTCTTTGTATGTTTTGCCATACAAGTGCGTCCACTGATCCGCACCGCAAGGAGCGGACGCATTGGACTGTCGTGCTGTTATTGATTTGATTTGTCAGTGCAGATGACAACATTCGGTTTGCCGATCATTTGAAAAATCGTTTGCAATTTTGGTTGCGTTGGCAATCCGGTTGCTGCAGTGACAGTGGAAGCACCAACCGCTGTACGAACTCGGGAGCCATAATGGTAAAGTATCAGTTTATACGAAGTAATTATACGTTTTTGAAAGTTTTCGTATTCAGCTTTTTTTAACATCGACTTCACCGACCTTTCCAACGGGACGGGCCCAGAGATCAAGCTAACAAATTACGGAACTTCCAAAATATTTACAACATGATCCTCGTTGCTGACGGAAAAGTAGATAAAGCTTGTTAACTAAAGAATTCCTTTAGGTAATTATAAGCTACATTTTGTGGACAATGGAAGCTTGGTTTAACATTTTTCGCTTGTAAATTAAGACCAAAGCGTTGTGCGGTTATAATGCTTGAGGACGTTTTTCGGAATTTTGTTGTCGCCCGTTCCTTAAGTTTTTGTTTATTAAAATAGGTTTTGATAGGAAAACGTACTTATAAATTAGAAACAGGCCAAAACAAAATAAATTCTATAAAGGTGCTTCCAGGCTTAAAATGATAGACTTCCGACAAGCTTTTAACATTAACTTAAGTAAATTACTCTCAGCTTGGGCGTAATTTCTTTATCACATCCTCCAAAATTACAAACATAAAACTTCAAGAAAAAAGTGTTTTAATTTCGGACCCCTCGCGTTATGGATGTTTGAAACTTTTTAACTTATTTACTGAGTTAATTTATTAAGAAGAGTATTAATATACTCTTCTGCCAGGGGCTTACGTAATTATTAATGTGCAGAGTTTTAGATAAAATAAGGCTATTATTTTAGTGAACGTAGTTTAGTTTATGGATGGTACAGATACAACGTTACATAGAGTTTATGTTTTTTTTTGTGTATAACTCAAAAGCTTTTAAATTAATTTAATATGAAGTGATTGTTTCATTTGGAACAAAATTAATAATTCATAACACAAAAATCAAGCTAGTTCACAATATGACATCTATCGAGCTCGATACATGATCTAAATTTATGAATGGTGTCTCAATAAAGAAAAGTATTATTATAAATTACTTAGCGTGTAATAGCTACGGATATATTCCATGTTTTAGCACTGTTACTCTTGTGCGTTGACGCGCGGCAAAAACGCCTGGTGTGTAATAGCCTTATTTTGTAGTCCGTTAAGGGGCAGAAAATGCGGCCGCAATATTATTATTTTTTTATAAGTAATTGCAACCATCATGCGTCAAGCAGGATTTATTCTAAATTGCTGAAACCTGAGACCCCAGTCTCAGGTTCAAAATTTACTCAAAATATAAGTTTCAGACGAAAATCTAAACGGTAACACAAAGAGGTTAAATTTTAGGTTTTTAGGGGTAACATCTGTGTCGTGCGATTTTCACTAGCAACTGGATTATTCCCTTGTTCTATCCCGTGTCTATACAAAACACTATCAAGTTTAATATGGCCGCCTTATAGGGCTCAATGCCGCTGAAAAAGGGTCGTTAAAAGGGGTCAGGGTCCACGTGTCCCAAACACCACAATTTCATTAATGACCCTATTGACCCCATTAATGGCCCCATTTCCCTTTGGTTTGGAAGTATTTCGTAAGATGTTAATGCAGTTAGTTATGCTTAAGTTGTGCCTTTCAGATAGAGAGTGAAGTGGGATCGGGTTCGGTTAAGTGGCATCTCGTGCACCTACACTGTCAATGTTTTGACTTGGGAGATGTCGTTCCATCTTTTGAATATCCTTCATTTTCTTGAGAAGGTTTAAAAATTATTATTTAATTTGTTTTTCTACCTGATGAAAAAATGACAATGATTGCAATGAATGCTAGTTGCATACCTAATTTTTGATTTTTGAGGTAGGAATGATCAGTATTACATTGAAGCTTCACCGAATCAAACGCCCAAGGGAGCCAATAAAATCTTATTGCATTAATGGTAGTTAAATAATAGATTCAGGCGCTACTTAGCGGATATCTATTTTAATAAGCGAATTGCATTTTGTTGAATCTCATTAGAGAAAGTTTTGTGGAGAAGCGATACTATAGTACTTTGTTCACAGAGGTGAGAAAGTGACTGATTCCTCTCGAGTGTGTCTTAAAACACACGAGGTAGGAATCGCACTTTCTCCTGAGTGATAAATAGTGCTTTATACTATACATACGAGGAAAATAAAACATTTTCCAAAAAAGAAGTTGCACTCTGAATATATAAAATTACCTAACTCAAATGTAAATTTCGAAGAAATTCCCGCGAAGTCCTTAGGCACTTGGTTCTTTTTTGAATTACTGTTCCAGTCGGAAGAGGCCGATATCATATCGCCATATGAGAGTCTCAGAGTTAAAACTTTTTGTAGTTTAACCTATAGTAAAAATAACCATAGCTAAAGACAGAAATATCAGAAAATAAATAAATATGTGGTGTAGTTTTCTTGTAAATAAGCAAAAACTTAATTTTTGCGCTTACGCCGTTCTAAAAACGAATGCTCTATCCCACTCCTATTTATGCCTATGAACGTGAAGTCCTATGCCTATCCTTTTCACAAAATGGCGCGCAATGCGCCCTCTTAAGCCAGACCTGCATTTTTCTCACAGTCAAAGTCAAAGTCAAAAACTCTTTATTTCCATAAATAAAATGTACACTTAGAAAAGGTCAAATTCTTAATAATTAAACACTGACACGGAAATAAAGTGATATTTTTGATTTCAGTCGCTTCGGTATATACAAACTGGCACATAACATTAAAGTGGATCGAGGCCTCAGGGTTGGAGGCTCCGACACACAACCGGCTTCTGTCCTGCGCCTTCTTATTATTACAGTGCTAATACTTCTTAAATTCATTCATGTTAAAAATAGTCCTTTGTTGCAGGAAAATCCCAGCTGTGCGATTACGCAAAAACTACCCATCCTAAACTTGATATTTGAAAGCCATTTCAATGTCCTTGGCCATACTAAATAATTTCAAATTACGATGGTCATGGCCATTGTAACATGACGCTGACAAATCTTCTACACAAACTTTTAAGGTATACATATATGGCCATTTCATCAACATTAAGGCCTGGCTTTATGTAAAAGCCGGATCTCCGGGAAGAAACGGTAGATTCCCCTAATTCTGTCGTAAAGACGGAACTCATTTGGGAGGTCCAAGCGTTGAAAAACAATGGCTGGCGGCCAATCTCATCATTAAATGGTTAACATTAATCACAAAATAATCACACTAGTTAAAAAAAAACATTTATTCATGCATTATAAATGCGAAAGCTGGAAGGATAGATGGATGCTTGTTACGACGTTTGTTCTTCACGCCGAAAGTACTGAACAGATTGAGCTGAAATTTTGCATGGAAGTACCTTTAAACCTGGAATCCGTAATATGCTACTTTTCATCCCATAAACCAGCTCCGATGGGATATAAAAATAAACTTTTAAAGTCTTGTTGTCAGAAAGTAGCACTTTGATAATAGATGAAACAACAGTTTGTTGTACATATGTTAGCGTCAGCAGTAAATGTTTTGTTCGAATTTAACTGGAAGAAAATTATAATACATATTAATTTATTGACACAATTATTTTTATTTCTAAAACATGGAAATAAATAATATTAACTAAAAGTTGGCAAATTGGATTTAGGCAAAAAACTTATGCTTTTCTTTCACAAAAAGATTCAGAATTTCTTCTAAATCTTGCCAGGAGGACTCAACACTTGCACACACAAAAGTGCCCATGCGGGCTTTACTAGAATAAAGTTATTTAAGTGACTGCTTTTAGTTGGTCACTGTTACCATGCAAGAATATACAAAAAACACAAAATGGTTAAGTACCATGACCCCAAACCATCCACCTTTCGACTCCTCGGTTTAACGGTCAACGTCACCTAGCCCGTAAAGGTAGGTGGCCCTAACGTTTTATTACTGTTCTGGTCTCCTAAATTAATTTATGTCTGCCTTGCCCTCAATGATATATCACTATGACCTTAACCATAGTACGGTTTAAACTGCTGGTTAAAATTTTGCGGTCACAACCATATATCGAACAGTTAAAAGTTAGTTCTAACTAAGGTGCACTTAAAATGGGTTGATGATTTGCTGTTAATTTAACAAAATTTTAGGCATAGTTAAAACTTTCGTAATTTTTGCTCAGCAGTCTCTGATATTACTTTGTAGAAGTGCAGCACTACGACGTCGCTACCGTAGCGGTTTGTGTAGAACAAGAACCTACGATAATTGAGAGATTCTACGGCTTAATCCCAGAGAATACAAGATTATAAGAATTTATTAATAAAAATATTTTTTTACACGGTTTTTGTTCATTTTAGTAATTCTACGAACGATTTATGCGTAAACTATTATGGTAATTTATTAGTCTAGTAAGGTCAAATAATAGTAAGGTTAGGTAGCATAAGGTTATTGTTGAAATGATTATATAGTAAAACCGATAAACAGACGTCATATTCAATAAAAACAAATGTGGAATATTTCCACAAACAAAAATTTATTTCGTTAACATAAATTATTTATTATTATACACATTTAAATCAAACACTGCATGGGTAATAATATGCAAAAACAAAAACCTAGTTATTATCGTAAATTTTTACAACTTTTCAAAAACACTTGAAACAGAAGAAATCTTGCCATATCCCTACTAATATTTTCCCTAAAATCTTTCTGTGCGCGACACGTCATCCAATATAAGGATAACAAGATCCAAGAAATGAGTTATTCTACTGGAGGAGTGCTTCCTAAAAGTCACATTAAATTATACGCGTAAACTCGCAGTTATACAAAATAGAAGTTTAGGGATCCGCAAGAAACTCAAAGAAATGAGTGACTAAAAGCTTTTTAGATGTATAGCTAGGAATGAGTTTAATGACGCATGGTTTTGCTGTGTTTAATTAAGGCGAAGATTTTATTGATTCCAAGTGTCTCAAAGAACTTAGATGAAAGTTTTGTAATTTCTGTCCGTTAAGATTGCAAAATCGTTAGAAAGGTCTTTTAAAATCTAAGTGTTCTAGTGTACCTAGTAAGAAATAAAATGTAACGAAAGTTTCGAATACCTTTTTGAAATGATAAACGGTTGCGTGAGACAAGATGATATTTTTGATCTAGAACAACGTAAATAAAAAATTGTTTGGAAACGAAAGAAAAATTGGAAAGAATTGTTTGCACTACATTTGAGAACTAATAATCATTTAGGATATACATACGAGTCTTTATAAAGTGCACATACTAAAATGGGTGTAAATATACTCAATTTTATCGACGGAAAAAAAGTTAGAAAATTTCTAAAAATATTTTTTTTTATGGACTTTTTAATATTTTTTTATAACCACTGTCTACCCAATGTAAACAAACTGTTATTACTTTTGAACTAAGAGTCGTATCTCTATGAATCAAAATTAATTATGATCTCTAATAATAGGCTGTGCTTATAAACCTAACAAATTTCTAAATAAAACGTCCTACAAACCATTAATTTTACATGTAATTTTACGAATTTTCGCTATTACACTGTTTAGGAACAGTGCGTTGGAAAAAATGCTAATTAACATTGTTATAATGAGATTAATGATAAGTATCTAATTTTCATTTCAAAATTGGTAATTTATATTGTGTGTATTGTGGTGGCAAACAAATGATTATGTCTATGTCTTTGTCATTCTTCAATGGCTGTTGTTTCATCATGATTTTTGAGTGACATTGCTACCTGCTCTCATTTGTATTGTTCTGTAATACGAAATCGTTTAACCTATCCATTAAGTTAAATTTTTAAATACCTAACTAATTACTGATAGTTCTTTGATATTTTTGTGTCAATAGATAATTATGTTTTGTACAATTCTATAGATTCCCATTGCACCAGAATAGTTTTTATCTAACTAATTTCCAACGAAATTTTCGATTTTCGGTGGATATCGTGAGTTTTCGCCTAAAACCTGTATATTCTAATTTTTTTCAAATAGTTTGTCCTTCTGTTTACCTTATCTTGAACATTGACATTGATGACATTGATGATTGATTGACGGCTCTGTCGGAAGACCAGCGTTGGTTGTAATGTTTTTACAACTAGCTCATGCTGAGACAGAGACCGCGTTGTGACTCAATGCAAAAACTAGTATTTTATTTTATTTTTAATCAAATTTGTTTTTGTTTATTTGAGTTATAAATAAAATATTCTCTTTCTCTTCTTTTCTTTCTATTTTCTTAAATATTTAGACAAACCTCATGGTGGTTTTGTTAGGGGCAAACTACTAGTTTCTATGGTGTGAACTTCAAACTGCATTCAAACAGAACAGAGAGCCAACGCGAACGTAAGGTTCCGCAAAACAGATCGACAAACATTCGACTAATTCGATCATCTGTAACTGTTTAAGCGTAAATAAGCTTTGATGTGCAACTATTTGATTAAATTCAAACTATAATCCTGAAACTACATAGGAACGTTGTGCTGTTCATTTTGGACGTTGCATTTCCAATAATGAACATGAATTTCACAAATGGAGTATGATTCGAGTTATTTCACGTAGGTTTGTGTAGTTGGCGAGACTAATAGTTAAATTGAATTGTTTTGAATAGTTCATTCATTTCATATTATATTCAGACTCAATGAAGTACATTGCTAGTTCTGACGCCCTGATGATGTGTAGGCAAAGGAAAAGTACACGCACGTAGCACATCGCACGTAGAGGTTTATTCTTAAGGGTCTGATTCTAACTCAAGTATTTATTTATTTTGTTTATTTGGTCTACCAGTGGGTGTTACAATCATTCATCTTATGAAATACACACTTATTGAGATAGCTAATTGCACAACCAGTTATAGGTGGACACTGCATGCTAAACTGTAGAGGAACAACTAAAGCAATAATACATATAAACGATGCAGCAATTTCACCTTCTCCAAGTATCTTAAGATACCTACTGCAGGTCGTTTCAGATATTCGTGAGTCGTGATATTATACTATTTTCATCGCTCACTGATTTTTTTGCTTTTCTTTTTTATTCCTCATCAAAATACATCCAACGAGCGGCGAAAATAATATGACTGATACACTCACGAATACGTCTGAATCGGCTAGCAGATGTACGCTTATTGAAAGGCTATTTGTCTCTGACATTAAAAGACTGAATCGCTCATACCAATTCCGCTTTCGGTAAACATTTCGGGTACTGGCAGAAATAAAACCAACGAGTCACGAAAAAAAATAATATGAACAAGTCACAAGAGTTTACAAAACGCGGAGGTTTTGTAAAGTCTCGCATGTTAAATGTTGAGAACACAACGACGTCATCGATCCGCCTCTACACCAGTAGGTACTATTTTATTTATAACATAATTTGAGTGCTTGGCGATTACGGTGGATCACTACATTTACTAAAAGCTCTGGTAACTTCACGTGTTATGGTGTAATTAACGTATTAATAAAGTAAGTGAAAAGGAACGATAAAACTTAAAGCTTTTATATCGCCCTTTGTTTTTAAATTTACATTTTACGGTATCTTAAACCTAATCTAATCGAACCCCATTTGCAAGTAAATTAAAACTAAAAAAGAACACAATGGGAAATTTCTGCGAACTGATTTTCAGGTGAAGCCATTTGCAATATAATTTTACACAATTACGGAATTTAATTTAGAAGCAAAATATAAATATTATTAATGTTAACATAACATTCCGGTTTAGTCCCGCAGTTACAAAAAAGCAGTTAATTAGATTGTGTAGTTTTAAGATATTTACGAAGAAACCAAAACAAATAATTTGTTTTTTTTTATATTACCTACTTAATCAGTATTTTTTTGTGTACAATAAGTAATTTTTGTTTGGCATTTTCTCTATGAAAATTATTTTGAAAGTCAAACCTACTTTAGAAACCACTTTACCAAAGACGAATGGAATGTTATTTAATTACCTGTGTACTTACTAAACTGAAGCTGAATAGACTCGAGTATAAACGGAACCCTCAACCAGCAGGCCCGACTCGCGCCATTTCTATTCCCTTGAAGATAAGTCGTAGAACCAATTTCCTTGGGAAAGGCGAATGTTTCGAGTACATGTTTAATAGAATGTTGTGGATAGAATGTTCTCTGAATAACAGAGTTTTACTTCCAAATAACGTGATTTATTTGCTTAAAGGACTAAGTGTTTTGTATTCAAATTTCTTTTATTTCGTTTTACGCTCGATATTACATATATACACAGCGTCATCTAGCACTAAAGCAAGCAAGAAAAGCTTGTGTTATGGGTACCAGATCGATAACGTACGATTTTGGGATGTAAGATTAGTGATAACCACATTAGGTATTTACTTATTTTTTTTTTATTGCGTTAAACCACAGCGTTTCAATTTATATTTAAATACTTAAAATATACTTTTTTTTTAATTGTCTTTGTTGAACAAAAATAAGAAAGTCAAAGAAAATTACAATTCAATATTAAAAACAAATTATAAGTAGTATTTACAATTGAAACAATTAAGCTAAATATACTTAACAATAAAGCCAAAAAAGATTAACACAAATTAACATAGAACAATGAAAGTCAAGAAAAGTTGAACAATGTAAATTATCTTAAAAATATAACTATTTTAAAAATATATTTACTATCAGATATTTATGCGCACTCCCGCGCTTGTGTGCGTGTGTGGGTGTGTGTGTGGTGTAAGGTACCCCTGAGGACACCGGTCTCGTAAGAGTCCGGGCAACAGGAGCTTACCGGGGGTGTCTTTGTGATATGAGTGTAAGAGTAAGTGTGTAAGTACATCGTCTCTGGACGTTATTTGTGTGGTCATTTTATTTGTGCAATAAAAAAAAAGCCCCATGGAGGTTGAGGTTCGGGCTTCTTGTAATATTTATACCTACCTAAAACGTTGATTGAGACGTGCGTGCTAGATGTAAAGGGCCCCGCCCCTAGCCTACCTACCTAGTAAATTATCTTAATTCGATATAATCATGGAATTGCTACCTTACATTTTGGGAATTGAGAATAATGAAATCAGAAGTCAGAAGTCAATAACTTTATTTCTTTAGGCTTACAAAATAAGCACATAGACAGACAATTTAAATACCAAAACATTCATTACTATTAAATAAGATATAAAGTGTTATTGATTTTCTCTTCACTACAATCTTTTGTCCACTGGTGGAAGAAGTGAAAAAGAAACCACCAGCACATTTATATACTTAATCACTTACATATGTGTCTAATACATGTTTGTATTTAAATAGAAGCATTAAACCATAGAAATAGAAACATTCTAAAATAATATATAACCTTATAATTCAAACTTACCTTCAACAATTTCAATGCTAAAACAAGCTCCTAGCTTGTTATCACAATCACATCTAGAACACATCTAGAAAAAAGTGCTACAATGTAAAACAGCTTACCATAATGAGAGATGCTTTCAGTTTACAGGTAAAGAAAAGAGTGAGAGAGTCAGCCAGCCTACAGGCTTTCTTATTTATTTATTTATTTTTATTTTACAAATGGAATTAATTAATTATTAATTTAACAATTTATAGCATTGTTTCAACGAACCGAACTTGATTGTTCGTTAAATTTCGAGTGATACCGTCAAACTTCGGCTAGAAGCGTTTGGCACATCATTTAACTACTAAATACATTGAAATATTTTTTAATATGATAAAATATCCATGACAAATGTTCTTAAATATAAATTAACAATTAAGATAATTAGTACATCCAATATGGAATAGCTTAATCATTAAAAAAAAAACGGATTTGTCTTAGTATTTGAATTTGAGAGGCAAACAAATAGGAAATCAAGCCCGTTACATTTTATTATAAAATATCTTTTGAAACCTTACTGTTTACCACAATATACACTTATTATATTATAATATTTATTATTCAACAAATTATAACCAATAAATACACCATGTTACAGCTTATTCATTTAATGGAACTGATTTGTCCTAGTATTTGAATTTGAGCGGGGAAACAAGTAGGAAATCAGTCCTGTTACATTTTATTATTGAATATGTTTTAAAGCCTTATTGTTTACCACTTTATACACTTGTTATATTATATATTTATCACAAATAAATTACAATATCTGACACGCGCTAGAGCGTCCAGCCAAGTTCAGAAAGACTCGTGCAACGCAATAGTAGTGAGTATCGTTACACGAACTACTGGGCACGCTTTTGGTCCCGTCTACAGCTCAGACATTATCAAACCTGCTTAACAATGCAACAATACATGCTAAACAATACAAGCAAAATTGCAAGCCTGTAGGCTTGCAATTTTGCTTGTTAAGCAGGATCCATAGATAGAGTAGGAATACTAAATTTTGATAATAGGTTATATAAGGTTCTTGAGTTAATGAGGTCCGAACGGTGCCATTTTTAACAAATGACTCATCACAAACTAAACCACTTTTAGATAACTTCGGTAGTTGAAATTTAGTATGAAGGTAGATGATTCCAACGTTAAAACAAATGCGATGGGTATAAACTTGCCAAGACACAAATTAAATAATGAAAGAACGTAACAAATTAAGATTATGAACTGGTATGAAATTGGCACTTATCAAATATTAGGTCCTTACATATGAAATTGGCGTTTTTCGTACTGGCCACTTTAATCACAAATTTCTCCTCTTTGGTAAGGAATTCCAAATTCAAATTTGTACAGCTATAGACTCATGTATTTGTGCTTCGATGATCGTCATTCATTTGTTTTTTTTCTTCTGTTTTTTTCTGTTTGCGTCACTCATTTTACAAAATGGAAAACTTAAAATATCGCATTATTTACGAGTACGAGTTCCGCCGTGGCACTAGTGCTGCGGAAACAACTCGAAGGGTGAATGATGTGTATGGCGGTCGTGTTGCAAAAGAAAACACAGTTCGTTTTTGGTTCCAACGTTTTCGTTCTGGAAATTTTGACCTGCAGAACAAGCCCCGTGGACGGCCTGAGACTCAAGTTGATAATGAAGAGTTGAAGGCTATTGTGGAAGCGGATCCATCGCAAACCACGTCCGAGTTAGCTGCAGGCTGCGATGTTAGTGATAAAACTGTTTTAATTCACTTGAAGCAAATTGGGAAGATTAAAAAGCTTGAAAGGTGGGTACCTCACGAATTGACTGAAGCAAACCGGCAAACGCGCGTCGACTGCTGCGTTACATAACTAAACCGGCACAATAATGAAGGTATTTTAAACCGAATCATTACCTGTGATGAAAAATGGGTTCTTTACGATAATCGGAAGCGCTCAGCGCAATGGTTGGATCCTGGCCAGCCAGCCAAATCCTGCCCCAAGCGAAAATTAACCCCAAAAAAGTTACTTGTAAGCGTTTGGTGGACTAGTGCCGGTATTGTTCATTACAGTTTTCTCAAATCTGGCCAGACTATTACGGTTGATGTCTATTGTCAGCAATTGCAAACCATGATGGAAAAGCTAGCGGCTAAACAACCTAGGCTGGTCAATCGCTCCACGCCACTGCTGCTTCACGACAACGCTAGACCACACACTGCGCAACAGACGGCTACTAAATTAGAAGAGCTTCAATTGGAAAGTCTAAGACATCCTCCGTACTCCCCGGACCTTGCTCCAACAGATTACCATTTTTTTCGAAATTTGGATAACTTCTTGCAAGGGAAAAAATTCAACTCCGATGGGGCAGTCCAAATCGCCTTCAAAGATTTTATTGATTCCCGTCCGACTGGTTTTTTTAGTAAAGGGATCAATGAACTACCTATAAGATGGCAAAAGTGCATAGAAAATAATGGTTCATACTTTGATTAATTAAATATATTATATTAAAAAATATTCGACTTTTTGTTCCTCCCATACAAAACGCCAATTTCATATGTAAGGACCTAATATCTATGTGAACACAGCTCTTTTATCGGTGAAGCCACCATCTGAACGAACTTCGCTAGTTTTTACATTTATATTTTTGAACTTTACTTATAATTTTATTACTAACAATAACTAAATAATACTATTTAAAGTGCTAAATCCGCTACGTAAATAACAATTTTGTCGAGATTGAATTAAATAAAAAGAAATTTAACACGTACAATACACTATGAAATATAAAATGATTGCTATGATACTCAAATGGAAATTAAACAAGAACCTACTTTCTAAACGTTGGAAACCCCTTAGCAGTTATAACTTGAAACTGAAAGAAAAGAACTTAAAATAAAAAACGTTCGTAGAAAAATCTCACGAGGCTCCTAAATGAGAGTCCGTTTCGAGAGTTTTTCCTCCATTTTAATACAGACTTTTTTCAACTTTTTCAATCAGTTCGAACTGAATTATAACTTTACTGATAGAGTTCTACCTTTAATAGCATTGTTAATCTTCTTTAAGAATCACTTTGTTAATCGGATCAAAGAGACTAGTTGACTACCAAAGAAAATAATACAAAACTGGCTACAAATCTTTGGTTGGCCTGTGTTTTTGGCTAGAAATTAAGTATTCAAATGTGGTATCATCGTCATTCGCCTTTTTGCTCTTGGTATTTTATTACATAAAAGACCAAGACTTTAACTTTAAAGCGGTTTCACACAACACTTACCTACGCTCGTGTTAGTTTTCATTCGCGATTTTGTTTTATACTCCGGTACTCGTATAATAAACTTACCCCCCCCCCCCCCCCCCGGCGACTATACCAGGTAAGAATCCTGCAAATACCCATTCTTTACCCATAATTTTATTTGTCTTTTTGGTCAATTGCTTGTGTCTTATACAGAGGATCGTTAAAATCCAGAAATTGATATTCTGTTTTTCGCCTTCGTCTTTTACTGCTGTTATCTTGTTTATTTAAAATTTTGGTTTTGATTATTATATATAATTTTAATCCTGGCGACATTCTGTAAGCTTATGTCAATAGTACATGCACCCTGTAGGACTGCAAAGTAATTTATATAAAATGGCAACATTGAGTTTATATTAAAATAGATAGGTATGAAATAGTTATTTCAAGGCCTGACCTTAAAAATATAATTAATTAAGCATGGCAATCTTAATTAAAATTAATAATCTTAGTTATAACTTAAAACAGAATGTCAAAAGCGAAGATTCAATTTCTTATGGCGTCAACATAATCGCAGTGGTAGTAAGGTACCGAGGTAAATGACGATTCTCGCAACAAATCGACTAAACCTGACTTCTTTGGTAAGTAACGACGGAAGGAATCGAACCCTCCCCTGGGACCAGAAGGGAGGGCGACCCCCTCACTTCTGTTGGAAACTGAGATTTTACGTGTTTCATGGTTCATTCTTCGAGCCATCGTGTTGATCTTTTCGTTGATCTAAGTTTATATCATGCTGAAATTTATGGGATAGGTATTCGTCACTTCAACATTATACTGCAAGCAGGTTTTTATGCATTTAGTGTTCCGTACCCGAAGTAAAAAATTTAAAGGGATCTCCGAACAAGTGAAAATTAAATGTTCTTTGAAAAAGTTGCCTAACTTTTACGGTACCCTTTGTGTGCGAGTCGACTCGCACTTGGCAGTTTATTTCAAATTCAAATTCAAAGTGCTTTATTTCCTTTAGACCTTACAGGACTTTTGGACACGTCACAAAAATCAAATTACATGTAAGTAAAACTAGAAAATAAAGTGATCAGTTTGATTTTTGTAAAACTTCAATATTTAAAGGTAAAGTAAATAAGCGAACAAGAAACTTTACCTTGTTAGTTTTCGAGTTGGAGCTTAACTTGTCCCAAGCTTTTTATCCTCTAGATAATCTGATATTTTGTATAGTTCGGTCAACATATCCTTTGTAAAAGTAAGCCTTTTACAAAGGATATGTTTGACAATTTGTTGAATTTATTTATTGATAATTTTTTCAACTCATTTGGTATTTTGTTGTAGAAGCGTATATATTGCCCTCTAAAAGATACATTTATCTTGTGTAGCCTAGTTGTGGGCACAGCGAGTTAACTCTTATTTCAAGTATTTAAAATATGTATGTCGCTATTTTTAGGGAACCAATTGCTATTCCTGAGAGTGTAGAACAAGTTTTCATAAATATATTAAAATGGTTCTCTCATTATGTATATTTCTTTGAATTTTTCACGTAAAGTTTCTCTGGGACCCATATTTATTATAGATTGCACGAACAGCCCTCTTCTGCAAGTTGCCAAACTACCAGCTATCTCAATAGATAACAATGGCATACATAAACCAGGCGTCTGCGTAATATGCTGATAGTGCGGTTTCATAGTTAGTATTTCTTTTTATGGCGTATCTAAATTTGGCTAGTTTTACATAGCTTTTATATGATATTATATAATAAAAATACACGACTTCAAGACTGTTTTTAACGCGTCCGACCCCCAACATGCCGAGACGCCATTAACTATGCGGTGACAGTACGTCGGGCTGCGGGTGCGTGCGCTGATGAGGCTTGCTGGGCTGGTGGAGAATGACACGGAATGTGTTAATACTGTTGTAAGAGCGTTGGTTTATGTTGGCTTCTATATTCCTAGTCTAAGGAGATGATAGTTATTGTGTGTTGGAAAAGCATTACTACACGAGAACCCAGAAAAAATGCCAATGAAACCACGGGCTGGAGCTAGAACTATTTTATAAGTAAAAAATCACGTTGAATCTCATTTACTTCAAAACGGTCGGTTTAATTGGAAGCTATCGTTAAAACTTTCAAACCAACAAATCTAGAGCCGGAAAAGTTACAAATTTTAAACCACTAACCGGTCAACTTGTTTTGAAGTGAATTGTTCACCAGGCAGTTGATAAATTGTGTACAGAGAAAGATTGGATAGAGTTATAGGTGGTAGAGCTTTCTGAATCCGTAGAAAAACTTAACAGAAATCGTTTGTGACCATAGAGTAACTATTAATAAATAAAAGAGAAACAAACAGTAATTATCCTCTGAAAGAAGCAGTAAAATTTTAAGTCGCTCGGATAAAAAAAAAACCTTTTCAAGCTCAGTTAAATCATTGTGGAGTTTTATTACTTAGCTAGATCCCTATAAAGTTTAAAATGTTTTTTTAACATGCTACTAAAGCACTATGTACCATCAATTAAAGACGCAATGTCAATAGACGACGCAAGTCGACCAGACTTCAACGGCATTCAAAACATACCATCAATCTTTATTTATTTGAAAAACTAATAACAACGTTTAGAATAAACCAAATATAGCAGCATTCCCGATATTCGTCCGGACAACTTTAAATTCACTTTGTCCATAGTGGAAAGTAGCGAGTAAAAGGTTCTTGTGTTGCATTCTGAACTGAGTTAGATGAAAAGTTACGTCTCTTTTGTTCACTTTAAGGCACACAATACCTTTTAAGCTCGATATAAAGTTTGGAATTCCCAGGGTGTTGGCATTGGTTTGACACTGCTTGGACTGGATTTGGTTTGTTGTGTATTTTTTTGTTTCGCTATAAAACATTTCAAGGTATTGCAGCTAGAGAAAGACTTCAGGGATTATAATCTTGCTCTATCTATTCCATCTATATACCTAGCTAACTGTTCTGAGTTCCATATTATTGGTCGAGTCATCGCATCGTTCGTGATGACAGATTTGACAGCCTGGAGAAAAGCCTAAGCGAGTCATGGTTCGTCATTACTCGGCCTACAAGTATGTATACAATAAGGTTTACCCTGTTAGACGGTAAAAGTTTTATCTTGTAGACAGGTACTTAGTATTTTCAAGAAAATAGGTATGCTATACATGAAAAGCTGCAAGAAAAAGCTAAAACTCAAATCCACCTAACCACTTGTAAGATCCTACCGCCGAGCCGCACCGGCCAACCGACGACGGCCCAACCGGGCCACAATTAAAGTAAAGTCAGACACAACAGAGGTATTTCCTACCGGAAACGGAACTATTGAGTGACGTTAAACGAATATCATTGTTTTGAACAATGATGTTTGGTTACATGCGATTTGTGCGCTAGAATGGGTTCTTATTAAAGTTCTTAATGCTTTTTATGAAGCGAATTCAAACGCAAATCTCACCATAAGACTAGACGGCAACTTACTGTGGATGCCTGCTCCAAGTAGTGGTATATTTAGTCAAGTAGGATTTTATTTAAGCTTAAAATCATAGTCTGGACTATCAGTAACATATATGTAAGAATAAGAATAAGAATAATTTTATTGTAATATTGTGTTAATCATAGTTACATGAAGGTCTTAAATTATAGTAAGTATCAACAATTTTATCCTATTCGGACATACAATCTTAGTCTAGGCAGATAATCATCTAATGTCAAAAAATTCTCTCAAATTGAACGTTATTAACAAGCCACTTCCTTAACTTAAGTTTAAACATGTTTCCATCAAGTTGTTTTAGTTCTACTGGTAAATTATTGAAGACTTTGACAGCTGTTACATATGTGCTTTTGTGGAACATTGAATTGTTGATTTGTAGATAGGTAATTCTTTATTCAAAACCCTTAACAGTAAATATGAGGTGGTATATTTTATGAGGTGGTATATTTTATGAGGTAGGGATCTACAAAGAGACAAATCAAATAAAGATACCAATTTATTATTATATTCTTCATCACAATAATATGGCGATCGTTTGATAATTAGTAACCCTCAACCACACACACCCTACGATGCGTCTGCCAGACGACACTTCACAGTCGACGTCGCTTCACCGCCCACAAGGCGAAACACTTGGAGCATTTAGCCAATTGAATATCGACACTGAATATCGTAAGTGCCACTTAAAGTTACACGTATTTTGCATTCCCTTGAGATAAATGCAAATTTCCTTGAGGTTTATGTGAAAGGATTTAATGATAGATGTAAATTGATGGGTCTGACTAATTTAATGTCATCTCATGAACGATATGAGACATGTTGTGAATAAAAAGTTAATAAAACAGATTTTTACTTATTGCAAATACTGTGCAGGTATTTTTTCGATCTGACTTTTACAAACCTATAGTACCTACCAAATAAAATTAATAAATATATATGTATATATTAAAAAAGTACCTACACAATAACAATGGTTTGCTCTATATTAAGCTAAAGGTGGTTTCGGTACGGCAGCTCATTTCGGTTGGAACCGTTGATAAGATTGGTCACCATGCATTGGCAGGTGTCTCTAGAGCAGGGCGTGTTCCCCGTCATAGTTCAGTTATTGTCATCAAGCGTCGGGCTTTTACTAGCGTCAGTGTGGCAGCTACCCTTGAACCACGAGGCCTTAAGCGAGATGATGGTAAAAGACCTGACGGTATTACTCTGATTCCCTGGAAGATGGGTCGGCCTTTCGTTTGGAATGCCACGTGTGTTGATACCCTAGCGGCTTTACATCTTGCAGGGACATCGGGCCGGCTCCGCAGCAACATCAGCATAGTCCCCCAAACGGCAAATCTTGACCGAGGTTACCTTATTGAGCCGTTTAGGGTTGAAACTCTTGGTCCTTGGGGTCCTGGGCCCACAACATTTATAAAGATCTTACCAAACTTCTCATAGAGTCTACAGGTGATCGGATTGCTGGTTTCTATTTAGGTCAACGAATTAGCATTGCCATTCAACGTGGCAATGCTGCCAGCATTCTGGGTAATCTGCCTTTTGGTGACGGTTTAGATTTTTAAGAAATAGATATAAGTGTAAATACTAGTAGTAATTGTTTTATTCTGTTGTTGTCAAATAGTTAAAGTAAGGTGATATCAGTTTTTCCTCAAGGCAAATTACACAGTACATAAATATGTTCGAATAATACCGTATTGTCCATTTTTTCCAACAACCACGACCACGATTGCTGCACCGATGGAATTGTTATGAAATTAAAACAAATGGTACCCGATGTAATCTTTAGGCTAGTTCTTACTGTGCTTCAAGCTACAATAAGCCGTTGCTTATTCCATTATTTTTGTCGTCACTCTGTTTCAATGTCTTGAAAATGTGTCGATTTGTCGCTTCTTAGATTTACTACTTCCGTTCTCAAATCTTTTCGATTTTAAACACACTTCATCACGTATAGAGGAGCGAGCAGTGCAATGTGCCCCGCACTCCGGCTGACAGAATGACATGAGAGAGAAAACAGGGAAACTGAACGTAAAATTCGATAGAATAATCAGCTTGGAACTATTTTCAATCTAAAGAAAAATGCTATGGAACTTGATGTCTATAAGATCCTAGCTCCTTATTACTAGCAACGCCTTCAAACTAAATTATTAGACCTAGTCTATGCTAGTACTAAGTAGTCTCTTTTTATTTTTATTGTCTTAAAGTTTTTTTTTGTGTGTGTAGTGTTTAATAAAAAAAAATCTTTCTTTTCTTTCTTTCTTTCTTTCTTTTTGAAGTAAGTTTTTAAAAAAATATGCGGAATCAGTAAATGTTACAGTAATGTACAGATATTCATTCGGAAAGTACGAACAGAAGCTTTTGGACATAGAAAAGATTACATATCTCTTACCATCGTCTCCCCTAACCCCAAAAATGTATTTTCTTTTCTAACCCTATAAATTTATTTTCCAACCTTTCATTTTCTCAATTGTTACAATCGGCCAGTACATTGAAAGTATCGTATGTACGAAAAGAAAGCTTAAGCTGGCTTTGTGTTCTTCACTAGGAGTTTAAACGTAAGGTATATTCGCGCGTGAGTAAACACTACGGAAACATCAAAGAGCATTTTCGAACGAAAGAAAAATTCAGAAGAGAACAAAAACAAGAGGAAGTTTAAAACTCTAGGAAATGGGTTCTACAAATTCAAATCTCACGTTCTAAGGCTGCGTGTAGACGGGTTGATTTGAAATGCCCGTATGTAATTTAGTATTTGTGATAACTGATAACTGAATTTTCTTATGTGTGCAGCTAAAATTTAAGATGGTATTTTGTGGGAAACCTTCAAAAAACATACAGAATCGGACCAATTGGGTAATTTGTTTTTTGTTTTACCTTTATACAACCTTTCCGGGATAAAAAGTAGCCTACGTCCTTCCTCGGGATCCGTCTACCTTCCTGCCGATTCCATCAAGATCCGTTCAGCCGTTTAGGCGTGAAAAGGCACTTTTGCTTTTATAATATTAGTATAAATGAGTGCCATTATCTAGGTGTTATCCACGTAACTAAGTAAGCGATTCCGCGGACGGAAGCTAGGTATGAAATAATGATTTAGGAACTCTTTTAAAACCATCATGGTTATTAACACTAAAGTCTTTTACAACGGGACATTTACCATGATTTGAGTTTTGAGCTTGTTTCTGATCATGGCGCATTAAACTGTGCCGAAATATTGGAAAGATCAAAACTCAAATCATAGTAAACATCCCGTTGTAAATCTATTAAGTAAATAATGTTGTCCTTAGATTTAGGAACTCTTTGTGATCGCGGTTGGCTTGTTTTCATACTAATTAGGTGCATCCCGCTGCCGTGGCGCAGTGTTTGGAGATACGCTACAGAGCTTGTATTATGGGTGTGTGGAAAATTCCCACTCATTATTATGACCATGGTATAAGAATATACTTTGTCATGTCTGGCATACCGAGACATCACGTTCACGTGGGTTTCACAAGCCCTACGTCATCGACGCCATCGGCGAATGAGAAGACGAATCTGTTTCCTGGTGTTACCAGTAGCGTAAAATCTTAACTCCCCGAGTTTCATAAATAACCTGTACGAATCTGATAAAACTATGTGGTTTTGTACTAACGAATTATTTATCGCAATAAGTGGTCGTGCTTAGCTAAAACTGTTTGACTGATCTAACAAATATAATTTTCGATTGACATTTTTTATGTAATTTTTTAATTGGCTATTTTTTCCCAACTTCCATGTTTTGTTAAAATAAGTGGCAACAAAACAGTGACGTACCATGTGTCACTCTCAGAGTGCCAGACCTTGTTTTCTTGGATCATGATTATGACATTGGTTTCATAATAATTTACATGCCATACAATGCAGCCTAGGCCTTACAGCGAATGGAAATGTAGGTGAAACAGCGATCACCGGCGCGGAAGGGCTTTCTTTCCGAACTTGCCGTAGGGTTGCCAGATTAAAACTTTAAATTCCCGAGTGCTCGGTAGCTGTCGGGAGTTTTAAATTTGAGCCGGTACTTATGTTTGGATAAATTAGAATATATCGGAACTTAATTAAAACAATTTGGCAGTATGTCCGATGTAACAACTCGGTCTATGCTATACGAAGGAGTTATATACAAAACGTAGTTTTGATTTTAGAGTATAGATCTAGTAACTACATACACTCTAAAAGCACAACTAAATTTAATCACCAGTATCTACTAAAATAATATCTATAACTAAATATTTTTAAACAATATATGTATTATTATATGTACATTAATAAAACAATGATGTGTGTGACAATGTATGAATGAGATACACAAATATCTACACCTTAAAGAACAACGGGTGCAACAAAAATAAGTTTTATTTTCTTCTAGTATCACAAAATAAATGACACCTTTTCACTTAAGAGTAAGCACCCCTGTTGTTACCTATCTAAAGGCAATTTGATTAGGCCCCGACAATGTGACTCTGAATTCTTTCTTCGAGTTGAGTAATTGCATTAATCACCATGAGATGTGGTGAGGGCTCTGTTTGTATAGGAAGTACCTCAAGAGAGTATATTGTTCACGTCTTTTAGGGTTCCGTGTCGAAAGTGGGATAAATTCTCTCGCCTTTAAAATATGTGAAACTAGTTTCTGCCCACGGCTTCGCACACGATGTTTGTATTGCGACGTTTAAAGGTTATTACAAAGAACTGATTTATGGGATAATAAGTATATGTGTTATTCCCGTCCTAGAACTACCTATATGCAATATTTTAGCCCAATCCGTTCAGTAGTTTTGGCGTGAAGAGGTTATTAACAAACATCCATACATCACCAGTTTGACTAGTATTTGATAAATTAATTCAAAATATAAAAAAAAAAAAAAATTCAATGTGCTTTATTTCCTTTAGACCTTACAGGGCTCTTGGACACATCACAAAATTCTAATTACATAAGTAAAACTAGAAAATAAAGTTATCACTTTGATTTTTGCTCACTTCAATCACTAATGTGGTTGTATAACTAGAAAGTGAGATGTGTTTAAAGCGGCTGTCATGGCATGCCATGCATTATTGAAGTACCTTATTGAAAAATTGTAAAGGAACCCTTATACCGACTCTTCCTTGCTAGATTTATTTACCTTCTCACCAGAAATCTTCGTGCAAAAACAAGAAAGAATGGGAATTCTGATGAAAATTTATATTTGAATAGAGTGAGTCGCTTAGATTTTCATTCATGAAATGTTTCGCGCGTTCGTCACATTACAGGGAGTGTGTTGCATTTACTTAGGGCATAGAATAATGGATTAGAGGTAGATTAATGGATGAGCTCGCCTCGCGGCCTTTGTAGTGAGTGGACGTGTTTAAGAAATTTATCTCAATAAATATTAAATTTGTGAAGACTGCGCCCCCGAAGTGTCAGACGTTAGGAAACCAGGGGTGCTTGCTGCGCCCCTTGTCTTCTGGGGCTCCCACACATACCTGAGTGAGTGAATCTTGGCCGAACGACAAACTTGGAAAAAGAGACCTCCGTGTGGATCGAAGCAGGTGCCGTCCGCGTCACAGTCAGCGCCTGGACCAACTGAGCCAAAGTGTCAGTGAACGCCCGGTCGAAATTAACAAACTACTAATTCAGCTCTCACTGCGCCTGCAGGCATCATAAAAGCAAGACCCTAACAAACATACCTTTGAAAAAAAACTAGGAGCTACACCACGTTACTTGGAAAGTCGATACAGTCGAACAACTTATTTATGAGAACATCTGCTACAGATATGATGAAACGTACCCCGCCAAGCAATACTCCATCAGACACGGCCCAATCTGTTCCAAGCAGGTCAGAGACCGACGAGTATGAAGATAACATCACAAGCCGTCGAATAAAAAGAAGGGCGTTACGTAGCCCCAAGTTACTTAATTCATTTAAACTCGAGAGTACCCTGAACTCCTTCAAAATAGGTTTAAGTGAACACATGACTGAATTATTCTCAGCATTTCAGAAAAACCAAGATGAAAAGCTCTCTGCTTTAATATCTGATATGAATGCTATCAAGCAGGACCTCGGGGAATACAAAACTTTCAAAATTCAGACAGAAAGTAAATTGGAGATGCTGGCTAATCAAAACAAGGAGGTATTGGCAATCAATACAAAACTCTCGACGGAACTAGAAAGCAGTATGTCTAAAATAAAGCAGCTGGAAAATAGACTTGAGGATCTAAATCGTCAATCCTGCTCTTTTAAACTGGAGATTAGGAACGTTCCATGTAAAATGAAAGAATCGGAACAAGATTTGCAGGTCATTATTTCTAATATAATGAAGACCTTGAATGTAGAAATAATGCCTACCGACATCCGCCAAGCGAGAAGACTTCCGGGTAAGCCGAACTCGCCTAGAACTATTCTCCTAGAATTGGCAACTATGAACATAAAGAAAACGATCATACAGGAATATAAAAACTACAACAAGACGAACAGCAAGGGAAAATTGTCTACTTCACATTTACCAAACATGGAATTGGATGACACTTCAAAACCAGTGTACATAGGCGATCACCTTACCCCCAGAGTCAAAACTCTGTTCTACAAAGCGCGCGAATTCGCCAAAGAAAATAATTATACCTTTTGCTGGACTTCTAATGGGCAGGTACAACTGCGTGAAAAAGAGGGTGCAAAGAACATCTGGATCCGAGACGAAGAGCAACTTATCACTAGGGCACAGAAGATATGACTACAGGACAATATGTACATACATCTAACAGAAATTAGGTACCAGTTATACATTATAAACTGCTTTGTTTTAGAATTAAGAATGTTATATAGTATTTTATTATCATTTGAAATTAAGTATATATATAGTACATCCACACTTACACTACTTCCTAACAAATATACACACTCACAGATATACACACACACAACAACTTGCATTGGGACAACATATAATACATCTAAAAAACTTAAAAGCATCAGCAAATCGAAACCAATCTCATTACTGTATGAAATAATACTTTCTACAAAAAATACGAGTGTTTTGAGTAAACACTCAAAATATATAAAATACATTTTATTATGTCTAGCATTATAGACGAGATATGTACTAATATAGATAATGTGAAGGTTTCGGATGCATACCTAACAGATGCTCAAAACTGTCCCTCGTTAGTTCCCAAATCAAGTAAACACTTACAAATAATAACACAAAATATAAGGAGTATAGCAAAGAACTTTTACGACTATACTATTTTGATTGAAAGGGCAGAGATAAAACCTGATATATTAATTTTTACTGAATGTTGGTTAAAGAAAAACGATAATATCCCATCACTGGATGGATATGACTTTGCCTACACTTGTATTAATAACCTTCAAAATGACGGTGTAATGTTATATATAAAAAAAAATATTAAATTTACTCATGTAGAGCCCCCCTTCACTGAAGGTAACTGCTTACTCACATTTATAAATAACAACTTTGTCATAATATCAATATACCGATCACCAGCTTATAACAATTTAGATAGATTTTTGAATTCATTAAACACACTATTGACTCCATTGTCTAAATACAAAAATATTATAATGGTAGGAGATATTAACATTAATATCGCAAATAAGTCACCTGATCGCAAAACATCTGAATACCTTGACCTCTTGGCTTTCCACGGTTTACTACCATCCATACTTTTCCAACTAGACTAGAAAACTGCCTTGATCATTGCTTTTTATAAACAAACCTATCTGCTACAACTATTGTATTGGAAAATAGCGTAACTGATCACGATTCTGTTCTGTTGATCTTGAAAGACCACGCAAATAAATCAGTGAAACAAACGCATAACAATATAATCACAAGAATAAACTACACAGATATAACAAACAATTTGTATGCGACGGATTTTAGTACAACAAACAACAACACAAACTGTGACTCAGCTACAGAAGAGTTTGTCAATATTATAAAAAACATAATCAAAAGAAACACAACTTACATCAATCGACCGTTTAGACAATCACCACTCAAGCCCTGGATAACACCAGGTCTCATACGTTGCACAAAACATAGAGACAATCTTCATACTAAAGTACGAAAATCGCCGCAAAATGAAAATCTAAAAATTACATATAAAAGATATCGAAATTTTTGCAACAATTTATTAAAAAAACTTAAACAAGCTTATGAAAAGGAGCAGCTCAATAAAGCTTGGAAAAACATGAAAAAGAAGTGGCAAGTAATAAATGACATCACGAATTTTAAACCAAAGCCAAACCTACCTAAAGACCTTATAAAAGACAAAGATCCGCTTACAACATTAAATTCTGTCAATGAAACATTTGCAACAGTCGGGAAATCACTGGCCGAGAAAATTATACCTAATCAAATACATAATGAAAAATTAGATAGTAGTTCGGAAATATTAAATTCGTTTGGCTTAACTGATGTAACTGAAGAGGAAGTAAACTCTATAATAAATTCTATTAAGATCGATTGTTGTGTTGGGTGGGATGAAATATCAACGCGTGTACTAAAAGAAGAAAAAAATATACTGATTAAACCCATCACTTATTTATGCAATTTAAGTTTCTCGACAGCAATTTTCCCGAAAGTATTTAAAACGTCAATTATAATACCAATTTATAAAAACGGAGACAAAACTATTACCACCAATTATAGACCAATATCCATACTGCCTGCCCTCTCTAAAATTCTAGAGAAAGCCATTAATGCCCGCTTAGTAAATTACTTCGAGAAATACAATTTGCTTTCAAACAGTCAACATGGGTTTAGAAAGGGCAGATCAACTGCAGACGCCGTGTTGGAACTTAATAATTTTGTCATTGACTCACTTGACAAACGTAAAAAATGTCTTGCCGTTTTCCTTGACCTGGCAAAGGCATTTGATACGGTGTCCATCCCACTACTTTTGAGGAAACTTAATGATCTTGGAATACGTGGCAAACAATTAGACCTAATGAATAGCTACCTAGAAGACCGCTATCAGTGTGTAAAAATAGGAAATTATATATCAAGCAAATGTAGAGTCACTTTTGGCATCCCACAAGGAAGTATCCTAGGTCCGACACTATTTCTTGCGTATATAAATAAAATCTGCCAAACGGAAATGCCATCTGGTAAGATAATCTCATTTGCAGATGACACTGTACTTTTGTTTCAAGAGGAAAATTGGGAAAAGGTATATAAAGAGGCACAACAGGGATTTGATATTATAAGCCAAAAACTCTACAACAACATACTTACTTTGAACTCCGAAAAAACCAAGTACTTAGCTTTCTACTTGACTAAATCTAACAAACCTAACCCTACAAACACATCCTACCAAATCAAAGCTCATAACATGCTTTGCTTATCATCAAATGCAACAAATTGTATAGACTGCCCATCTCTAGAATGCTGTGATTCTATAAAATACCTGGGTATAATAATAGACTCTAGGATGACATACGGACCCCATATAAATTTATTGAAAACCCGATTAAGAAAACTTATTGCCGTTTTTAAAAAAATCAAGCATGCTGCGAATGAGTCCCATATTTTAAAAATTTATTACGCTCTCTGTCAGTCCATTACTACATATTGCTCTACATCGTGGGGAGGTGCTGCAAAAACTCACTTACTACCCCTAGAGAGAGCACAAAGAGCAATTCTCAAGGTAGCATACTCAAAACCATACCGGTTCCCAACAACACAACTCTATGCAGAGACTCAATTACTTACAGTTAGACAACTTTGTATCCAACAAATATTATTAAAACAACACAGTTATAACTCCAACCAAAACTCACAAATTAAAACCAAACGACTAAAAAACCGAATATATAAAATAGCTAGCTGTAATTCGTCGATTGCACATAGACATCTTCCTTTTTTAGGTCCATACATGTATAACAATATCAGCAAATATATAGATATAAAAGACTTAAATTACAGACAATGCAAAAATAAGATAAAATCATATTTACTAACCCTTGACTATGATAAAACGGAAAGTCTATTAAAAACAGTTACTTAGTCCACAGTCAACTCCACTCACTCACACACACTCACACACACATTATACACACACACACACACACACACAAGCGGTATATTTTTGCTTAACAGATAATAAAATAAATTAATTAAAGTACCAAGCACTATAGCCGGAAGTATGATTCCTAATAAAATTAAAATACAAATGTTATTGTTTTATGGATATGTTCAATGTTTGCATTTTGTGTATAAGTGGTTTTTTGTTTGTTTATTATTTACTTTTGTTACCATGATGTTGGCTTAGTAGATAATACCTTTCTCTAATGTATGTTCTTATTTTATTTTTGTATACTGTATTTCATGTTGTTTTAATTTGGTTCTTCTTTTACATATTATTTAGTTTTTTATTTTTGTGTTTTGCATAGCGTTCGTGACGTCATTTGAACGGGTTCTAACGGAAGATCAGCGCTGGCTAGGCTTCCTGCGGGAGCTTAGCCAGCATTATGCTGAGTTAGGACCTTTTTATAACAACTTTATATATGTACCTATCCTATAAGTGTGTCTTGTCTATTTTAACTGTTCATATTGTTGTTGTTATAAATAAATGTCTTCTATTCTATGTGTTCTATTCTATGTATCGATTTCGTTCGACACCACAGTTCGATCGACGGCACATCTCAGGTTTTATTTTATACTTATTTATATTATACCTTCCTTCTGAAATACTTACGTAGTTTTGTTCAAGAAATTTGCCATTTCCATAATTGTAACCGCCTTTAAAAAAAAACAGTTTTCTTGTTTCTAAGAAAAAAGTAGATAAAATTATGTTTAACGCCAAGCGTCCACTATCCTTGATAGTTACCGCAGTTAGAACTACGTACCGTAGAAAAACCTCACAATTACTTGTAGGTACCTACTAGATACTACATAATGTAGGTTTAGTGTTATGCTGCTCCGCTGCTAACACTGCAATCAATTGAAAAACTCAGCTTGTACCAACGTCGGCTTAAATGCAGCCCCAAATGAACATTCTGTTTCAGTAAACCAAACAACGTTTTTAATGTTGTTTTACTAAAAGGTGAACTATGTCGAACAACCTCGGTTAAACGGATTAGTTCAAAGCTGGGAACTCTCATATTGCTGTCTCGCGCACACATGTGCAGTCGTTGTGTAGTGAAGCGTAATTCGAACTGCAGTGTACACTAACAGGTACATTGGTGAATTTCGGTACCGATATAACGTAAATTATGTGCCTACATGTTGATGACGCCACACAGGCACAGGGAACTCTTCTCGGACATACACTAAAATGTTGTATTAAGATTTGCATAGCCCATGTCGCACAATGTACCCAATTTGGACATAAAAGGCGACCACTGGGCTCTAAGAAAACAAATAATCAAACTTATTAATATAAAATCTTCAATAACAGTATAGGTAGGTACTTACTTAAAACTAACGGATAATTTATTATCACTGTTTCAATCAGCCTTATTTGTATAAAATTAAATTAAAATAAAAAAAACTGTCAACTTACTAACTTATCTTTGCTTGTATTTTTTCAGAAATAATTTTTTTACGGCTTTTCGGGAGCCTTGGGGCTCTGGGGCCGGCGGTCCACCACCTAGGCCGCATCAGGTATTGTTTTCCAGGCCGGGGACAACCTCAGCGCAACATAAATTGAAAGGTGGATTCTCTCTTTGTAGTTTGTTTACGTTGGTTTTGACAGAAGATTATTCTTTGTTATTTTTCTCTCTACAGTAAGGAGGGCGTTTGCCGTGGAGCCCGGGCTACCACGCGTGCGCCAGCCGCTGTCATCCCGTTAGTTTATTTAGATTTGTAAGAATTTTGTTTACATTTTATAAGTTACATTTATTGTGATGATACAATGCACGCAACCGATTAATGCAATAAGGAATGAGACGGAAAACCATCCCATCGTGTCTGTGCCGCCTCTCTTAGAGTGCACACAATGTCCCCGGGCTCGCTTTTTTAAGGGACAGAGAGGCCTCAAAATTCATCAAACAAGAATCCATATGGATCCCAGTTTCCCGCTGTCTGCTCCGGTTGCAGGAGCGGTAGATGTTTTGACACAAAATTCAAACTATACAGCTGATACACCCCTTTTTTGGAAATTTCTGAGTGAGTACAAAGCTATAACCCCTATTTTTAAACGTATTCCTCGAGGTGCCCGCATCTCTGTCGCTTCCGCTCTCTCAGGAGCCATTAGGAATGCTGTTTCAAAAAACACCAAGCGAGCTTGGGAGCACTTACTAGTTTTTCCTTACAGCGTACTGCATATAAAGAAAGATTTGGGCAACAAATCATCAGTCACGGTTAAGATTAAACAAAATTGTGTTAGGTACACTGCACGCGAAGGGCAGCCTATTTCCATTGTTGATCAGGCCACACCACAAAATTCAAATTCTAATAAGCCATTGGCTGAGTCTACTGTCTACAGACTTGTAAAGAGTAAACTCAATGATGGTAATATCAAAGGTGCCTCACGCTTAATGTTCTCAAACGACACGATGGCGCCAAATGACGATGCTACTCTCATATCTCTTGAGAGTAAGCATCCACCAGCAGGGGCCAATACACAACTCCCCGATTCACCGGAAGAGAGTGATGTCGCTGTAAGCACGACCAGCCAGGACGTGCTTAAAGCTGTCATGTCTTTTCAGAGTGGCTCTACCGGCGGCCTGGATGCTGTGACTCCACAGCATCTAAAAGATCTTCTGTCTGGCGGGTCTGGCCATGCAGGTGAAGTCCTTCTGGAAGACTTGACAGGTTTAATCAACCTGATAATGTCAGGCCGAGTTAACAGCGAGATCACAGAACTCCTATACGGTGCGAACCTTTGTGCCTTAAAAAAGAAGGATGGCGGTATAAGACCCATAGCCGTGGGCACTACATACCGCCGCCTTGCGGCTAAAGTCTGCTGTCGGAAAGAAGCCGACTATTTAGGCGACTATTTCCGACCAATTCAGCTAGGCTTTGGTTCGCGAGGCGGATGTGAGGCCGCAGTACATTCCCTTCGTACATTTTTAGACCAAAATTATGGTGAGGTAATTCTGAAGGTAGACGTCAAAAACGCCTTCAATTCCGTAGACAGAGGCGCCTTGCTAAAACAAATTAAAGACAAAATTCCAGAAATTAACCCTTTTCTCTGGCAATGTTACGGTTCGCCGTCAAAATTAATATACAAGAACAAAGTCATTTTGTCCGCTGTTGGATGTCAGCAGGGCGACCCTCTCGGTCCGGCCATATTTAGCCTTGCCATCCAACCGATAATTCAACGTCTCCAATCCAAGCTCAATGTTTGGTATTTAGATGACGGAACTTTAGGTGGAGAGGTAAACACAGTTTTTGATGATCTAAAAATCATCACAGATGAATTTCGAAAAATAGGTTTGGAATTAAATTTTTCAAAGTGCGAGCTTTTTATTTCGGACTCTTGTTTAGACAAAAACAATATCATTGGAAAATTCAATAGTTTAGCCCCCAACATAACAGTTGTTGATAAATGTTCACTTCGCCTCCTTGGTTCACCAATTCTTGATGAGTCTTTTCAGTCCTTTGTAGACGAGAAAATTCAAAATTTCAACAAAACTTCGGACAGACTGCTCAAAATTAATAGCCATATGGCTTTTACAATAATTCGGTTTTGTCTTTTTGTACCTAAATTTACGTATTCTTTGAGATGTAGTCAACTGTGGAAACACAGTGAGCTCTTGGAAGGCTTAGACAACATAATAAAGAATACTCTATCATCGGTTTTGAATGTCGATTTAGATGACAAGGCATGGTCGCAGGCCTCCCTGCCTGTCAAATTGGGAGGCTTAGGTATACGCAACATTTCAAGTGTAGCCCTTCCAGCGTTCCTGTCTTCCGTCTACAGCACTAGTTCTTTAGTTGACAAAATTTTAAAGTCATCTTGTTTGGTCCCACCTGGAATTTCATTCAAAATTTCATTTTTAGACGAAGCTCGAACGGCTTGGCATAATGCTTGCCCTAATGCTGCTCCCCCAAAATCTCTTTTGTCTCAACGGCAATGGGACGGGCCTCTGTGTGAGTTGACACGGAATAGTTTGTTACAAACGTGCTCCAGCTCTGCGGATCGTGCCCGTCTCCTGGCCGTTTCTAAATGGGAGTCAGGACATTGGTTGCAAGCATTTCCTTCATTTAACACTGGCACTTTATTGGATCCCGTAACTTTCCGTATCGCAACATGTCTTCGGTTGGGTGCAATGTGTTGCGCGCCTCATCAATGCCAGTGCGGTACTGCTGTCGAACAACTTGGTCATCACGGATTATCGTGTACTAGGGCCACCGGTCGGATATCTCGTCATGCCAGCCTTAACGACGTCATCCGGCGGGCCTTTGTCACCGCTAACGTACCAGCTATTCTCGAACTGAATGGTCTGTTGCGTGACGATGGTAAGAGGCCTGACGGCATGACACTAGTCCCATGGGAGTTGGGGAGGCCCATTGTGTGGGACGCTACATGCGTCGACACACTTGCGCCTTCCCATCTTCCGAGGACATCCGTAAGGGCTGGTGCGGCGGCAGATTTGGCCGAGGATCTCAAGAGACGCAAATATGCAGGTCTCGACAGAGCCTACATATTTGCTCCCTTTGGGGTCGAGACCCTAGGTCCGTGGGGTACCGAGGCTCTCCGGGTTTTTAAAAAGTTATCTGAGCGTCTGGTCGACGCGACGCGTGACCCGAGAGCTGGCGGATATCTGGCGCAGCGCATCAGCATTGCCATACAGCGGGGCAATGCAGCCAGCGTCTTGGGGACGCTTCCGACTGGTATTGATATGGATCAGTTGAGCTACCTGTAGATTGTTTGCAACAGTCTGCAGTTAGCTTAATTGTTTCAATTGTAAATACTAGTTATAATTTGATTGTAATTTTCTTTGTTAATAAAGGCCACTGCCGTATTTAAAAAAAATAAGTAAATTAAAAACACATTTAACCAACATTATTAAGTTTTAATACAAATTAACCTAGGTGTTTAAATTCAATCAAGGCATTGATTGAATTTGAACGCCTAGGTGAGACGCGGTTTCTTTTTTAGTATAATGTATAATGCCCGAACGCCATGGATTTTTTACGCTTTTGCTAGTAGTAGCTCTAGTTAGGTACAATGTTTTTTAACTTGTGTAATTATAAATCTACGTTTTGTTACGTAGATTCATAATTGTACAAGAAAAACAAATTATCATCAATGAAAACAATGAAGTAAATACATTGGAACTGCAAAAGATTTAAAAGTTGGCTTTTTTTTGTTATAATGGGTAGTAGGTATTTAATGTAATTCTGAATTTTTTTATATAGTTATAAAACATCGTTGTTTGGATTCAAATAGATAACTGGGTATTTGATGTCTTCAACGGATAAAAACTTGAGTGAGCATGCAAAATAAATGCAAAGTAAACCTTACCTATTTCAAGATGTAAAAAAATTAAATAGTAATAAATATAATTATATCTGTTGGCTTTGTTTGAGAAAGACTCCTGCACATACTTCTTTGATTGGTATCGTAAAGTTCAAGTTCTAATATACTTGCTGTGCCTGGGACCAGCTATTTGACACCATTGTAATGAGTTGTAGAGGGGAGGCCTAAGTCCAGCCGTGGACCTTTATAGGCTGGTGTTGTTGTTTATTGTTGTAACGAGTCATTAGGAGAAAATAAACATTACAATGTTTTTTCTGATTTTATGTACAATATTTGTGTTTATTTTTATCAATAAATAAACCAATATTATCATCCATCATTTTTTCCAGCCGTCAACTCAACACTCCTTTCTACTACAAAAACTATCGAAGTTTGACGAAACACGAGGAGGAGAACGTCGCGAGGAGTTGCGTGTTTCACTCACACGTATACGGTATTCTATGTACAGGATAAGGATGGGGGGCGTGGGGAAATGGACACAAAAGCGTTCGATTGTACGCAGGAAGATTAATGAATCTAATATTGAATATGCGCGCAATCAACAACAAAGTTCATAGTTAATCCGCTTACATTCATAATGAACTCATTACTTTCTTACTTGTGCCATTTTTCACACAACATCCTAAATGGATATTAATATCAGGCATCTCGAGGCACTTCTTATGATGCTCCCTAAAAATTTAAAACTTTGTACAGTTTGTATTCTAATATTATCTATTGTGATTGGTTGTCGATGTTATTTCGGTTGTAGAAGTTATAAATTGAATGAAATTCGTTTATTTCAGACAATACAAAAATCAATTTAGGTCCATAATTATGTTAGTCAAAATTAATAATAATTCTAGAGGTATGTTAGTAGTACCTAGTCATAACACATGTTTAAGCTATATAATTTCAATCACTTAAACTTAACTTTTATAAGTATTTTGGTTTTTTTTATGTCTATTTTTATTAAAATTCTTTGAAAATCGTATCCATAATTGAAATTAAATCTTGTAGGTCCACTTGTGTTTCCACTATAGCCGCTATATCATCTGCGAATCTTATGATCATGATCGTCTCCTCGTTGAACTGTACAACCCATATTCAATTCCCTACTTTATAGTTTTATTAGACTCTATCTCTTAAACTATTTCTTTACCTATAGCCTATTGTGGCTGACAGATTTACCCATTGTATGACAAAGGATCGTTAGCCAAATTAGTATGTCGCCAGTGGTCTAGTTAAAAGCTTAGGGTTGATTCCCGTGTACCGGTAGAAACGCCGTTATGTTCAGCGTTTAACATAAACGCTTTACAACAAGCTTTTGCATAAAAATAATATATTATATCAGTTATCATTCAACTCATTTGTTAATAGTATGCTATTAAAATTTTCGTCTTCTGTGTTTGCGAGTTCGACTACCGCTTCAGGACAAATGATTGCATAATCGGCAAAAAATATTATCAGAATATGTTTTATGTGACGATTTTTATTAGTAAAATAACTCGGAATTGGTTAAAAAGGTAGACACGAATACGTTGGTAGAATCAACAAATATCAATTCAGCTAAGCCAAGCTGTCTGTCAGAAACGTTACGTGGCTAAGTATTAAATCATGTGTGGTTTCAGTTACCAGCGGTTTATTAGCCTAAAAGTTACACTTAAATATAAGTTTCGTTGTATTACAATTACAATAATAGGGTTATTCCGGTTTTCCCTAATATGATTTAACACGTAGAATTATGAGTTTCAAATGAATATTTAGTAAGTCTTGTAGACCTTTTGATTTTACGAATACAAAAGCGGCTTTTCTCCTAATTCTCATTTTGTCATCAACCGCGTCATACAAGGTCAATAAAATTCGTTCACTACATTATTCACACGCGAGTTATGTTCAAAAATGCTTCTAAACATGGCAATAACGTGTATGACCCCTCGAGAGGACGTAAGTTCGAAGTCGTCAAATGTCAAATAAACGAACTTGGTCGTAGGATTGATAGTTGAAAATAAATAAATTTATACAAATAATTTTTATCTTTAAGGAATAATAAAAAAAGAACTACGAACTTATGTTGCAGATGTACGTTAAGGTATGTACGTTTGTTCAGCAATTCAACAAAGTATAACAATCTAGAGTATTGTCAGACTTCAAAGGAAAAACTTAGATCAAATCTCACAGGTTTTAGTAAAAAATAATGATGTGTTTATCACCTGGCCCTAGAATGCAAATTGGAACAAAATGACATTTATTACTCTTTTAATAAAAAATCTACGCCTAAAATTCATGTTCCACATGCTACTCTTTTTTTCGCACACGTTTTCGCTGAGGAGCTTACCTAGGTAGGTCGCTTAGCTGAGGAAGCGAAAATATTTTTACGTATATCTGCAACATAACTGCATTAGTTTTTTTTTAAATGGAATATTTAATAGTTCGAAATCGGTTATGTTTGGGGTAATAGTGTTTCATAGCCAAATCAGTCAGTGAAACTACAACCCCGTTGAGGAGTTTTATTTTTTAGAGTTTTGAAGATCGGTGATCAGTTTCGAAACCAGGTGTCGCTTTCTCTGTCCTTTTTTCCGTCTTTAACTTGAAATTTAAGACAAAATACATTACGTGCGCATGTACAGGTTAAAAGAATAATAAGTAAAATTAAAAATTTTAATTTAAATTTTCAGTACAAACTGTGAATTCGAAATTGTATGAGACCTAAAAGGTCATGTGGGTTATCAATTGAAATTCATACATTTTGAAATATTTTGAAAAAAGTAGAAAAATTACCCTTTGCCCCCCCCCCCCCTCTATCTCCAAACTTTGTAGAGTGATCCATCTGAAATGTATGTAATGTTTGTAGATATGGATCTATATTTTACAGTAAAAATATATAAAAGTAAAAATATATAAAAAATATATAAGTAGAACACTTTTTGCAAAATGATGTAAGGGGCGGGGGGGGGGGGGGGGTATAATTTTCAAAAGGGGGGCTACCTCACCTAGTGGGGTATCAAATGAAAGGTCATCTCAAAACAGTTTTTAACTAACTAGTATCTAAAGTAAATATTGATATACTCGCAGAAATCTGAATAACATGGCACTATTATTCTGATTTCTGTGGATATATGTACTTGACAAACATTCGGAACCCTCGGCGCGCGAGTCACCCTCGCACTTGTATATAAAACAAGATCCGTTGTTTTATTACGTCTTGGCTATTGCTCTCATAAGGATTATCTTAGTACGTACCTATGAAATTTTCATTAAAAATGTGTTTTAACATTTACATAATTATACCAGCAATATAAATCAAAATGAGATTTTTTTCAAAATATTGGAGTTTAAATCAACCCAAAAAGTATAAAATAGGAGGTGATTTGAATGTTCAAATCTGTTCAATTAGAGCAACCATTTTAACAATATAAATGTCGAGGCAAAGCTTTTCTAAAATTCCATCTAACCACTGACATGCGTTTTCAGCACTTACTACAAATTCCTGGCACAGCTGATAGATTAAAAAGCTGTATTCGTTTTAAGCTTATCAAATTTTATTGGGACAAAATATATGCTTTCCAATAAGGTATGTACGTCGCGACTTACAGTTGAATCCTCCACTCAACGCAAGTCAAAACTGCGTGAGTAATTAAGTTTGACAAAACTACTAACTCAGCATATCGAATTCGAGCACGAGGCATCCTCAGCTAAAGACAGAATTGTACTAGCTGCCAATGGCAGCTTAAATGTAAGCTGCCGTTCCACTGGATTAAGTGTAAATGGATGCAGCTTGAATTAATACGTGCAACACTCGTGGTAACAAATTTAGTGCGAAGTTTTATATTAAAACCCGTCGCTTGCTTGATGAAAGGCAAATGCACTTGATAGATTTTGTAAGCTCTACTAATTAAAAGAAGATATAACACCAAAGGCAAAACCAAATTTTAACTACCTTGATATAAAATTTCAACAAAATGTTACTAGATAGTCTAATAGGGTTGCTATTGAGGGTATTAAAGACAAGAGGCACAACTCAAAACATGAATACTTTTATATTCAATAAAACAATCTGGTTAGGACACAAATTATGAAGAGAATAAAACATTTTTAAAGAACATTTAAGGTTATATTACACAAATTGCTAGTCACAAGAAACATGAACAATACTTAGCTTTTAGTTCTGTTTGGGTAGGCAGTCCATCGAAAAGTGGTCGTGCCCCTCCCTTTTGGATCGTTTATAAATGCTAAGACATCGTAAAAAAACCTGCTCTGAGCTACCGGCTAACCGGCTTACAACACTTGTTGACGCGGTGAGTTGTTACAACAATTTATTTAGTTTCTTATTACTAATAAATACTTTCAGAAGAAATCAATGGTACCAAGAATTGTAAAAATAATATTCAACATATTTTAAATATCTTGTGACATTAAATAAATAATAAACTCTAAAAAATTATTGACGCTTACCAAAGCTACGCTAATGATTTTATTACATTAAAATACCTATGAAAAAGGTAATCTTAAATCCGAAAACTATTTTAGATGACATTTTACATTTCTTTACCATAGTTTTCAATATTAATCTGATACACTCAGTTCGTGAAAAATTGTATACGCCATAGTGCACAGTGTTGATGTTGTTGTGTTTTGTGCTAAATAAAATTAGATTTTCTTCCTAAAACAGTATTTTTACCGTCGTTTCTGTATTTTTAAGCTAGAGTAAACAAAAAACCCAAAAACTATAAATAACTTTTTAAATACTGAAAAAACTTTAATGGCAACTAAAATAAATGTTCACCTCTTGCAACTAGCAAACACTTAAAAATTCCACACAAAACTTTCCTCTCAGAGCACTCGTCACTATTTGTTAGTAAATTCGAGTGTATAAAAAAATACAGTGCTTTCAAAACTATGTAGTTAGTGTAGAGTCACTGAATTTTGCTTTAGAACCTTTCATCTAATGTTGTGAAAGCATTACATAAAAATTTAATTTTTTTCGCTGCCGTTGATAATGGCTAGATTTAGGAGTATATTGGTGATCACAATAAATGTTGATAAACTTTGAATCTAATAACTATTTAAAACATTTGCTAGGGCTTCTTTTTAGTGCCAGAACTAAGCACTAGGTAAAATAGTTCATCCACTGACCACCATATTCACTGATCTTTACACATACAGCCTATTGGATAAGATAACACGGAAAACAGTCAGTATTTTGTTCCGCTGCAAGGTCTAGAAGACAAGAAGAAGGCAAACTTGCCATCTTCTTGTCTTTTCGCCCACTATACCACAACAGGCAAAACAAAACGTATCATTCTAGTTTCCGTTGGTCGAAGTAAAGGCGATTTGAAACAGAAAACTTGACTTCAACTTTACAAAATTGGCTTAATATATGTAATACACATAATATTTAATAAAACTATGCAAAAGAGCCCAAACTAAAATCACCTGTATAAACTTCCAATCTGACTTCCATAACGTTTCGCAGATTTACGTTAGCACATAGCCCAAAAATAATGTTTTGTACTGATAAGGTCTAGAATTATGGATACCTATTCAAGTTTTATTCAAGTTCATTTCTAAGTAACTTTAGATACTTACGTATGTATTGCTGAACGTTTTCTGGGGTTTCGCACAAATAAGATCATATTTAACCAAAGCCTTCCATGTCCTTCATCTTAAGTCTAAAGGGTACCTGGTTTAACATTTCCTAAAGGTAATTTTATGATAATGATAATTAAAACTTTATGGTACTCACCTATTAAATCGTATTAAATCAGGTGACTTTAATACTAATAAAATAATGCAGGTAATTTTACTCAGTATATTATAGTCCTTGAGTAAAAAGAAAATGTGAACAACAGACAATGATAAAATCGGAAAAAAATATAATTTCCTGGCATCGTGGAACGTTCCTTGAACTTAATTATTGGGTACACGATTTATTATCCCTAGCTAGACACATGACCGAATTACAACAATGACACGGAACTGTCCTCAAATTTAACTCAACGTGTTTCTAACGGTTCTAAACTATGTTAAAACATCACTTCTCCTGACCACCGTGCAAACAGTGAGGATGCTTACGCAAATATTCGCTCAAGAGAATCTCGAAAGTCACAAAGGATGAACTATTGATGCATAGTCCTATGACAAGGGAAGCTTTCAAGTACGGTAAGAGTCCATGGTTTACAATAAATTGGCTTTGGAAAACATTTAAAGCTCGGAGTGGGTCACGATCGTGTTTGTTGCTTCTATTGTGTGTTAAGTACCTGCATCGCTAGACCCGCCTCTTGCCATTACTCCTGCATTTAAATTACAATTTTAGAATTTCTTACAGCAAGGTTACACCAAACTGGTATCTAATTAACAGCTCAAAAGAAAAAACCGCCCAAATTAATGAAAAAATACTATAATATAACTGTAGAAAGTAAAAGACGGCGCGTTTGATTAAAAACTAAGTTACTTAAATAGGTTCCTAATAAAAATATAAAATAAGCGTATAAGCCACGGATGTTCGTCGACGCGTGACCCGAGAGCGGGCGGGTATCTGGCGCAGCGCATCAGCATTGCCATACAGCGGGGCAATGCAGCCAGCGTCTTGGGGACGCTTCCGACTGGTATTGATATGGATCAGTTCAGCTACCTGTAGATTGTTTGCAACAGTCTGCAGTTAGCTTAATTGTTTCAATTGTAAATACTAGTTCTAATTTGTTTTTATTATTTGATTGTAATTTTCTTTGTTAATAAAGGCCATAGCCGTTAAAAAAAGATCTTTGAAACGAATACATTTCATAAAACTCGAGTGCAGAGTTTAATTCAGTTGAGGAGATATTAAATATATACGAAACTTACATTTGCCCTTTGTTTATATATTTTCCTAGTATATAAAATAATTTATTGATCTAAAAAATAAAAGATGGTTTTATGCAGACCTTATCGGACGCTTTTACATTAAAAACAATAAAAGATAGAGAAGCAAAGCTTTTTCGCAAATAGCTTTATAACGTCTCTCACAATACACGCACCAATAAAATAGTTTAACCATTCAAATTATACAAATAAAAAAAATACGCATTCCAATAGAGATTAATCAATAAATATAAATGCCCTTAAATTAAATATCCGATTACACCAGAACATTAAATCCCTAATAGCTATTTGTGTATTTTCATCACAAACAATTCATTATTTATTTAAACTGATCAAACATGGCTTTAGGTGATGAACCATGAAACAAAAGGCGGATCAGCGGCTTTGAGCAGATTTAATTACCGTTAATTACTAAGAAAATAATTTGCTTTATCCTCATCAAATTTGAAAAGAAACTATTTCGTTATAAAAATCAGCATGTTTATAATAATCAGAGACAATTTTTGATTAGTATCTGTTTTTTTTTATTATAGTGGTGTAATAACAAGCGGGTCTTAAACGCGAATCAATTGGCAAATTGACACCTCATTTATCAAAATCGGATGAGAAGTTTAGGCGGTGCAACCTACAATGTAAACACAAAAGTTCTAGTTCCAGCTGCTACTGGTTTAGGCTGTCAGTTGTTACCAGAAAATTGCTTGTCTTACACTGATGGACTGCTTTAAACCTAACCCTTTATTTTATTTTTCGTAGGAAAAATCTGAAATAAAAGATTGCACAAAAATACACATTAAATCGGGGTTTGGTCCCACCCACAGTCCACAGCCTTCAAAATGACAAAAACACCAATCTAATTATACAATAACATTCGATACAATGTCGTCGTTGTGAAACATCATGTACCAGCGATGAAGGCTTAGAGCCGTTGCGCTGATCCGCCGATCGAGGACCGTACTTAGAGCAATCGCTGTTCAGATATCAATCCGGAGCTGATTCCCTGTCGTTATTGTCAATCCCACAATGTTGTAATATGTGACTGTGGAGATCTAATATAAGAAAAACTGTGTTTTAGAATTTCGTTTACCATATTATAAGCAAACGAGACCATAAGCTCAAGTCGTCTGCCTGTCTGCCCGTCGGTGAATATATTAAATACTAATTAGCGACATTAATTTATAGAGGATATGTTTCACTTTAGCTACAAACATTACTAACCATAATCTTACACGTGGGCACACAAAAAAAAATCCAGTAAGGGTAAATCCTTTTATATATAAATATTCTTGATTTCTTAACAGCATTCCTTGTAATTAATAAGTTCTGATTTTCAGATAAGTGGGGGGAGAAAAGACAAATAACGTATTTATTTACACCATTGAACATTTTCCTTTCCACTTACGAGTACCTACTTTTCAAAATTGTGATTTTTTCTAAATAATTAGGCAGAGAACTTGAACTTGACAGAAAGTATACTTGTAAACTGCAATTTTAAAGGTTTTCATTTTGTTCCTAAACTTTTTTATTTTAAGGCATCTAGCTTCTAAAGTCTAATTTATCTTAACTTTTTTCCTTCAATTCCTTTTTTAATTGACAATCTGTGTGAGCCTACTGGTTAGTTCTTCAGACGTTTAAGTGCTGGCGAAAATTAAAAACATTATAATTAATTTTAAATTACATTACAATTAAATTTATAGTTAATGTTGACCTACTCAACGAGTGGCGATAATAATCGTCTTTCGCCCGTTCTAAAGATCGTTGAGTAACTTGTCTATCAGAATAAATTACCAACATCAATATTGGCCAAAATAGTCATTAGAGAGTTATTCGTTATCCAGGCTCTAAATTCAAACGTCCTATTTAAAACCGAGACAAAACGCACATAAAAGGACTTAAAAATAAATAATTACTAGGCTATTGGGATAAAATGTCCTCCATGTCCTGAGCAAAAATCTACAAGCTTAATTGTCTAAAGGGACGTCGGATTTGAATAAGTCTTTGTACAAAGAATTAGAGGCTCAATATTTGCCGTCCGCAGGGTCTAATTGAAGGAGGCTATTTATAAAATAATCTCGAGACCGAAATGAATAGAAGACACAATAAATTATCTTGTAGTGTTGTTATATTAACAAAACGTGTTTTGATTTTCATTATTTCATAGCCACTAATTAATTTAGATTCACATCGACAAATTTTAGCTAGAGACACATTAAATAATAACGGTAACAAATAATATTGTTAATTTCTTCGTACAAACAATCGACTATCCTAGATTGCGTGGCGTGGTTTATTAAATCACGATTTAGGGCCGAGATACAATTCACCTTGTTTGTGTCATTTGACCTTTGCCTTTTGACCTGTTATTTCACTCAGCACCGTATACTTCTTCTGTCTTAGCAAGTGAGGGTGGCTTGAACATAATAGCATTGTTTGAGATAAAATACAAAAAATCTTCAAAAATAAGGAATCGTTTGCGGCTTGGTTTCTTCACTGAATATAAATCTGTGGTAGTAGGTGAATAATCTCCTTCAGTATTGTGTACTAATTTGAAAATACCTATATACGAAAACCTCATAAAGCTGTATAAATAAAAAAAAATCGTACAAAAAAGATAGTTTATTGAAATATACTAAGACAATAGACAGGGTGTCTCTCAAATACCTGCAATTCCCATAATTGGTAACACTAAATCAAAGGGAATATGTTTGAAAAAGAGGCCTTTATCTCACCTCATTAAATTATTTTAAAATTTGCTTTTCGCGTGTGGTTATTCTCTAACTTAATTCGTCATATCTCTTGAATATTTGTTCTAGTGTTATATAGCTTATCTTATTTCACTCTTGGAAACACTATATATTTAGATACCCAAGCACCCATTTACAAACTTGTTGAATAACAAGTCAATCCGATTCAACTCATTAACTGAATCTAAAAAAAAATTGAATGTTGTGACGATGGAATACGAACACGATGAAAATACAAATATGTCCCAAAGCTAAAATTCCATTCGCGCCGCCGTCCAATAATCGCCCACCTGCCCTTCAATACTACTTAATACTATTGTATTTGTTTCGTTTTAACAATACACAATAACAACACAAATAAAAATTAATTGTGCAGCAAGTTACAATGGCAGTCTAAAAAAATATATACCGGAGGATAGCTTATTTATTTCAATATGCTTCCAGTGTCTTTAATTATGTGACCACCACTGCATATGTAATTTGATTAATTTTAATCGTAAATAAATTGTTTTGATTGAATTCTATGTAATTTAATTTAATGAATTTGATTTAATTTAACTTGTATATATACAATAGGTTTTTATCTCTTCAGTATTAGAAAAGGATATGAAAATAAAAAACGAAAAAAAATTGTTAAAATGTTTCCGAGCTACATGGACTTAAGGAAATAATTTAATTCTATGTGAAAAACTAAGCAAGTATTTGTAGCTGATTTCGAATTACAAACAAAAAGTTATCGTATCATTTTAGCAATAGGACTGACTTTTCTCTGGCCCGCACTGTGTAGTGAAATTGAGCACATTATTGTATTGATATTATCCACAAATAGTGTATTCGGGGTTGAGGGAATGTGGTGTTTATTGTGAGGGATTAATTAAATTTACATGTGATGAGCATATAAGGGATGTTATTGACAAAAGCTGGGTTTCTAACACGAATTTGTTTGTTAGAAGATGTGTGTGGACCAGAAAAGATTGAATGCGAGTACGAGTATTCATCAAACATTCTTCCATGTTCAATATACAAACATATTTAAGGATTACCTAGGTATTTTAAGAAATTAGTACCCCTTTCGTTTTTCCAATATTTGAACCCTTACTTTATTTTAAGGCACCTTGCTTCTAAAGTCTAATTATTTAAACTTTTTTCCTTCAATTCCTTGTAGGTCACTATTTTGAAACATGAAGTTGGTAGATTATTGTGTTACCTAAGAAACCTATACAAGCCCTTATTCGTGATTTAATTAAATGAAGGGCCACGCTAGACGTAAGGATATATTCGATTGTTGGTACGAAGAAACGAACAATTATTTTATGATACTCTATAGTTTAATCTTACTAATTTACTTACTTTTAATATTACTTTTATCATTGTGACATTCTATTAGATTATAAGAACTTTTATAACATATATTTTATGCATTTATAATGGTCTGCTTACTTACAGCAGTGCTATTTCTCACTCTCTCTTCTTCTATTGACACAAGTCAGAGTGATAAATAACACTGCTTAGCAACTGTTTCAAGTTAGTAGACTATTATGAATACGGGGGTTAGTATTAAACAAGATCCGTCAAGTGCGAGTGTGACTCGCGTGCCGAGGGTTTCGAACGTTTGTCTGGTATACAAAGTACCTACCGTTTAGAGACTTTGTTACGTAATTATCTGTCGTAGCTTATCTGTCGTATCTGCTTTGTCTCTTTTTCATAAAGAGAAAAAATAGATTACGTTAAAATGTTACGAAAGTTTCAGAAATGGCGTTTTTGTTCATTTTCTAGTTCTAATTTTATTTTATTATTTTTTTATTTTATTATTTTTTGTTTCTTTGTTAATAAAGGCCGTTCAGTTGGTAGCCAAATAGTTAAGTATTCAAATGTACATATTTTATAATATATATTTTGTTGTAGTTGTACACTACTTTAGATAAGCTACATGTTAGGCATGTGTGCATAGATCCAGATAATATTGCTAATATAAAAAGTTATATAAAACCCTTACTTCATTCACTTTATGCTAAACATACATAGAGCAGAGTACGTAGAGGTTTGTCGTTGGTGATGTTATTTACCTCACAAGGGTCAACATAATACCAGCGCTAAGTAGGTAATTTTTTGATTTATCTACTCAGCAACATGCTGAGTTGATTCCTTTTTGACTCGACACTCGGTGGTTTGCCAAGAAGGATGCGGAACTTATTATGTAGGTACTTACTGATAATCTATGTAATGTCATACTGATAAATTTGTACCTAGTTTAGTTTTTTCCATAAATGTTTAGTAATTGTAATGTGTCGTGTCGTGTCAAATAAATCATTTTCATTTTATTTTTTTTTTAAATTTATTAATCCTTAAAAATTGTAGGGCATTTCAGATGGATCGGTTTGCAAACTTCAAAGTATAGGGTAATGGTAAATTTTTCAACTTTTTTTTATATATTTCGAAAAGTATGTAATCTACAGGAATTTCAAAAATTATTTTGAGATATACAAACCTATAACTTTTACTTGATACCCCACTCGGTATGGTAGCCCTTCCCCCTTTTGTAAATTATTTCCTCTTTTTTTGACCATTTTTCAAAAAGAGTTCTACTTCGTGACTTTTCTATATTTTGTCCTGTAAAATATAGATTCATATCTACAAACGTCAAATACATTTTGATGGAACGCTCTGCAAACTTCGGAGATAGGGAAGGTGAATGTGAAATTTATCGACTTTTTTCAAAATATTTCAAAAAGTATGAAACCTACAGAAATTTCAAAAACAGTTTTGGTATGTACAAACTGATACCTTTCATTTGATATCCCACTTGATCATTTAGGTCTCTTTTAAAACATGTACCTCTACATCACAATTTGTACCTACTGAAAATTTTAATTTAAATTTTAAGGGTTTCGAAACCGGGCTCGAAACCCTAAAACCGCAACCCAACTAAGCTCAAGCTTTCGGTACACAAACTTGAAATATCCACACAAAACTTTATTTTATGGAATTTTATTGAGGACACGGCAAGATCCAAACTTTTGGTATGAATAATGGAGAATGCACTGCAATAACGCATTCTCGGGTCAGGGCATATTAAATTTTCTCCCGTATATTCCACGTTATGACAGAGGTTACCCGCTGTCCCCCCCCCTGTCCCCTAAAACCTATTGTCTGTGTTTTTGTTATTTTTGTGAGAAATCTCGTATGTATTCGTCTCGTAGGTAAGATCGACGAAAATATTTATTTTTATTGTTCATCGCTGTTTCCAGTTTCTGAGAAAACTGCAGTTTTAAAAAAAAATTAATTCCCTGCAGTGCTTTCAGAAAATAAATTAAAATGTTAAAGGAAATGTTCAAAAGTATCGAAGTACATAAATTTATTTCTGTTTTCAAGAATTCGTAATGATAAATTAAACAAAAAGTAATTCCAAACATGACAAAGGTTTGCTAGGACACTTTATTACCTACCTTTCTGTGACTAGGTTAATAAATAAAAAAAAGAGCCGTTTTTACTTAAATTAACGCGTGTACGCATGTTAAAAAAAAGGGCGCGTGTACTGTAGTGTTAAGTACGAGCATCAAGCTTCATTTTATCAATGTTGTTTCTAAGAAAGTGTAGAACTCGATCTAGAATGCGCTAATTCTTTACGCCTAGACCAACACTATACCAACTTTATAATACCAACATCTTAGAAGTGAGTTCACAAATTAAACCAGCCCAAAACTAATGCCCGCCAAGCACCGCGGAACAAATTAAAAGAGCAGTACAGAACTTTCTTTTAGTAATGATAGATATAAATAATGCCCCAAACTTAAAACAAAACACTCAGGTCCAGAACAAATATTTGTAAGTCATATATAAACTTATCCTATATCCCGCGTCCGGGTAAGCCTTTGAAAGGAATGTCTCTTAGATAACTCATTTCAACATGGGATCGGAAACTTTATATGTAACTTTAATATAAACCATTGGCAAGCAACGCGTAAAGATCTCAAAGCTAGTTTAACTATAACGTAAGACGTGAAGCCACGTTAACGTGTGCGATAACGTAAACTTAGTGCCAGTATCAGTGTTCGTATGTAGATCTGAAAGTGTCTTGCAGCTACGTACACGATTGTTTTTTATTATAGAGCAAGCTTGTAGCTTGAATCTACCAGTAATTTTATCCTATATCGAGATTAAATAGCGAAATGAGAACCTAAGAGAAATATATACAAACTATTATTTTTTGGCCGAGGATCTCAAGAGACAAATATGCAGGTCTCGACAGAGCCTATACATTTGCTCCCTTTGGGGTCGAGACCCTGGGTCCGTGGGGTACCGAGGCTCTCCGGGTTTTCAAAAAGTTATCTGAGCGTCTGGTCGACGCGACGCGTGACCCGAGAGCGGGCAGGTACCTGGCGCAGCGCATCAGCATTGCCATACAATGGGGCAATGCAGCCAGCGTCTTGGGGATGCTTCCGACTGGTATTGATATGGATCAGTAGAGCTACCTGTAGATTTTTTGAAACAGTCTGCAGTTAGCTTAATTGTTTCAATTGTAAATACTAGTTCTAATTTGTTTTTATTTTAGAATTGTAATTTTCTTTGTTAATAAAGTTAAATCTATTGTAAAACACTTAGGGAGACGACATTTTTTTACGCCAAATTCATGGTTTGAAGACAGAGAAGAGTGAACAGAATAATGTACAGTCTTTGCCCAGCAGTGGAAGAGTTTAAGATTTTAAATTAATATTCTCCAAGCATCTATTTTATTTTATATTTATTTTACTTACATATATTTGGAGCTTCAAATTAATATTTCCAGGAAAAAGAAGCATACATTTCTTCCAGGTCTATATTTATACAGAACTAAATAAATGCTCTTGCAAATTCTAGTCAGGCAAAAAGTGTTTTAATTTTTTGTTTTCATTCAACTATTTTCGTTGCACATTGCAAACAATGCAAAATCTAAAATTCGTTCAACTTAAACATGAAATTCGTTTGAATTAACTCTCATCTAGCTCACACACTCCTTTATTTAGAGCTTAGTACAATTTGCATATACTTGTCTACCGGTCCTTGTTTAAAGCAACGCTTGCCAACTACCTCTAGTATTATTCACTTTATTATTTGTTTTTTAGTTTAGCGGAAATGGTAACGAATGACAAAAAACGCAAAGGTTGGCTGTTGAAGTTTAAGTACAGAGTATTATAGGGTAGTTTAAAGCAAAATGCACTCATAATTTATGCGAACGCATAACGCCGCCGAAGTAATCGAATAACAACAAATGAATGCTGACTATTCGTCGGAATTGGTGCGGACAATTGTGCAGTTTCATACAGCTTATTCTGAAACCTAACTACTTCTGCGTACTTGCTTAAATTAAATAAAAACAAAACTATATCACTAATTAGTAAGCCACATTATTACTTAGTGCTTTAATCTACGTTTTATCTAGGGATCACATGAGCAAAGTAGCGGGTAGAAGCTAGCGTAGCAATATTGTGGAACAGCTTCTTCGAAACGTTTTCAACTATTATCTCAGCCCGCAATGTCTCCTCGTAGACCGATAACATTGCATAACACATTCTAACTTAACTACAAACAGATGTTGGTAAAATTTAATGTTACTTGTTATATGCTTAGTTTTGACTTGGAGAAATTAATGTTATAACTAACATGCCTACTGGAGTCTGGTTCACGGCATAGCAAGAGCTTTTTCTGGATAAAACTAGCTGGCTAGTATAAAATGTAGCTGATAAGCACCTATTCAAAGTAAAAATATATTCTATGGAAGCCCATGGGATACATTCTATCTCGTTGCCGAATTACATTCAGATTTGTTTCCGCGAGAGAAATAACAGGGCAAACTGGAAATTAACAAATTTCCAGTTTGTCAGGAAAGATAGACAAACTGGAAATAACATATTTTTTTTTTCAAAATCTGGCCTTTATTAAAATTTTACTCTACCAAGTACCACGTAGAGCGACTTAGTTTAGTATTTTAAAGTGACACTGTATAATCATAGTTAGCTTTCCATCTAGCTTTTGATAGCACAATAAGGCTAAAGCTTTTATTATCTATATGAAATGCAATAGCTTTAATTTATACTGCTAGCCCTGTGTCTTACCTAAGTCAAGGGCTTCGAGTTAAAACACACACATAACAAGATAACAAGCCCTTTTATCCATCAACGTGCAATTATGCCTTTTTGCAAGGACTTTAAGTGTTAGAATTGAGCGTGAAATTGATTTGAACGTTTTAGACTTTAATATGGCACACGACAGTGGCATTCGATTGTTAGTGCCAACAGCTACTACCTACCATTTTGCACGTCAAAAAAAGTTACAAAAACTTTTCACTTTCTTAAAAAGTGATAGTTATTCTTCGTTTTCCTTCTTTCGACGATTTTTTTAACGCAAAATCCAAAATTACTATATTAATTTTTAACGTACCTGCTATTCTCGAACCGAATGGTCTGTTGCGTGACGATAGTAGGAGGCCCGACGGCACGACACTGGTCCCATGTGGGTTGGGGAGGCCCATTGTGTGGGACGCTTCATGCGTCGACACATTTGCGCCTATCTTCCTACTGGTGCGGCGGCAGATTTGGCCGAGGGTCTCAAGAGACGCAAATATGTAGGTCGCGACAAAGCCTACACATTTGCTCCCTTTGGGTACGAGACCCTAAGTCCGTGGGGTACCGAGGCTCTCCGGGTTTTTAAAAGTTATCTGAGCGTCTGGTTGATGCGACGTGTGACGCGAGAGCTGGTGGGTATCTGGCGCAGCGCATCAGCATTGCCATACAGTGAAGCAATGCAGCCAGCGTCTTGGGGACGTTTCCGACTGGTATTTTTTTTTATTAGGTTTATCAATGGTTTCATACACAGAGTTCTTACATGTAAATATCTTATAAAAATACCAACAACGTTATTGAATAATAAATAATAATAATAACGTTTATTGAAAAATATTTGAGACTTAAAATTATTACATCGTTGATCCCCAAACTAGGATAAACCTGTATCTTGGGGACCACCTTCCATGGGTTCTTTACATAAAATATATAAAGCAACGTTATGTCTAAATAAAATCAATAATTACAAAATAAACATTAAGTGATGGGTCTCCTGAGGACACCAGTCTCGTAAGAGTCTGGGCAACAGGAGACACCAACGTTGAAAAGAAAACGTAGAGGTACAGATTAAAGACATTTTATAATTAACTATGAATTATTGATATGTGCACCAACCGCTTATAGGTAAACACCACTTGCATAATATCTGGTAGGTAGCACGTCCAATTTAAATAAAGTGTAATGATTGAGCTATTATGTCTGGCAATAACATTAAGTACCTCCTAACATTTAACACAAGGACAAAAATAAAGTAACTTTACTAAGCTTAAGTATTGGATTGATGAGAAACACAAAGCATAAAGCAGAAACACTAACTACTAGCTAAGTACCTATTGATGAAGTGTTGACGGGACTTGCCTCAGCTTAGGGCTATATTGGATTGAGAAAAAAGAAAATACCAAACACAAAAACCATTCAAATCTATACTATTGATAACTGTACTCCAGCCAAATCCAAACATAACAACAAAGTGGATCCCAGATTAAGCATGGGCGGCTTGTCCCCAAACATCCCACATCGAGTTTGGCTAGAGCACAGCTACGCTTATGAATATAAGCATTGCGCTGACAGAATACAAATCGAAAAGATAAATACACAAATAATTATTTTATAGACTTGACATGTCTGGGCAAGATATTGCTAAGAATACTTATGTTATGAAACTATAAATACATCTAAGATAGAATAAAACACGTGAAAAACTCATGGAGATGATGCAATTGGGTTGACAAGACCCCGCGACAAAAGTAGGTAGGTATTGTTTTAAAGCTCTATCCAACAGAAGAAAACAAGCGGATTTAGCAATAGCTAAATCCTCTTGTGTTCCCTGCTAGATTAGCTATATAGATTGATATGGATCAGTTGAGCTACTTGTAGATTGTTTGCAACAGTCTGCAGTTAGCTTAGTTGTTTCAATTGTAAATACTAGTTCTTATTTGTTTTTATTATTGATTTGTAATTTTCTTTGTCAATAACGATCTTAACACTTTTTAAAATGGCAGCTCTATAAATGAGGTGCAGTTTAAATCTAAAAATATTTCTTGAGAACCCGGTAGTTTCCGAATTATTCCCGTGTTTGCTGGAACTGGAGGCTGTATCTTGTGCACAGCGTACTGTCGCCCAAGTTAAATTCTAAAGCCTCTTGTACTTGTGAGATAATGTAACTACATCGCAAAAGTGTGTCCGTAAGACTTAGAATTTCTGGTTACGACGTTAACGGCTGCGGAATTTACGTTAAATACCCCTGAAGATGCTTGTTTCGGGTATCTGGTATTTACTGCTTATTGAAGCGGTTTGCGCAGTGATGCCACTTCTCTAAGAGATTCTTGGAAGCCGAGCCTACTTGAAACTGGAAACCAATGCATTTACACAGTATCAACACCAACTAAACTTTAGCGTTTACTAAAGTATCATGCAAAATTCACCACACATAGGAGAATGAATGAATGTATGACATACGCAGACCTACCTTCTACGTACCTATCTTTATTTTACGTCCTACGACGTAGCTTATTCTATTAGCTATTTCGTAGCACTGTTTTAAATTTTTCGCAGAGATGATTCAAGAAAAACAATTATTCCGCTGAACAAGCAATGCTCATGTTAATGTTTCCGCCAAAAACCATTTTCAAGCATTATTCTCATTATAGATGATTTTCCATGCGCGAACATTAAAAAAATGTAATGGAAAATTTCCCCTTTGAGGCAAAGAAACTCCGAAACTCCGAATTTCTTGAAAGCCGATGAGTTCTTCTTTTTTAGTATAGAAAGAGGTATTATAAGGATTATTTTCTTTTTCTGCTTTACGGCGAACATTTGCTGGGCTGAGCTTTAAGAGCGTTTACGCCTTCCATGCGCAGATTTGCTCAAAAACAGTACTTTTCAAACCCGATAATATCATGAACTACTTATCTTACACTATATGTTAATTAATAATCATTTGAAATTTTGTTGTCCTAATAGTTAGTTAAGAAAATATTTCGAATAATACGCGTTCTATCAAGATAACATGTTAGAGATTTTCTTAATTTCCCTTTCAGCATTAGTTACGAAGCTGAAAATATTGAAAATACTGATATATCTAGAGGTAATTAAAAAATAATAATAACCAATCAATAAGATCCTTGGAAAAATAGTTAGTTAAAAAGATGTTTGGTTTTGGTATCTTACTATGAGAAATTAAAATTAAAAAGATGTAAATTATTACTAATTTTAAATGATTTTTTCACCGATATAGGTACCTTATTTAATTTAATATAACAATAGCTTACCAAGTAAAGATTACTAGAGCATCTTCTTTTGAATCATATGTTTACATTTTTTTTTTATTATTTTTAACCGTCTTCAAAAAGGAGGAGGTTCTCAGTTCGTCTGTATGTTTTATTTTTTTATGTATGTATGTTACTCGATATCTCCGCCTATGGGTAACCGATTTGTATAGATAATAATCCCGAGGTGGTCCCAGGTTTGTCATGACTCAGCCAACCTGTGCACGGACCTTAAGAACTCTTCTTCGCAGTTCAATCAAGGCTATTCATCTATAGGGCCCTTTCATGGATTCCCTATAACTATGCTGTGTTATTTAATCTGTCATAGTCATGCGTCAAATAAGCCAGTCAGAAACGCAAACTCATTACACTGCATCACTTCGGTAAGCCCTGAGGAGCCTATAGCCATACAACGAACCATTAGCTGAAGCATTCTGACCTTATGCCACTCGAAATAGGGGTTATGTGCGATAGATTCGTAGATGAAACAGTCGCGCCATTTTGTATTACAGTTGGGAGCAGCGGATTAAATTTCATGTTCGGATGAGTTATGAAAGATGGCGGTGAATATAATCAAAAACATTAAGCATTTTAGCGGATATGTGAGGAAAAGCAAAATGCACACATCTCGCAGAAGGCTGCTTTTGGTAGTAAATAATTTGTTTGTGAAAGATTGTACAGAAAAAATACTACCATTTGATGATAGTATTGATTTAACTAGCACTTATTTTAACTACGCACTAGCGTAGCGTTTTGGGCAGATAAATTCTAAAATTGTATCATGCGTGTGTACACGTGTATTAGCGACAGTTAACTGCACATTCATTTCAGTACATTTTCATACCAATAAACGTGTACCTTTAGACAGTATAACCAAGGTCGTTGAGTAAACCAACTATAAAGCGACTAGGTCCTAAACGTGTAGGGCCGTCCGAATCCAACAGCGCATACAATATCACTACAAGGTTACGCGACCCCCGTTGACACAAACGATTTTGAAGTGAATGTTCATTGTTTTGGAGGGGTGTCCAGCTGCTGCTGTGCCTAAGCTCTGTGTACCAACGCGCTGTAGAAGTACAGCGCGTTGGTACACAGAGCTTAGGCACACTAAACACACTGAAGAGTGTTATGGGCCTCGTCCATACATATGTATATGAGTTACACGAGTTGCGAACTTGCAAATGTTTTGCATATTATCCTCCCTGCTATAATATTTGACTTTTCAACCGTTTTTCTTCTATTAATTTCGCATGATAAAAGTGGGATGTATGGAAACTTAAAAGAACTGATGTTGAGGAAGTGGATATTGTATATGTATACTGTAAGCCAAAATACTATTTAGACCAATTTTTATACTGCTCTTAATAAAACTGCTACTAACTTACTGCTTTTAATCTTTGAAAACAATCTGGATTCTTCATGCATTTCGTTTATATTAATAGAAACGATTCACGTGGCTTTCGTTATTCTACGTTTTTCTGCCTTTTTGTTTAAAAATTTACTTATTAAATATGCAATGGGAGCATTGTATATTTAAACTATGGAAATTTCCATATCTTACACAGCAGTTACACGGGCAGCATCAAGCGTGATACTTTAATCAAAATTTTCAATATACCTATGGATGACAGAGCGTGGCACCAGGACACTCTTTCATTAGGATGGCATGTCTAGGTATCTTGCAATATTTCTAGTGTTTCACTCCCAGCTTTTTGGTCATTAGTACAAGTACCATGGTACTACAGATCTTGTTGTTTTGGCTAAATGTTCACAACATTTTTAAATTACATAATACATCGATGAAGCTTTAAACTCATGGAAAATAGCTTGTTCTGACACGAATCTGCTCAATTTCCTTACTTCTCAGAGACTGAGATGAGCCAGCTTATATAGAGCTGGTACGGAAAAATCTTATTAATACGTCTACCAGCTCGTCACAATGTGCTCGTCTACTTGCCGTTTCCGAGTGAGAATCAGGACTTAGGTTACATGTTCTGCCTTCCAAAAATCTAGATACAATTTTAGATAATAACTCATTTCGGGTGGCCACCGCTTTGCGTTTAAGTTTTCCTTGCCTAGTTGACACCGTTGCCAGTGTGGTGAAACCGTTGATAAGTCTGGTCACCATGCACTGGCAGGTGTCTCTAGAGCAGGGCGTGTGTCCCGTCATTGTTCAATTAAGACATCATCCGTCGGGCTTTTATTAGCATCATTGTGGCAGCTACCCTTGAACCACGTGGCCTTAAGGGAGATGGTGGTAAAAGAACTGACGGTATGACTTTGATTCCCTGGAAGATGGGTCGGCTTTTAGTTTAAGATGCCAGTTGTGTAGATACCCTAGCGCCTTCATATCTTGCAGGTGCATTGGTAAGGGCCGGCTCCACAGCAACAGCGGAGTCCCTCAAAAGGCAAAAATACGCTAATGTTGACCGATTAGCAATAGGATGAAACCTATTTGAACCGTTTGGGGTGGAAACCCTTGGTCCTTGGGGTCCTGGGGCACACGCAATATAATTTATAAAGATTGTACAAAACTTGTATTGAATCCACAGGTGATCGGAATGCTGGCTTCTATTTCGGTCAACAAATTAGCATTCTGGGCACTCTGCTTTCTGGTGACGGCTTAGATTTTTAGGAAATTCAAAAGATCTAAGAGTGAACACTAGTTGCACTTGTTTTATTCTGTTATTGTAATTTTCTATGTGGTTAATAAATGTTTACAGAATTGAAACCATAAGTATTTGTTTATCCGAATCTATTTGTAAATTGGCAAATCAGAGACTAGATTAAATAACAAATAATTGCAAATTAAAACAAGAAAGGTATAAAACGAGAACTAATTTCTTTCCAGACTAATCTACTATGTAATTTCATAACAACCGACTGAATTTAGTTTTCTGTGTTCGGACTACTTTGGGCTTAAACCAGTGAGACGAATGCGGAATAACTCTGAATAACAACACACAAGCCTCGGGAATCCCTTGTTCCACTGTAATAGCATTATTTCGGAAGTGTTTTATTTCCCGGTAATAGCGAGGTGTGCTGTGATTTGTGGAGAGAACTTACGGTGTGATTGCGTCCTAGATTTATGTTGGTGGCTCAATGCGCGTTCAGCGAGTTTGGTACATTTTAGGGGATTCTGAAATGGAACGCTGTTGCCGTTTGTCATTAAAAGGGGAAGGACTATGTTGTACGCTGCATGTTGTAATCACTTACACAAACTATAAATGAATTTATAAAAAACACGTTACACACAACAAAATTTTTGCAAGGAATTAAATGCTTCAGTGATTGGTTTTCCTCAAAATTTCCTTATGGTTTAGTTAGTGTCTTTATCTAAAGATCCACTATATAGCGAAGTTTAGACGTATGTAGTTTAAGATAAAACACAGAAACCACGGCTATCTCTAGATGTATACAATGACGACTCTCCTGAAACTTCATTCTATCTAGCACGCAAAGCACTTGGCCAAACAAATTCAGGCTGTCTATCTGAATTTGTTTAGGCTTTGCCTTTCTTCAATAATGTGGTCGCCTACTGAAAAATACCTACAAAACAGAATCATTCGTAAATGTACAGCTCAATTTCAGACACCATCCGTCATCTCAACATTCTCCTTAATCCCCACCTGAGAGAACAAAGAGCCACCAAACACTCATAAGCCGACATAAAAATATATATTTTCATAATTCCATAATAACATTAACATAACCTCTCAAAGGGACTGGGACTGCACAAGTAACGTTATGCACACAATAAGCATCCGAGATGATATATCGTAGAAGCTGGTGAACATCTGGGATTTGCCGTGAGGCTCTAATTTATTTGCTTGGGCTGAGAAATAACGTTTACCGTGCGAACGTAATGGTGGATATACTGCGTTGTAAGGCAATTGATAAGTATTATGCATAATTTTCTTGAACACTATCTCTAATAACGGTTTATTAGAGATAGTGTTCCGTCTCGATGTTAGCCAATGTTTGCCAAATCATCGATACAAACGTCATTCGCAATGGCCATCAGGGGTATCGGTCATTACGGTTCGGTCATAACCCTGCTCCGTTGGTAATCGGGTAGAAATGTAGTTTCTTGACAGCAATCGCGGCTAGCAAACTGGACATCCATTTGTTACTGAATAGACTCGTCGGTTACTATTTTATGAGTAACAGATTTTACTCACATCATTTAATTTAGGTCGACGAAGGCACTAACTAAGCTTAGTTTCATCTAGTATTTTCCCTACCTGACATAAATTTTTGACGCAAGTAAAACGTACGTACCTCATAAATTGTGTAGACTACCTTACTCACGAAGTGAAATTGTTTGGCATTCCTTCAGAAGTTCGTCTGATTGAATTTTATCACAACCTATTCAGAGATCCTGTATTTTCTCACACTTGATTGTATCAATTGGCGTGCTTACATTGTCCGATACGATACACATCACCATCTCGCCTTAAAATTAAACCTAGCTGTAATAATGTGTATCTGTGTAGTGTAGTGAGTGAAAGTCCGCCTGAGATGCAAAAGGTTTCGGGTACGAATACAGCCGTGGAATACATTTTTGTAGACTCTGGAAGTCCTGCAATTACTTTTTCAAGGTATAGGTGTATTTACAATCGAATGTATGTATATACAAATAAGTTATTTATGTATCACTTTTCTGCTGAATTAAGTTATAGGCGATGCTGTATTAAATGTACTAAGTACACACAGAAAATCGGGTATGCCAGTGTCGTGTCGTATCGTTTAATACGCTGAGTAAACAAGATTTTGTTTTGGAACCGTCCTGAAATCTTCATCGATCTGATAATCTCAGCTTTGGGGAAATTCTGATATTTTAAAGCTTAAAGTATCCATTGTGATCTGGTGCCCGATATAAATTAATCTATTACGAGTTGATCTGACGATCGTTGGTCTTTAGGTGGCTGAAACGCTGTTAGTTGCAGTTTTGATTCTCGCCGTTGGACATCGAAATTCATTCATACTTATAATTTAAAAATCGTATGTTAAATTATAAGTATGAATCACTCGGTTAACTCTGTTTATTAGTCTGTACGGCTGTTCAGCCTGCCTACTATGCGTTTGAAGAGATCTTCATGAAATTTTGCATGGGTTATATAAGAACAACAAAGGCATATTTATCTCAAAAATCTCGTGTAAACCTGTTGCCTGTGGGCAGTATCTAGAATTTTTATAGTGGGCACTGGAGGCCAGGTAATATGTTTTCTTATGCCTGTGTATTTTCCTATTTAAAAATTGTTCAACTTACAAACCAACTTCGAACCTACCCTGTTGTAGGTACTTATAATCGCAATATCCCCCACTAGGCATATAGGGACGACATCGTCCCAAGAGGCTTATGTTAATGACAATCTATCTTGCGAAACAGATTGCCCATTAATATTAGATCAAACTTTTTGTAGAACTGTCTAGAAGGGCCGACACGTTGCTACGAAGCCAGCAAAGTTTTGTACACCTCTAGTAAATTGACGCCATTTCGTGTATTTTAAGCATCGGATCACCTTTATCATACTAGCATTCATTGTATGAGGTTTTATAAGCATAAAATACATAAACTTTTCATTCGTAACATAATATATATTTTTTTCTTCTATTCTCTGGACCACCAAACATGACTCGGCATTACAAAACTATTTAGAAACAAAGTTACGAGTTCCGAAGAAATAGATGGATAATTCTTTGATTCATAGCCTTAAAAAAAAGTCAGGGCAGAAATATTCCTTGATATTTTTGTTAGACACATCCAGAAAAACAACATCCAAGTATCCTTAGATCGTGTAACAAGAAAAACAATGTGTGGGATGAAAAATTGCGTTTGTTAGCGAAACGACGAGACAAGGCGCGGCTGAAGGTACGCTCTTAACTTAGCCATAGGTAGGAGGAATCAGCTGGTTCCAATTCTAAAGACTTCATTTATTTTACGAAGTACGAAATCCCTAGTTAAGAGATGAAACGTAGGTGTCGGCGACCGATATTTTTCCCCGGCTTTCATCATCATCATCAACCTATATGTATATATATTAGTCCGCTGCTGGACATAATAATAAAATAAAATAAAAATGCCTTTTTATTCCTTAACCTTAATATTAATCAGTAATACATCGCGACCCGTTCGATGTCGGTCTAAGCGCCGCCGTTCGGGAGTCTAGACTGTGTCCCTTCGGGGTTCAGTTTAGACCGTGACGGTTGCCGACCGGCTGTCGGACGATATTTTTAACGGATCGCGTATGCGTTTACGCGCGTCTGACCCGACGCAATCATACTTACAAAATGAATTGCTTGTATACGTTCTTGTCAGAGCAATATATTTGTTAAATTAAATTTAATAATTAATATTATTCCGATTGATTAAAATTATCATATTCCGTTAATAGTTAGGACCCGTCTCGGGTAATGGCCTCCTCCAGATCTGTCCAATGTTTGCGGTGTCTACTGTGATGTCTGTCCAGTTTTGTGTTTCAGGTATCTTCTTATATAATAATGTTTTTCTGTCTTCTTGTTTTAATGTGAGCTGGAGGGTTTCGGTCTAGCTCTCCTGCGGTGACCAGTGTTGGGATGCTTGTTTTCGTCTGTTGTTTTTATGCTGTCATGTTTTGGAGGAGGTGGCGCTAATTGTTATTGTTTTATTTTCTCTCGTCAGTGTCGTCAGGTATTAAGTTATATTTCTGTTTTTATTGAATATTTTGTTTTTTTTTTGCTTTTCTACTATTGTCCTTGGTGCTTGTACTTGGCCCATTATCACAAGTGTCCTCTTCTTAGGATTTATTTCTTCGTGAATCGTTTTCAGTGTAGGGCTTGGTTCTCGCACTATTAGTTTGTTGTATTTAATAAATGCTTTGTTACCTTTTTAGTTTCAGATTTGAGATGTACCTGTCCTGCTGGACACAAGCCTCCCCTAATTAGCGCCGTAGCGCCCCGTCTTCAGCTTGCCGCATCCCAGCATCTGCCTGCAGTCTTTCGCAGGTCGTCTTCCAACCTAGCTGGAGGAACTCCGGACTCCGGAGAAACTCCCAGCATAGCTCTTTCCATAGCTCGCTGAGCGACCTTGAACTGGTAGACCAACCCTACCATTAGTGTCAACGTCTCAGCTCTGTAGGTCATGATGGGTAGGACGCACGGATTGAAAACTTTCGTTTTCAAGCATTGCGGTATGGGGGTATGGGACGAGAAGACTCGACGTAGTTACTATGTAGTTTTCCAAACGCGCTGTCCAGCCTAGCTGGATCCTCCTTGTGGCTTCCTTCTCGAAGTTGTTTTTACCCAACTGCAGAAACTACCCAAGGTAAAAGTGTACTCAGAAACGAGAAGGTGGCTATGTACGACCCCTTGTATGTACCACATGTATCGGTCTTGGCATGAATTTGGATAAAACCAAAGACATGATCAATGGCCACATTGATCCGATATACTTTAGTGTACCTATATTAATTTCGCTAAGCCAGTTTTAAGATTTTATTTCTACGCATTGTCAGTCAAACATACTCGAGCTTTCAAGAGACGTGCTGAAATGCGTAGAGAGCCAGAGCTTTCTCCACAATATTCTACGGCTTTCCAGCGAAAGCCGTAAAATATTGTGGAACAGTCTAGAACATTCGGGAAATTTCTAGAAACTTATAGAAGCCTGCGAAACGTTATGGAAGTCTGTAAAACATTATAAAAATCCATGGAAGGACTTAGAACCTTGTGGAATGTTCTAAAATCTAAACGTCTGGGTAGGTACGAGTATAATTTGTCAAAAGTTCTAGAACGAATCGAAAATATAGACAAGGATAGCAAACTTGTTTTCGAGTTAAGAATGAGATAGATATAGCTTCTGGAAAACCGTGGAAATGTTAGCCAAAGACGGCTGACAATACGTAGGATGAGTGAGTGAGACAGAGCTAGTTCGGTTAGAATTGACCTAGCTATTCTCCCTCCACTACGGTGAAACCTGTTAAGACTCCGGTTGTTTTTGCTCTGAACTTAGATATAAATCTACGGTACGATGTTGATGTGATGGACGGACAGAATACAAACCGAGGGCTTGATTTGTGACCCACGGGTGGAGGGTGTTACTGCTTGAGTAGCATAATGACAACATGTGCTTCTGATTCCTTTATATAGGTATGAAAATAAAAAAATATTTTGCTGATAATTTTGTTTCGAAGACAATGAGCGACAAAGAAGAAAATGAGAAAAAAACCAAGCTCTTCTTTTATAAATAAAATCTAAATAAAGTTGAGATGCAAGCGCAACGTTTGGCCTTGATCCGTAACTGTGGTCTACGTTCTGTGTAACTGCGTCCATTACAAAATTCAGTTTCAGCCGGCTTTTAAGCTCGAAATTAATTATTTAATTATGAATTCAAACCTACCTTTAACTATTTTCACATTAATATCTTGATCAGATTGTTAGGTTTGAAATAAAGTTATCAGCTTTGGTAATTTTCCATGAACTGAGCAAGAGCTCAAATACTTTGAGAATTCGGTTATTTGGGTGTTTGGCTCGTCTGGCTATTAACCCTTAGTCTCTCAGCAAACACAAAAGATTTTACAGATAGATAGTAAATGATGTCTTGGCCCTTAGAAATTGAGCAAAGATAATAATAAATCCAGGGTGAACCTGAATGAGACTAGTGTAGGAACGGGTGGCACAGGTTTGTAGAGGCCAAAGTGCAGCAGTGAAAATGATGACGACATAATGAGCAAAAATTTGTAAGAAAATCCTTGGTAAATTACTCGCAAAATAAGATTTTATTCCGTGATTTTGTTCCATTATCTCTCCCTGTTTTCATTAAGGCCGTACTAAAAAGTTATTTTAATGTTGTCGTACTTCATAAACATTATGTTCTCATTCCAAGAAAGAGCTTTGTAAATATCGCGGGCTTGAGGTGGAACGATACGGATAGTTTTTTACAATAGATTTTGTACATTTTTGTTACATAAAAAACCACCTACACAAACCGCTGGGTTGGAATTTAAATTCAGTGTATGAATATTGAAGGTCGCCGTCGTATTTATGACGACGTAAAAGACGTTCATTTTTCTGAAAAGGTTAAATATATTACCTGTTTTTCTAGCTTATTACCACTACACGTAAAACATTTTTGATTAAACTCTAAAAAAAAAAATACAATTGTACGGAACTCAACACAAAAGATTTTTAACAAGGTAACGGTATGCCTAACACCAGTTTTACTGAATTTGTATTCAAGTTTCCATGACGCAAGGGAACATGTAAAGATTTGCTACTGAAACGTGAAAAAGGTTTGAGTTGCACGGAACAGAGTGATAGATTTTGACTATAGCGAAGAGATTGATGGAATAATGTGCACCAGTGTATAGTGGAATGCTAGTTTATATTAATAAGTCATCTCACGACATACACGTGCGCGAGTGTGTATGAGGGTGTGTCTGAGAGTGTGAGCTGACCTGTACTTTAAGTTGTGTGTAGGAATTATGAAGCGAAATTAAAGAATACGACTGTCTTTTTAGTTGTCACTTTTTAGATTGTTTTTACTTGTGTATCTTTAGAAGTTCTTTGCTAAGAAAGAGTCGATAGAGTGTTTGTATACACGCTGTGCACAATTTAGAAAATATCACGTTAAAAAGTTTTCTGTTGTACGTAGATGAGATTATGAGCATTTGAAATTCCTGATTTCACTGACCGAACCTACCTATTAGAGGTATACATATATATGTACCTGATTCGTCAAATACAGTTTGCGTCCTTTTACTTATAATAAGTTACTTATAAATGAGATAACACTTTACCTACATAATACATACTCTACGCTAAGTCCAACAATGTTGCTGGCGGATATTTGCTAAAATCTTCGGTTGTGAAAGTTTGGCAAGTTGGAAATAGTCTGTGAAATTTAACATGCTTCAAAAGATTCAGTGCTAAAATATTGCTGGTATTCTTATTGTATATTTGGTAAGAAAAATATAATGTTCCAGACAATGCCTACACATTTATGCTTAAAAAAGTTATGCCCATTATCAGAATTGTTTTCACGACCGAATTATCGAACCAATGACTTTCTATTGTGATCAAAGCCCGATGAGCAAAAATATATTGTTTTAATAACAAGTTTATGCTGATTGCTTTTTGCTAAAAAGAAAACTCAATTTCATAAAAGTTTCTGTCTTCGCATCAGATTTTTTTTGTTTGTAAAGTTCATTTCTAATCAATCAATTTCAAAAACGACAAGTGTTCCAAGTTAGAAGAACAAAGAGCGAACTCGACACAGAGTTGAAGACCAATTATGACAACACTGGGGCTTCTACACTTGTAGCAACCGATTCAAAACGCCGTATCCCTGCTGTCTACAGCGGGTTGGAAGCTGTAGTTGAAAAACGCAATTCATACTTATAATAATTCAAGCTCGCAATTTGTCTAACTATTATTTCTCCGCCTGACAATAATTTGTACCACCCGACGCCACGAAATAGTCATTTATGACACTAACAATTTCACAATCATGTCAACTGGTTACTGACGATCCTTGTACTATCTTCCTTTCCTTACATTATTTTTATGCTCATACATCATTGCATCCTTTGCGTAAATACATTGGAAGCTAAACTGGGCACCTATAGAATCCCCATACAGGCAAAGGTCATCAGAAATAAAAGTTGGAGTTTGTCAATTAATCATTTGCACCGGGAAAGATTCCAAAGGCGATGAGTTGTTACTATGGCTTTGACTGTGCGCAAACTCTGTCACCTCTGTCATTAATTTATCTTCAAATACAAACTTTGAAAAGTTATTGGGATGAAACAAATCGTCACACCGCGACATCGCCATTAGCGATATTAGTGCGGTCCGGCCAGCAGGAATGCTGGTAGATGTAGGATTCGGCAAGATGAAGACAGACGCTTAAAGATCTGCTTATTATGCAGAATGAGCTAACGAACATAAAGTCGAATTATGCTACAAGACAGCAACTGGACGAATTGAGAGCTGAAATGACAAACAAATGTTTTACATCACGAAATGCTACGAATAAATATTCCACATCACAGAATGATACACCTCAAAACACCGGAATATACGCATTAACACTAAAAGGTGCTTGTTTAGACAGTGGCCGTATTTAAATTATACAATATTAGTCAATGCTAATTCATACAATGTTAGTCAATTAGTTTGATAGATAAGATTGAAGAATCGAGTGCTGGGTACTGTCGGTATCTAGTATACTACTATAATAAATCAATACTGAACAGTTTCCGATCATATTATTTTCATAAAGACGACACACAAATTAGTTACACAATTTGCAGAACAATATATATTATAAGGCCATTACAAAGGTAAAACGGCGTTATGTGACTCCTGGCTTTAATAGGCGCTTATAATTCAGCGTTACTTAACGTTAAGTGTTACTTTTTTTTTGCAATAATAGAGGCAGTAAAAGTGGTTCTTTTGGAATAAACCACATCATAATTGTTTTATAAGATTAAGGGTTCCTTCATTTAAATGTTTCTAAAAAAATATTTTGTCTATAATGTACCTCTATGAAATGATGGCTGTGACTTTTAAGTCTCATTCACAAAATTTTAGTCATCATTGATTCTAAGACGGATCAATCTGTTTATTCTGTGTATAAATTAATTTAATTACCAATCTCACGCTTCTAATTGTCGGTGCATAACTACAATGACTCCATTCTAGAACTCTCTTAAACTCCGCCATATTTTGAGCAAAACACCAGTGGCAGCACAGTCACGCAGGCCTCCCTAATTGGGCAAAGTAGTCCACAAAGGTGCGCTGTTGGTTCATTAGCTCCAACTCGATACAGAACTAAGAGCTGATTCATGTGTTTCAGTGTTTTATACTGCTTTGGTTCTCTTCTTATATAATTATGATTAAGCATTGCCATACAGCGGGGCAATGCGGCCAGCGTCTTGGGGACGCTTCCGACTGGTATTGATATGGATCAGTTGAGCTACCTTTAGATTGTTTGCAACAGTCTACAGTTAGCTTTATTGTTTCAATTGTAAATACTAGTTCTAATTTGTTTTTATTATTGAATTGTAATTTTCTTTGTCAATAAAATATAACATTATGATTATGATTACTAATACTAACTGACTAATTTAATATCCTGATTAGAACATCAATGAGCATAGACTAGGCTGGAAAGGCTGTCGCCCGCGAGTTAACGAATAAGTCGATATTTCAAACCTCATGATAATATTTTTACTAGATAGTGTGTTGGTAAACTTCGTAGCGCGTGCTACGACGCTACAAGACTCACGTAGCATACAAATACTTTAACGCGCACGCGCTTGCCTTTAAGTAACCTTGTCAACCTTTTTAGTTGTGATGCGCTTTTTAGACTACTACCCAGTTTTGGAGAAAAATAGGGATAAATAAAAAGTAGGAAAAGTCAAAAGTAAATAAAACACTTTATACAGTTTATATTAAATTTGTAGCATAACGTATCGTAAAAAAAAACAAATGTTATTCAATGATTCAACGAACTAATTGAATAATGCCTGACAATGCGAAATTTATTGTTAATCTCAAACTCCATACGTTCGATTTCAAAACCGACTGATCCAGCACGTGGGCTACAAGTATTATATGTGCGGTTGAAAACAAAATGTAGGCTTGAAAGAAGTTAAATGAAGAATGTAGAGATTTAGTGTAAGATTAACACGTCATTCGGCTTTGTAAGCCGTAGGGTTTTACTAAACCTTACTTGTTAGTCTCTTTAATTGGATTTAGTGAATATTTAACAAATCTTCTCATTTGGCGGGAGGTTCAATATTCACTGAATACAATTGAAGAAACTTAAAATTAATGAGTTTCTTGGAGGATACCAAGAAACACATTAATTGAATTCTAATAGACAAGTTTTACAACCAAAACCATTTTACGTAAAGTGATTATTTTCTTCACAATTCCAAATGCGCAGTTTATGAATTTCGGGTTCCATTCAAGATTTTCATAGAAAAAGATAATAATAATCGCCTGGTACCTTTAAATTTTGCTTTAATGCAAGTTAAAGCAAAATTTAAAGGTACCAGGCGAGTATTTCTTTGCAAATGGTGCGCGACCTCTCAATTTATTAATTCGGTTCATCCATCAGAGAATAGCATTTTCAGACGAAACTTCAATCATTAACAACAACTGTCATAAATCATACATAATATAATTATAAATAATAAATGATTTTTTCTTTTCAATACCATCCTAACTAGGTACTGGATGGGGTACGGCTTAGTTTGGCATGCAGATTTTTTTTTAACGGTTCCATATTTTTCTTGTTTTTTAAATCTCATTGTGTGTATGAAAGCTGTGAAAACTCCAGTCCTGATAACCGCTGAAAGTATTTTTTCTATTTGATACTAACTATATACTACTCAGTAATATACTTTATTACTGAATTAGTGCAAATCAAACATCAGAATTTGATATTACCACCTTGCTCGTCTGCGTCGTCGGTCAAAACATAATCTCAACCCCTCCACACCCGCGTGCACGAGACGTTCTGCCCCAGTTTCGTAGATATGTCAGCAGCAAGTTTATACTGCGAACTGCAGATTGTGCTGTAAATATGGATGCGGGGATATAGGCAATTAATACTAGAGGCGGCATATCCAGGGATTACTGGCCAGTTCAAGCGGACTGGGTAAATAAAATAGTTGACCTGGCTTTATGGGGAGCAAATGTGGGGGCAGCGGAGTTGTGTTGTGAAGTTTGTAACGGGATGTGCACGAAACGATACGATAAAGATTTTGATACAAAGATGTTTTCAGTCACGACAGTTTGTCTAACCTAAATTTGCTTTGTTTTTTTTGCAAGTTTGTGTAATTTTTTCGATTATCGATAATCCTATGCGTTCTTAACAGTTATTGGTGTCCTAAAACACGATTTAACCAACCTCTTAAACTAAATTTTCGTTTTGGGTAAGAATCCCTAATAAAAAGCGATGGTTCCGTATCCCTCGTCAGTCCATGATTGATGACCACAGCTCCTGATGTTAGCAAGGGCTCCATTGGACCGAGATCTCTACTTTACATTTACCTCTTACAATCTGTTGCAACTTAGACCTAAATGTTTCCGAAAGTGATTTTTTTAACCATATCGTAGTCTTAAAGTTATCAGACTTATAACGTATGAATAACTTTAGCACATGAATAATAACAAGAATTTCAGCGAAACCACAGTAAACAGGTCATGGCGGTTTTATTTATATTTATAGTACACTAATGTTTATTTTATTTGCACATGAGTATCATCTGTGAAATCCCTCTACAATGCCTATTTAACTTTCATTTCAAAACAAAGCACAATCACAACAGAGTTCGCAATTTATTGTGTTAGTTGAAATCCTTTGAATTCTATTCTATTGTTAGGAATATGCGTGAAACATTATAACAAAGTGACAGTAACCATAGCAGAGTAACATTTATTATGTATTAAATGAAGAAAACGCGTAAAAAGTAATGGTCCTAGTTTAACGCTTTCACTGCTCAGCCTCTGCGGTGCAACCTGCAGAGGCGGGCCGCGGCTACAAATAGTGCTAAAACGACATGTGGTCATGGGCAATGAAAGTATTAATCTGATAACGATATGCTTAAAAGTCCACCTTCCACTAGGCTGACCAATCAAAATCATCACAATTCACCAAAAATACATTCCCATTAGGTACTAATACAGAAAAACCTCTAACTAAGACATGACCACTGATAGCTCACGTATGTCCTTGACATTTTTACGCGGCTCTCCCCCCGGGCCCTTCCTGTCTGTGACGTAATAAGACCCGGCATTACATTAATAACCTCACTTCTGTTTATCTAGATGACATCAACGAACTGAGACTCGATTATTAGATTCCTTTACGGGGGCTTTGGATGGATTATGTATTCCATATGTGTTTTCGAAACCTCTTGGTCCTTAAATAAGTATGGTCAGTCCATATGTTGATATGTTGACTTAAACATATTTGTGCTGACAGATTTAGACGGACCACAGTGTCGATGTGATCATATAACCGCGTCATATTGAAATCTCCGTGGGAGACACGCTGTAGGCCCAGAATAACTATTTAGTACCAGTAGATAAACAATGATATAACACGAAGTTACTTTACTGGTGCTAACAAATTGTGCATGAAACTGAATCAACTTGATCCAATCAATAAATTGGTAAATTAGATTGTTTTTTTTTTATCCATGGGGAATTTAGGACTAAAAGCTTCCTGTACCTCATAATGCATAATAGTCAGCTTTAATCATTTGACCGGTAACTTTCCTTTTATGCTAATAATGAGAATTTCTCGACGGATGAAACTTTCTATAATACCTCGAAAGTCAAACGTGAAGTTTCTATTTACAGAAGTGATATCATTGCTATCCAATTTTTGTAGGAGCTCTTATTTGAGTTGACAGAGGTTGAGTGGGTTCATCGGGACTTTTAAATTAATTCGCGTTTTGAAGTCGTTTTGTTTATTTTATTTGTGGGTTTTCTGCATATTTTGAAAGTAGCTCCTTATTCGGCTTTGCTCAAGTTGTACCCTCTACCTATGAAAATGTCTCTCCACTTGTCTCCTTACAGACTATCCTACCTTTTGAACTCGGATGTTTAAACCTTGTATACGTCGGGTACGTCCGGATATCTCTTCCACAAAGTCACATAAGGTCAAACTCGTGTTTGTTCTTTTGTGATTTAGAAACCAACGACCGAGATAAATGTAAATATTCTTACACTAACAATAGAAACGAGTAACTAGTTTGTTATTTACTCATTTCCTTTTACCATCAAACAAAGTTACAAAGGAAACATCCTTTCCCGCTTTTAGGATAATACATGTAAACTTTATGCAAGTTTGACGACTTATGTTCATAATTGAGTGCTTGTACATTGTTCAGGATAATGCTAAAACAATGCAAAAATAGAAAACGTTTAAATTGAGAATCGTGTTGTTTTGTAAACCATCAACATCCATTACGATCCACAAGGAGTTACGTAAGTACTAATATTATAAATGCGTGTAAACAGAGTTACTTACGACGTAGCAGACCTATCAGGTATCCAGCGGGGCCGGCGGACACCTTGGTCGATGTAGCAGACATACAGATTTAGGGTCAAATTCTGCTAATAATCTCTTTACTATGATAAAGGTATTATCACAGAATCGTCCATAGATGAAAGAAAGCGTCATTCCATCTGTAGTTTCTTTCATCAAAGGTAATATTAACTCTGACTTGAAAAATATTCACGCAGGGGCAAAGGCCTTTGGCCTTCTGGTCAACCCATCGAAGTCTCGAGCTCTTATCTGCGGAGTTTAAGACGGCAATGGCCTTTATTAACAAAGAAAATTACAATCAAATTATAACTAGTATTTACAATTGAAACAATTAAGCTAACTGCAGACTGTTGCAAACAATCTACAGGTAGCTCAACTGATCCATATCAATACCAGTCGGAAGCGTCCCCAAGACGCTGGCTGCATTACCCCGCTGTATGGCAATGCTGATGCGCTGCGCCAGATATCCGCCAGCTCTCGGGTCACGCGTCGCGTCGACCAGACGCTCAGATAACTTTTTAAATAACTCCTTCTGCGGAGCCCTTTCATTCTGAACAAAGTTCAACAACCACCAATTCCCCCTCTATTCTACAGCGACTCTCCTATCAGCTACTCTGCTTCTGCCAAAAATCTGGATGTCATCTTTGACCCATTGTTATCCTGGCAAAAGCACGTCAACGGAATCAGCCAGCGAGTTCATTATTCTTTTCATTCCCTCAAGAGATTTCAGAATTTTCTTCCACTGTAATCCAAAATCACTTTAGCTCAATCACTCCTTCCCGTTTTAGATTATGCTGACTCTTGTTTCCTTGACGCCACCGAGGAAATCCTCAACAAATTAGAACGTCTTCAAAATCTGTGCATCCGGTTTATTTACGGTTTGCGTAAATATAACCATGTCTCAATGTTCAGAGCTCAGTTAAAATGCCTTCCAATTCGTCGCCGACGTGATCTGCACGTTCTTTTGCTTCTTTATAACATTCTGAACAATCTCCTCTCTCCTTCTTACCTTCGACAGCGTTTTGAGTTCCTTTACCCTCGTGATAAACCCAGACGAACATCTTTGTCCCTAATTCTTTTATTCCCTGCTCGTCCAACCGTTACGGTGGCTCCTTTACTGTCGACTCGGTTACATAACGGAATTCTCTCCCACACGATATTCATGCTAGCCCCTCACTCTTCACCTTCAAGCGTAAAATAATACAATACAATACAATACAATAATTTATTTACTGAAAAAACACATTACATTTAAGCACACTTATATATTACACATTAAGGAAACTTAAAACTAATTAAATAGTGAACAGATGTGTCTAATAAGATTGTTGTGTTGTGTGTAATTGTATAATAAGTCAAAGAGCATTACCTATCTTTATGACTCTGTTGTATTTTATGTACCTATTTATTATATTTATGTATTTATTATATTATACATATGTATGTTACTATTGTATGATGTTAGGAACATAGGTATTGTATTTTATATATTGAAATAGGTATCACAGACTTAGTGTAACAAAAAAAATGTAAATGTAAATTAGAAATAACTAACTATGTATGTAGGTAGGTATACCTAGATGATGCATGTAGACTAGTCACATTATGTGCATAGCCTTTTTGTTGTACTATTCCACTACATATCCTTGAAAATCATCAATAAGCTTTCTGGTGTTTGTTAATTTGTGTGTCTGTTAATTTCAGGCCTTTAGTTTTCCTTTAAATAAATAAATAAATAGTCTGATAATTATGTAGGATTAAACCACCATCTTTTTTTCTATGAAAGTTATGCACACGTTAGTACCCACAAAACCTTGTCTCTCTCTCTCTCCCAATCAGGTTTGCTGGAAGAGAACTCTTTTTAGGGTTAAGCTCGCCGTTGCCATTCCTTCTCTAGTTTTATGTTTTTATGTTTGTTTTATTTAGTGCAATAAAGAATTAAGAATTAAAATTCCAAATGTGTCGTACTGAGACGATATCATGGTTATAGTGACGCAATTAGTTTAGTGGAATGAAGGCGACAGGGCCTTCATTCCACCCCTATAAATTTTTACTGTTTTTTATTTTTGGTATTTGTTGTTTAGGAAATCCTCAACTAATGGTACTTATTTATACAAATTTTCATCTGTCTAATTATTATGGTCCAAGAGAGCCTTGACAAACAAAGAGCAAAAATAGCCAAAAATATCACGTTTTTGCATGGAAGCTCCCTTTTATTTTTAGATTTTTATTTTTCCAAATTAAAAGTACATTACATTATAAAGTTTCTGCCAAACTGTACAACAGTTTGTCGGCATTAGCTCTCGTGGACACAATAGACTTAAATTTTAAATGAACCTAACTACTTAAACTAATTATTTATCACATATTCTAGCTTCATTGATACTTATAAAGGTACTTACTTACGTAACAAATTTGCATACTAATTTCCATACCACTTTAAATTGACTAGTTGTGTTGTTTTAATCTTATCTTTATTATTTGCTGTTATAACAGCCGCTGTAGCTACGCTATAGCGCAGTGAAGCTATGGTGAACAGTCTACCTCTTACGGTTCATGAAATAACCCTAAATAGTAACAATAATGTGTGTGTAATAGCCCTGTGACAGACGGACGGATGGACGAAGAGCGGAGGCTTAATAATAGGGTTCTGTTTTCACCCTTCGGGTATGGAACCCTAAAAACATTTATTAAAAGTCACAATCCTGCCAACAGTAATACATCAAAGATTCAAAAAGGAAAGGAGAATTAATAAAATTTTATTATCGTCACCTTTAAGCCACTTTCAATTTATTCAACAATTTACTTCGGTGGCGGTATTGCTATGGAAAGGGCGTGGTCAGAGTGTGAGTGACATGTTTAAGCTTAAGCGATTTAAGGCTCGCCCTGACTTGTAACCCTACTTACCATGCAACTTAACCATAGTAGTATCAATATATATATTAAATCAATCATGGTTTTAACACTTATATTATTATATATTATATATATTATAATATATATTAACTATGATTTGAGTTTTGAGCTTTTCAATATTTCGGCACAGTTTCATACGCCATGATCACGGCATAACTTTAGTATAGGTACCTAACACATAAATTCGAGGCCTTGTAACGTCTCTGCGATCTCTGCGAGTAAATTCTTGTATTTCCATTCCTTTTTCTACACCTACTCTATTTTCTGAGAGTTTAAGGCCATTGGCTACGAAACACCATACACTGCTCAGTGCTCTATGATTTAAATGTACAGCGATTTCACATTTCTGTGTGATTATCAACATCCCACTCCTTAAAGTAATTTACAACGGGATATTTAACATGATTAGAGTTTTGAGTTTTCCAATATTTCATGATGGCGCATGAAACTGTGCCCAAATATTACTCAATACTCAAATGATGGTATATATTCCGTTTTAAATGACTTTATTGTTAATAACCACGATGGATTTAAAAACTTATTCCATTTCTTATTTAATGTATCTGCAAATCGCTTTCCGCTCGTACTCGCAACAAATCAAATCTGTTCTGAAATTGTACTTAGAATGATCAATCACGAAGCTGTGCCTGACGCTCCGGCCGACTTAAGCCGACAACAGCCGATTTTTGCCGAGTAGCCTCTTAATAAAATGAACTAAACAAGAGTATAAAGTAGATGAAGCCCAACATAGTACAAAGACTTTAAGCAATCTCTGTATAAAAATTAAATTTTGAATATCGAATTCCTTGTTAAATATTCAATGATGAATATGTTCGCGCCCTTTTGTTGTAGGTATTCGCTAAACTTGTGACAGGCTTATTATGCTATAAATGAATAATCCTGACGATAATAATTTCAATAATAAATTTAAATAACCCATCGCATGTGGCGGCCATTTTGCTGAATTAAGTAAGGACGTAAATGAGATCGGTTTCAAAAAATCCCAAGCGTTATTTTAGGCTCTAGGCACTCGACGGAGAGGGCTGATGAATCGCAGCTTAAAGAGGGTATTGTTAATCTTTATGAATGTCGCCGGAAGGGATGGCCAAATTTGTCACATTAAAATGTTTCTTTACTTAATAGATATTTATGCTCTGGAATATTAAAATCTTCTAAGATTTCTGAAAGCTATATTTCGAAGCTTGATTTGCTTGCTTTGATTATTATGCAAAGTTTGGGCTCTTTGACTAGGTACACTTAAACTGCATCAACTAGAACGTTGCACTTAAACATATCTAGCTCGAAGTGGTCCTGCTCGGTAAACTGTAATAGATGGAGTGTTATTGCTTTACCGTCGTTTATAAATTAGATTATACTTTATTATGACGGTTTGTTTATCTTGTACCTACTAAAACAAATTTGAAAACCCCATCAATCTTTTTTCGAAATAATTTTTCTGCTTCATGTTGTAAGTTAACGAAAAACTCCTAAAAAATTTTTGCCGTTTTGAAAATATGTTTCTTTGAAACTTCATCCAGATTAGACTTCTAAGTCTGAAGTATAGTTAGAGATGTCCTCTCATCCATCACACGGATCTTGCAACAGTAATCCGAAGAGTGCCTACAAAGCTTAGATTTTTAAAGCCTTCGTTAAAAGCTTGCCTCCACTTGCTTGACGAATTGTCAGTCTCAAGATTAACTGCTAGTGAAATGTAAAGTAGCTAGGTTACGGACACAAATTTCAAACTGAGTTCCAACAACCGACGACAGATGGCGATCGAAAAGCACGATAGGTATAGCTAACTCATGTACACATTACACAAGTTCAGGGCCCTAATTCCACTAAATTAATCGCTTTCCCGTGACAATGGTATCGTCTCAGAATGACGTAAGAAACTACAGATGGAAGGACGCGTCTCAAAAGTGTCAAGGTTGAACCCATTCTATTAATCTCTCCCATATCATCATCCGCGCAAATAGCACCGCATGTACTATCTAGAGGTTCTTTCATCCATGGACGATTCTGAGATGATACCATGCCATAGTGAAGCGATTGTTTAGCAGAATTTGGCCCCTGTTTACGAACCACGATAAGATGCATTTTGACATCATCCAGCATTTTTTATTTTATAATTATAAAGTACTTTATAGAGTGATCGAGCCATTTTTATCAGACTATAACACCAGCGAGGCAAATTTGAAGTGTTCCTTGAAGACTTCTGCTTCAGCCAAACAGTTTTAATAGCTTGGTAGATTTCATAAGAACATTTTCAAAGGAGTAGATGAGAAGTGGGTACCTACTATAGTTCATAGTTCATAGTTTTTTATTCATAACAAAATGTTACATGTCAGATACTTAAATCTTAGCATGATATAAAATTCTACAATTGTATCTACTTAACATACAAAGTACATAATTTCCCAAAGAAACAGAAAACAATAAATAAATAACATTCATTAGAAAAATATAATAAAAACTATCATTTTAAGCTTATGAACTCATCATAACTATAAAATGTTTGTTCGATAAGCCAACTTTTTAGGCGACGTTTAAAAATAGCATCGCCTGTAACCCCCTTAATCGAGTCTGGTAACCTGTTGTACACTTGCGGACCCATAACATGAGTTAGCTTTGACGACTTAGTCAGGGACCGCGCTAGTGACACCAATCTGTGCTGGTTACGAGTGCGGTATGCGAAGTCGCCGTGCGTTGCGTAGGAGCCGAGGTTGCTCCTCACATACAGCGCTACCTGCGAGATGGCTATGCAGGGCAGTGTAAGGATGCCTAGGCTCTTAAAGTGCGGCCTGGCCGAGACATCTCTGCGTATCCGTACCATCGCTCGTATGGCCCTTTTTTGCATGCGGAACGCACGCTCCCAGTCGGCAGCGCGCGACCACAGCTCGGCGCCATACTGGAGCTGCGAGTGTACTGTGGCAAAGTAGCATGCTCGGGCCACGTCCGCAGACACCACCCGGCTCACCCGGCTAAGCGCGTAGCACGCACTGCCCAGCCGTCCGCACAGCACATCGATGTGTTTCGCCCACATCAGCCCCCTATCGATCTGGAATCCTAAGAACCCTGTGCACTCAACCTGACCTACAAGCTACCAATTTTAAAGAAATACAGTGTAAAATGTAGTTCGTTTTTGTAGCAAATTAACTTTTTTACATCTACAGAGAAGCTCTTTATAATACCGACATATTTTTCACCTAATAGAAATTACAGGCAGATGGGCTCTATAAGCTCTATAAAATTATATCGGGATGCGCGTTATAAAAGCTTCACTAGTTCATAAACTGAATGGAGCTATAAACTATATTAAGTAGGTACTAAAACTTGACATCTAAAGAACTTACCACAACCCATAAAGCCTAAACTTTATTTTTATTCCAGACATTTCTCACAAAGTTTCATTTACTATTAAACGGGAATATTTAATCTGTATTATTCCCTCCACTGAGTTGAAAACAACTCGAACATCTTCACTCGACAAGAAGTGACTTAATTTACTTAATACTGCTTCATAAAGTAACTGCACATTTGCACTTTGGCTGCAATTTAGCGCAAGACAAGAGTTGAGATAGTTGGAGAACGATTCTAGCTTTACACCAAACAATAGAAAGACTATTGTTCAGTTTCAAGGCATCCGGTATGGAATCTTTAATAACAAAAATAGACTCCCCTACCTGTTACGTATAAAGACTATTGTTCAGTTTCAAGGCATCCGGTATGGAATCTTTAATAACAAGAATAGACTCCCCTACCTGTTACGTATAAAGACTATTGTTCAGTTTCAAGGTACCGGTATGGAATCTTTAATAACAAGAATAGACTCCCCTACCTGTTACGTATAAAGACTATTGTTCAGTTTCAAGGTACCGGTATGGAATCTTTAATAATAAGAATAAACTCCCCTTCCTGTTACGTATAAAGACTATTGTTCAGTTTCAAGGTACCGGTATGGAATCTTAAATTAGAAGAATAGATTCCCCTTCCTGTTACGTATAAAGACTATTGTTCAGTTTCAAGGTACCGGTATGGAATCTTAAATTAGAAGAATAGATTCCCCTTCCTGTTACGTATAAAGACTATTGTTCAGTTTCAAGGCATCTGGTATGGAATCTTTAATAATAAGAATAGACTCCCCTTCCTGTTACGTATAAAGACTATTGTTCAGTTTCAAGGTATCGGTATGGAATCTTAAATAAGAAAAATAGACTCCCCTTCCTGTTACGTATAAAGCTTGTTTGCACTAATCCAATTTTTTGGTGTTCAAAGAGTAGACAAACTGTACAAAATTTCGTTTCTACAAATCTCTTTCATTAAGGCACTTGCACTGGCCTTTAGTATCAAGATACTTGTCGACTAGCACAACTGCCTGCAATGGGACTTAGTGTGCTCTTAGCACTCAGCACATCTTTAAATGCTTAATGATGTGTGCGAGTGTGCTGCCTGGGGACTAAGACTTGTTTTATGTGTCATTTATTTTATTTTATCTAACAGCCACTACCACATTTTCTCTACTGCTGTTACAATCATTTTTATAGATAAACGTTTCAACTACGGTATCGAAATTATGAGAAACGAATATTTTTTTTTGTGCATGCTGAAATTATAAGAAGGCAAGTAATTTTTTTTTTCAAATCTTTTACTTTTAAATAACTTAGTGTTTATGTGGTGTGTATGGGGTGTGGTTGTGGTTGGCCATGGGGTCCTGAATGAACCGTGCAATGTGTGTGCCTCCATATCTATCCCTGTTGGATGCAATGTGAGAGCAGTGCGTCATGATGGACTGCGCTAGAGGGGTGACGAGCTGCATCGGGCCATGTGACACTTCTGTGTTTAATTTGCGCAGTTTTGCCAGCCTTACTCGCACTAGGGCAGAAAACTATTTATTTGAGCTCACAGGCCAAGATAAGGTGAGATTGAGACCACTTACAATTACGACTTAAACTATTCTCTAGAATTCAGCCTCTATAGTCATCCCCAGAAATATCCCATAATTTCTGTATACACAAAAAAATCCTTTAAAAATATGGAATTACAAAAGTTGACCTTTCTACGAGTTTCTTTAGAGGAATGATTAGCAAGCTTAAGTGGCAGTAGGCTGGCCATATCTTGCGAAGAACCGACAGCTGGTGGGATAAACGTGTTGTTGAGTGGAGACCGCGACTCGGCAAACGTAGTGTAGGACGCCCTCCAGTTAGGTGGTACGAGGACTTGCGAAAAACTGCAGGCTGATGCTGGATGCGGCAAGCTGAAGACAGGGCGCTATAGCGCTCATTAGGGGAGGCCTATGTCCAGCAGTGGACTAATAAGGTTGATGGATTAGCCATTTTCCGAATGTAGTCGTCGGATTTCCGGACAAGTTTACAATTTGCTACATTCGTGCTAATTCGGCAGCAAAGATGCAGTAGATAAAATATTATAGATTTTATAACAGAAATCTCTAAGCTACCGTTTGGTTTGACTGTTGACTTTGAGCTCAGACACGGTAATGTTATGCTCAGATATGAAATTCACGAAGTTTGCTATGTTAACGAATGTTGTCAAAGAAAACTTGTAAGTTCCTATGAAAGATGCTTAGCTTATGCCAGGGAAATTATTTTTGATAAAAATTACGCTAATACAAAATCTAATTATCCTTTATATGAATAAGTCATTGGTAATTTTTATCCGACCGCTGGAAAGAAGGCGTGCTGTTTTTTTAATAAAGCATCCACATGTAAGCTGAGAAGTCGAACTTTGACTTTTTTTAAAGTGAAAATCCGACTTATAACCATGACAATATGAGCTGCTTTATCTAACTGGCTATTCAGTATTCGAGGGTTAGCCTTATATCAGTGTACTGGTTGTAAAATCAAACCATACAAGCGTCATATGATATGAATGTCATATGAAATTATATAGCGTGACTATACATACATATAGTTTGCAGTTGTACGGGACTGACTATAATTAGCAACTTCACCGTTCATGAACTACAACTTTAAGCTAACTAGATCTCGTACTGTGCATCGCAAAGTTGGACTGTGCTTCTCAATAACTACATAAAATATTCGAATTACAGTTCTGTTCTGGAACTAGATTTACTAAGCTGTGGGCACTGCACTCTGAACGCAAATTAACTTTTGAATTTATCTATAGAAGAGAAATGCTTACGTTATTTTCTATTTTATCGTCTAATTCCACAACTGCTTATTGTGACGGTGCTTAAAAAAATTTAATAAAAAAAAATCCAGTCTATTTTGTGAAAACGTATACAATGTTTCTCTGATGTAACATGTTAGTTCTTATACACACAAAGGACTGAAGTCGCTTTCAAATGTAAAACGTTTGTGTGTGTTACGAATAGACAGAGTATTTTTATTTAGTTTTGATAACAAATGTTACGTTTCCTTAAATAACTTATATCCTGAAAGGCTACAGGCTATAGGCTTGTTTCAAGAAATTACCAGTTAATTAAAGTGTTCGTGCATCAAAAAGTATGTAGTTAAATTATATAAAACACAATTATATAATAACACAAATCCTTGTGTAAAGTTGTAACTTATAGCACAGAATAGCTATAGAGGTATAGTACTATAGCTTAAAATAACAGTACCTACCTACTGAAACTACCACTAACTACTACTAACGCTTGTTAGATCAAATGTCGCTCAAAGTAATTATTATGATTATGTTGCCTAGGGATGAGTTTTGTATGGTTTAAGAAAACAAAAAGTTTTCAATTCCTTCTATACATTAAAGGCCTAGCAGAGCTCCTACTGAATGGATACTAAGATAACTTTTATATGACTTTTGTATGACAGCAGCGGTTCAATAGTTTCCTAAGAACTCGGGTGTAGTAAACGAAAATGTTTTCTATTTTTATACTGATCAAACTCATACTAGCCACTCTTTATAATGTAGATAATGACTATACATATGTAAGCGATAAGGCCGCCCATTGATGTGTCTTATGTAATGTTTTTTGTATTGTATTTTTGTATTGTATTGTCTATCATTAAACGTGTTGAGATGACAGATTTGACAGCTAGTGTAAATATAAAGGTGTCAAGCTTGCCATTAATTGGCAAGCCTCAGCCAACATACAAATGTAATATTACATAATATTATCTTGTTTTTTTAGGGTTCCGTACCCGAATTGTGAAAACGGAACTTATATTACTAAACCTCGCTGTCAGTCCGTCCGTACATCCGACCGTACGTCCGTCCATCCATCTGTCACAGGGCTCTACCTCATGAACTTTAAGAGGTAGACAGTTGACATTTACAGAGAATGTGTATTTCTCTTGCCGCTAAAAGCACAAATAATAAAATAAAATAAATATCAAAATTAAAGGGGGCTCCCTTACATAAACTGTATGTTTTTGCTCTTTATTTGTCAAATCTCTTGAACTACAATAGGAAGTCAGATGAAAGGTTCTATAAATAAGTAACAACAAATACTAAAAACCAATTAAGTTACAAATTTGATGTTCTTTGAAAAAGTTGCCTAATTTTTACGGTACGGAACCCTTCGTGTGCGAGTCGACTCGCTCTTGGTGGTTGCTTTATTTATATAGGATCTCAAAAAATCTTCTTCAAAAAGCTTTATACAGCATAAAAGAGTTTCTCGAGAATACTCAGTGTATTATTGTACAAATAGTTGTAAAAAGGGTACAGTACGAACCCTACACAATGTTACTAGAATATTTTATTGACTATCGCTCCTATACAGCATTTCTGTTTTGTGTCAATTAAATGCCTGTATTTTGCTTGTACACCGAAATTTTTCCAAAAATAATTTAACATGTGGTTCAAGGTGCAACACATGAAAAACTATAATATTTATAACATCATTTTGGTGTACAGGTAGAATACATAATTTCGCTGCGACAATAAAGATATATATATTCTAACAACATAAATACGCGACCTTGACACTTTACAAAAGAAGGATAAACAAATTTCTGTGTTAAATTTGTGTAGGTTATATTGTTCTCGATATGTGCAGCTTAAACCACAACTCTAAGGCATCGACGGAAACAGCTTATTCGATCAGAATCATGGTTTGAACATGTTTACTTTTGTTGAGGAATTGATTTTGAGTCGCCCCACGATGGATAAACCTTCTTCCTCTATTTTTGTCCTTCTACTTCATTCATATTATCTTGGTATAAAACAAATAATAATAATGCTGGACACAATCCACACACCGTCATCTAGCCTTAAGTTAAGCAGAGCTTGTATTATGGGTACTAGATAACTGATATACATAGAACAACGTTACAAAAATAAATATTAGGTCCTTACATATGAAATTGGCGTTTTGTATGGGAGAAACAAAAAGTCGAATATTTTTTAATATAATATATTTAATTAATCAAAGTATGAACCATTATTTTCTATGCACTTTTGCCATCTTATAGGTAGTTCATTGATCCCTTTACTAAAAAAACCAGTCGGACGGGAATCAATAAAATCTTTGAAGGCGATTTGGACTGCCCCATCGGAGTTGAATTTTTTCCCTTGCAAGAAGTTATCCAAATTTCGAGCAAGGTCCGGGGAGTACGGAGGATGTCTTAGACTTTCCAATTGAAGCTCTTCTAATTTAGTAGCCGTCTGTTGCGCAGTGTGTGGTCTAGCGTTGTCGTGAAGCAGCAGTGGCGTGGAGCGATTGACCAGCCTAGGTTGTTTAGCCGCTAGCTTTTCCATCATAGTTTGCAATTGCTGACAATAGACATCAGCCGTAATAGTCTGGCCAGATTTGAGAAAACTGTAATGAACAATACCGGCACTAGTCCACCAAACGCTTACAAGTAACTTTTTTGGGGTTAATTTTCGCTTGGGGCAGGATTTGGCTGGCTGGCCAGGATCCAACCATTGCGCTGAGCGCTTCCGATTATCGTAAAGAACCCATTTTTCATCACAGGTAATGATTCGGTTTAAAATACCTTCATTATTGTGCCGGTTTAGTAATGTAACGCAGCAGTCGACGCGCGTTTGCCGGTTTGCTTCAGTCAATTCGTGAGGTACCCACCTTTCAAGCTTTTTAATCTTCCCAATTTGCTTCAAGTGAATTAAAACAGTTTTATCACTAACATCGCAGCCTGCAGCTAACTCGGACGTGGTTTGCGATGGATCCGCTTTCACAATAGCCTTCAACTCTTCATTATCAACTTGAGTCTCAGGCCGTCCACGGGGCTTGTTCTGCAGGTCAAAATTTCCAGAACGAAAACGTTGGAACCAAAAACGAACTGTGTTTTCTTTTGCAACACGACCGCCATACACATCATTCACCCTTCGAGTTGTTTCCGCAGCACTAGTGCCACGGCGGAACTCGTACTCGTAAATAATGCGATATTTTAAGTTTTCCATTTTGTAAAATGAGTGACGCAAACAGAAAAAAACAGAAGAAAAAAAACAAATGAATGACGATCATCGAAGCACAAATACATGAGTCTATAGCTGTACAAATTTGAATTTGGAATTCCTTACCAAAGAGGAGAAATTTGTGATTAAAGTGGCCAGTACGAAAAACGCCAATTTCATATGTAAGGACCTAATATTTAATAACATATTAAATATTAAATATAAATCCTTTCTGTATTCGCTGACCAAGTTACAGTAGGTACATATAATTTTATAACTTAAATTGTAAGTGCTATTTAAATACATAAAACAGTAAACGATTTTTTTTTATTTTTTGCAACCTGTGTGCTGGTTGTCTTTCGACATAAGCCTAGTTGTTTCCTCCACTCATCTCTGTCACGAGCTTATCTCCTCCCAAACTTTTGGTACATAATTTTCCCATCTCTTGATTTGACGTCCCTTTCGTGTTTTTCTATGTATAGAGAAAAACACGAAAGGGACGTCAAATCATTCCATTACATCTTTCGTCCACTTTTCTCTATGGGTTCTTATTAAGGCAATCAATCTTTGATCCCTTTGTCTCCCGCGAAACAGTCCTAGCCTAGTGCGAGGATCATAGGTAATCAATGCTCTCACACAAGATTATACAAATGTAACAACTTTACAGGTAACATTAAGGCATGTATTTGTTATCAAAGTGGCAAATAGATTATTTTGTATTTTTTATTTGCATTTTCTGTGTAAAAATAACGGTCATTTATAGTATCAGAGCCGTCTATACCGTCCGTGGTATAGACGGCTCTAATTTTACTCTTTTATCTTATTAAGTTTAGTATGTTTGTTGAGACGACCACTATAATTAACTGTCCAATCTGTGTCACGCACTGTGCGGCCTACAAAATGTGTTTGTTTACGCGAATATTTTCAGGGTTTACTGTAAATTGAGTTATTGGGTGGCTGCCGTAGTAAACCCAAGTATTTCGCTAGGCATTGTAATAAAAACTTATATGTTCACGAGTGTGCGTTGTTTTGCTGAATTTCTTTTCGCGCTGACTTTTGCTCGTAAATTTGGAAGATAAGCCGTGATTTTGTTGTAAAAGTAGTTGTTTCTAGAAAAATACGAAATAGGTACCAACGCAAAATGTGAATGTTTATGGCCAACGTCAAAAGTTTTAACATTTATTTTTGGTAAGTACTACTGTTAACATTTCTTCTTAATGCCAACATAAAGTTTTTACTACGATAAAATATTGTATCATCGCTATGTTGGCTGGTAAACAGCTGAGTTGATTTCTTTTGAAAGTTTTTATTTAATTTCAACAGTACTTAATATTTCAAGCAGCTTTAAAAATTTTTTCCAAACCTTTTTTTCAAGACTCAGTAACATTTTTAACTCTAGAGCCTTCGAATTTAAGCTTTTCTTCCTCTCACAGTAATGGGTTGACGGGCGATTATGTAAAAATTGCTGTAATGACGTCATCAAGATTACGTCATTGACGTGTCTAGAAAACGATTTAATATGAGGCACAATGTATTTTCGTGTATTTTTGTTCTAAAATTACAATAATGGGGTAACTACGAGGAGAGTAGTGTTTAACCAAATGAGGGACAATTCCATTTAATGATATCAAAACAGTTTCTCTGTTGGATGTGGTGTTTTGCTTTGGGTAATAATAGCCTACAGTGGCTAATGGAACAGAAAAAAATCTACAAATCGGTTTTCAATGTCATTATTATTAATGCTGCTAGCTCTTAGACTTGTGGAAAATAACCAGTAAAAATATTAATCTTTGAGAAGAGGTTCCCACTACGAAATCCAATTATACTCGATGAAGCTAGAAGTACTAACTCTTCTTTCCTCCAGATTTTATAATCTGGAGGCACTTCTTATGAAGTGAACTTAAAAAAAAACATTTCTTATAAGTCTCATGGAAATAATGATTATTCTGATTCTGAAGTTAAGAGCCTTTTCTATGTAATCGACGAACACTACCTACACTTTCTTGCTCTATTCTCAATAATCTAAAAATATCATATAATCCAAAACAGACGAAAACGAGATATCCAGGACGACCATTGATCTGCACAAAATCCAAGATCCACTTCATATTTCGCACAAAGGTATTACGGGATAGCGGAAAGATGTCTCAAACATAGCGAGGCAACCACAGTCAACTGTGGAATAGCCAGATCAAAAACCTTACAAACAACATATTGGTTGCAAACCATGGTGGTGCATGTTGTCGAACACACACATTTTAACACGACATTTTAGTATTTATGGATCTCATCTTCATTTTGGTTGATTTCAAGCGTCACTACCTCCATTAAACACTTTCATGGCCCTAGACGCTCATGTCGGTCATCAGCACCACGTGGCGGTACATGCCCCTGCTGCTATAATGAAAACAGGTACCGGGGCAGGAACGTTCTCGGAAGATCTTAACATCCACAAAACAACAGGTCTGGGCGCCCACAACTCCATTTTTCAGGCGGAATGTGTGGGTATAATTCAGGCTGCGACCGCAGTGCTACGAAGAAAGGTTACTGACCAAAACATCAGGATCCTCTCAGACAGTGCGGCGGTACTACAGGCTCTGAACAAGAGAGAGCACAATTTGGGTCTTACCCTACAGTACCACGACCTGCTAGAACAAGTAAGAAAGTCCAATAGAGTCACTCTACAATGGATAAAAGGACACAGCGGATCCAGAGGAAATGACGAAGCTGATGCACTGGCGAGGAGAGGTTCAGAGTGGCAAACGGCAGGGCCTGAACCAATAATTCCCCTACCTTTCAGTCAAGTCCGCTCATAGATCCGTCAACATACGATTAAACAACACCAAGACTACTGGGCAAGTATTCCGGATTGTAGGCAGTCGAAGGAGGCCTTCCCGGCTTTAAACCCGAGATTCTCCCGAAAACTCCTCAATCTGAAACGGGGCAAACTCCGGCTAATCATCGGTATTGTCACAGGACATTGCATGCTTAATAAACATCTAATTAATCTGGGTATCACGGACAGCCCCCTATGCAGGGGATGCATGAACGCAGAGGAGACGGCCGCGCATGTGCTTGTAGAGTGCAATAGCGTAGCGTCTCAAAGACTACTCTACCTCGGGACACCGAGGACGCCTAGGGAGGCATGCACCGGCGTCAGCGAGCTGCTGGCTTTCCTAGATGACATCGGGTGGTTAGATTAGCAGCCCCCCACCCGACACGCAAAAAGGGCCCACCTGTGGCCTAGTTGCGGAAACCAGTCCATAAACAAGTAACAAGTAAGTATGCCCCTGCTGGTCACACTGCCAAGGCAGAGCAGTGAATGCGTTATGTCCAGCGCTGGACTAGCATAGGCTGATTATGATTATGAAGAACTTTTACATTTAACGTTTCCGTAAGTAATCAACCATCTCAGAAAGCTTGTATGAAGTGAAAAGCTTATATAAAGTGTACTAGCTACCCTACCATCTTCTTCCGTATCAAAGGCGATCCTTTTAAGATGTATTGAGAGCCGTCAATATCTGCGTCAAATGGCTCGAATCAGATTGATTTCGTGATTGCTAATCTAATAGAATTGCCTATTCCTCTTTACTAAGTCGGTATCAATTGTGCAAATAAACTTTTTCGTACTGTGTAGAGATGTATTTCATTAATGTACTTTAAAATAAACTTATGGTGTAACAACCAACCTAAAATTATTAAAGGTATTATGTTTCCTTGTGACAAGTACGAGTATGTCCCTCATGATGAATACTAATCCTACTATTCAGATTCTTTTATCGAAAACCTTTCATTAATTTTAAATATTAAAACTATAAATTTTATAGTAAGAGGTTTTTTTAGCAATTTACTTAGTGCCATTTTTATAGATGTGTATCATTGTGTATCGGTTGGCCATGAGCCAATGGTTGTAATATGTACCTATTAAGTATGATATAGATGGATTTTGGCTTTTATTTTTTAACCAGTCTGAATAACATTGATTTGATAGATCCATATTATTATTTTAAATTCGAAAGTATGTAACTCTATCTGTCTGTTTGTTACCTTTCACGCCTAAACCTAATTTACTTATTCTGTTTTCAGGAATAATCCTGAAAACAGAATACATTGCTAAGTAAATTCCTAAATCTTCTATATTATTATACCAATCATATTTTATCACTTTAAGAGGAAGATCCCTCTCATATGAATCAGTTAAGCTACCTGTAGATTGTTTGCAACAGTCTGCAGTTAGTTTAATTGTTTCAATTGTAAATACTATTTCTAATTTGTTTTTATTATTGAATTGTAATTTTCTTTGTCAATAAAGCATAGTATATCATTTTTTGATTATAGGTACTTTTGAGATTACTTGCTTGTTTTTTATTCCAAAACTTGTTAGTAAAATATTTTTATTTTTTACCAACCCCGAGTACCTAGATATTTATAAGCAGAAGATTATTTTAAAATACCTAATTAGATTTATTTCCTTACCGTTTACTCAGTGTACATTTCCTAACCTATTTCTTGTTAAGATTTTATACAGCAATACTAGAAGTCAGTGCTTCCCATTTACATCTAAACTGTGGTGTGTAATGTAGACAGGCGGGGTGCAATGCCTTGTCTTCTAACTAACATTCACTGGGAATACGGGGTTGTAAGGCCCGATTTTGACCTAAACTATAACTGTGTGAGTGCCCGCTGATACTAGTGCGCGAGCCTTAGATGTATCAGAGAGCAAGCTAGTAGTGTATATTAAAAATATATAAAGAGACCGACACAACTTATGAAGCCCCTCAATAATAATAAACGAGACTTTAAAACTATCCTTGTAAAATTATAACAATATCCAAAATCTATTTTAATTTGAAATCATCGATACGATGCTCCTTGTAGATTCAATTTTCGGCATATCTATCAAAACGTTGATTATTCAAAATAATTTATTTTTCTATCCCGTCTAAAAGTTCTTTTCAAATAAGCAGTGTTACCAAAAGTATTAAATAATGGCTACATATTTGTTTTTATAATTGCGATCAACGAGGCAGGTTGAATCCTGGCTTGTTACAATGGTAACACCATCAAAAGTTACTCTATAGCGTAACTAACGGCTGGACAAATGTTAACAAAATGTAATTTGTGTGATAGATTTCATTCTGACGAAGAACAAATGATAATTAGTAAGATGAACGATTTGGCGCTGCGGGCGAAGGTCCGCCTGTGACGCAGGAGGTTGCGGGTTCGATTCCCGCTTTGGCATTTTTTTTTAAGGTACAAATATTTGTTTTTGGTGTTCTTTCCAAATCCCTGCTCATCCCAGAGCAGAGATTTAGAAAGCAAGTAATTATAAGCTGCCAAAAATAATAAAAATGCAATAAAGATGGTAAATAAGTTAACTAAATTACTAGGTAATTGCTCAAAACTTTTAGGAAGCCTGTGGCTTATAAAACGCTGTAAATGTTTTCTAGAGGTAGGTATTTAAACTGACACTGGAAATATACTGTTTACTTTTTATTTTTTTAACTTTTAATATTGAAGTTGAATTGACTTGTTATAATTATTGCTGTGTGGTGCCGGCTTAGAATTTGCACCACTCTAACTCTTCCCGCGGCCGCGCGGGTGTCGTAAGAGGCAACTAAGGGATATCCACCGGGGGTGGGCAGCAGCGCCTCCTGCAGAACAATTCTACCACCAAACTGTGATCCCCAAACCGCATGCCCAGCGTGGGGATTACGGACATTACCCCGCGTGAGATAAAAGCCAACTAGGCGCTTATCAGTGAGAGGCCTGGGTCCAGCAGTGGACCAATATAGGCTGTGGAGGTGGACCTCCAGGTTATAATTAATATTAGGACAATACCACCATGTTAAAAAAAAATACTCAAAGACACATTCTACTTTTTCCTTCGAAAGGAAACACTTAGCGGTATTAAATGTATTTTTACCTGGAGGAGGAGCAAGTGTTTTCAGTGTTGCTTTGTAGTTTAGTTTATTTATTCAAAAACTATTTACATCGTGTATATAAGGTACATAATTAAAGTAATAGCAAGCAGTTATCATAATAATTACTTTCGTGTGATAAACTCGTCAATTGTGTTAAAACACCTCTTCAGCAAAAGTTTTCTTAAATTATTCTTGATAATATTTGGATTGCCAATTGCTTTCATTTCAGTAGGAAGAACATTAAATTATTTTACTGCCTGGTATCTGCTGCCATGCATGCATGCTGCCTGCTACATTAAGCCTCGGATGTACCTCGAGCTCTAGGTCTTTTCTTCGCGTCATGAGTCTTTTTGTGCTCTTCTCTGCAGTTTCGTATTTAAGAGGTGTTCGTGCAATGTCCATTAGGACAACTAATAAAATGTACCTCTATAAGGTCTATATGTATAAGGTCTATAAAGTGACGCGTGGATAAGCTCAAAGCTCCTTGTTGTAAATAGTTGCATAATCACTCTGGGAGCGTCTTGCTAGCAATGGATGGCAGGCTGCACGGAATAATAGAGTGGTGTTTGAAACGTTCCTTTTTATTTATTGACTTGCGTTAATTTGCATAAATCAGTCATCTAGTCTTAATATCCTTTCAAGAGCTAGTCACCTCTTGCGGTACGCGAGTGGCGAAAAGTCTTGAGACCTTTGCAGTTAATAACTTTTTCACTTATACCCCTACCTACTGTAGTTATTCACCTTGTTTCTAATAATGAACCATATTATTCAGCAGAATATTAACAGAGCGTTTTCAGTGGCCACTATAAATAGCAGAGATGTACTTTAATACATATAGATATAGACGCCTTTCTGTTCAGTGCATAATTATGTTAGTATTTCTTGTACAGTCAAAATTAATTGTGTTTGTATTGTTCCAGGAAGTCTGCAAAAGGAAAAAGGTTTTGGAAAAGTTTAGCTATGAACAGGGAACATTGACTTTTGAAGGTGAGTGATTGCTCTTTGATATAGATAAGATAAAAGAGATATAATATAATTTCTGTACAAATTGTTGTATTTTTGCCATTGTGACTTTAAAATTAATAAGCAGTAGTAGTTAACGGGCGTACGGTCTCTGGTTACGAGTATCTTATCTTGACGAGTACTTCTTAACTGCTTCCCAGGTCGTCTTCTCTTTGTAGCATATCGTAGTTTTCTTACTCTTCCTTTATAGAGAGTAAAGAAAAGAAAATAAATTTGTCATATAACACGCCTCATACATAACACGGACATGCTCATTTAATAAATCCAGCAAACTATGTTTTCGTGTGAATCCATTAAAATATGACAAGCAGTAATGTTAACCATGATTATGAATGTAAAGGGAGGTGAATAATTACATTTAAGAACTTTTTATTAGATCTCTCTCCTTGGTTTTTTCAAAATAATGTTTAAATTGTCATTTCATACACAACAAAAGACATTACAAAGTTCTTGTTCATCCTAAAACAATACCAACTAAACTTCACTCTCCGGGTTTAAGTGAAAATCTATTGTTTAGAAACGGCACCCATTTATGCCATGTGTATTATCTAACTCCATCGTAAGGGTCACATGTCTTTGTAAGTTAGGTGGGTTTACAAACCTTTTAGCCCATCATTAAGTAATGGTTACTGTTTTGCATTGTTAGCACAACATCGATTAAGAGGCTGTCAAAATTATAGATGATCTGACGGAACTATTTTATACTACACCTGCTCGGGAAGTCACTTATTCCATTTCAAAACTTGAGCTGGAAAGTACGACATTGCAGGCGTACTAGGCGTTTGCCGTGAGAGCATAACGTATGGAAATCCATTACTAACGTGTTTTTTTTTAATATTCTGAAATCTTAGCCTTTAGCTATGGTTATTTTCATTATAGGTTAAACTTCAAAAAGTTTTTACTCCGAGTCCCATAATAGCCGATATACAAAAAGTTTTTACGCCGAGTCCGCCATATTATGGCTCGGCTATTATGGCACTCGGAGTAAAAAATTTTTGTATATCGGCCTCTTCTGTTCTTACAAGCTTATGAAGATTTCGTGTATTGGAAAAACGAGAGTTGATTTTCGGAAATTGTTTTATTTTCCTCGTAGATCTAGTATAAAGCATTATGTATCACTCAGGAGAAAGTGCGATTCCTACCTCGTGTGTTTTAAGATGAGAAAGTGACTGATTCCTATAATCAGTCACTTTTCCACCTCGGTGAACAATGTACTATTATTTGATAGCAAGGCCTCTTTTAGATTGTGGATGGGAAGCAATGTGGTTAATAATATGTTGATATTAGCATCGTTAAAAACATATTCATACTGATAAATAAGTTGTTTTGTCATTAAATTAACTTCGCTGTTTTATAATTAGCTGACTAATTTTGTGCGAAACTGAAAATTCCCTCCCTATTACAGTTGCAATTGCATGTCACTTCTTGTCTTCTTAGGCAAAAAATTGTATTCTAAAACAACGTCTAAATACTTAATCTCATTAATACATTACCACGTACATAAATCACCCAGGTAATATAGAAGTATCTCCTTATGACGTTAACCCCTGTCCAAGCTTGTTCCATTAATATATAACGATATGTACCAAACCGAAGAAATTGCCATACGCCTCACAGCTGCTCAGCTGCTTCAGACTGATTATGGGTCTCGCCACATTTATCGACAAGAAATCGACTTATGCCGCCAAGAATAGCTTCACATCTACAACTTTGGATGCAAATGACGCAGGCTGTTGGCGTCATAATCATATGACTAGTGGTACAGACTTGAGAACCTTTTCGTTTCGCTATCACGTATATCAGGTAGGCGCAGCATAGATAGATTCCCCATAAAATACCTGATGATTTGGTGAAGGTTTTAAGAAACCATTACACTTGAAACTCGTTCTGCTGTGGATGCGGTAAGTTAATACAGTCTTCGTGATGCATGATGCATACTTCAGCGAAGGATTCCGTAACTTAGTACAGATGTTTAGAGTGTTATTAAAACAATTACAAATATCATAAATATACACAAACACATACATTTAGTACACATTACACTTGAAACTCGTTCTGCTTACTCTCAATAGGTTATGGCTGAAAATCAGTGTTTTTGCTTCTTGAGCAAAATATTCCGCTGAGCCATTGCCTTTTTGACGTACTGCAGCACACACAGACATTTTACTTAGATTTTAATTATGTTATTATTTGTTTTGATTACTTAGTCAACTGTATTTTTATTATTGATCCAGTATAATTGCTGTAGTCTGGTTTGCAGGTGTTTGTCTGAACTCATAAATAAAAACCTTTATCTATCTATATTTCTATCAAAACTCATTATTTTAGAGTAACCAAAGTAAGATTTGAGTTTTGGTTAATTTTGGTTTGGGAGTCTGTTATTGGGTTGGGTGGGATATTATAGAATCCTTCGTATTATAGAATGCCTCGTATAATTGTAATCGAACGTGTGGTTCGTTTAATTGTCAATTATTTGGGGGAGACCTATGTCCAGTAATGTGTAGATTTTGACTTTTAAAATGAAGGGTGTAAATATCTCAACCTAACATCATATTGGCTCAAACTGCGCGACGCGACGGCTTCTTCCATATGTCATATGTCATAGTCAAAGCTTTTTCTTATGGCGGCTCCACATTAGTGCCGTGAAGCCCCGTGAACAGGCGTGAACGTGAATGTGGACGGTTGTCGCGGGGTTCACGCGCATTCACGCCTGTTCCCCGATCAGTGTCGGTATTTTGTCCCGCGACAAAGGGTTCGCGCCCCCTTCGCGCGGCGTTCACGCGTACACATCCACATTCACGGCCCCGTGCCAGTTTACTCCGGACTACAAAGGCGAACGGACGTATGCGGTCGTTGCACGAAAAGGAATACCGCGCAAACTTTTGGAACAATGATACGGAAATGCTCTTTTTAGAGCATTACCATTCAGAAAATATACTGTGGGATGCAAAAAACCTGCATTTCTAATCATATACTCTAATCATATACCTACTAAGTAAATTCATAAATTCACTAGGTACACCAGCAAACATACCTGGATCGGTTACGATGTATTTCAGTCATCCACCATCTTCTTTTTTTCCAACACTTTCTAGTAAGTTTCTTGTTTTGGACGTCTAAATAGTTATATATTGCCACAGCAAACAAAATTATTGCAGCAGCAGCTTTCAGGAACGATTGAGAGCATCCCGTGAATGTGGAGGGCACGACTTGTGCCATGAATTCACGCGCGAATTCTCGCCGTGAATTCACGGCACTAATGTGGAGCCGCCATTACTGTTTCTGACCGGTATAAGCCGGTTCCGCGTCGATAGCTGTGGTGAGACCTAGGCTGTACAATCGTCGTCACAAGTGATTAATGAAAGCTTGTGTCTCGTCGACGGCAGATGTGTTAATAAGTTTAATTAGATTCACTTGCTTGTGTGAGTGTGGTAATTATTGTAGGATAAAGTTGTAGTAAAAAAGATTTATCAAGTTTCTGTTTTTTTTTCTTTTGCATATGAAATGTCTGCGCCTATTTCTAAAAGTATTTGACGGGGTGAGTTAAATTAATAGGTACCAAATAACTGCAATGTCCATTATTATAACTAGGAAATCAAAAATATTATTTTCTCAAAAATCTTACGAACTACACACACATCTAGATCTAGAACAACCACCAATAACATCTAGAAGAGGCATTACCAAAAATACTAGACGAAAAAATCTAAAATACAGTTCTTAATAAACAATATTTTAAGTATTAAAAACCGCTTAAAATCTTTTGAATCGATTAACAACTAACATTATTTTAAACTGATGAGGCAGCCAATCAAGGCAGCCTCAAAATAATTAACTTTTGTACCGAAACATGGTTAAAGCTGTTCATGTTTCACAAAGCTGATGAAGCCGACGTTTATACAGGGTTCGATAGAGGAGCAACCAGCGAGTTTTTCAATTAAATTTATTTATAAAGTTCAGTTTTCCTGGCTTAGGTAGAACTTAACTTGAACCAGCTCTTGACGAGTTGGTTCAAGTCCGTTCGATGGTTCTACTATGTAGTATTACTAAGTTCGTCAATATTTTGTTTTTTTTTATTTGTAAGTTTTTTTGGAATTTAGACTATGTCATCTAGACATCACCACACACAGCTGCATTTTTTCATTACTTTAAAGGCTTTCCATAGAGGGTGCCATCCACCACGGTTCTTCGCTGGCCCCATACATGTAGATTAAATCTTTTTAAAGGGTTTGCGTTTTTCAGTTTATTTTTTGCGTTACTAATAGATTTTATTCTAATAGAACTTTGCCCATTTCTGCCATCAAGTACCGCTGCAGTTAAGGCACCTACTAATCCCGTGGCTACCAGCCCTTAACCTTGACTGAAGGTCACTGAAGCCGGTCAAACCGCCCACGTTACGAAGATTAATTATTTCTGAACAATCAATTTTTAATTAGCATTTAGCGAAAATGGACGAAAATGGTCCTAATTAAATAACAAGAAAATTATGCGGGCACAATAGAGTGTTAAACGCTTAGTTATAATAATTAATGAACCATTGTAACAGGTTTGAGATTTAAGGCCGTACTCTGTTCATTTTTGTTTGTCTTTATAAATATTTAAGACAGGTAAGGTAAGTTTGTTTGGTTATAGAAGGTAACCAAGCTCTCCTGAGCTTGGGTATCTTTTTTTAGTTGAAGAGTTCCTACACTTAGTTAGATTTTGTATATTTTTACACCAATAGTAGAGACATAGAAGTGACATTATTATCACCTTCCTACTAAGCAAAACACTAAGTCCTTTTGACTAATCTGGTCATCTTCAAAAGCCAATGGTAGCCATGCTTACGCTGCCTTCTATCTCATTTATAACTCGGTAGAACTACTCCGAAAAAAAAAGAAATTAGTTATATTCCTTAAAAACTTTGATAATAATTTACCTAGCTAGAAAAGTCGTAAAACACTGCTTACTAAATTGGCTGATTACAACCCTTTATAGTAAGAATACTTCAACAAATATTTTTTCACCTTTACTGAACCTTTAAAAAATTATACTCTTAATATACCGCGCCCTTAAAATCAACGTAAAAATACCTTTGTACTTAAACCTAATGTGAAGAGCTCCTACGCCAATAAAAACAACCTTCGCAATAAATAACAGGTAAAAGAGACTATAAAATAATAAATAATTCGATTCACCTGCTCTCGCCGACTTGTATGTTATACAATATGTGGAGTGCCCGTTACTTTGCCCGTTATTTATTTTCTAATGTTATTCTATTGCTCTTCTGAGAAACTAACAGATGCTTGCATGGTTTGGCATAAATTTATGACACAGATAGATCATGATATTTAATTTTAACGACGTTTTAGTACATATATTGTGGTAAAATTTTGTAAAATGAGAGGTAGAGAGCGCTTAGAGTGAACACGTTCGTTGAGAAGGCGAACTTTAAACCGACATGGTGCTGAAGCAGTAATGTATCTTAATGCGTTTGACAGTAAAAGTTTTTTATTGGCGGTTACCATTTTTTTTAATATAAATAAATTCCTTTGTGATCTTTTGAACTTACGGCGGAGTCCCAAAGTCCCAAATCGCATTAGTTAGAGGAAAATAGAGTATAAGTAGACTGGTCTTATAAAATACGGTATTAGCTTTATGGGCCTATTCATAATTCATTCTTTCGCGTTGCCAGCAAAGACATAGGTGATCTGTCTTTTCTGGCAAGGCGAGCTGAGTCTCTAGCCGGCTAAGTATACACTTCAGACGTCTACAGTCAAATATGTTTACATGTCCCATTTTTCACTGTTTACAAGATTATACAATCTTTTAAACAGTGGAAAATGGGACATTGTAAACATTTTTGACACTGAAAAATCATAACGGTGTTTGTTTGATTTTCAAATCATTTGGGGAAATAATAATCTCGGGACAAATCATTGCATGTGAACATGACTCATAAAAATCGTGGATTTTTCTCAATACTCCTCAATTCTGTCCTAAATTATGTCAAGCTTCACTTTGTTAACGGCGCGGTTACCGTTGACAATTTGAGTATATTGGGAGTTCGTCTCGATCTTTTTGTTTGTATGTAGGTCGGTGGAGTACGTCAATAAAATTACACCGAAAGCAATTGAACATACATAGGTATTTGAGGAGGTGGTCTTTGAAAACCTTACGTAATCAATAACAAAACGAACTAAACGACGTACAAAACTTTTCAAAATTCAATTCGCACCCCGGGGCCGCTTGCAGCACATAATATGAGCGAGATTGCGTCGAGACTAATAACGTGGCGTTCATATTTCAAGAAGAGAAATCCTCTGAAGGAGTTTCATACCGGCGAATTGTTAACGAGCGAAACTGTTGGTCGGTTGTTTCATTCGTGAAGTTTTCATTAATTCTTTCTCTCAAGAACGTTAACAACAGTTTTTTTCTTTTTGTATTTGTATAAAACCACAAGTTAAACAAAGAGTTTAGTATACAAATAAAATTCAGTTTTAGAGCAGTGTCGTAATATTTAGTTTTTGAGTAGTGTATTGATAAGTATTTTGGTAAGCAAAAAACCTATTTTTATGCTAAAAAATACCAAAAAATAGATTTATTATAAAATACATTTTACACTTTCTGTCACATCACCCTGATTACCAACTATCTGTAGTAACAAATAAATTATTTATTTTATCTATTTACCTATTCACACTACATCTACAGAATATCAACACTTTTTGTTAGGCGCCCACGTCGCTTAGCTCACACCGGCAGTGGGAAAACCTCTTAGCTAAGGCCCCTACTGACGGAAATCCGTCATACGGAGGCACGGAGTATAATTAGATTCCTTAGGCCGGCGCCCGCTGAGCAAGATTTGACTTTTTATTCGCGATTTTAAAATTGTTTTGAGCTCAGAATTGCTGGGGTTGGTTTTTATTTCTTTTTTGTGATTAATTTGCTGGTCTTTAACCCGGTACCTGTTTAATTTTTACCGTATACTTGGCTAATTTGCAACGAACCTAACAAAATACAATTGTTCTATGCACTGAAATTCAATAAACTGTTTTAAGTGTGACTAGTTAAATTGAAGGTCATTATGAAGTAATCAAGAATAATCACTTAACATGGGAGGATTTTCATACTTAAAGTTGTATATAACCAGCTAGTTTCATAAATAAATCAAATATGATGAAAATTATATCACAGATAAACAAAATCTGCATTTATTTTTAATTCTTCTTTGCAAGCTAAGATTCGTTTTAAATTTATTTCCTTTACTCTGTTGTTAAATCATATTCTCCCTCCCTACGTATATAACCTGTCACTCCTGACCTCTTACGATTATTATTAACAATTATGATAAACATGATTCCGAAATCCCCAGCATTAACCACTAGCCTGCTGAGCCCAGCACCTCGCGTGCAAAGTGGCTACTTCCCTGTTTATACGATCCGCCGTACCCGCGCAATATTATTATTTTTGATTTGAGAGCCCTCCCTCCGTGATAACGGGAGTAAGAAGTGCCCGAGGGCATGTTTGTGATGTGTCTTAGGAATGATAAGTATAATGTATGTTGTATGTGTTAGTCTGAGAGGAAACGTACATAAAGTGTTTTATAAAATGTACACAGCCTCGCATATCGGGGGACTTGAAATGAAAAAAAGCTGTTGCTTTAATTGTGTATAAAGTATTAAAAACGTAACAAATATAAATAAACCGTCAAGTGCGAGTCGACTCGCACACGAAGTGTTCTGTACCGTGTAAATCAGGCAACTTTTTCAAAGAACATATATTTTTCACTTGTTTCCTAACAAGTGAAAAATATATGTTCTTTGAAAAAGTTGTCTCTATATTTTCAACTTTATTTTGTTTTTAGTACTTGTTATTATTGCAATTGAAGTGTTTCTTAATTATAGAAAGTTTTATGTATCTACCTATAGTAGTTCAAGAGATACAGCCTTGACAAATTAAGAGCAAAAATAGCCAAAAAAATCACGTTGTTGTATAGGAACCCCCTTTAATTTTGATATTTATTTTATTTTTATTATTTGTTGTTATAGCGGCAAGTAAAATACACATTTTCTAAAAATTTTAACTGTGTACCTCTTACGGTTCATGAGATATAGCCACGTGACAGACAAACGGACAGACAAATGGACAGACGGACGGACAGCGGAGGCTTAGTAATAGGGTTCCGTTTTCAACCTTCGGGTACGGAACCCTAAAAACAGAATTTTTTATGCTATCGGCTTTGTAAAAAATGCTTCGCTGTAGACTCGTAGCACGTGCTACGACGTAGACAGCTACGAGATTCATAGCTCTTTGGGTTCATTGTGGTTTCTTTCCTATCCTGAGTAGGTATATAATATGTAGTTTTTTTTAAACAAGATTATACACAGATTAACACCGTCTAGGGATATTTTGTAAAAATTTCTTAAACTTCTTAAAATATTGGCCGGTCGTAAAATCTTTTGATAAAACTTATTATAAAGGCATTTTTGAATGATTCCAAATATCAATTTAAAAAATAATGTTAAAACAAAAGATTTGCATGGCATTACTTTAGTGAAGGTCGAAGGTTTCAACAAATGAAAAATCATGGAATGTCAGCTTTCGATCGAATGTCACACCCAAGTCTCTCATGGTTCTATTTATTGGTTCGTTGTTTATTTTATTATCAAAACGAATTGGGTGTAACATTCGACCAGAGATAATGATGTAACACTTGCTTGGATTTAATTCCATTATGTTAAAGACGCTACACTCAAAGATCACGTTGACATCGTGTTGTAGGACCCCACAGTCTGCGCCAGACTTAATCTCTAAGAAGAGTTTTAAGTCATCCGCATACAGACTCTTAGCACACGATGTCACATATGGGAGGTCAAAGTATAGATCCTTGGCTGACCCCGGAATGCGTGTGATAGGGTCGAAACTCATAAAGTACATTGTCACCAAACTTAAATAAGTATGCCAAATTGCAGCTCAATTGCAATTTGGCATACTTATTTTAGGTTGAGGGGGTCCGTTGAGAATAACTAGTCATAAATTCAGTTGCAAGATTTGTCCCACACATACTAATAGAGCAAGTTAAATAAAAGCTTATAAAAATGAGGCAAAGTAAAATCGACGGTATTGAATGACAGTATTCTGATAAAACCCTATCCAGTATTCTAATTAAATTCTCAAATATTTGTGCACAGAGAGCTAAAAAAAATAGGAATAGAGGCGAGCTCGGAAAAAATTTAATTATTCCCAACCTATATTGTTGTACGTGTCTGAACACCACTTCGACCTCACAAAAGCTGGGCACTAGATCAAGGCGCCTAACATTTGTAACGTTTAAAATAACAAATTTATAGTGAAGATTTTTATTATTAATAAAAAATCTTCACTATAAATTTGTTTTTCATTCGTATTTTTTTCGGATTTCATGCAAAATAGGTAAAATAAAACAGCCTGCAGTTTTTAAAATCGTTTTTAATAATATGCATACATTAATATGCTTATCCAGTTTATGCATAATAATGTGACTTTTATAAAACCATAACAAGCTTTTAGCTTGAAAAATAATCAGAATTAGGGTAAAAGGAAAAATCGTGTTCACAAATAACTGCTAAATGCTACTAAAGTAAATTTATTTTTGTAATTATACGCATAGGACTTCTTAATAAATATAAAAAACTATATTTTTTTGTCCAGTTAGGACCTTTAATAACAAACAAAATTACAATCAAATAATAGAAACAATTGAGCAAACTGCAGACTGTTGCAAATAATTTACAGGTAGCTCAACTAAAAGTAATGGGTTAGGTTATAAGATAGATTAGATATATAGGTAGATATATATAGATAGATAGATAGAGAGATAGATTTTCCAACACACTTGCTCATATAGTGGCTCTAATTTCACCGCAATTAGGTACATAATGACACCTGTTATCTAACTGTGACTTTTCCATTGCTATAACTTACTAGTGAGTTATAGATTTTTTTAAATTTTATTGGTTGAGGTGCTTTGTTCTTAAACAAGTTTTTATTCAAAAAAAAGATCGTGCTCAATAGAACAAATAAATTAATGTTCCTATTGCTTGCTCATTTCATGCAAATTCTTATTTAAATAGATAATTTTACCTCGTACATGTTTAATAAATAAAACTTTCACTCAGATATATCTGTTGTTTTCTCAGTAATAAAAGAAAACTAAATTCCCCATTTTGTACATGGCAGAATAGGAGAAAACCCTATGCGCGGAAAATAAAAAATAAACCTCATCCCTTTAGTCTGTGGCTGATCGCAATGCGCGCGCATAGGAAAACTGATTAATTTTGCGAAACATTTTTCACAACTCGTTTTCACATTTATTAATTAAAATGTCTACAAGTACTAGTTACGAAGAAAATGATTTATGTTGTACACCGCCCGATATAAGATGTGAAGCCCTTTACGTTAAGAAACCTGAAAACTCCAAGGAAAAATATCTATTATCTACTAAATAAAATGAGTTTTTACTGTTATTTTATTCACAAGTGTGTTGAAAAACGTCGTATGATACACGTGTGTATTGATGATTACCGTCCCCCGACCCTCGCCTATGGCTCGGGTCTCAATATCGCCTCAGCGGTAATCACCAACATTACACACTTGTACCATAATGTTCTATTTTTAAACTTCCTTTTGTTTATTAAAAATCTTATACTTATAAAGAAAATAAAATTTAATTAGAGAAGTATGTTCCAGGAGCATCGAAAAATAAATTTGGCTATGGAAAGTTACATTGGGGTCTTCAGTTGAACACTACAAACCAAAATTCCTCCGATTCCTATAAAAATCATCATATCCACCTTATCATTTATCACTTCCAAGTAAGAATTTTCATCGAAAACGTGTCAGAAAAGCCTTTTGATAGCTATTCTATTGAATTTGATATTCATTGAAAATTGCTACTTACTGAAACATTTTGTGTATACTATAGAAGAGCTTCGTGAGGCTTCCGCATACAAACAAGGGTTGAGAGGTATATGAGAAGTTATTGTTTGGAAATAGTTCAGCTAGTACACTCAAAAAAGAGCAGAACATCGCTGACAGCGGAACATATAACAGGTTTTTACTTGGTTTCTTTTGATGTTTAACCGAACCCATTGTCCTGTTCCACCACTAGGTACAACGTTTACGTGCTTCTAGATTCCTCTTCAAATCGCACTAAGCGGTTCTCCTCCAGCTTTATCCTTCGTACTGCTAAGATTTGTAACTCGCTGCCTGCTTCTGTTTTTCCGACAAATTACAATCTGGATCTCTTCAAAACGAGAGTGAATAGTGTCTTCTAGATATTTGTGATACATCTTCGGCTACATCGATCTATTGACGATAAAAAAGACAGGTATTTAAAAATTTGTGCCATTTCCACGGTTGCGAATTCCGTCACCTTGGAATAATTAAATTCGTATTTATACGAATTGATATAACATTATGGCTGCACCACACAGAATTGTACGCAAGTGATCTCGCTGTTCATTATGGTGTTCAGGTAGGTGAGTCTCCAATACAATGTCGAAGCTTTAAGTCCTACGTTCATATTAGTAACGTGAGCACACGTTTAGCTATTGCGGTCCGCTCAAATACCCGTTATTGTAAGATTATACCAGTTAAGCGAAAATATCGGTAAATTAAACCGATTCCAAAAGTTACCTGTTTCGGTGAATGGGCCAGTGAAGATAAAATCTTTTATTTCTAATATTTCGAATTTATCGAAGTTTTAGGGATGTTAGTGTTATTTTGTTCATGTTTAACCCTTAAAATTTCACGCCAGTATGGATTTATGCCGCGCAGGAGCACCGAGGACGCCCTCTATGACCTTATACAACTAATTCGAAGTAAACTAGACCAAAATAAACTTATAACTCTAGTTTCATTGGACATAGAGGGAGCCTTCGATAGTGCCTGGTGGCCAGCTATCCGGGTAAGGCTAGCTCAATCAGGTTGTCCAGTTAATCTTCGAAGGCTTATCGATAGCTACCTGCAGGACCGTTGTGTCAAAGTGCGATACGCTGGGTGCGAACATCACAAAAATACCAACAAAGGGTGTGTCCAGAGGTCCATCGGCGGACCAACGCTTTGGAATTTTCGCCTGGACTCAAAGGTCTCAAAGGTCTGGACCAGCGTGGGCATGGAGTAAGGCTTTAGCCGACGATGTGGTGATGCTGTTTGACGGAGACACAGCATTAGAGGTTCAAAAACGGGCTAATGTTGCTCTCGCCTATGTTCAGGAGTGGGGATCCGGCATCAAATTAAAATTTTCTTAGCATAAACTTGCGCGATGGTCCTAACAAGGAAACTAAAATACGACACACCACTCCTTAAAATGGGCGGGATCGACATTGGCATGTCGACCGAGGTGAAGCTTCTGGGACTGACCATCGACAGCAAGCTAACGTTCAATGCTCACACTGCAAATATATGCAGAAAGGCTCCGAACATATACAAGCAGCTGTCGAGGGCAGCCAGATGCAGCTGGATTCTCCATCCCGAAGTGATTCGAGTTATTTACACAGCGGCAGTGGAACCTGTAATGACCTATGCGGCGAGCGTCTGGGCACCTGCTACCAAGAAACTCAATGTGCGTAAACATCTCAACGTAGCCCAGAGATTTTTTGCCCTGAAGCTAACAAAAGCGTACCGCACAGTGTCACTAAACTTGGCGTTAGTGCTAGCTGGTATACTACCATTGGATCTTAGGATCCAGGAGGCAGCTGCCTTGTATGAAGCCAAGCGTAGAGTTTCCTAGCTGATATTGAAAGACCGAGAGGTCGAATTATGGCAACATACGATCTGACTTCGCATCCGGCAAATTATATGGACGTGAAGTTTATAAGCCTGGTAAACCAACAAGATGTTGAACAAAACAATATCCAGGCAGTCCGAATTTTTGAAGATGGTAGCAAGATAGAGGGAAAGGTTGGGGCGGCGCTATCCCTGTGGAATAGCGAAGCAGAAATCAAAACCCTCAGACTTAAGCTATCATCTTACTGCACGGTGTACCAGGCAGAACTCTTCGCCATATGTAGAGCCACGCGTGAGATTATGAAATACCGGGAGACCAGTTTCGGTACCTACAGCGATTCACGTTCGGTTCTAAACACCATCACGAATAATAGCTCTTTCCATCCACTCGCCATAGAAACACGCGTAAACCTTCGAACTATCGCTCTCCAAGACAAAGATGTTTCCTTGTTTTACTCAGGTGTCTCTATACTTAAAAGGAGGTTTCCAAAGCAATTAAAGATGAATATAGATTAAGTTAATGATATAAACTATTTTGATTTTTGTTTTTTTTTGTTTTGGATCAAAGCTCGTGCAGGAAATAATGGAAACGAGAGCGCCGGCATGCTAGCTAAAGAGGCGGCTCTAAATAACAAAAGAAAGCCTGACTATGACTTGTGTCCGGCTTCATACGTCAAGCGATAAATCCGAGAGGGGTCGCTTGACGTATGGAACCGGAGGTATAAGACTGAAAATACAGCTGTGGTGACCAAGTTATTCGTCCCGGATGCGGTTGAGGCTTATAAGACCATCAGGAAGATACATAAGTCTAAACAACGTGTTGACACAGGTTATGACGGACCACGGTGGGTTTTCCGAATAGATTGCCCGGTTTAGGTGTAAAGAAAACCCGACGTGCATCTGTGAACCCGGCACACAAGAAAAGTGCCACATATTCTTTTTGATTGTCCTGTTTTGGGTCGCGAAAGGTTCAACATTGAAAACGAATTGGACGTACAAATTGCGTGCAATAATTTAAAGAACATAATTCATGATAAGTTTCTACGCCCTAAGTTTCTAAATTATTGTTGCAAAGAAGATTGCAAAGAAGGTAATCTTAAGAAATAGATAGATAAAATATTATTTATATAATATATATATTAAAATATATAATATAGCATACATATGTATGTGAAGCTGATAGAGAAAAAAAAGTAGATATAAACAATAGACATATAAATAGAAAACACGTATAATATAAAATAAGGTTGTATAAAATCTCTGATTATGTTAGAGGAACAAGAATATTAATATTTAATTAAAAAAAAAAAACCTTAGAATTTGCTAAATATTCCTCATATATAAAAGTTCCTCATATATAATATGAAGGGTAGAGAGGTAATTTTTTTTTAAGTTTTTCTTGTCGGTCCTTTAATTTGGTAAGTATCTAGAGTATCAATCTAACAAGAGTGAACCCAAAGTAATTATAGCGCCCTGACAGGGTTTTCATGCATTGTGTACCCACTGAGACTACCTACACCTAAAAACAATACCTTTATGTATAAAATTACAATAAATTATTTGAATATGTAGTAACATAGATAAATTTCAGAAGCGTAGCTTTAGCGCATCAGTGTGCTCAATCGAGTGTTGTTTTGAAATTTTCGTAAAAACCGTTCGTTATTATTTTACTCTATTTTCTCCCGGCGGCTTTGCTCACGTGCTACTTACATAAAATATAACAATATAGCACTCAGAAGTAATGTTACTACCTGCCAGTGAATAATTTTTAGAATCGGATTATTATTTCCAGAGATAGCCCTTGGCATCCAAACAAGCTTATAAACTTTCCTTCTCCATATTTTTAGTATTAATTGGTACAAGTGAATTTGGTAGCTATTATGATTTTCGCCACATGAGAATGTAATTTATTTGGTGTTTTATAGATAAACTATCTATACAATACGCGTTATAACAAAACAGTGAATTCATTTTTATCAATGTATTGTATGAGTTCCCCAAGATGAGTTTTTCTTTAGGATTTTCGGGATAGGTTGTTTGAATTCTTAGAAACTACCCCGAGTGTGAGGGCTTACACACTTTTATAACAAAAACCTCAGAATTGGTAATTTCGGCCATAATTGGTTGTTTATAGGTTTTCGAAGAACGGAGATCGGTTTCGAAACCTTTCTCGTCTCGCTTTTTCTGTTCTTTTTTCCGTCTTGTATATCTCAGCAACTACAGCAGCTAATAACGCAACATTTAAAACAATGATACATTTTGTGCGCTTGTACAGATTAAAAGAAAATAAAAATAAAATAAAAATATAAATGAAAATTTTCAGTACAAATTGTGACCATGATCATGGAATAGTGTATAGTGGTATTGTTCGTAGCAAAACACTGAATCTAACGGTGATAGAATGTCTGACTTTAAAGTTTGAACTGTTATTTTTATGTTTTCGTTTGAACGTTGCTTGTTGTAAATAGTTATAATATTTATATTAAAAACAGCACATATCGAGAACATAAATTATATATATCTAATTGGAATTTACACAGAATCAACACACACAAAAAACACATTACAAAAGGTAAATTAAATACACTCTGTAAACACAACCGGCATTTTACGCATACCACCTAAAGCAAAAAGGCAACACTGTGGGCTGTTCTATTACTATCTATTCGTACAACATAACCCACGCTGCAACAAATGCGAGATGGACAAATAAGGCCAAGGTAGGCCCGTTATAGCTATTACATTGACATTGCTTTGGTGCAATAGAGTGCAACAAACCCATACAAGCACAGGCAGGCACAAGTTTGAAAGTATGTTTGGGTTATCTTCGGAATTACTGGTCCGCTTCTGAGAGATCTTTCATTAATAGGAGAACGATAATTTAATTCACGTACCACGTGAACAAAGCCCTCGTTAAATTTGTTGGGAAGTCATATACTTAACAAAATGTCAGTGATCTCTACACACGTTTCATACAAACATTGTTACATTCGAGTATACAATTTTTTTTGTGTTATTGTAATGTATGGACACCGTTGTACTTGATCCACGTACACACGTCCGTACGTGGCCCACGTATGCGTGGCCATCATTTAGTTTAATACCTACCTATCTCAGCTGTACACCGGTAAAACAGAGAAAACGCAAATTTTATTTCGCGGTTGGCTCCACAATTTTGACGTCACAACAGACAAATTGTGAAAAACAACGAAATGGAACCGAATGGTGAACGGTACGCGTTGTTTTATTTCAAATTTCGGAATTGAATCCTTTGTTTAGGTTCACACTGAAAATAAATGAAGCGCGATATTTGCATACGCCATCTAGTTCGTATGTAACAACATGAGCAAAAATGGGAGTAGATAATAGAATATTGGAAATATTTTTGAAATGTAATATGAAAAAACTCGAAAATTCACTAAGAAAAACATAACTCAGTAGCATCGAGCCATACCCAATAGAAAGGTAATGTCATTTATTTTGTTTAGACAACATTTCCGCCAAATCACTTCGGCGGAGATTGCACTCCGATTGGCCAACTCAAAGTCAAGCATGACACTTGAGTTGGGCAAGCAAATATTTTTATCAATATCGATAGTCAATGTTTATAATTGAGCGTCGCGAAAATAATTTACGTCAGTGAATTTATGATTTTTAAAAAGAAAACAAATTAAATTCGTGTTTAGCTACAAGTGTGCCATTGTTATGTTAGATAGAAAGAACGAATTATATAGGAAGTTACCATTAATAAAAATCGCGGGAGTACATACATAGGACATCTTTATTATCGCTATGAGCATGTATCTCTTTCGAGAATTTATAATGAATGAGTATTGTAAAAAAATATAGTTGAATTTTTTACTATATCTATGAAATAATATTTAAAATCCCCGAGCTTTTATAAAAGTTACACTGATCAAATAACCTAATCAAATTGATAAAATTTAATTACTTCTTGTTATCTGGAGTATCGATACATTATTTTATGAGTATGTCACAACTAGTGTAAGTTGTGCTGACATGTATAGCGAGCGAGAGTTGACATTTATTAGTGAAAAAACACTGATCAGTTTCGTAATTCGAAACACCATATTTCCACTCTATTAGGTACCTATGTGCTCAATGCTCAGTAGTTTATTAAATGAAGCTGTATGGGGACTATTGAGAATGATTCGATTGCGTTTTGTAACGGTCAGGTAGAGTGTACGCTTTGACCAATTCGCTCTTCGATAAGACATTCTTTAGACAATTTTTCGATATGTCTCGTTATGGAACAACAACCGGAGGAACCCAAACCCGGAACTTTATAGCACATTATAAAATTAACCCTTCGCGGCAACCGAATTCGCAAATTCTCTGAGTGTCTGGCACTGGTCTACTATACTGCCACCCTTGTGGGCTATATAGTCACAATGTAACGAATAACTGTCGATCCAGACCATCGACAACATGGCATTTAGGTGTCTTCATTCCATTACACCAAGAATGATCGTTATCAAAGCACAAATAAGAAGTGCAGTGACATTATCTAACTACGTACTCGTATATCAGGGCATGTGGAGGCTGCCAAGAGTCCCCGCATTCCACAGCGCAGCGTATTTATGTCTCTATAGTGGAAGCAATTACAGTAGATAAGGTCTAGTGTAAAGTACATTTCAGTTAATTCTAGTTATGTTATAGTTGTGTTGTTGTTGTTTATTATTGGTAATATTTTTCGTAAGGTACATCCTAATTAATGAACAAATTATCATCATTACTAACCTACCATCATTCCATCATTTTAAACTAGATTTTATTACTTAAAATGATTAGTCCCAAGCCGATCTAATTCCTGAATAAATAGCATCCGAAAAGTAAAAAAAAAAAAGTTGTATTTGTTTTGTATTTATTCATTATTATGCATATTACGTTACTTACATTCGTAAACTTTCAAGCCGTGGCGGTCGCCGCGTTGGCAACGACCACCAACTCAGCCCGTGGATGTCGTAAGAGTTTACTATGATAACCTACCAGAGGAAGAACCAGTGGCGTGGCGTAGTGGGTGCAGAGGGGCCATGGCCCCGGGCGGCATATGAAAGGAGGGGCGGCAAGTGCCACGATTTTACCAATTAGACGCTGAAACTGTAAGTGTTGAAATTCTTGATAGATTCCAACAACTGAAACGAAAAAATATGCCTTTTCAATGCTTGCAGTAATGTTGGGCTCGGAAGAATTTAACCGAGTTCCAAAATGAGGGCGCACGTTTACGAATGATTGTAGCTGCAGCATACCCAAGCTGTGAAATAGAGCCTATTATGTCCGGGTCTCTGGGTTTATTAAAATACATAATTGAGTCCAAACTTGAAGATACCTGAAGCAAGGGGCGTAAAATAAAGTTTAACGTCCGACGCTTGAGAGAGCTTGCCGCCCCCGCTGCACCAATCTCGAACATAAATAACCACGGCTCGCTCAGCTTGCAGTTACTATTTCTTGAGTCATACTCTTTTTTTTGTAGGAATTGGTAACATTGCGATGAAAGTTTATAAAAAAAGGTATAAATTATTTTTTTTTCCAATTTAAAATAATCTTTCTATAAATAAGTAAAATTTTAATTGTCAAAACAAAAAATACTAAATATATAATAAAGTTGAAAATTTAAGGGGATTGCCATACAAGTGAAAAAATGATGTTTTTGAAAAAATTCTCTGATTTTTACGGTATGGAACCCTTTGTGCGTGAGTTGACTCACACTTGGCAGTTTATTTTTTATTTGTATTTTTATTTATTATGTTTTGAAATAATATTTTTAATTAATTAAACTATTTTTCGAATTTGAAAGGTTTTTCTGAGCAGGTTCTTTAATAAAGTCACTATTGTTTTAGTACACCTACGGGTTCTGTTAGGGCATGTTTCATTTCTATTTTCTTTTCACACAGCAAAAATTAATGAAACACTAATAAAATTAATAAATATCCTGAAATTTTCCAAAGGTAATATTTCAAACGGTGAATGAAACAATGGAACAACAAAGAAACTTATTGACAATCAATAAGCAGAGAAACGAAACGCAAAAACAAACAAACCACGCCTGCTTCATCTCTCCACGTCACTTTTGTATCAACAACTTAGATAATGGTTATTAAAAGTCGGCTTGTATGTTGAAACTTTCACTGCGTAATCGGGGTAGCGTAGCAAAGTTACGTAGCACTTTAATTTGTAGTAAAATGTTTTATTAATTTCTTGGACATTCAAGAAGTTTCTTGTACTTCTAATTCTTTTGAGATTAAATTAAATTATATTTTTATTGCATAAATCATGGTAGACAAGGTTATAAAGATTAATTATGTGCTCTAGCTAACATGAACGGGTTATTGATTTATAGTTCCTTTTACTGATCACATAATGAACTTATTAATTTAAATGATCAGTTGAGCTACCTCTAGATTGTTTGCAACACTCTGCAGTTAGCTTTACTATTAATATTGTAAATACTAGTTTTAATTTGTTTATATTCTTTAATCGTAATTTTCTTTGTTAACAATATTATTTTATTCTAAAGAAAAGTATAACATGGTTATTATAGAGAATCAAACTATTCTTCTTAAAATATTAAATACTAAATGTGCTCGAAACTTAAACTTGATGAAACAGCCAGTAACACATTGTAACTCGTGCGAAACGGCGGAAAAACGTAAAACGTACTTTTATGTAAATTATTAGGAGTCGCATGGGTGTAAATCTACTCGCCTTTAGATAAAAAAACTAACACGTCAAAGGATTAGATTTTCTTTATCGCCCAATAAAACGAGATCGTACCCTAGTTTAGGGGAAACGTGGAAATCTGACGGGAGACAATATAATGGCCTTATAAATCACAGTGGTTGAAGCACGGATGCAGGGCTGGAATTGTCAATACAGACATAAAATAATTCCATAAAACTTTTGTTTTTTTTCAGTTTTTGACTAATAAAATGACAAAACTAATCTAGGGGTTATTCAATGTAGCAATTATCATTTGAATTCGTTCACAAAAAATGTTTTATTAAATGGTTAACAAGAACTTATGAAAGCTGAATGTTCAATTGTTTACGTAAATACAAGCAAACATACACAATTACATACACTACTATAACACTTGGCTTTCCCGCAGGCCTATAATAAACTTTCTACTCCACAATTTTCTCTGGTTCTCCGACCATGTACCCACTCCACTGTGTCGCTACGTGCTGGGAACCATGCATGACTAGGTATCATGTGTGAATTGCACCATTAATTCCACACCCATTTTTTTGGCATTTCTCTCAGCCTTCAGAAAACACATAATTCATTGTTTTTGCACTAACATGTGTATTTTACTGTCGGTATTTCTGCGGGTGTTAACCGTTGGGTAACCTTGTGAAATATGGGTTACTGTTGTACCATTCAGCTAACCGCGTGTTCGGTTACCAGCCGGCGACATATTTGGCATCATCATTTGGTGCTATGTAATGTAAGTCTCCCATAAGAAAATGTAGAATTTTAGGTTTTAAGAGTGCAACCTTTATTAGTAATAAGTGTTTCCTATGTATGAGAAGAAGCCAAACCCTGAGCGATGACGAAGATCGTCAGATATTCAAATTATTTATCCGGATCCATAAACGTTAACATTTCATCATCGATTTTAAACATTCAACCTATCAGGTAAATCAGGTAATAAAGTAAATGTATCGAGTACTCAGTATCGATACAATCGAATTATTCCCGTTGAAAAGCTCTAAAGTACAATCAGGGTTGGCACGGCCTTTCCGATGGCAACGCATGTAAACTGGACATTATGAGGCTGGAATTAAGAAGTAATGAGGTTTGACGAGGTTTGATCTTTTTAAGTCCTGACGTAGTAGCTTTCAAACGAATAAACTAATTTTCGGTTTTCCACCAGGATCCTATTAAAATTGTAAACAACGCATGTTGCGCGTTTACAGTGTTAACCACAATAGAGTGAAGTTTTATGAAGCACAAAAGGAAAGTCATTAGCGATTTAGCTTCTATGCTACTTTTTTAGTACCTACCTCCTTTAGGTAAGTATTTATATTTCTTGTAAACATAAAAAATGTCGACGGTAGATAGTCAAACCTATGATAAAGATTAGATCTTGAAAACAGCTCTATTAAACCTTCTGGCGTCTGTACGTCAATATCAATTATGTGACAGACAACCTACGCTCACAAAACAACTTCCTAGCAAATTACCAATTTGCGGACGTGCTAACCCTGAAGTACTGAGGGTCGTCAAACTTTAACCATCTCCCGGGTAGTGCCTGAAGATTGGTTTATGAATAAACCAACCTTTTCTTCAATACATCTTCTACAAAATACCTGTATCGTTGAACTAATTTTCTACGAATTTCATTTGTCAAAGCAATTTCGTAGAAGGTACCTACGAGAGAAGAAATTATGTTCTGTGTATTATCCTCGAATACATTGAGCGCCCCCTGCCGATGGAACTTTACTTTATTCTGAGCCAGTTCCCAACTTTTATATAACAAATAATTTTAATCGTTTTATGGTAAAAGGTCGTGTTTTCTTATATTTATGGTTTTGATTTTAGTTTCAATAAACACAACAATAAACTTCAATAATAACTATAACAAAATAATACAACTTTAGTTAATAGAGCATTTTCAAAAATGTCGTAAATTTTCAAGAATGTCTATGGAGCTACCAATACCAGGTTTTTCCAGAAAATCGTAATTTACCCGCAAATCCGTGAAGCAAAAACTGCAGAATGGTATAAAAACGCGTATAAAGTCGGGAAAATGCATTGAACGCCAACAACGGCATTAAAATGAGTATTTATAGGTCGTGAGGTCGCTGCACGTCACACACACACACCATTTTAGCTGGTCTGATCTGTTCCGGGGTGCCACCACTAGTTTTGAAAAAATACCGAGTCGTGTTGTGGTTACATATATAACTAGATCTCAATTTTATTTAGAGTTTAGGTAAGAATTTAAAGAAACCAAAGAGAAGAAAAGTCGTTTACATAAATAACAGCGCATCCATTTGTTGCCCGTCATGTTGGAGTGCACTACGCGGGTTTGACAAACGGATGTGCGATGCACGATTGTGTGACAATCTGTACTGCGACGCCTTCTACAGCTAATCAAATAATTAACGCATTCACTGCCCAGCCTTGGCAGTGCGACCGTAGGGCCGCGCCGTCTGCAGCACTACGTGGCAGCGCGCCACCATGTAGTGCTGCAGACGGCGCAGTGCGTCCTTGGGCCTTGTAAGTTTTAGAGCAAACGACTTTATTATTAACTAACTGCTTCCCGTGGCTTCGCCTGCTCTTTTTCGGGATAAAAAGTAGCATATGTCCGTCCCCGGGATATGATCTATCTCCATGCTGAATTTCATTAAGATCCATTCAGCCGTTTATGTGTGAAAAGGTAACAAACAGACAGACAGATAGACAGACAGAGTTACTTTCGAATTTTTAATATTAGTACGGATAGCTTTTTACTTATAATTTGTAATTCCAAGTTTTTGGTCAATTTACACAATATCTTTATAAATTATAGCCTATGTGGTATTCTGATATTTATGCTACTGTATTGTAAAATTTTATTAAAATCCAATCAGTAGTTTTTGCGTAACAAACATCCATCATACATACTGACAAATTTTCGCGTTTATAATATTATGAATGAATCAATGTGTTAGTTACAGTAACCTAGTTTGTGTTGTAAGAAGACGGAACACGTTTCGAGCAACCTAATGATTCTGTCTTACACAAAAATATTTTATTCATGCCTGTCGGTCATCTTTCTCAGAATGTTGCTTGAGAATTAAGCAACTTGTTGACTTTCTACGAAAAAACACATAACACGTACTGTATCAATCATCCCTCAGCTTTCAGAACCAAGACGACAATCTGTGTAACAGTCAGCTGCACGTGTCGCAGCTGATAGGCGATAGATTGCCTTCCATCCGTACATACGTTAGTGACAACCGAAAGGAGGCGCTTTGAGCTTGAACGTAAACTTTGAACACTGAACTACGACGTTTGAGCTAAAAGGATAGGTACATTATTGTATTCGATTCGTGTACTGTCAGGTCAAAATGTGTGTTTTAAAACCCACGATAAAAAAGAAGTATTATGTCGACGTGTGCCGTGATTGTTTGTCTTTATATTGCAACACAGCTCCCAAACGGGCAAACTGATTTTGACTTTTTAGTGGTTTTAGCTTTCTTTGATAATAATCGCTACTCTATTTGCATGCTGTGAAGCTGATCATGGTTGTGCTCATTCTATTTTAACCTAACATCCCTGTAACCCATGTTTCGCAAGATATATGATTTTCTCTAATGTTATGATAGTCCAAAGTAAAATTAGCATGCTAACTACACTGGCCTGCAAAACTAAATATCACACATTTAAAATTGTAATATTTTTTTAAGTTAGCAAGATATACTTTCGAAATAAAAAGGACTCGAAAAAGAGATTAATTTTATGTAAAAAAAATATTTATTATTATTTTGTATATTGAGGAATGGGAGAATATTCCCCAAAAGCGGCTCCGAAACCTCGTGTTCACTATGCTAAACCGGCTGCTGTTATCTGAGCCCGAGGAGGCAATACCAGTTATTAAAAATTAAAAATCATGTAAAACATACTTATAAAAAGTAAATTGAGTTTTTGGACACTAAGCTAAAAATGTCGATTTTATTCTGTGATCTTTTTTTTTAAGTTAAAAATGTTACTAATGTATAGTTTACTATAGTTTTAATGAAAGCTGATAAAATTTGCTATAAAACATTTTTATTTTAAATCTATTTCACTACTTTAAAATTATAAAATGAAAAAAAAAAAAAATTTTAAAGTGTGGTACTTAGTCTTGCAGGCCAGTGTATTTCATGATTAAAATTCTTGACTTTTTACATTTGAATGGAAAAAGTTAAGCATATTTCAGAAGGTAAAACTTTTGTTAATGGATCATCAGATTGCACTGTCGCCTGTGTACGCCTCACAGAGGACGGATTTTCCCCGCAAGCAACAGTACCAGAAGCGCTCAAAGAGCTGTTTACCCGATCAAAAGTTTATCGTCGGCACCGGCAGGGGACGCTCATGGCGTCTAATGATGTTTTAGTGCCTTAGCGGTTTGATCCTATTATGATAGTATCGGGATTGGTTAGTAGGGCAAACCTCCCTACTCCCCGTAATAGGTTAAGTACTAATTAAGAGTAGGAGTAGATTGGTAAAGCGTGATGAGATCGGAACAGGAAGTGATAATGAAAGTACATAATCCGAAAATGATTTATTTCTTACATTATTGTGCACCTAGAAACTAAAATTTCAATCTAGAAAAGACACTTTTTCCAGGTAAAGTATTATGGGCGGCATAATGTAAGAGACAGACAACCTTTGGAAGGACACAAAGCGCTTGCACATGAGTTGATAGCAACATTTTTCGCCCCATATTTTTTGTTTTCGATTAACACGCAATCAACAGCAGACTAACATTGCACCAATGCGACCGCTACATCAGAAACTCAATCTTACAACTCAAGATGCACCGTTCAAATTAGCTTAATTTTCCTCCACCTTGCTCTGACCCGTGCTAATCCAAGATAACCAGAACACGTGAATCCGAGGAATTAGGTGCATTGTCTGCACGCTGTGTCTGCACGAGCGCATGCTCAGTTGAAATGAGCGCTAGATAGAGGTTTAAGAATTAAATGGTAATTAATGAATGTCGTAAATAATCTTTTCGTGAATGAAATATGAGTGTCTACGTGTCATGTTACAGTGTGTTGATCGACATTAAGAAGCGTCTACTGAAAAACACAAGAAATAAAACACGAAACGACCAGAAATAAAAATATTATGAAACCAAACATATGGGGTCAGGCATTCTGCTTATAATTCTTTGAATAATTATTAGTTTTTACTTGAACGTGATACCTATCGCGAACAAAATCACATTAAACAGCATAGCTGTACCCAAACCCGTTTATACAAAGAGCCATTCAGTTTCAAACTAACGTTGTTTATTGTAGCAGATTTCATATTATTTATCTAAACAAAAGTAAAGCAAAGTTTTAAGAGAATTGGTAATCGAGCCGATTCAGTTGTGTTATTCCCAAGTTTGTTGTTATTTATCCAATAAAACTTAAAATTAAACAATCCGTAGTATTATTGAATACTCAGTTATTAAGAATTCTGTTATTCCGCATAATATACATATATTTAGGCAACCTAGTTTGTAAAACGTCTGCGTAGGTAAACTGTTTTTTTATCTGTATATCTGAGAGATAGAAAATACAATCGATCATGCTGTATACTTTTTAAAAATAAATAGCCATTGTTAGAGATAATAATCAGAGCTCTAAAAATCTCCCATGACTTACGGCATTTAAGGAGCGAAGACGTGCCGGTGACGCAGAATATTTCGCGTTCAATTCTAGTCCGAAAATATCTGAATAAAGTTGGGTGAGTAAAGCACGTGTTCCAGGTCCAGCCAGGCCAGGCCAATATTTACATTTTACACAGTAAATACTAACACCTAAAGTACAATAAATCTGTAAATCTGGATACATCTAAAGTGTCGTTCACGGTAAACGGGTAACAAATTGGTTCTGAATGCGACCACGGGGGTAAAAACAGCGCTATTATCTAGCTCGTGTCTACAGCAAAGTTTACTGCAACGTAGTTACGTAGTAAAATGATTTTCGGATGAATAGCTGGGTAACTTTCTTATTTACGGTTGTTTTCATGGTAACGGCTGACTAAGCTGACAGTAAGGGTGCTAACTAGTATAGTAGGTACTATAAAATCTGTGGTGCTGGGCAAACTCAATTCATATTTATGTCCGTCAACTACAACATTTGGAATACTCCGTTCATTTTGCATAATAAAACAGATAGTTTGTTTATACTAGACATATCGTTTGTTTTCTTAATGTTTCCATTAAGTCACATCACACTGAAAAAATTAAACGTATTAGCCGTCACCGAATAAGCTGTGCCAGTGAGAAAGTTTACCAAACTTTGTCACAGCTTTCTTCAACTTTCTGTTAGAGCAAGAGAGAAAGATGATGAAAATTGTTAACGAACTCTCTTGTGATGAGAGATGTTGCAACAAGTTTATTTAAAATTTCTCGTACGATTTTGGCAAATCATACTAGGATTGTGCGTCAAATAAAATATTTCCTGCGCCCCACCTGTCTTCAGCTTGACGCATCCAGCATCTGCCTGCAGTCTTTTGCAGATCGTCATTGCACCTGACCGGAGGCCGTCGTATTCTAAGTTTACCGAGTGACGTCATACTGCACTAAATCTCTGACGTCACGCCTGCCAGGTCGGCTCGCTCGTGTAATTATTACGCTATTATTATCTTCCGGTGCTCAGTTTGTGGTCCGCAAACACGTTCCGGGGAAGTTGTTGCAAAGTTCCGGGAGCTTTTATCTGTTTGCTCGGAATAGTTGGAGCTGTATTGTTTTTAATGTCTGTGGGTTAATTTGTCACGTAGCTTAGTAGTTTTAGTTATATTCTTGGTGCATTTACATGAGATTTGATATCTATGAGACTGAATCAAATTATTTTTCAAATGCTGTATTATTTATTTATATTCAGCTATTAAAATAGGCCTGTCTGTCTGTTTTCTTTTTATGATGACGGCAAATAAAGATTTTATTTTGAAAAAGATAGGTAATTTTTACTTAAATATTTTTAAAAGCTTTGAAGTTTATATAGAAATAGCGAGAGCATAACTAAGAGCAAAACCTAGTAACAACGCCAACTAGATTCAACCCTACAACTATAAATTTATTACCAACAAAACCCAAATAAACTGCAGCATTGAATTGTTACAAATACCTTTCAAGTACACAATAATAACAGACTTGGAAGTGGAGTAGAACAAACGACTTTAGTTCCTGCGGAGTTATTGTCTCAGTGGGACGCCGCGGACACAACTGGGCTATGGGCTCTCGCAGCGGGATGTGGCGACACAGATATACGAGATACTGGCGGCGGCATTATTATGCATTCTCGTTATACAAAGTATATACCACGTAGGAATACTGTGTGCGAATAGCCCCTTACTTAGAAACATCATCATAATGTCAGCCCGTGTGCAGCCACTTCTGGTACAGGCCTCTTATTTAAGGCGCCATTATTTCTGGCCCCTTGCGAATCGTGACCAGAAACAGAAATAAATTTTTCACTTCTCTTGCTCAAAAAGTGTGTCATTATAGCGTACCTTAGCGGAACTAAAATTCTATTTTAAGTCCTAGGGCTAAAATTTATTTATTCTTTTACATTTTTGTCGGTTATCATCAGCCAGTATAATAAATTTTGTCCTCATAGATAAACATTCAACTATTGGTGTACCATAAAAATGGAAACGCCTTCTTGGTGATGGTTGAATACTTATAAGAAGGTAATTTTTCGTCCGTGGTAGAATGCGTCCTTTCCGTTGCGCGTAACAAAGACATTAAAAAAGTTGGTATTAGCGCGAAATATATTTTTGTTTACTACAAATTGAATTGAAGGTGAACGTGGGATATATAAACTAATTGAAAATGTCATCAAGAATTAAGATAATAATTTGCAAATGGAACAGAATGGCAAGAAATTATTAATATGAATCTGTTCCGGTCGAAATCACGTGAAATATTTTAAAGAAGTAAAACGTGTGCGTTATTTTACTGCATGTAAGCTTTGATTATTTAATTTTCTCGCAGTCGAAGTGAAAAGTAGAGTGTTTGACTCGGGCCAAACCATCCATTATATCCCACATCTTCTTACCACTTTTTACTCTTTTCACCTTTTGGGGTGATTTAGTCCCTAGTAAAACAATGTACTATTTTGTTGCTTTGATACGATACAACCGTCATAAAAACGTTTTCAAATCGAATTATCTCTAGAACCTCTACGTTCATCTTAATATACATAATGTATAATTACATTATGTAATATTAAGACCAATCAACATGTGCCAAATAAAACTTATATTAAACTTACTTAGAGCTGGCGGATCAGTTGAGCTACCTGTAGATTGTTTGCAACAGTCTGCAGTTAGCTTAATTGTTTAAATTGTAATACTATATCTAATTTGTTTTTATTATTGAATTGTAATTTTCTTTGTCAACTTACGTTAAGTTGAGACTTTACGTAACGATTACGGTTAACTTTAACAGCTCGGCTTACGCCGAAAGCGGAATGAGAATGGCAACTTCCGGTTCTGCGCCATTTAGCCCGCAGCAAGCTTCTTTGTTGATATGCTTTTGTCATTTCAAAGGGATCAATGAAAGAAATGCTTCGGGGTTCTGTAAATGCGTACACAGGGGGTGTCGATGGGTTTTTGCGTGGAGTCCGTTTTTCCGTCTATCTTGATAATAAAATGATTATATGGAACAGTTTGCTGAAATAAAATCACACTAATATTATAAATGCGTAAGTTTGCGTGAATGTTTGTATGTTTGTCACCGCCGAAGCTACTGAACGGAATGGGCTACAATTACATAATAGTTCTAGGCCTGGAATAAAACAAAGCTACTTTTATACCACAAATTAGTTCCCATGGGGAAAAAAACCTTGAAATCTTTCCATAAAAACCGCGGGCAGAAACTGGTGTTTTAATAATTACAAGAGGAATTTACTTTTCATAGTGCAGTTATTCTATGGTAGTTACACATTACAATCATCACTAGCTACGTTTGTGATTGATTTGAGATTGACAGTCCGTACGTACTTACGTATATAAGCCTAAACTAAAATACATAAATATCTGAGTCCAAATATCTAAATATCCTAGACAAGGACCCATTTCTCAACATAAAGTCAAATTAATCAAAATCCAAGTAATTAGAACCGTTGATTAATCTCGTGCTAAATAAGCTTTCGCGGAAGTTTTAAATCACTTTTATCTTAATAGATTCTGTAGTTTCTGAGATGGGAGGACGCTCGCTGAGTCGCAGTGGTTGGATACGGATGCAAAAATAGCTAGTTCACTTTATAAAATTTCAAATTGAACTTTTGCCAGAAGTCGTCGGCGTGTCCAAACTACTACTACTAACATACGTCAATGAGGCCACAGGACCAAATGCAAGTTTACCTACCTAATAGAGGAGAATAAAATAATACGTAACAAAGTTTTAAGATGGTTAATGTACGTAAAAGTAAGTATACACACAGAAAAATCTGGCTAGATGCGTGAATTTAACGTTGACAATTATTTCGCTTGAGTTTTGTTCATGAACTCTGATGTATTTTGTGGTTATGTGCTTATTCTATCCAATACAGAAAAGGATGAAAGGCTGACCTTTTTTCAACAACTATCTAAAGGATTTCGAGAAATTTGCTTTCATGTTGTAGAAAAATGAAGAAGGTGTAATTTAACTCTCTAGTTAAAAAATATCTAGATATCAGATATCTAGATAGTTAAGTGCGTACCTTCAAAGTATTTATTAAAAATTGAAAAGCAATTCTTTATATTTTTCAAAAGATAAAACAAAACTGGTCCCGGAAATGTAATCTTGATAAATAAACAAGTCTACATTATTTGCTAAAAGTACAAAAGAAAATAAAAAGTACAAATCATGTCATCATTGAATACAAATCAGAATAGTTAATTAATTTGGTCGCAAATAACCTCAGATCATCTTTTAACTCCCAAGGGTATTTTCATCGTGTTTTATTTATTAAAATTACCTTTGCAGACCTGAGCAGCATTCATTTTATTCAACACATTCACTGCCCTGTGACTCGAAGGGCCGCGCCGCGCCACCGCCCCGCCACGCCGCCGCCACACGGAACCGTAGATAGGCATTTGCGTCAAAGGCAATAAAAGTGTTAGAACTTTTTAAACTTAAACAATAAAATTAAATCTCCTCGCATAAAAATATTAGTCTTTTATAAAGTTAACTCAAAAGAAGAAGGAGTTTATTCACTGCTGTAAATAATTTACGCGATCAAAGTCACAGGCTACAAATACAGCCATAAACAAGTTGCAACATATCGCATGGACGTGAAAAAACACCGACGTAAAAGTAAACTGTGACCCTTGCGTGTAAGATGACAGCCGATATTATAATATATCGTTTGACATAAACCGGGCATGGCCTTTCACGGGTTAAAATGTCAGTTCACCATTAAAATAATATTATAGGCTATTTTCAAAAAAAGGTTATCTAAGACTGTACTGTAAAAGTATTAAAACTTTTGACAAAAAGACCATGTTTTTTTTATTACCAGTTGTTAAGGTGGTATTTATTCAGTGTGTTTTTAAAATACATGCAATGGTTTGTGCAGGCACTGGACTTTTATTGGGGATTTTTGGAGTAAATTGAAAGTGATACAGTACCAAAAATACTTTAGCATTCATACGATAAATTCTGTTATCACTTGAGTTACTGCTTTTTCGAAATAGCAATAAATTGTAACTGCCATTATGAAAAGATTTGCGGGTATTTAAAAGGTGGATCTATTTAGATTAAGCTATGTACTGGTGAAATTTGTTTATTTTTTTTTTGTTTGTTTATTTTAACCTATCAATGATTATAAAAACTACATCAATAATATAACTCTAATTCTAGTGTTTGTACAAGCTGCAAATATTTGTTTGGGGTGTTCTTGATGTTTTCTATTTACCTATAGTAAAAACAACATCTATCTATGAAGTATAATGTTTTAAGTATATCAATTATCTTGAATCCATAACACAAGCTCTGCTTAGCTTGGGGCTATATGACGCTGTGTAAATCAGGTTCAGCGTTATTGAAAAAAAACTAGTCTACAAACCGAAGCGACTGAAATCAAAAATATCACTTTATTTCCGTGTCAGTGTTTAATTATTAAGAATTTGACCTTTTCTAAGTATACATTTATTGTATTTATGGAAATAAAGAGTTTTTGACTTTGACTAGATTCTGCTCTTTTCCCTCCACTTACGAGTAGATCTGATGGGATCGTAAGACAGAAATAATCAACTTTAACCCGCGACTTCGAAAACTTTGTTCCTGAATACTGAAAGCAGTCGAGGTCTTCTAATTTGTGGTACTTTTTTCAAAGGGTTTATTTATTTAAACCAACTCTGGATAACTCTTAGGTTAAGGTTATTATCGGCGACATCTTACAGCCTAAAATTAAAGGTTTCTGGTTCGATTCCCACCGCGGGGAAAATGTTTGTATGATCTGCAGGTGTTCGTTCCTGATCTGGGTGTATAAAATTCTTACTTATACCAGGTGCCAAATAACGTGGCAATAGAGGACATTCACTTGTCTCCTTTACGAAATCATAAAAGGGCACAACTTAAAATTTGGATTTTTTTAAGGATATACAAGTCTTTGGAATCTTATTATTAATACACATAAACTTGTAGACCTATGTTATTTTGAATTTATAAACGTTTTTGATACCTAAATTCTTATGTTACACACAATTTATAATTTTTTTTATGCATGTTAATGTAATTTGGTACCCTTAACCATAATATTATTGTAGGAATCGCGGCTAGCTCTTCCCGGGTTGCTAATATAAAAGTCGAGTATATGAAACAATAACTGTATTGTAGAGGTATAATACTACGACTAATAGTGATGTAAATGAGTGCGATTGAAATGGCTGCTGCTGATGCACTGACCTCCATAGGCGCCCGGTCCGCGCTCGCGGCACGAGTAACCTACTTAGGTCAAACTGCTGATAATGTTAAATACATACCTACGTGATCGATGTATCGAAAAATTATTCATTAATTAATTAAAATATCACCGGTTTCAATTCACTCTGGTATTTTAGAAAATTCAAATACGTAAATTCATTGTAAAAGTTTAATGTCAGTAGTTAATTCCCGATTTCGAACTTTATTGGGTTGTGTTATTTGAATATTGCTTCCTAATACGCTTCTATTACGATACTCTAGCGACACCGGTATCGCTTTAGGTTTGTATGGAAAGCGACAGAATAGCGATAATTTTACTTTTACTGTGGAGGAGGAGGTGAACGACCTGTATTGCCACCATTTCTGGCACTTAGTATATAGGTAGGTACATCTTTGTACAAATGCTCTGCGTACTTCGCGGCTACATGATGCTATGTGAAACTATCCTGAATTATTTAATCATTTATTTTATTTTTACCCACAACATTAAACCTCACTCGAAAGTCAGTTCTATAAATCAGGTAATAAAGCTTGTTTCGGAAGGCTTATTCCCTACGACTCTATTGTTTTCAATAAAATTTGGTTCATACATTGGTTCCCAACGGGTCCACGACATTTTAAAATAAATAATATTTCCTTTCCCAGCGCGTCCGTGAGATTGTTTGGTCAGCAATAAAGGCTTTGATATGATAGGGCAAATATTTGTTTCTTCATGAAATAAGCCGCCAAGTGCGAGTCGACTCGCACACGAAGGGTTCGAACCGTAAAAAACAGGCAACTTTTACAAAGACCATCAAAATTGCACTTGTTCCGAGACTCCTTTAATTTTTTAATTTTATTATATTTGTCGTTATTACAGTTTAAGTGTTACTTATTTATAGAAAGTTTCATGTGCCTATCTATTGTAGTTCAAGAGTTACAGCCATGACAAATTAAGAGCAAAAATAGTCCAAATAATCACGTTTATTGTATGGGAGCGCTTTAATTTTGATATTTATCTTATTTTATTATTTGTTGTTTTATTATAGCGGCAGGAGAAATACACATTCTCTGAATATTTTAACTGTCTACATTTCACGGTTCATGAGATAGAGCCACGTGACAACAACAATCAACAGTCTAAAATAAAAGAAATGTAACGCAACAACATCATCAACGTACTTGAAAATGTTGCCAAGGCTTTTTTAATGGTTAAGAGCATCGATGATGCATATCGACTTTTGTTTTTATATGTCACCAATGATATTTATTTTTAAATCTTTATTAACTACTTGTCGGCTTCGGTTTTGTTTACTTTTGTTGCTTTTGTTTCGGTTGATGATATTTGTCATAATACTCAGTTTGTTTCCGGAGCGTGTATAACAATACTAGTTGAAATCGGGGTTTTTTTTCGATTGACCGTTCAAGGTTTTGTGCCACGCCTCCACTAAATTGGTGGTACGGTGTCGTTTGTTCTCACAATTCCAAACACTGGTTAGTATGGAAGGATTGTTAAGCCAAAAACCAACAAAGTAGTCATTGAACAATGTAATTTTTTTATTGTCTGGGGCTATTTTCGTCATGGCTAACCCTCCATCTTCGACATCCTCCAATGGCAAATAAGCCAAAGCAGCACATCTGCTCACGTGATCTTTTTCTTCTATTGCAGAAATATCAAGTTTTACTGCCTTTTTCGTAAGTGCCTGCTTAAAATGAAAATTACAGCCCTTATTTTCAGTATCCGGTAAGCATGTCTGAATGGCATTGATTACTGCCAATTCTAAATCCACAATGACTTTGCGTGGTGTCCAACCTTGCAGATATTGCTTGATTGAATTCAATAATATCTCATATGTCCTCTGCAATGTATTTGCTAAAAGCGCAAATAGAACAGGCATTATATTTGTTTCTTTCTCGGAGCTTCCAACGTCAGCGTGCATCGAGTATAGTTGGGAGAATGGTGACGAACAACTGTGAAATGTGCCGTCCACGAGAAAGACCTCTCTCTCATGAATTATTTTTCTACTGTTTATTGACGAGAAATGTATTATACGTTCCTCATCATTGTGGTTAAACAACACGAAGTCCCTGAATTCTGCAGGAATTTCCACGTCTTGTATATGCTTGAATAATGTTATATTTAATGTTGTAAAAGTGGAAATGTCATCCACCAGGTCATACTGCATACACACAAATATTCTTTTACTGCCTCTTGATAGACCTTGGTGATGGACATATGACTGCTACTAACATTCTTGTGATAAGATTTCTTGAACACCTGCAGCATGCACATGCAGCGTGTGGGTTTTTAGGTGGACAAGTGTGACCTTGTGGCCACGCTAGGTACAGCAGCGCAAGCGCCATCTTGATTTGCACTCATATTTTGTAGACACAAAAAACACTTTACCGTAAACCTGAACGCTGCAAGGGAGCAAGGTCTACTGATAATAAATAATATCTCTTGTGCATCCCTGCATGCTGTCTATATCGCTCAAACCTGTAGTTTATTTCGCTCTTATGACATGAAGACTCACTAACTAATGAAATACCCTTTTATATTGTTTTTACTGACTGTACCATTAGTTAAATCTCATGGACCCATTGGGAATTCATTTATGAATATTTAAAATAATAGTAATAATTTTCATGGACCCATTGGAAAATAAAGAACAATAGACTCATGGACCTCTGGGAATAAGCCTTTCGGAACATTATCCGTGGATTCCTGTAATCAAGTCTACATGCATGGGCGTGGCTATTAGCGGGTTATTTTTGTTCGCTCGATTTGCATACCGTACATACTGACTAATATGACGTGTTATTAAGTTTAACTTTGTGGTGAAAGAAATTTCGTCGTCCACTTGAAATGGGTTTTGTTTGATCGATACGTAATCTTTGGTATGATAGTTTCTTAACAGTCTTTAAAAAGCGGCACAATTCAACTAAAAATGTTAAAGTACTTTTTGTTTGGTTTGAAGATTTTTTGTTAAGTGAAGATATTTTTTTTGTGAAGACGGTAAATAAAAGTTCTCAGACCTAAACAAAATGTATATCTAATAAAAAAATATTACCAGCAGGAAATCGAACCCGCAACTTGTGTTGTGTCATAAACCGACATTTAGCCATTGTACCATTCTTAAAGATGAGATGACGCTATACTTTACTTGAAGCAAAGTTAAGAAAATGTTTGTCTTTACCAACTCACGGCACAAAAGAGACCTCAACCTTATAGTCCCTGACAATGTAGAGCTTACCTCGCCTATCACGTAAGAACGAGGAGCTTTGTGATTTAATGCTTCGCAAATTGCCCGTTAAGTCCTGCGATTACAGCTCTTTTCAGGTTGACAGGTAGTTATTGCAAATTGGAAGGATGTGATTTTGTGTTGGACAATTCCTTGTTAATTTTGTTTTATAAAAGCTCTAGCAAACTCGTAAAGTCTTACGTGTTTGGTGTTATTGAACACTCGTATTCAATAACAATACTTATACATATAAGTAGCAAGCAATACTGTGCTAAGCAAGGCATTTTTCACTGCGCTCGTCATGGTAGGCCATTTCATTAATACCTAGGTACTACATATAAATATGTGCTGTTCATTCAGAAACAACACGCAAGCGACACTATACTATGCGAACGCCCTGCGTCGATTACAGATCTGTGATTGGTCCGTTTCTGTTGCTAAGTTCTCTTTAATGTTTGGAAGATTTGCGGATGACATAAATATAACCTTAAAATGCACAAACATAATAAAACAATTTTGTTTCCATAGAAACTGTAAGCAAACAAAATTTTAAAGCAAAGCAAAACTTACAAAACATATTAACCAATCATAACCATCGTTACAAATCACTCATCGCCTTGTACGCTATGAGTCCTCATAGTATGGTTCTTGAATACGGGTATAAAGGCCGTTGTCTAGAACGGAGTTTGTTAAATCGGGAATAAAACCGACACAGTCTTTTTTTCATAGATCGTATTTTGATATTTGTTTCCGAGTAGAGGGAGTTAATTTGGAATTTCGAATGACGTTTAGAATCTTAACGTCCATTCCCTATTGGCGCGGATCAATTTATTTTCATCTTTATGTCATTTGAAATTCTAAACTATCACGATCTAGTCTAAAACTACACACAATAAATTGATAAGTCTTAAATAGCTATGAGATTCATAAAATGTATCATTGTAATCATGTTAATGTTGTGTATTAATTTCAACTTCGTTTTTTCATTGAGATCGTCATACACTGTAGGTATACGTTAAGCATTTATTTTTATTTATTTAGGAAACATACAGTTTTTATTAACAAAACAAAAATACTTAATAACACTTAAACCAGCCAAGTTTCCAACATTTTTTTTTATATTGGATATTTTTATCTTGTTTGGAAATATTCCTATGAAGTTCCAGACGCTATAAAAGATCTAATTCAGCTACAAAAAGCCTTTACTACATAAACACAACAAGCTGTAAACTAACTTAATTATGTTACCTTCCTTCATATTATGTTATTATTGAGCACTTACACGTATTGTCAGAGAAAAATAAAACCGCGTAAATACGCATTTCCTACGTAAAAAGTATACGAAAATGGTATAAAAATACATCATAAACGTGAATCTTGAATACCAAATTAAATTAAACTTTATGTCGAAGGAATAGGGTACTGAATGCGAGGAGGGTGGGTTATGGTGTTCGGTAAAATGATCCAAACACACAAATTGTCTTTATGAGTGCTATTTCCAACATTCATTGTGTTTTTGTTTACCACAGAAGGGAAAAATCAAAGGACCCAGTTAAAGTTGGTGGCTCGGTGGATATCGCTTTTAAATATCGCAGACATCTTTTTCCACGTAAATAAGTTAACGGCACGCGCAGGACCAAAATTAAGAAAACTGAATTTTCACATAGTGTCTGTCCCCTATTTTTACCTACGGAGGAGGAAAAAATGAAAAATGTATGAAATTTAGCACTGCCCTAACTCCTCCTGCCTAAGCTTACCTGTGCGTTTCATCCGAAACCCCGCAGGTCACGCACAAGAGCGATGCATCGCCAAACGCCATTTGTCAACTTCAAATTACTTATTAAAAGATAACCGTATTGTCCCGCTTCATCTTTTGGTTTTTGTAGCAGAAGTGAATCGGCTCTCGAACTCTAGAGTAACAAAAACCCTTTGATTTAATTTTTTTTTTTGTTTCAGGTAAATCTACCCACCTTAATGAGATACCTTACCCCTTGACTTTATAGCGGTAAGAATCTCGATTTTATACTTATATTACTCCTACTGAGTTTTAGACTTGTAACGAAGGTGTAGGCTCTTGCAAGGGATGTCTGCCTCAGGATAGCAAAAAATCAGGTGATTATTCTCAAAATAATAGACGCGTGGTTCTGACACGCTCTTGTCTTGATCTGACACAGCATCACCATTTTGTCACCTAAGCTCTAACTAGCTTCACACCATTCCATCATAATTCACTGCACGTTTTCGCACCACACCGCGTGCCGTCAATAGCCTGCACTGTGATTCATTGTGATAAATTCACGGAAAAATTTTCAACTATTGTCTGTAATCGTTTTGTTTTATTGGCGAAGTTTTTTTACAAATTTAACATTGTAAGCTGTTAATGTACGCACTGTATGACCTAATGATGGAGTCGCTAGATGAGCTGAAGAAGATGCTGGACGGCCTCGCATCAGCCTCCCGATGTATCGGTGTGGGCATGAATTTGGATAAAACCAAATTTACGATAAATGGCCACATTGATCCAAGACCGGTGGTCGTACGTGGCCATCTTCTCGACGATGTTTCCGGTACACTTACCTTGGGCAGATTCTGCAGTTGGGTAAAAACAACTTCGAGAAGGAAGCCAAGAAGAAGATCCAGGCTGGGCAGTGTTTTGAAAACTATGTCGAGTCTTCTCGTCGTCCATACCGCAATGCTTAAAACCAAAGTTTTCAATCAGTGCGTCCTACTCGTCATGACCTACGGAGCTGATACGTGGACACTCACAGTAGGGTTTATCCACCAGTTCAAAGTCATTCGTAGCTAAATGTTCTTGAGTGGAGGCCAGGGTGTCCTACACCTTGTTTGCTGAGTGCAAACGAGGTGTAGGACACCCTGGCCAGGTGGGATGACAATCTGCAAAAGACTGAACGCAGATGCTGGATGCGGCAAGCTGAAGACAGGGCGCTATGACACTTTTCATTCATGTGTAGAAATAAAAGATTTTACGACCAACTTACAATTCCGACAACTTTCAAGTCTCTAGCTAAAAATACAAAAGAAACTGTAACAACTTTTTCTAACTTTTCATATGTATAACTTTAGCCGTGTACCATTTTCTATTAAAGTGTAAAGTAATTATATTCAAGGTTTTTAATTTCTTACGTCTGAAATGCAGAGAATACCTATTCAAAGGTCACATTGCTGCACTGAACAATCTGTCTTAGCGGCTGAGGATAAGGTATAAGTTTGCGCGTGGCGCCCTGCACACCCTGGAAATACTTAGAAGAGACTATAATTTCGGTTTGACATGAACAGGAACAATGTGTACCGGATAATATTACAATAAACGATATTTATTCGAGACGCATTTTCTTTTCTTATTCATAAATCGTATAGGAGTAGACATATTTCTTCCACTAGTTTCCTACTAATAGGAGTTATAAAATGTATCTACGTAAGTTGCAAGTTTTTGTAGGAACCTACGTCTTTTATAAAGCTCTTATAAAAATGATTGTTTATTTATGGTCACACACAATCAAGTATAATACAGCTTCACTGCACAAGCACAAAACTCTGCACAAAATAAGACATCAAAACACAATAAATTATTGTTAATGTGTTTTTTACTGTGAACATGTTTATCTCAAAAATACCACTTCATCGTCCATTACTTCGACTGACGAGGGTAGTGCGGATAGGAACGGACTCAGAATGTCGAGGGGTCAAGGAGGATAGCGATAAGACAAGCATAATACGATAATTATGTCCGATTGGTGATAGGAAGCAATTAATTTCGAAAGAAAACAAATAAGCTTCAGGTGTTTCTTGTTTATCCAAAAGTAATGTTACGTTGAACGAAAAGTTGTTTATCCAAAACTTATTTGCAGTAGGATAACTCATATTCATTAAAAAACACGTTCACGGTGCTCATTCCAACTAATATAAACTGAGGTCGATACGTTTTACTTATTATTTTGTAAATAATATTTTTTTTTATAATTTACTGTTTACTTTCTTTGTAGTGCTGTACCCGATTTACCTAGTTTGATAAAACTTATAAAACTCAAATGTAAAACTGTCCAAAAATAGCTTCCGCTGTATACGAAAGTATTCATACCTACATATCTACTCACATTTCAAGGTCAAAATAAGTGTATGCTAGTTCCAAATATGTAATTACACTACAAAGCTCAAGTTTTCATAGCTTATTAACTGAAGACTGCTCCACATTCAACGACCTAGCTCCATCCCTGTACGTGCTATTAGTGTAAAGCACACATACATCACTATAGTAACTGGCGACGTCAGGTGACTCCTATTTATTTTTTGGTTCTGTCGTCGCCGTGACCAGTGTTTACTCGCCTCTAGGGCGGGCGAGAGGAAAATATCGAGGACTGACGGTTTGAAAGTTTGAAAGAGTTTTTTGTACAAATGTCTTCATTAAAATCCAGTTCAAATGTCCTTTTATAACCCGTTAATGCAAAAAAGTTGTAATGTTTGTGACTACGTTTGATCCTAAACGGATTTGCTGAATATGAGTAAGTAAATCGTCGATGTTTTCGTAAATTTTAAAAATTTGCTTGAAACTAAATTCCTGAATTAACTCTATATGGCAGTCTCATTAAAAATATTAAAATGGTAATCAAAAAGTACGACGAGGACGGGATTTTCACGACGCCACAGAATAATACAACACTTATTAGAGCTTAGCTACAGATCCAATAACTGTTAGTAAGGCACTAAAACGCTAGGACTTAAAATTATATTCCGAGATTTAATCGGATTAGGTCGGTAAGTTCACATTTTCATTTAATGTAAGGTTAATGCTAATAATTGCACAATTCTTTTTCATTTTGGTGTTATTAAAATGAAGACTTCTGGTTTATTTTTAACTACAAAGATCTTCGCCGTTTTTTGTGTAAAAAGTAGATAGCCTTTATGATATTCTGTGTCTAAGTAGAACTTTCTAGGTTGAGTTTCAACTCCATGCGTTTAGTAGTTTCAGCGATCGACCCAAACATCTTCACATACGTCGTCTTTACTTATACTAGGAAAAGGTGGAAGTACTAAATCAAGTTTTGCTAGAACCAAGTCATGGGCTTTTTTGGCGTTGTGTCTTTATGTGGCACTCATGTCATAGCATAACCGTGTGTCTGACGTTATTTCAATTGTATTGTATTGCATTTAATTCAGATAATTAAATATTACACTACACAATAACAAATAAAATAGAATAGAATAGAGCAATATAACCTGAATATTATATTACAGCTAAAACAATTTGCCGAAATTGTGTATCACTGAATTGGACAATATTGAAAACAAACAATATAAACTCACTTCAAAGCGACTCTGAAATTATAATTTAGCAAAAATTAGATATGATTTTGTATGTTTGTAGAAGATTGCCGAACAAACTCTCTAATTAGATATTTAATCACCACCACTCTCGCTCGGAAACTGTGACTACGCTGCTCAAAAACAGTGAAAAAAAATCGGTTTTGCGCACAAGTGGAATAATAGTAAATTATGGTACAAGTATGTAATGTTGGTGATTACCGCTGGGTCTTAAGAGAGCCGAGGACGGTAATCATCAATACACACGTGTATCATACGACGTTTTTCAACACACTTGTGAATAAAATAACAGTAAAAACTCATTTTATTTAGTAGATAATAGATATTTTTCCTTGGAGTTTTCAGGTTTCTTAACGTTAAGGGCTTCACATCTTATATCGGGCGGTGTACAACATAAATCATTTTCTTCGTAACTAGTACTTGTAGACATTTTAATTAATAAATAACTATGATTTCAACAGTAAAACGAGTTGTGAAAAATGTTTCGCAAAATTAATCAGTTTTCCTATGCGCGCGCATTGCGATCAGCCACAGACTAAAGGGATGAGGTTTTTTTTTATTTTCGGCACATAGGGTTTGCGCCTATTCTGCCACGTACAAAATGGGGAATTTAGTTTTCTTTTATTACAGAGAAAACAAAAGTTATATCTGAGTGAAAGTTTTATTTATTAAACACGTACGAGTTAAAATTATCTATTTAAATAAGAAGTTGCATGAAATGAGCAAACAATAGGAACATTAATTTATTGGTTCTATTGAACGCGATCTTTTATTTAATAAAAACTTGTTTTTGAACAAAGCACCTCAACCAATAAAATTAAAAAAAATCTATAACTCACTAGTGAGTTATAGCAATGAAAAAGTCACAGTTAGATAACAGGTGTCATTATGTACCTAATTGCGGTGAAATTAGAGCCACTTTATGAGCAAGTGTGTTGAAAAGAATATTATTCAACATGTGAAAAAAAGTTATTTGAATTCAGAATTCTGTAGGTACTAAATTTCGACGGTGTAATATTATGTCATTGATACTCTATGGTCGGCGCCGAAAAAAATAATAAACTACGCGATCTGCACCAGGGGAGGTAAACTTTCTCATTGAAGGCATCGCCATTTTTATTGTGTACCTTGACAACTTATATTGTATGCATTTATTTGAAACCTATTCAAATTCTTGAAACAATTTCAAACAAAAACGGGGAAAGATTGTCATTTAAACCTCGACGTGTGCTCTAAAAATCGTAAGTTCAGTGACATACTTATTACAGTAAAACGAAAAGGGAAGGCGACACCGTGAGAGCAGACGAGAAAAATACTCAATTTACTTCAGGTTTGAGTTTCAAGGTATTAAGTATTTGATTTCACTATTCTGTTGTTCATTAATGTATGTTTATCGTCTTAAATTTCGTCACTTTTTTTTTTTTTTCGAAAGGACTACAATGCTGTTGACCGCAGATGGCCATGACAGCGTTACCGGACTTTTGGCGGGCGCAGAAGGCGCCTCGCCGGTAAAGTTATGATGGGGCAACACGCACAAGGGCCACCACTTAGGTGCGAGCCTCGGCTTGGGCTGTCGCCAAATGCTACAAGAGGGAATGGAGGTTTCGCCAAGGTGCACGAATGCACCTATGGGCGGAAGCGGGGAATTCTACGACCCCGCATCCGGCGGGGTCGGTTTTTGGTCGGGTGTGTAGTGTGCGGAAGCGAATCGGTATCTGTTGCCGTCACCTCCGGGTTAGCGGCGGTGATTGGGTCAACGGGGTCACCGAGAACGTGTCTCGGTCTACGGAGGAGAGGTTAAATTTCGTCACTCAATAAATTTTACATTTTTATATTGATTGTCCAGCATTATTTATTAATATATTTTTTTATTTATTTGTGACTGTTAATACAACGATTATATCGGCTATTTATCGCTTAACTTTATTTCTCAACCCCTATGTAGAGAATGCCATCTTAATATTTTAAGTTTTTGTTTTTTCTCGTGTGATTTGGTTATGGTTTTGAAAGCTCATCAAACCCATACGTTGACATTTCCTCCCGCTGTGTCCACGCGCTGCATCCGCATAAATGGAACCTTTCGCAGAACTCGCAAATGAGGGCTCCCGAAAGCTTAATTACTAAGTGCACGCGCTCTGCATCCAAGGAGGAATTTTGTTTCTTGCAAACGACCCGTTGCGTTGATCCAGCTATTGGTTTTAAAAAGGTTTTAAACATTGAGTTCTGCTTAAACAACTTCGAACAAATCTTGGGAATCGTTTTCGTAAGTTTGGTTTTTGTTAAACATGTCGGGCTATAATTAAATCTAATTTATCTAATCTTATATTATTTGCTCTAATTTGAAATTTTATTTGATTGTGTGTATGTGTAATATGGATTATTATCTGAAATAAATGAATACAATACAATATTAGTACAATATTAGTGACAGAAAATAAATCTACTGAAGTCATTTACATATTTGTCGAGTAAGTGACTTCTGAATGCCTTGGATCTGTTGCAAGCCTACAGTTGGCTCATTGTGAAGTAAGAAGTTTATTTATATTGATGCAACAATAAAGATTTACTTCAAAGTTTTCGATAAAGCTGATTGAAAAATAGATTATTTAATAATTCAATTATAAGTAATTTATGGACGGATTCTACTCCTAAACGTTTCCAATAGAAAGGTTTAAATAATTTTCAACAACGTGAAGAACCTTCCCCATTGCTTGTCGTGGTATCACGTGTATCGTAGGTAATAAACAGTCGTGTATTCCGGGACACAACGTAAGATCTGGGATCAATTATCGAAGGCAATCTGACAGCCGGGCTGGTTAGCTTTGTAATCTAGATGGATTGAATTATTTCACGGGTGGGAATTATTCACTGGTGGCATATGTTCAGGCCGCCTTCTAGGGAAAGTGCAGGCTAAGTTTACTTCTGTAATTTAGTGTTGATAATCGCAAAATGTGAAACAAAGGTGTGCAATTACTTATTACGGTTGCCAAATTAATAACACATAGTAAATCTTAACAGAGACAGCTCAGAACTGAGATGCCTGAAGAAGACATGAGCATAGATCTATTTGAGTGCCAGAGCCACAGGAGACATAAGTGTTTTTTGACAATCAATGGTGCCGATTCAGATGTGACATAAAGAAAACTAATCTGTTATGTGACAGTACTTAAAATTATGCCGTCACTTAAATATATCTCGATCTTTATGCTGTGTATAAAGGATTGTATAAGTGCTGTAAAATTAGTTTGACTTAGCTATGTGATATCTGAACCGGCCGGCCCGTCAATATAATTTGATGTTGAGCTCCTGTCAGTCTCTTCTAAAGAAACAAAAGTCGACGCGATGGTCTTCATTTGACATAACACCCAGAACCCAGTGACCACGTGTGCTTTACTCTCACTTGGGAGCTTTATGAATCTTGTCTCTACGAACAAAAGGTTAAATTGATTTCCAAGATTGAGGTCCGTTATCCACAAACTAAGTACCTATCGTTAGAAATAACAGCTCTATCCAGAATCAATGAAAGGCGGGCGACCTCATCAATCGCAATGTTGACCGTCACGTCGAAGGCAAATTTTCCAACGCCTGTTTCCGTGACGTCACAGACCAAACATAAATTAGCTCGGCCTCTGTGACGACTGCTCAGATTTACTAACGCTGTACAGCTAGCCCGTATTCTGTGTAAGGCGTCGACTGCACTGCAGGTGCCTGCCTAGGTTAGCGCGTAGCTTACCGCTTATAAAAACTTATTTTGACTGGCCGCACAGGAGGCCGTCAAAATTATTTCATACGTATTTGTTTACGCTAGACACCTTTAGAGGGAAAAAAACAGATACAGAACAGGAGAAACAAATACAGAAACATTTGCACGACAGCGGCCTCATCGTTAAGTAAAAACTGATCTCTCTTAGGCAACTTTTATATAGGAGAAAAATTAAAAAACTATTGATAAATCTATGATGCACGAACAAACCTTAGTTCAGAATAATAACGAGGTACCTCGTGAGCAAGCAAAAGCTAGTATATAGTATAAATAAAACGAACATATTGCGAACGAAGGAGAAAAATAATACGTAACATATTATTGTGATGATAACACAAGCGAAAACAAAATACGCGAAAGCGCAACATGGGGAAAATAGCATATATCAGGACCCTCTTGCTTTAATGGTTTTAGTTTGATATTAATGCCATAACCCAGTTAAGGGGTCCTTAACTGAAATGTTTTGGGGTCGTAAAGACGCGTTTTTTTTAAAGGCGTTAGTAATATGCATTATGGAAAACAAATAGACGTCATTCAAGGAATATATGTACATACCACTCCTTGGTATTGGTATAAAGCCATTCATATTTATTTTCTCTGTACCCTCTGAACTCGATGAATTTCTACTTGGAAAACACAGTCACAAATATTAAACCTGACAGGGAGTAAAATACCACGGCTTTGAATTACAAGGTATTTCAGGTCCTTATTTGGAATTGCCAGTTTTTCAGGAACTCGCTTCTATAGAAAAGGTTTTATGTCAGAGATTATCCGCTATTGATGGCGGTTAATGTGGCCAAGAAAATACGAGGAGATTTTTGTCTTTTTAGAAAAGTTTCGGTAAAATAAATCAGACTTTGAAATGTTTATTATTTTAAAGCGTATCATTTTTCTTTGTATCATATCCTTACATATGAAATTGGCGTTTTTCGTACTGGCCACTTTAATCACAAATTTCTCCTCTTTGGTAAGGAATTCCAAATTCAAATTTGTACAGCTATAGACTCATGTATTTGTGCTTCGATGATCGTCATTCATTTGTTTTTTTTCTTCTGTTTTTTTCTGTTTGCGTCACTCATTTTACAAAATGGAAAACTTAAAATATCGCATTATTTACGAGTACGAGTTCCGCCGTGGCACTAGTGCTGCGGAAACAACTCGAAGGGTGAATGATGTGTATGGCGGTCGTGTTGCAAAAGAAAACACCGTTCGTTTTTGGTTCCAACGTTTTCGTTCTGGAAATTTTGACCTGCAGAACAAGCCCCGTCGACGGCCTGAGACTCAAGTTGATAATGAAGAGTTGAAGGCTATTGTGGAAGCGGATCCATCGCAAACCACGTCCGAGTTAGCTGCAGGCTGCGATGTTAGTGATAAAACTGTTTTAATTCACTTGAAGCAAATTGGGAAGATTAAAAAGCTTGAAAGGTGGGTACCTCACGAATTGACTGAAGCAAACCGGCAAACGCGCGTCGACTGCTGCGTTACATTACTAAACCGGCACAATAATGAAGGTATTTTAAACCGAATCATTACCTGTGATGAAAAATGGGTTCTTTACGATAATCGGAAGCGCTCAGCGCAATGGTTGGATCCTGGCCAGCCAGCCAAATCCTGCCCCAAGCGAAAATTAACCCCAAAAAAGTTACAGTTAAGTTTAAGTTAAGCGTTTGGTGGACTAGTGCCGGTATTGTTCATTACAGTTTTCTCAAATCTGGCCAGACTATTACGGCTGATGTCTATTGTCAGCAATTGCAAACCATGATGGAAAAGCTAGCGGCTAAACAACCTAGGCTGGTCAATCGCTCCACGCCACTGCTGCTTCACGACAACGCTAGACCACACACTGCGCAACAGACGGCTACTAAATTAGAAGAGCTTCAATTGGAAAGTCTAAGACATCCTCCGTACTCCCCGGACCTTGCTCCAACAGATTACCATTTTTTTCGAAATTTGGATAACTTCTTGCAAGGGAAAAAATTCAACTCCGATGGGGCAGTCCAAATCGCCTTCAAAGATTTTATTGATTCCCGTCCGACTGGTTTTTTTAGTAAAGGGATCAATGAACTACCTATAAGATGGCAAAAGTGCATAGAAAATAATGGTTCATACTTTGATTAATTAAATATATTATATTAAAAAATATTCGACTTTTTGTTCCTCCCATACAAAACGCCAATTTCATATGTAAGGACCTAATATATTTATTGCATACACATACATTATTACCATGAAATATACACACATGACATTATTTATTTTGATCTGCGAAAGACTGCAAACAGATGGCACATGCGGCAAGCTGAAGATAGGGTGCTATGGCGCTCATTAGGGGAGGCCTATGTCCAGCAGTGGACTGAGATAGGTTGATGATGATGATGGCAATACATTATTACATAATTTTAACTTAGGTGTAATAATTAGCTTAGACGAAAGTAGACGTACCCTGCCTGTTCTTTTACCAAGTACAGAGCAAACGAGACCATAAGATAGACACACCGTGTGCTCCAAACGCCTTGCATGGAAGCATCGCGTCGTCAGCCCTTACATTTTGTAGGGCAACTAGTTATGCAAGCAATACATAATGGTCCGTACTCACGCTGGCTGAGGCTCAACGAATCATAGGGAGCCTAAACTAGGTTAGGCTTATCCCAACCTTTTAAGTAAACCTCATTTGAGATGGTTCAGACAACATGGAAGAAGCACATTACATTTACTGCGACGTTTTGGTCCAAGTCACAAACGTCCTTTGTGATGACAGATAAAATACTTAACCTATGTACAAGCCTAAGCTCGTTTTGACTCGGCCATGTAGACGAGCAATGACACAATCGTTCCTTCCTGACTTAAGACGACAGACGCATAGATGTAGCAACATTAAACACCTGATCATATCTAGCAACTAATTCGATATTATCAAAATCGAGAGAAGCCAACGAGGCTTGTGCCCATCTCCTCACTCGGGTGCAGCGCACATCGTTAGCGCCGATGACCACCTGCCACAGCCAGCTTTTTGACTGGATAAACTTATTTACAGCTTTTCCTACAGCGTTGAGTTTATGTACCTATCTAATCTAGTCTTGATGGTAGAGGTAGTTAACCTCTCAGAAACAAAACCCATATTATATAAATGAATCCCTATTTCCCTTGGTCACGGCATCACGCGTGAACGGCTGGACCGATTTCGCTAATTATTTTTTGTTGTGTTTTTTATTGTTAGAAGGTTCCTAAGAGAGAAAAAATTATGAAAGTTGCGCGGAAAATTAGAAAATTTTAATACTCATAGTTAAGACAGGACAACGTCTGTCGGTTCAGCTAGTTATATAAATAAAAATCAGCCCCATATGGGACACTTGATCCTTTAGCGGTTAAGTTGGAGTTTTGGGTAATATAAATTTAGTCAATACATTTTCACACAGAGTCATGGGGGCAAAAGCTTGACTCTACCTGCAAATTTATCGTTCATGTTTTTGTATTTACTATATATACTGTCTTTACTATTGTGGGTTGGTTGTAATAAAAGAGTTTGTTTTCACTTTACTGCGTCTATTCAATATACGAGACACGAGTACATAAAATTAATGTTAACGATATCTTTAATCCTTATTTTTGGATATGTATGATACTGCAGAGGGTTGAGGAGTGACTAGTTAAACTCGGCTTAGCTACTGAAAAAGCTTACTTCACAAAACGCGGTTGCGCCGCGTACTTTATGCTAAACTGTGTCACTACATCAATCCTCCCCTTTTTTCAAAAATTTTATACAATAAAAATTTTTCATCCTTAAAGGTTCAATTTAAAACTTTACAATTCAAAATCTCTAATAAGTTACACAAGTTCATGCCTACACGAACAAATTTGCTGACAACAACAATGCGCTCATGTTTCGAAGTCGCATTCCTAAGTAGGTAGTTACAATAATATCAAGGTTTATTTGAATGAATACAAAAAGTACAGTCAACCTGTAATTCTACATACAATGTTTTTGAAAAAAAATATTATTATACATTTATAACATTTAATCTTTTAATAAAGCTGTAAACAGTGAACAATAAAATATAAAAGTAAACTTAAAAATGTTTCATTATATAAACTTAAAAATTCTGGATTCCCTAACATTAAGGTAGTTATCCCCTGCCATAAAAAAAATTAACTTTAGCAACAATATTGCTAAAACCTCCTTTGGGACAACGCCTGTCTGTACACCGTACGTAGGTGTACAATCTACTTACGCAGAAGTATTAACCTTACGCCACTGTAATAAAAAATAATCCAGTCTTAAGCATATACAGGTTTACACGGTTACATTAAAATACATTTTTTAAAAATAACACTTACTTATACACTTATAATTTTGACACTCTGTGGTGCCGGTTGCGATACACTCGGCACTGTGTTTTGTAACTCTAAGTTATGGGGTGTTACTGTATATATTTGACGATGTACCCATTTCTTTAATCTTCCATAGCATCTTGTACATAAGAAATAAATTATCGAAATTATCAATATGACTGTTAAAACTGTAAAAAATATTTTAAAATGGTTCAACTGTTCTTCAATTATTGACACATCTGCACCTGATTGTGCTATAATAACTTGTTCTTTAACTTCTTTACTTTGATTTTTCCCCATGGTTATTATCATAACAAGATCTAAGAACCAACTGTGAATAAAGAACGATTTTCCTTCTACAAAATGTTTAATTTTTGCAACTACAGAAATTTTCGAAATAACATTTTACCTAATGTCAATGCTCTTACGACCTAATGTACTTACGAATTCGACGAGTAGTTCTGATCCTATTTATACCTAGTAATGACATTAATTCTTTAAACAAATTACTTTCAAATTGTCTACCTTGATCACTGGTAAGTTTTTCAGGACAACCAAAACGTGAAATCCATCCTTCATAAAATACTTTCGCAACTGTTTCTGCTGTAATATCTTTAGTTGGAATAGCTTCTGTCCATTTAGTACATCTATCAATCATAGTAACACAATATCTATAACCTTCAGAACTTGTTGGTAAAGGACCTACAATATCAATATGAACGTGCTGAAACCGATCTGTCGTCTGAAACTGGCCTAAATCCGAAACTGTATGTTTCAAGACTTTGGATCTTTGGCATCGTACACATGATTTTGACCATAAATTAATGTCTTTATTCATTCCTTTCCAAAAGTATCTATCTGTAATAAGTCTCCTTGTAGTTCTAATACCTGGATGACTTAAATTATGAATTGCGTCAAAAGCTACACGTCTAAACTGCTCTGTAAGGTAGGGTCTTACACGTTCTGCTGACGTTTCACAAACAACGGATGTCTCACTACCTGGTAACATAATACGTTTAAACTGTAACTTGTTATTGTTACTCGATTCGTTGAATAAATCTGTAAGCTGATCGTCTGTTTCCTGTGCTATAGCAAGTTCTGCAAAATCAACGACTGTTGGGCAATATATTGTTTCAATTCTAGAAAGACAGTCAGCTACTGAATTATCTTTACCTTTTACAAAACGAATTTCAGTAGTAAATTCGCTAATGAACATTATTTGTCTTGTCCTACGAGACGTTTCTTTATCTTTACTATTACCTACTTTACTAAATAAATAGGTCAAAGGCTTATGATCTGTCAATACTACTAATTGTCGCCCTTCAATTAAATGACGAAAGTGAATTATCGCTAAATAAATCGCTAATAGTTCTCTATCGTATGTACTATATTTTCTTTGGGCTTCAGTTAATCGTTTCGAGAAAAATCCTAACGGTTCCCATGACTTACCTTCTTGTTGCTGTAACGATGCGCCAACACTGGTATCACTAGCATCTGTCATGAGAATCAATGGGCTATCTATAGACGGGTGAGATAATTGAACTGCTTCTTGCAAACTTAACTTCGTTAGTTTGAATTCATCATCAGCCTTCACCGTCCAATTAATTACTGTTTTATCCTTTCGCTTAGAATTATGCAGATATTTATTCATCTCAGCTTGCTGATCCGCTGCATGTGGAATGTGTGATCTATAAAAATTTAACATACCCAAGTATCTTCTTAATTCTTCCACTGTGGTGGGCCTCGGGAAATCTACGATGGCCTTTACCTTGTGGTCCAAGGGTCTGATTCCTCTTGTTGATACCTCGTAACCTAGAAATTCAAGCTTTTCTTTACCAAAAACACATTTGGATATATTTATCGTTAAACCATATTCATCAAATCGTTTGAAAACTTCCTCTAAATGTTTTCTATGACTTTCAATATCATCACTAGCTACAATTACGTCATCTATGTATGCAAAAATAAAGTCTATTCCCTGTAGAACATTATTGTCCATAAACCGGTGGAAAGTTTGGGGACTGTTACGTAATCCGAAGGGTAATTTACAAAATTCTCATAATCCAAATGGGGTAATCACGGCTGTTTTCTCTATATCAGCTTCAGCTACTGGGATGCAGTTAAAAGCTCTGTTCACATCCAAAAAATTTGAGTCACTTCACTCCGCAGTAATGTTTTTTTACACTGACACAACCCACAATAAAGAAATAAAATCACGTCGGGGTCACCACTTTTGTATTTACTATATATACTGTCTTTACTATTGTGGGTTGGTTGTAATAAAAGAGTTTGTTTTCACTTTACTGCGTCTATTCAATATACGAGACACGAGTAGGTACATAAAATTAATGTTAACGATATCTTTAATCCTTATTTTTGGATATGTATGATACTGCAGAGGGTTGAGGAGTGACTAGTTAAACTCGGCTTAGCTACTGAAAAAGCTTACTTCACAAAACGCGGTTGCGCCGCGTACTTTATGCTAAACTGTGTCACTACAATGTTTTTGTTTTGTTTTAAAAGTAGAATTGAATTATTTTGTTTGTTGTGTTGGGACGTCAAAGCTATTATTTGTTATATCATCTTCCTTTCACACACCAACACTGTTGACCTGATTTTACACAAGGATCGTTTATTGAAATGAGTTTGGTCCTAAAATTCAAGCATCTTATCAAAGTATACACAAAGTCACGGGCTATATACCAGAATTTTAACCGACTTCGGTACCTATGTTATTTTTTAACTTTTATGTATTACAATTTCTCCGTCATTTAAAGACCGAATTGGATGAATCGTTTGCAGGTTTATTTGCAGAAGATGATTTCGAGGTGGTCCCATAAATTTTTATGCCTATTTTACTCTCATAATTGTTATGTAAGCCGCAACTAAAAAAAAAAAACAGTTTAAGCCTAAGGGATTCGAATCGGTTTTAGTTAAATCAAATCAATAAATTATCAAATTATCTATATTCGGCCTGTGAGCATTCACTGCTTGCAAAAGAACATTTCGCTTTTGCACCTTTCTGTGCCAACAGGACCCAACAGAAAGATGCAAAAGCCTCATCTACTCTCTCCCAGCTACTATATTGACCATGTTGTTTGACCATAAGGCGAGTGGAATTTGTCATGGAAAAAAAGTCACATCATTTTTAATTATAAGTGGAACTGCATATTATACCTCCAAGTACTTCAAACGTTTTGAGCGAGGTTTTTCATAGAAGTGTAAAAAAACCTCTAGCCGGCTAGATAGAGAGTGTTCAGTCTCAAAATACAAGATTTCGGTATGCAGTCATTATCTCAGTTAAGGCATAAAAAGCCTTTAATTACTATCACAATTGGACTAACACGCGCTTGTCTATGGTCCTTGCAACAGTGAGGACATGTCGTGGATTGTCCAGCATTATTTATTTATTGCTTATGCTGTCTTTTATCACATATGCTTCAAAGTCAAAGTCAAAAACTCTTTATTTCCATAAATACAATAAATGTACACATAGAAAAGGTCAAATTCTTGATAATTAAACACTGACACGGAAATAAAGTGATATTTTTGATTTCAGTCGCTTCGGTATGTAGACTAAAGTAAAGAAGTGACGAAGAAACCTTTAGCTTGTTAGTTGTTATTTTTCGAGTTGGAGCAAATCCCGTCCCAAGCTTTTTTATCCTCTAGATAATCTGATATTTTATAGTAGGCCTTTTTACACAAGAAGCATTAATTCTGGCAGTGCTTTACCTAGACTTATTGCCATACACAAACTATCCATTTTCAGTATATTAGCTTAGATAAACACAAGCAAAAAGCCCCAACTAAATGATCAACATCGGAAACTTTTACGAAAATTACGATTATATTTCCAAGAATATTGATAAGTTCGACCGAAATGCCTTCTGAAACATATTGAAGTAAAGTAAAAAGGGTTAAAAGACGGATCTTTATTACGAGCCAAGGTTTTAAGGGGTATATCATGTGACCTATACACGCTTTGACCGCATTGAGGTGGCTCATATATTTTATTAGTTTTCTGGGTATTTTTTATTTTCGGATCTATTCGTAAGGCAAAGGACATAAGGGGAGACGAAGACCGAAGAAAAGATGGATGGATTGTGTGAAAGAAGATATGGGTAAGAAACAAAGATGACAGATGAAAAAAAAAATAAAAAAAACTGGAGAGTGGAAGAAAAACACATGTTGTACCGACCCCACCTAGCTTAAAATAAGGACTGGAAGATAGCGATGATGATAAAGCGCAGTAAAAAATATGTATCGGGCACAAAGAAAATGAAAATCAAATAAGTAAAAAAAAATTGTGTTTCGAAACTTTTAGTATTTTAGAAAAGATCGCCCCTAGGCTTAAGAAGTGCTCGAAGCACAAACAGATAAGCTTTCAAAATTATTGCCATTCAAGAACTTACAGTCAGGCCAGGCACACTCCGTATTGTGTCAAATTCTTCAAGTACGACCAAACTATATTTAAAAAAAAGCATGCAACCAAAGCAATTTTCCCAAAAGTACTCTTTTCAAAAACACAGAGCCGTATCACAGCAGACAGACAAACAGACATGCATACTAAAAGCTGCAAGTCAACAATCCTCGGCCGAGTGGAAGCGAAGGTAATGCACCCCATTCAGAGATGGAACCTTAACCATTCAACTACAGACGCGGGCGAACGTACTTGGTGGTACTTGGAGGAGTGGACGGACTCAGGGCGTCTAGAAAGTACTAAATTACCTACCATGTGAAAACGTATTCACTTTTACAGTTTTCTAGAGCAACGGACATTATTTTATTTGAATAATAGATAATTGTGAATGGAAGAATTGGATTGATTAATGAAGTTTTACGGCTGAACGGATTACAATTAAACTTTTACCTAGAAAAAGCTCATACTCAGCCGCAAGCAGTAATAAATAATCTGCTTCAAAGTTTCTGACTCGCGACAAGCACATTCAACAGCAATCGATCGCGAATCAGCCCATAAAACTACCATTTATTACCCAGTCTACCGCTGGCCTTGACCGGCAGATCGCTCTAAATACATCCGCCACAGACTACGCAGATAAGGGTCTTTTGTGGCGTCTGAATACTAACACAACTTATATGCTTTTCTGCCGTTATTGCTCCGGAGTGAATACCTACTTCTCGGGTTAGATAAAAGGACAGATTTTGACCGCTGTAGTAGTCACTGTCGTAGACATCTTTTTATCAAGTGTAATAACAAAATTTAAAACAGAAGTCTATCACAACTAATAAGGGAACATTTTCGTCCTCTGTGCGCGGCGGGCGAAGGTCCGCCTGCGACGCAGGAGGTTTCGCGTTCGATTCCCGCCTCGGGACTAATGTTTGTACGATATGCAGATCTTTGTTCCGGGTGTTCTGGATGTCTTCTATGTACCGTAAAAATATCTATTTAGATAGTGTATTGTATTAATTATCTAGTTAGTACCCATAACACAAGCTCTGCTTAGCTTGGGGCTAGATAATGATGTGTCGACCATTATTTATTTATTTTATTTATTTTTTCAAATTCAGAACAGACTATTAGTTAGATGAGGTTTAGTAAACCGGAAAGATGGTAGTTTTTAAAATATTTACCTAGAAATTCTGAATACGTCCCAGCTAGCTACAAGTACATATGTTGCCAATTATCTACAAAACGGCTCGACCGCTTTAGATACCTACGGTTTTTTGTATTGGGTTCGGAATTCGTTGGCGATGGCTCTTAGCTGGGCGGTATAGTGGACACTCGCTAGGGGGCGCTGTTTTGTGTGTATTAGCCGAAAACCAATGTTCCCATCGATCTCGGTTTGATCGATTTAGACACGGTTTTCTGTAGAAGGTATGGAGTTCATTGGCGATGGTTCTTAGCATGGTTCTCAGTTTTATGGTATCTACTCACCAGGGGGCGCTGCAATCAACGTTTTAATGAAAACCTATGTTTCCATTTATGTCCAGAACGGTATGATCGATTTAGATACAATTTTCTGTAAAAGGTATACAGTTTATTGCTGATGGTTCTTAGCTAAGTTGTATAGTAATTACTCATCTGCAATCAACCTTTTAAAATTGAGACACTATATTCTGAAAAAGCTATGAGGTTCATTGCCGATGGTTCTTAGCTATGTATGTTGCATGGTGTTTACTCGCTAGGGGGGCGCTGTAAGTCACGTTTTTTTAAATACTGTCTGCTTACTGTGTTAGTGATAGTGTTTGGTGAGTGGCACTTGTTTATGAGCAGCTGGTGCACTGCTGATGCACCAGAACCTCAGCGTGGGGAACTCAGCCAAGATACACACATAGCTGATGATAATGTCCTCCTAGCCGAATCTTCGGCCGGCGGCTAGTCGCATCGGAGACTAGCCAGGTGCACAGGACGTACTTAGTGCCCAAATGTGTGCGCAAACACAGGTGCACTCTCTATTCCCTCAATTGCGTAATCCGATGAGACGGCAGACTGAAACGACCTGGGAGTGGTCAGGCGCTAAACCAACGGCTTAACAATTTCAATTCAATTGCAATTTATTTATTTTATTTTAATTAATACGGTAACATATATGACATCACTTACGTTACTTACTACGTCACATGAGGCAGTAAGTAAATCCTACGTTACTAACTGCCTGATGTGACGTAGTAAATACTCTCTAAAAAGTTTAAAATAACAACAAAATAAAAATTTTGCCCTCGACCGATACTTTGTAACAGAAAAAGCAATAAACAATTTTGGAAAACCCCCGACTAAGAGGTATGGATGAAACCGCAATGAAAATTTATGTTTAATCAAATATAGCTAACTATTTTTTTTCACCTACCTATTATTACAAAGACAAAAAAATCCGTCAGGGGCTGCCTGAAATTAATTAAATGAATTAAATTAACAGTTATAACGACGATGAATTCAAATTGAAAGAAGGCTACATTAATGAATATTACATTGGTGCATCTCTACGCAGCACATACAATAGATGAACATTATGTACCTACTCCTTAGGTACTTAGGAATAAACATTTACTATTGTCTGCCCTGACACTGGCTGAATGTACCAAACAGTTTTATGGCAACGTACTTAACTAATTGTAATCACGTTACATAAGTTGATATAAAATATATGTGTAGGTATCTTACTTAACTCTACTTGACAAATTATATTAACTGTCTTTGGTAGAATTGTGCATGGCAATGGAGGCTGAGCAATAGGGGCTGGTAGTAAATATAAATATAAATCGAAGGTCCGGAGATTTTGAAGTGAAATATGTAATGCGGTAGGTATACCTAACGAAAATACCTAAGTTTAAGCACTGATCTTTGCTCGTTACACAGGGTAGATAAAATAGATTGACCACTGACCTGAATTCTCCTAACCATGCAAGGGTACAACTTCCAGAACACAGCACTAGACATTCACTCACAAGGATGCAGCTTCCAGAACACCGCACTAGACATTCACTCGCAAGGATGCAGCTTCCAGAACACAGCACTAAACATTCACTTGCAAGGATGCAGCTTCCAGAACACAGCACTAGACATTCACTCACAAGGATGCAGCTTCCAGAACACCGCACTAGACATTCACTCGCAAGGATGCAGCTTCCAGAACACAGCACTAGACATTCACTCGCAAGGATGCAGCTTCCAGAACACAGCACTAGACATTCACTCGCAAGGATGCAGCTTCCAGAACTTAGCACTAGACATTCACTCGCGAGTGTTTAATACAGTTTTTTTGTTAGTAATTGCACGGCAATACAAATTCACTACAAATTCACTCGTTCGTTAGTGCAGAAGATGGCACGTCGTATCCAGTTCATTCGCCGATTCCTCAACAGAGGGTATGAAGAAATCGGCTGATAGCCTTACTAGATTAACCCTCTACCACCTACCACCTAATCTTGTCACACAACCACCTACCATACGTCTCACAGACGGACGAATGAAAAGACTTTCGTATGTAAAATCTAAGGGTGAAAGGTTTGTTTTTGAAGTAAAATCAATTAAAATACATATCAGAGTATTTATTAAAGCAAACAAGGCACATAAAAATCAACAAGTTTTCTTAAAATCTTAATTTGTTTGAAACAACTCTTAATTCTAGCATAAAAATTTTCTTAATCAAAAAATGAGACATATAAAAATAACCACATGACTTAGGAACTTCTTTGTTTCGGTTTATAAAAATATAGTAATCAACAAGTAATATTAAATCAAAACTTTCTCATTATAATCATATCTTCGTCAAAATTGCAGGGCATCGATCTTACAGATTATCGCGACAGTGAATGCACATTTTGTGGGAGCATACAAATCGGCTTTTTACACTCAAAACACATGAATGTGTCCTGCGTGTCCTTCAGACGAAAATTCTTGCTTTGCAGGTAAAACCGGAGGTTGAGATACAATAATGTCATGATTCTCCTCAGTATTTGATCCTTCGCCTTCAGGATTCGATTCGCAGCTATCCTCCAATGCGTACTGTACGCCAATATCCAAATCGACATCGCTGCCTTTATCATTTGGTAGGTTTTCGTCGTCAGATGGATCTTATTCTGACCAACGCTCAATAACACCGTCATTAGAAGCCATTTTAAACTAAAACACAAAAAAACACGATTTCAAAAAAGTCACGCAACCACCTACCATACGTCTTACAGACGGACAACGACGTTTTTTTACTTATCAGTGAAAAACGCATGCCCCTCCGACCACGACGAGCGCTTGCGCGGCACTGAGGGACGCGGCGGGAAGGTTCAGGGACGTACAAGTGGATACGTGTTTTGCGCGCCAAAATATTAACGTTTTTAATTTCCTTGCGTCTGTGAGACGTATGTCAGGTGGTTAAGGGTTAAAATACCCTATGTTTATTTAAGCAGAGACTGAACAATGACCATACTACACATAGAAACAATACGTTGTTTTGTACTTCTAGAGTACGAGTTTACCTAGGTACCTAATAATTTCTGAGAATGGCAATGACAGCTCGCGACAGATGTTTTTGTCTTTGTAATAATAGGTAGGTGAAAAAAATTTGTTGGCTATATTTGATTAAATATAAATTATCATTGCTGTTTAATCCATTCCTCTTAGTCGGGGGTTTTCCAAAATGAATTATTTCTTTTTCGGTTACAAAGTACTTATCCGTCGTGGGTTTTGCAAAATTTAATTTTTCTGTTATTTAAGAGTATCGGATAAAGAAAAACTATATTCCCTTTTTGTTACTTCACCTGAAAGAACTATGAGAACCCTTATTTAGTTGGGAATTTGGGATTAAGTTATGGAAATCTGACACAACTGGAAACAAATTGCTGGGTACAGTCAGAGTTAAATAAATTTACTCAGTTTTGACAAAATCCTAAAAAGTGTTAAGGACATCAAATTTATAGATTTTGCTAGAACCTCTTCCTGTTGGCATACAGTTTGTTGGTCAATACTAAATGATTATTTAATGTTTTTTATTTTAATTCATAAATACAAATGAATTTGTAACTATGAATTTCCTTTTTTACTGCATTGGGCAGTATTAACACATGTCATATCAACACGAGTCTAGAAAATACACTTTCATTACTATAGTTAAAACATTTACTTGCATTAATGTACTGTAACTGTTGTTAACCAAGGCTTATTGAAGTATTCTAGTGTTTTAATAAAACTGTCACACATTATGATGTCTTTTGACAAGTTTAGAAGTTTCCTAACCGGGCAGTAACCGGTTGGAAGTGGAACGCGGGCGGTACTGGTCATATCCGTAAGGACTTTATTAATTTAATTACTTTTATTGATTGTAAATAAACCGCCAAGTGCGAGTCGACTCGTACACGAAGGGTTCCGTACCGTAAAAATCAGGCGACTTTTTCAAAGAACATCCAATTTACATTTGTTTGGGTCTCCTCCTTATAGTATTTGTTCTTACTACAATTGAACGGTTTCTTTTTTTATACAAAGTTTCATTTGTCTACATATTGTGGTTCAAGAGATACAGCCTTGACAAACGAAGAGCAACAATATCCAAAAAAAGCACGTTTTTTGTATGCAAGCCCCCTTTAATTTTGATATACATTTTATTTTTATTATATGTTTTTATAGCGGCAAGAGAAATAGATATTCTCTAAAAATTTCAACTGTCTACCTCTTACGATTCATGAGATAGAGCCCTGTGATAGACGGACGGACAAACGGACAGCGGAGGCTTAGTAATAGGGTTTCGTTTTCACCCTTCGGGTAAGGAACCCTAAAAAAGGTGCTTTTGACATGAATTCTGCCGCTGGCGATTGTGACATTACTTTGGAATATGAACAACGAATTCAAAGTTGGAATCAAATTAATAATACCTACACAAAGTGGATGATTCTATGTAGGTAGTATAACCATTGTCAAACTTCGAGTTGATAGGTGAAGCACGGTTTTACAAGTTTCCTTATCATTGTTCCAGCAACATCTTAGGGCCTCCTAACTATAAGCTCACGAACTTGTTGAAACTGTTTCAAGTGCTCTGTGATCGAGGCCTTCGTCGGGCACAAATCTAGATTAACACTAGTTCAAGACTGGACAAAAATATACAAAACTCTTGATCAGTCAGTATTTAGTTGGCTGAGCGACACTGAGTAGTAAAATGTTACGCAGCCAACTAAATCATGCGCTGTATAATGCTACATAGTAAGCAATTCGGGTTTACTCGCGGCAGGTCAACTACTGATGCCGGTGTTGAGTTAGTATCGCATATTTTTGATCCTTGGGAGAAGTCGCAAGATGCTGTAGGTGTTGCTTGGGACTTGTCAAAAGCGTTCGATTGCGTACACTATGAAAGATTAATCAGGAAACTACGTCACTATGGAATAAGAGATCTTTTTACGTCTTACTTGAGTGACAGGATACAAAGAGTTGACATTAAGGGGAAACGGTCTTCGGGGTCTGTAGTTACAACGGGTATACAACAGGTCCCTTCCTATTTTTAGTTTATATTAACGACCTGCCTAATCTTGTTAATCACGAGATTGTATTGTTTGCTGATGATACTTCATTAATTTTTAAAATGATACGACAAAACACTAATTTCGACGATGTGAATAATGCAATCTCAAAAGTATTCCATTGGTTTAGTGTCAATAATCTTTTGCTTAACGAAACCAAAACGAAATGTATTAGATTTATTCTACATAATGTTAAAAAAGTTAAGGCTGATGTAAATGTAAAAGAAGAAACGTTAGAAGTTGTTAACAGTACCATATTCTTAGGAATAACCTTAGATAGTAAACTTATGCAGTCAAAAATATCCGGCATTTTACAGACGTTGATACTTCTAGACTAGTTTATTTCAGCTACTTCCATAGTGTTATATCTTATGGCATACTGCTATGGGGGAACGCTGCAGATATTAACACCGTATTTGTGCTGCAGAAGAGGGCTGTTCGTGCATTCTATAATATGGGTCCCAGAGAAAGCCTACGTGAAAAATTCAAAGAAATAAACATAATGACAGTACGATGTCAATATATTTATGAAAACTTTTTGTACACTCATAAGAATATCAATCGGTTCCCTAAAAATAGCGACATACTTAAATTAAATACTAGAAATAAGAATAAACTCGCTGTGTTCACAACTAGACAAGAATAATGTATCTTTTAAAGGGCAATTGTATACGCTTCTACAACAAAATACCTAATCAGTTGAAAAAATTATCAATAAATAAATTCAAACAAATTGTCAAACATATCCTTAGTAAATAGGCTTACTACAAAATATCAGATTATCTAGAGGATAAAAAAGCTTGGTACAAGTTTTGCTCCAACTCGAAAACTAACACCTAACCTTTATCTTCTTAGGTAACAAGGTAAAGGTTTCTTGTTCGCTTCTTTCCTCACCTTAAAAATATTAAAGTGAGCAAAAATCAAAGTGATCACTTTATTTTCTAGTTTTACTTATGTAATTTGAGTTTTGTGACGTGTCCAAGAGTCCTGTAAGGTCTAAAGGAAATAAAGCACTTTGAATTTAGAATTTTAGTTGACTACCCATTCATCAAGGAAGAAATCAATGGGACTTTAGTGAGCGCAGTCTTTTTTTGGTGGCTGTTAGAATTCCTGATATATGGTTGTTCTAATACCGCTCGCTGGCTGGCCGCCAAGCCGTCCACACATACTGCCAGAGGTGTTGGTAAGGTAGAATGATAGCTTGCAATTCTAATTTATTATGAGAGGTTTTAGGGTCAGCAAATATCGCACAAACAACACAACGAGTAGGTCCCATCCATAGATCTCATCCCGTCCGGTGAATTTACGTGTAGGCTGGTACCGGGCTAGTAGAGAAAAAATTTGATTTGATTCGGTGCGAACTGGTGAATTTAGGGCAAACAAAGAAAGAAAATGTATGTGGCCTAAGATAACTTGACTTTGTAAGCAAAATGATTGAGATCGTTTATTCTACTTACCAATTGGTAGTTTGTCGATTTTTTGTTGTCATTATTTTATTTATTTATTTATTTTATTTAATTAGAACGGTCATACCACTTACACTAACTAATTAAAAATCAAACAATACAATAAAAATACAAATTATAAATTTAACATAAGAAGCAGTAATAAAATCTGGGTTAAATAAATCAATATCAACAACAAATTTCAATTAAAAATCAATAGAAGTCAACAACAAAATTTCTAAATTCTAAAAGTAATATGCACAATAAATAACGTCAAATTATAAATCTATAAATTATTTATAACTAGCTTAAATTTACTAAGTTAATGTCATAACACAATTATCATCCGTCAATTTCACAAAATCTCATGCATTCATTAATAAAGTCTTTCCATTCATCATCAAATATGTCAACATGTGAATATGTAGCTACTAGCTTGTTGAGAGAGTTCAGAGTGCGAGGCAGCGGGGACCTGGCACGCGCGACGGTTCGGCACATATTATGTCATACTGGTAATGAGAACGCCATTCACCGCCTTTCTATTTAAATCAACATCTGTTAGCAGTAAATACACAAAAGCGAACTTTAGTAGGTATTTGTCACCGAAGATTTATATTCAAACTAAGGAAGAATAAGTTCTAGTCATAGTTTAAGGTAGACCTAATCGGATTTGTCAAAGTTATTTTTGTTGATGATATTAAACTTGACCTTAAACTGAATTCTATCGACTGATAAGTAGGTTGGTTCCTAGTTACGTGAAGGCTAACAAACATGAAAATCAACTATCTAGAAGTTATCGTTCGACAAGTATACGCTAATTTTTGTGAAGAGTACCTAGAGGTTGTTTACGTTATTACAAAAAAACCTCGCTCCGGGTTAAAAAACCTGAAGCGGGTAAGTTTTTGAATACAAACTAAGATTTTTATCGAAAAATAGATAAAACAAATGATAAATAATTCTTACAAAAAAAAATCCATCTACGTAATATATTACGGTCCTATTTGAAAAAGTGTAATTTTGGTTGAGATATCATATGTAGTTTAGTTTGACTTTAAGTTTCAGATCCACTCACGTAAGACAAAGGTTTGGCGCCAAACGCGTTTGGTCAATGTACCTCTATAGCTGAGTCAGCCTCTATAGTTCAGTTAGCTCAGCTCTGCTCCGGAAACTACAGAGCAGATTAGCACCTGAATACCACTCCGGGCAAAACAATTAGTGTGTTTCGGTGAGCAGCGGGGGCAAATACAGCGACATTCAAACATTTTATTGAAAATTTACAAAAATGTTTCCTGGAACCGTATCTCACTGAAAATTCAAGCAGTTAAGCAGTTCATCATCATCATCAGCCCGTATACGTCCCTGCTGAACTTAGGGCTCCCCCAAACGACGCCACAAATCTGAGCCGCCTCCATCCATCGACTCCCTGCGACCGCTAAAATGTCGTCGGTCCATCGTAGGAAAGTCTTCCCACCCTCCGTTTCGCATGGCATCGCGGTCGCCACTCGAGAACTTTTACTCCCAACGTTTATCGATTCTAGAAGAATAAGAATATGTTTTAATAAACAATTGTTTGGGTCCGTATTTAAAAACGGACAACTAAAAAAAAATCAGTTGAGAAATCCAAACAACTTAATACAAAGCTCTTTACTAAAGCCACATAAACCGTCAGCTGCACAGAGTGGCACTTTTGTGCACCAAATTATCCCCAACGTGTGCATAAATAAAGGAACTTTGGTGAATAGTGCTTCCTTTTAGGATACTTTTACGGACGAGCTGTGCGATGAGCGGCGAGGATGTTGTAAAGGCGAGTCCATTTCTTGGCCGATTTACCATAAACGACTACCACTTTGGTTTTGTTTAATTTGCCTGTACAAGATTCAAAGAAACAAGTACAAACAGGCGGGTCAAAGTAAGTAAGGCATGACTCACCAACATGTGGGTAGTAAATAATTATTAGAAAGAAAATTACACTTAGTATGTTTGATTTTTATGTAAACTGTTTTTTACATACGTAAGGTAAGTTTGCAATAAATTTTTTTTTTTATCGTAGCTTTTATGATAAGGTAAAAGACGGCAAAAATAAATGTATCAAACAAAACTAATTTCAAAATATATAGAGGTAGAGAACAAGTTGAATGGGCGAAACATGCCGTTTTTTTTATATATTCATGGAAGACGGTTAAGTCAGATTTAAGTTAATATGTCAGATTTGAACAACAACAGGGCAATGCAGCCAGCGTCTTGGGGACGCTTCCGACTGGTATTGATATGGATCAGTTTAGCTATCTGTAGATTGTTTGCAACAGTCTGCAGTTAGCTTAATTGTTTCAATTGTAAATACGAGTTATAATTTGATTGTAATTTTCTTTGTTAATAAAGGCAATTGCCCACTTTAAAAAAAAAAACAACTTACAATAAAAAATTAAAATAGACACAGAGAGCTAATAATAGGCATTCGCTCATAGAATCATAACCACCTAAGTGTAAAACACAAAAAAAAAATATTTCTATGTATGTGTATGTTTTTTTATGTCCTTAAATTCGGCAATTCTGCTTGACGGCAGAGCAAATTTTGAATCTGTAGCGAGTTTAAACATACCGAATCTAATAAATAATAATCGCATAATGTAAAGGTCTCCGTCTCAATCCGGTTAAATGTGGGCTAGGGTCCCGCAGGCCGTTTCATTCCGGAGTCTTTTGAGGACGCTACAGAACTATACATCATCCGTGTGTCATGTTCGCATGTTTGTACACATCGTTGTTATGAGGAAGAAGAGATGATGGCCTAAATTATAATGGGACGGTAAATACCCAAAGTTAGGTAGAAAATGTTGTTTTAATGATATAGGTAAATGATGATTTTATCTCGTTTAGGGATCCATAGTTGAACAGTGTACACCCGTGTCCGTTTATCTGTGTGGAAATTATGAACGAATACTGTAATTACGTGCACCTCTGCACATTGTTAAGTTGTATTTATAATACATAGTCAATACCATTTGGTAAAGAAAACATCCAAACTCGTTCAATAGTAGATACTCTTTCTATAAGCTCTGTTTACTCCAGGTCTAGATTACGCTCAGTGGATTGTGTAGCATTATTTATCTATACACGTATCAATAGACTGCTTAACTTTCGTATCTTTCGTTGCATAACTATCTCTCTCTAACATCTGCTACGCTTATTCTACCTCAGTTCAAAACTTGCACAAAAGTCCGAGAATATCCGGAAAAAGTCGATTTCAGTATAAATTTCCCATTCTACTGTCTGTAAGTGAAGGTAGCACGGACGGTAATTTTGTTTCTATAACAAGTTTTCCTATATATATATATATAAATGAATCCCTATTTCCTTTGGTCGTGGCATCACACGTGAACGGCTGGACCAATTTCGCTAATTCGTTTTTGTTGCGATTGTTATTGTCAGGAAAAGGTTCTTATAAAAGAAAAATCTAAGAAAGTTGCGCGGAAAATTATAAAATTTTAAATTTAAATTTTCATAGTCTGTCGGGTCAGCTAGTTGTTTAAAAATATTATTTTGATGACAATCTTTGTCTATAAATAAAGTAATGAGACGTTGAGAATTATTCAGATTGTGAGATAGACTTTTTGATTAAAAGTGGAAGCCGATTTTGACTGTTATATTAAGCCGCGGACGGGTATTTTGATAATTTTGATTTTTTTGGCATTTAACAGTATCATTTTTATGAGTAATTATCAGTACATATCATAATATTATATCAAATCTTAATACCTCAAATACCTTCTGCCTAAAATGGAAATTCAATAAGAGGTACTTGATGTGTCGTGTATCCGAGATCAGACTAATTTCACGCAATTTCGTGTAAGTATAAGGCTTTTATTATAACAGTAGGTTTTGCGTGCGTTTTCAAAAGTGTTTCTACCTGTTTAAGCCATTTAGTTTTGTGGAATATTGAAGGAAAAGTTATAGAGAGCCTTTTAGATTGCACAAAATATAAATAAAAAACTGGGTATTCATTTCACACAGGTTTCCTTTCTTTGCAACTAGCTGGGCCCCAAAGTAAGCAAAACTTGTGTTACTATACACTCATATACCCAGAACCAATGTTTGAGGTACTGATCATACAAATATTTTTCCCACGACGCAAATAAAATGAACTATTCATCCTCTCAACCCTAAATACACCGTTCTAAAAAATCACCATCTCATCATCTTGTCGCAATGGCATTTTACTGAAAAATATATTGGAGGACTGAACTTGCGTCTCAAACTTTGACCTACTTTTTCACTCAAGCCAATCGCAGCTCTCTATGTACTAGGTGTTTACCTACCAATCAAAGATATCTTAGCCCAAAACATAACATACGTAGCTAGTCAGTGAATTCAAGGAACCTTCATACAAGGTGATTGAAGGATCGACCCTTCGTAAGCAAGGGCTGCTTGTCTAAAGATACAAGAAAGTCCTACTTAGCACTGATAAATTATTCTCATTTCATTGGACCAAAGTATTTATATAATTATTCAAGGGGTTCTGAAACGTAATGCTTGAGTTTACAGTTTACTTTGAGCTTGGCACGTATAAGCCGGCTTATAGGTGAAGATGGGAAAATAATATGGGACTATTTAATGAGCCTCTGATAATTTACTTGCAGAGTTATTCTGAGAATCTTGTGGGTTTTGCGGAATTCGCGATACTGATTTCCAGCAGTAGGCGGTGTCTGCAAACTGTTTTACCTACCAATTAACATATTATACAGCATTCTACAAATGTCCAGCACTCTATAATTGTGTCGTAACTACAGTTATTTCATAGCAATCGTAACATGCTAGACTTCGTAGTAATTTACAAGCAATTTTCGTAGCAAGCGAATTATTTCGTAGCATTGATAGCATAATACAGATTCGTAGTATTCATAGATATTTAAGTTTTACGAAAAATCGCAGCTTGCTGTTTGTGCTACAGTATAACTGCTCCGAAGCCTGTAGGACGAATAGTGTCATTACTGTATCCCGTAAGGTCGAGCGAGCGCATCGATTGTTCAGCGTGTGGAGCTGGCTAACATCCGTGAAGAAGCGGCTTTACAATGTTATAGATGTGTTGGTAGCTTTACTAAGCTCGGGCCAGAGACTCGTATATTATTTGTACGGACAAGAGTGGTTTCAAAATCTGGAACACGAAAAACAACGACATAAAAGAATTTCGATTTATAACCAGTGTCGAACGGTGAAATGTTGCGCTAATTTATAACTATATTATGTACCTAGTAAAAGTGGACGAGCTCTACATCGCGCTGACGAGAATGCACTGGTTCGGATATCCCTGGATTGGAACCTTCGCAATAATTCATTATGTTCATTGAGCCGTTGTTTAATTTTGGATGACTAAAAACTGATGCTACCTGGGCAGGGAATCCAATTGGATGACCAGAAAGCGAAGCAGGCACTGAACAAGCAGTGCAAGGTGGAACAACCAGTGCAGAACAGGACCAGGCTCTTGGATCTTACAATAATAGTATTGTATTTGGTGTGCAATATAGAATATTTGTCAATACAAATATTCTAATAAAAAAAACACAGAACACAAAAATAAATAAAGATAATGTACAATGGGCGGTCTTATCGCTAAGAGCGATCTCTTCCAGGCAACCTTAGGATGGACAAGAAGTAACTGAAAAAGTATAGACGGTGGCGTGTAAACAGAAATAATGTATTTTCTAGACTCACAAGTGATCGTGACGCGTGCCTTTCAATGATATACTAAGGGTTTCGGAGAAAATTGTAGTAATTGAGCCTAAAAGTGATCACGCAATCAAAAGAATCACTTGTATGTATGGTGATACAAGTGCTTCTCGTCGTGCAAAGATTACGGTCATAGCGCGAAAAATAACCTAGATATTCTGGTCGCTGGCCAATTTAGACAAATGAAACAAGACTAAACCAACGCATATTCCGAAAAACTAGTCTAAAAAATTATTAATACCAGGTCAACGTTTTATCCCGCAACCCCTCTTATTCCCAGGAGGATACATAGGCATCCCTCAGGGGGTCGTGCACCCCACGCGGGGTCGTATAAGTTACGCCGCGGTATCAATGAAATATTTAAAGCAATTTTCATGATGGCTTTTGAACATAAAGAGGGTCTTATTGACATAATATCTGAACAATATTGAGGTGTATATTGATTTATGATTCTACCTGGGGTAAAATCACGCAATTCAATATCTGTAAATTATATAAGAAATTTTAATTTGGAAATTGTCTGCTTCCGGTGGCCAGAATATGTTTGTAGAGTCAACAATAAAAATCGCTGATCAGGAAAAACGACTCTAATAGGGTCTTTAAGTACATACTCTTTATAACATCATTTATGAAATCCGTAAACACAGGTCTAATTGTCCCTAAAGTCTCCGACAAACTTTTACTTTGAAGTGGGGCAACTTAAGAAATTCATAATATTTCTGTTGTCTTTCTACCTTTGTTTACACATCATGTCTTGGACTCTTGAACAGAGTATACCTGTATAAAACATTTTTACCTGAGAGACCGATCTCTCAGTTTTCCTGAAGATTCATTAAAGACCTTTTTAGAGTGCTCTGTAAAATGTCCACTCCACACACATTTATTATTTAAGCCAATTCTACTCCAAAGTATGTAGATTCTACGGAAGGATACGTGTCCCATCGTCTCTGTGACTTCCAGATAGGTCCTTAAGATGAATTAATGTCAAGCAGCTTTATGTCCGTGCAGTAAGGTGTACCTACTGGGTGTATGGAGATGGATAGGTACAGTCAGCGACGAAAGTCACGACAGTATTGCCTGAATGGCAATACTAAAACCACTTGTCGCGTTTCTCTTCTGTAGTAAGTAAACAAGATGCAAGGTTTTCGTAACAATTTGCATTGTAATAGTCGCCACCCAATCACTTGCCAATTTAATAAATGTGAAAATAACAGAGGACAAACTCTGTTACGTTTTCATGACTAAAGGTCTGAACTTTGAACTTTATTAAAATTTGACAAATCCACGGACAGAAGCTTGTATTTTATAAATTACTGAACACACATTATTTTTAGAAATCAATACCTTTAAAATTATTTTTGTTGCTGACTGTACGCTGAAGATTGTATCACCAACAAACAGCATGCTTCGCCTCACAGCAGCTACTTTAAAGTAACAATACTACCTCGGGGAGTGCGGCTGAGGAACGCTTACGGCTGTGTGCATGAGAAAGGAAATATGTGTTGTGCAAGGTGATTTGTTTAGTGATCTGAAAATAAATTTCCTAATGCTTTTGTCCTGCACAGATTATTGATGAAACGTTTCCACCTGCCAAGATCTGCTTGAATTATTAAATTGTTATCTTTTTCAGATATCAGAGCACACAGAATACATGCATCAGGATCATCAACAAAAAATGAGGTAAGAAATAAATGACTATAAGCGATTAATTGCAACCGAAAGTTTGATTAGTCTTAATTTTGTATCTGAAGCTTCAAATCTATTCACATAAATGTATTCCAGACATTTTGTCTCCTGTCTCATTCCGGTTCATTAGTCTTGGTATAGAACTACACGGTAGCTCAGTGAACGTCGGCTCCTATATCCAGAGCATAGTCGCGGTCGGCAAACCCTCATAAATAAACATGAGGCTGACCGCGTCTTACGTATTTCACTAAACCAATGACAGTGAATTCAATTTTGGTCTGATATCAATAATACAAGTTCGTGTTTTGCGGAAACCTTTCATCTATTGAAAGCTAGTTCTTGCTTGCGGCTTCACTCACTATGATTCTGAACCCTGTGTGCCAAACTGAATTGGAGTTTTTATTTCTAATTTAAAAACATTGTTCTCAAAAAGACTTTTGGCTTTTATATTACGTCCCTCCGCTACACATAGGGTACATATTTTTTCAGCTTTGTTTAGAAAAACTGTTACCAACGAAGCAAAAAAAAAAAAACTGTAGATGGCCAGCAAGCGAGAACAGTGTAAATTTTCCACAAGCTAATTGAGCGTTATTTTCAGAATAATCCCGTTTAAAATGAAGCTCTTAAAAATATTTTTGCCAACGTGTGCTGAGCAAACATTTCCTATGCATTATTTTGTTGTTTTCTCTTACTTTGTAGAGCACTCATATTCAGACCAAGTGTAGGTAAAATTGCACTTATAAATATTATTCGGTGCTTACAAACGTGGGTTTCATCTACTCCAGGAATTATGTAAAACATTGCCAGTAAAGTGCTGGCTGTTAATACTGTAGTGCCTAAAAGTGTTAGAAATTTTCGTGCATTATGCTTTACGATCGTTGATACTTTGTTGCAGCCACACTTGCACTTGTTGTTTTTCCAACATTCAATCGGTAAATCTTGAGGTCCAATTGAATAAAATCTCTCCAAAAAAACGGGTTTTAAATCGAACACAAATCGATTGCAATAATTAGAAGATTTTCTTTTGTTTTGGAGAAGAATGTCCAAATTTAGGTCACAGTTTTCTCTCGGAAAGAAAACAATAAATCATGATCAGATATTCAATTGTTTCAATGCATGATCTACGACTACTCAGGGGCCCAATGCTGCTAACCACTCGCTTTACAATGATATCATCGCAGCTACTATGACAAAAATTGTTCGCTTTACTATGACAATTGTAAAGCCATTAGTTAAGCAGAATAGAAGTCCTGAGCTTTAGAGTGGTCACACAAATTTTCTCGGACCATTTTGGTATTTTACATAAACTCATGCTCATTAATGTCTATAGTCTCTTACCATTAAACCCCCCCCCCCCCCCCAATACCTCATAATTTTGTTATTTTACAGTACGCAGTCATGAAAGACACGAAGCAAAAAACAAACAAAATATTAGACAGTATCATAGACAAAAAACAAACAAAATATTTTTACGGCGAGGGCGCTTTTTTGAATCCAGAGCGAAGTGAGGGAATCCTGAACATAGCGAGGGATTCAAAGTACGTCGCCCGAGCCAAAAATATATTTTGCGTCCGATTGATACACTCTACTTTTCATCACCTTCTATGAGAAAATAAAAGGCGCCTCATATTTTATTGTAATATTATTATTTAATAAAACATAGAGTAACAACTAAATTTAAATTATATATGTATTTAATAATAAAACAACTAAAAACTTACTACATTACATTTTCGCAATTATGAAAATTTATTGTTACAGTTTTATTAGGAATAGAGATTATTGTAGATTTTATATTCTGCTTGTTTGAAAAAATGTCCGAATCTGGCTCATTTTGAGAAAAATGTGACGGTGAATCTCGTTGTTTGGATGTAGTACCAGCCAGTCTTTATTCAAACAATATTTGCGTTCGATTTCTTTGGCGCTGAACACTAAGATGTTCTAAATTCAAAAAGTGCGCGGTAATACTAATTGGGGCGCACTTATAAAAAGGATGAAAAACTCATTACTGCCCGCTAAAAGTTTCTTATAGAAAACACCACCTTTGTGTGCAATTAAAGGCGAACCAAGTCGTACTTTTCGAATAGATGGGATGTAAAGAAATATTTGGCATTTTACTACTTTAAATAACACAGGGTAACAAAGTAACTGAAAACACACCAATAGTGTTTTTTCGTCACCAATGATCAGGCCACTTAATGTAAACGCCCCTCGTCCGGTGCCAATTCCTCGATTATGTTTCCTTATTCATAGCTCCCCGATGAGATGTCTTCTAGGCATGTGGTTTTACCTTGGTTAAGTCTTCGGCTCCGGGGAAGGACAGGCCGAAAATTTGTATTTTGGGATTCGGGTGTTTAGCTCATAGGAGTTCAACTCCTGTGAGCTAAACACCCGAATCCCAAAATAGGAGATGTTACTGAACACATAACGTCATTTACAGGAAAAAGTTTAGTCACAAATAAAGTTGTGTCTAAGGCTTGGGTACCAACTTAATGTATAAAATAGTGTGTGTTAATGAAAGTTCTTTTTTTAATACACCTTTATCACCAGCCTGTTTCGGTCGACTGCCGAACGGTGTTCTCCCTTAACGGGTGCTGAACTGATTGCTGCATACAGCACCAAATTGCAGTATTTTGTCGTCGACCCACCTGGGTTTGCGAAAAAATATATTCTCACCGAAAAAACCGACAGCAAAGTAGGTGATATCTCAACTCTAGCAGGAATTGAAAAGTAATATCGGGATAAAAGTTAACATTATCATATAGCAGATCGAGCGTTCTGGGTACTTATTCATTTATTTATATTATTGGCCTTAAAATGAGTTTCGTTTTGTTGTCGGAAATGACAACAGCTTTGTTCAGTCATAATATACTGTATTTGTTAACATAATGTTATTTCAAATACACAAGCGGTATTAGTGTATGACTATGTAAAGTAATTCAGCCATATGTGCATTCTTTCACCCGCGTTATTCAATTATAAAAAGAATAATTTATTAATTAGATTTATGATATTGTTAATCTTGATCCCCATCCGTAGACTAATTTTTACTGATTGACGATGAGCAATCTAATTAAACCCATCCAAATATAATAATTTCCAACCATGTATCAAAATATTTGCCCGGCAATGAGCGAATAAAATTAAAATTTACTTTTGCGTATAAAAAACTTGTTTTTTCTAGAAAATCGACGTCAGAGGAGTTCTTTAAATTCATAAAAAAATATTTCACGTAAGTTAAAAACAACATTATGGCAACAAAAATGCAACAACTTTTGGATGGCTTCCAGCGGCGATGCCCGCTCAGCCTAAATCAATTATTGTACCTATATCACCACTATGTACAATGCTGACGATGAAAAGATCGGTAGATGTGAAATTAAGGTGTTTTGATACAAGTAATTAAAGTTACATACACTTGATGTTAAGCACTTTTAGGGCGCTCTCGCAAGGCACCTGAGGTATAGGTGCTGTGTCCTGTGTGCGCCGCATTGGCACTGAATACAGGCTGGGCTTTTAAGCGTCACTGAGCTCTGCCTCCAAAATTTTTATCTTTCTTTTTACTCGACTTCGCAAGAAGGGGGGTTACATTTTTTCTTTCTTTAAAATTATCAAATATTCCATCCATTTGTAGGACACTAAGCCATTAACTGCTCAGTAAGGTTTAGTCCTTACTAAGCAGCTAATGGCTAATGGCTTAGTCCAAAATTCTTATCTTTCTTTTTACTCGACTTCGCAAGAAGGGGGGTTACATTTTTTCTTTCTATAAAATTATCAAATATTCCATCCATTTGTAGGACACTAAGCCATTAGCTGCTCAGTAAGGTTTAGTCCTGTAAAGTAACGCTGTTAGAACTTCTAGCTAGATAATGTTACTTCGTAAGTTATGGTTCTATCCCTCTATTTCCTAAACAAAGAGAAAAGTATGTTAAATAATTTTGCAACGTGCTCCTGTAAGGTGTTTTTGCGGTGGCTGGTAAGACGCTGGCAGACCGCCACGGTTAATAATGCATTAAAGTAATTGGCAATACATTACAGTCACGTTGACACAGCGCGGCATCAGGAACTAAACATATTAGTGACCCTGTGTTTGCAAACCTTGTGACATAGCTAGTAAACTATGTATCAGTATTTGTGTTCGTCTATTGCGGTCCTGGTCTTTGTACAGTAATAAGGCTGTCATGCGGGTAGTGGCTATCAATATGATATAGGTCTTGGCAGAGCTATTTCTTAGTAGGCATGGCACTAACGGTTTACTACTACTACTTATTTTCACAACTTCGATAAAACATATTGCCTTTCGTTTTTACGCAGTCGACTAAAAAGGAGGAAGAAAATAAATGCCCAATGTTTTTAGTTCAGTTCTTTTAGTTCAAACTTGCAAGGCCTTTTGCCCTGGGTTGAAACAAAAAGACATTAAACCGAATATCAGTATTTCATTACCACTATTTTGTTGACAGATTGGATAATACTGACTAGAATAGACGAGCCCGTCTATGATCCCTATCACACTAAAAACTACGCCTTCATAAATACAGTAATATCGCACATAAAATATTAATATTACAACCACTTTCCACTATTTCCCGCTCATCGTACGATTACGTATTACTGGCGGGTGCCATGCGAGTAGTAGGTATTCTACTACTCGCATGGCACCCGCCAGTAAGTGTGGTGCACGTGTGCTATACTCTGGCTACTGAGAGTTGACACTGAAAAAGCGCTTAGTCCAGTTTTATTTCATCTTAAGATCTCTTTTTTCGCGTTTTCTCCAATTTTGGACTCTTAGACTTGTCAAACAAGATCAAAACCATATCAAATCATCGATAATTTGTTTTATTCATGTTTTCATTTAAATATAGAGCCATTTAAAAAGTTTGCAGTCTCAACATTCGATAGCCAGACTCTAGCGATGTCGATAAACTTATCTTTAAGCGGCGACATGTTACAGCCCTATAAAATGGCCGTTAGTATTAACAATTTAATTGTAAATTGAGTTTATGCGATCTTAATTGTGAATTTTATGTCGGAATCGTGTAATGGGTTGCTGGTGTGCGCCAGGAATATTTAAGAGTACGAGATTTTGATAATTTTCGAACCCTGGCAGCAACGTATGAACCTTATTCCTCAGTATAATGCAGAGTGTTTTATTCATACAATTTGGTTTTTGGTTCATTTGCTCATTGATTCATTTTATTTAGGTTTTTATACGTACAATGCAGCCAATAAGTTTTTTATAAATGCATCATTCACGCATACATTTTTCCTAAACCATTTTAATAAAACTGTACTAAATCCAAATTTAAAAACTTCTTTAGCTTTCTTATTGAATAAAGTACACTTCACTTTCGTAAATTCAATGTAGGTACATCACAAAAACCCCTCTCATTCCAATTTAAAACATTTCTTCTAATCCAATTTTCATATACTATACAATTTCTTGAACTTTCTTTTCGAATACTATATACTCGAGCTCATAAAAAGGTTAAAACCCCAGCCAAGTATAAACCTAATTATTTTAGAGCAACTAATAAGCATTCCTGAAACTTTAAGTACTTTTAAACTTAATTATCTGTTGCAGGTAAGTTTAAAGTGAAGTTTGGTCCAAGTTTAACGTTTTTATTTTCTTTTAATGATGCTAACAATCTTAAATTGTTATAATGGATTCCTTATGGCTAAGCAAATTATTAATATCTTTTAGGTTTATAAGTGTGTTATGTAATCGTCTTTACTTTCTTCAGCCATAGGTCTTATTCCACAGGATTTATCTTCTATGGTGACATATCCTCCTCGGAACTTGGCCTGTTCCGGTGGCAGGAACTTGTCGAGTCTCCTGGCGAGACGATATGTGAATGTACAGCAGTGGACTAATTATAGGTTAATGGTGATTATGATGATGATTTCTCTTCATCGTAATATTTTTGGATGTTTTGAAGCTGATCTAATATATGGCGTACTTGCCAAACATTAAAACCCGTCTCAGCAATTTAGTCCTGAAATGATAGTACTAATTGCGATAGAATACTAAAATTCAGAGTTTCTGTTTAATTCATAATTTGTTATTATTTGCACACAAGTATAGATTAATAAAGATTTCAAACATGACCCGACTTGTGTTTCACTTGTTAACCGCTAAATTACTCACAGAACCGTATTTTTTCCGAATCATAATCCAGCACGATAATCCGGGTATCGTTATCCGACCGCCGATGTCCGATGTTTTACTTTTTACTAGTTTTCCGGTCTCACCGCGACACAACGCACTCATAAATCTTGTAACATGGTGTTCGAGGATGTAAATAGCTAGATCACTCTGTTAAATAACAAAACTTGTGGATTAACCCATTTCGCCGTTGACAAAATGGGTTAATAATGTGATGACTTTGTGAGGTGTGTTAATAACCTTAATGTCAGGATATCGATCAAGGAGGTCACCGCCGCCTCCTTCGTAGATAACCTTACAAAAAACACTTGAAATCGTCTACGAAATTATTTGACGCAGACAGTTTGCGCAGAGGCGTGACAAGTTATGTGCATACGGAAGAAGAGATCTGTGGAGTCGAATTTATTTAATTTTAATTTTAAGTAGGTACCTGAAAATAATGAACACTGTTTTTTATAGGAACAATCTGAATATTATACCGTTACCTAGTACTTAGGTAACGGTATAATATAGTATTAACCTATATATATAATATAGGTTAAATTCTTATGGTTCCTTCTAATAATAATAAAATTATTAAAAACATTTTATTTCAACAAATAGTTAGGTATGTTACCTACATACAGTTAGTGTAGTCACAGAACTGTTTCTGTGTAGTCAATACTAAACAAATATAATGCAACAAGAACAGTAAAATTTTCAAAATCTTAACTATTTCTATGATTTTATAAATGTAATATTTGCAAACTAGTATTTTAATAATAAAAAAACTAAACGTACAAAAACCATAAATAAATATAAAAACAATAGCCTCTCTATTCATGAATTTAGAACAAAGCGAAGTGCAAATCGTAACAAAGGCAAACCAACAAATAATTTTCTCCGCTGATTTCTTGAGGACAGGGCGAATAGCAATAATAATATTATAGTGGTAAAAAATGCATTAAAACTTTACAAAAATAGGAAATCCCGTCCTTTTTTGTGTCTTGGACGTCTGATTTTTGCAATTTTGCTAGGCATGCTTCCTGTCCGAGCGCTAACATGACACTAGTTGAAATCGTAGACCAACATGTCAAATGGTCTTATAATACAGAAGGTTTCAGGGGGCGCTTGGGAATCTATGGGGGGCCGCGCGGGATACCTGATCGAGTAGCAAGATGAGTTTTTCGTAAAAGTTGAAGTTATATTTGATTTGTTGAGCTGTTAGTACAGATAAAAAATATTTTAAGAATGTTCTTTAATAGTGAAATAAATAATGTTGATAACTGGACATAAATTTCATAAATCGTGAGCACAAATCTTGGTTAGTGCATGAACATAATTATGTATTATGTGATAAAAATGTTTATACTCAAAAGATAAATGCTAAGACATCCGGCGAATTCAGCTCAAACTTATGCTAACGTGATCTTACTTTATTCGTGTTACCTACAAAAGTTTATATAATTGCATTATTTAATAGCCGTAGCCTACCTTCTTACATACCTAGGCACAACGTTTATCCAAAAAGCGAGGTAAGTATTTTCTCAGCGTATTTTCGTTGAGTTAGTGTAAGTGACCTTACGAACCTAAATTAAATTTAAATATGTGTCTTGGACTTGCCATTTTGGTCTATCCTGTGTCCTGTGTAGTTTCCATCCCGTTTTCAGTGCTCGCAGTTAGTGTGTGTTAGTCACCTGTGTGTATGTTGTGAACTGCTTGCGACGTAACTGGGTATTGGCTGGAGTATGGTATATCAGATTTAATTCCATGTTTATAATGCCTTTAATTGGGCTACCGGGGATTTGCCGGGGGGGGGGGGAGTTAATACTATTGAGATTCTGCGTGAAAAATCATTCGGAATTTTGCTTAAAATAGAGTTTTTAACTTGCTGTCACGGTTAGATATATTAACTACGAAAGTTAACCGAGAAAATACTATATTTTCAATGACAATCAACTTTAACCTGGCTTAACCTTTTTATTTTACAAAAAACCATAGACCTCCAGTTTCTCGTATCCCCGTATTTTTACTCTCAAAAATGACGGATACATAAAGTGACCAAACCTTCATTATTCTTTCACCTTTCATCTAGTTAGGTTTTATAAGCGAGGAGTACCCTCTTAGCTATAAAACGGGTATGCTAATCCGCGCCTTTCCATCACAAACCGCAAAAGTTGCCCGAAAGTACCAAAAGGCAGCCCGGGGAGTCGTCCCGTGACTTTATGGCCGCCGGGTTTAGGATCTGTTGGGTTGGGTGGAGACGCTCTTGACAAAAATTAAAAAATACTTCACATGTGTTCAGTTACAATGTTAACATGAGGTTGCTTAATTTATGCCACTGCTGGCTTAAGGCCTTTGTTCACACACGTTTTTTTCGTAAAAATCTATGGTTGATTCGCCGTGCGTGGGCACGGTCACCGGTATTGTTTGCATCACTATGGAAGCTTGTTGACACAGGTTATTTTACATTACTTATGAGACAAACATTATCCATGTCAAAAACCGCATATTTGATAGCACGCATATGGGCTCTTGTACACTCACGTTTTTATTCACCGTAAAAATGTACGGTTAATTTGCCGTTCAACCGTAATTTTTACGATGAAAAAAACGTAGGTCTACAAGAACCCTTATGCGTGCTATCAAATCTGCGGTTTATGACATGGTTAATTTTGGTCTCATAAGTAACTTAATTAAACGGGAAACGTGATAGAATGTAATATAGAAACGCTTTATCAACTACCTATAGGTAAAGAGCTCATTCATTATGTTAATAACTTTAAATCACATTCAAAAACTGCAAATTATGGTCGAAAGCAAGATTAGATAGATAAGAAGGCCTCACCCAATTATCACAACTTACTCAGTGAATACATTTTGAAGAAATTATACGAAAATTGTTGACTCGGAAGATAAATAACCTTGGAATGTGCGCTGAATCCGTCAAAAATAATCTTAAGTCGCGGGCGGGAATCCAAGTCACGTTTGTACCGATTATTTCCGCTCTCTTTAAATGGATTGGACAAATTCAAACCGCTTTGTTAATTTTGTAACTTCTGAAACTTATTGCCAAACATTTTTCTGGAATAATAAATTATGCTGTACTTTTACATGGAATATCATCAAGACTTAAAGAAATCACTGTTGTGTTGTGCGTAACAGTATACCGCAACACTGCTGAATTTTTTTTTAAACACATACGTTTATCCACATAGAAATACTGAAACACGGAACAAATATTTGCAGGTCTTACAAAAATGTCGCACAAATTTATTAGATTGATAGATAGATATTTTTTTATTAGGTTCTCACACACAACGCAGGAAAAAAAAAACAGATGAACAAAATCAGTATTTAGGTACACATAGGAAGGCTGGTACACAATTATAGCAATAACATAAAAAAAAATATTTCATATAAAAGCAAAAGCAAAACAACTAAATTATATTATATAAAAAAGTACCTACCAACAGTGCACTAACCCTGTTGGTAGGTACTTTTATATATCGCGTATATATTCTGTGATAATCCGATCTCTCACATTCCTAACCTACACACAATGAAGAAGATAAAAGGGTTACAATATTACACTAGATTGTTTGCAACAGTCTGTAATTAGCTCAACTGTTTCGTCGTTATTTTCTTTGTAAAGATAGAATAAAAAATCTGTAAAATATTATAAGAGAGGCACTACGCAAGCCTACCTTACTTACTTAGGCCTATTCGTAACTCGATGGAAATGTCGAGAAGTCTCATTGCACTATAACTTGTCCCGACCCCTGTGATACTCTGACCCCTACATCTGACACTTCGACGTGTTATATGAATATAATAGAACAGAATATTTATTTATTTATATGTACTGTTCTGCCGTTTTATCCAAACACCAAAGCGTCCAAGTTGCGCAGTGGGCGAAATGCAGAAGGTTGATTCCCGTTGCGCAGCAAATGTTTGTATGATCTGCGGATATTTGAACCAGGTCCGGGTGATTTTTATCACTACATTATTACAAAACAAAGCCCCTGGCCCTTCTGTTTGCCTGTTCGTGATGAACTCAAAAACTACCAAATACTTATTTAGGTACTGATTGTGTGGGAATAGTGTATGTTTCAAAGGACATCAATTCTTACCCTAAGATGATTCCTTACTCACTTTTGCTCAATAGTTTCTGCCCTCAGCTTCGTACACAATACCCAAGTACTGGTACAGGGATTATGTAGCAATCTATATTTGCAAGAATTTTGGGCATCGGGCCTGTCGTTCCGGAGACCCGATCCAGATTCCGGAAACATTATTTAGTATGGGACCCGCCATTTGCGAGTAACTTGCACTTGGTCGGTTTATCTTTATCCAAAATTAGCCTAAGAGAAATCAGTTAATGGCCGTTTTGTATTACTAAGGCACTTATCATGAAACAATGCTCAGTCATACATATATGCTTCAGTAGCACTTCTGCCATAGAAAATCATTACTCATGCATGATAGATGACAGCAAGCTTTTATAATACGAACCTTATTGAAAGTTGAAATGTTTATTTTACATCACACATTACACTTGAAACTTTTTCTGCTTGCTCTCAATGGGTTATGGCTGAAATTCAGTGTTTTTGCTTCTTGAGCAAAATATTCCGCTGAGCCATTGCCTTTTTGACGTACTGCAGCACACACAGACATTTTACTTAGATTTTATTTATACTATTATTTGTTTTTATTACTTAGCCAACTGTATTTTAATTATTGTTTATTTTTACTACCATCCTGTTTAATTGCTGTAGTCTGATATGTATGTGTGTGTCTGAAGTCATAAATAAAAACCTTTATCTATCTATCTATCTATCTAAATGTGTTCATTCATTATTAAACAACACATCATGTCCGATCCTTTTAAAATCATAAATTTGTAAGGGCGAAAGTTCGGTTTCGCCCTTACAAATTTGATCCAGTTTAATAACACTTAATAGCTTAATGGAAGTGTTCCCACTTCCTGCATACTGTTTTTTGCTGGATGGGGTGCGGGGAGCGGGGAGAGGTCCCACATATAACCGCTCGTTGCTCTACCGCAAAAAACAGGATGCAAATTACTGTGTGTGAACACACCAATGATTTTGACGGGATCCAAAAAAATACCGTTTCCGTAGAACTGGACGGCCGTGAGAATGGTCCGTAGCATCTACTTCCAATATTCCCTAGTATTACACGGCAGTTTGTCTCCCAGACCTCGCAGAGACCCTTGGGATACAGCGTAATGCAGTACCAAGTATGGCGTATGAATAGTAAGCGGATTCCATTACTGTGTTCCCGGTGAACCCCACAGGGGCACAGTTGCTTCCTGTGTGGGAATTAATTGACGTTCAGTGTTGTGAACAGAAAATTAATTACAAATGCTGAACGTTTTTTGAATAACTTAGAACGAATTATTAACCATGTTTTGGTAAAGGTTTTAGTTTTTTTATACTTTTGGCGATATGTGCCATGATCACGGCATAAAATATAAGTCACGTAGCCACAGAAGGCAGATTAAATTCCCGCGTAGGGGCAGATATTTTTATTATATTCAAAAATGTATTCTTAGTCGTGAAGTCTTTTAAAGAACAAATTACGAATCGTAAAATACAATTCAGATGCGTTACTTAAATCTTAAATTAAAGAACTTAATTAATCACAGAGATAAATCTGCATCACGGTCAAACAAATATCTATAATCACGACTTAAGTGTCGGAAGGGTCACGACCGCCGAACTCATCCAAACATCCCTAGGTCCCTCGACCGCGGGACATCCATCTTATTATGATAACCCGAAAGAAACCCTTTTCGGCTTATGTATGAAATGAATAACATAAATAACCAGAGCCCTTTCTCGATTAATTTCTACTAATTCACACAAGAACCTAATGAGTGATGCTACGCAATTCGAAATTAATAACCTATCTTATTGATAATATTTCTCCATTTACCGATAATCCTGGACGTATCGGTAATCGTAAAAATATCGAGCTGATCGGTGTATGATTGAATTCCTGTTTTGTATGATTTAGTAGATATAAATAGGGATCGGATGTTTACGAACACAGCGTGTTTCTTTACAGGCATGGCGTGGGGTGAAAAATATTGCTAGGGGTGTGAAAACTCGATTAAATAACGACGTTGATACTTTTATGGAAGTTAAGTTGTTCCGAGATTAATATGATATTCAATACTCTTTCATTTCGAACTTATTATGCTTCCGAATATTGCACGCAAATATTAACACATTGTCAGTCTACAAACATAATTGAACTAATTAATTACGAAGTAAGTAAGCTCTTAGGCTGATTGAGTCATATCTAATTGAGTTTACTTGTCATTTGAATAGTGTTTGAACCTAAGATCTAGGTAGGTACCTAATACCTTTGTTAAAGGTTGTTACCGAAATCTAGAAGATCAAGTGTTGGCAAAAATCAATAACTTAAAAAACATTAACAAATCCAGTTATCCCGTTAGCCAGGAATAAATATTTCAAGTTATTCATTTTCAATGTAATGTAATGTGCAAACGTGGGTTACGTTTCATTCTTATTATTCATAATGTCTGCTTATGGCCCACTTCTAAAATTTAAAATATATTTTATTATCATCGATAAAAAGCATTGGATAATTTGTCCTACTCGTACCTCTATTTACTCCAACGACTGTGATGAATGTTCGCAAGGAATTTGTTTACTGTATATTCTTTCGTTCTTTATTGAATTCTCCTTCAGTTATCGCATATTGGGGGTTATGATATTATGATTTGTAAGTCTCGCGTTTTCACAAGTGGATAATATTCTAAAATTTTACTAGCACTTTGTTATACTTAAGCGTGAAAAACCCTCAGAGAGGAGAATGGGTTATGAGGTTGATGATACTGTACGGAAAATAAATATGACTTTAAAGGAGGTTTCAGATTTAATTGTTTCGATGACTGAACATTATTCCTTTGCCCTTGTATAAAGACGGAAAACCAGATTATTTAGCTCGTTTACCAGTTTTCCATACGAGTCAAACACCCTCTACAATAGTGTATTACTTCGTAGAGGTGCTACGCCGTAGCACGTAGCCTTTAGGTAAATATTTTACTGTTCTGAGTTTAAGAGTCACATATAATAAATTAAGATAAGTGGTATTTTTGTATAATCGAAATTGACCTGTTATTAATAATTATATTCTTTAGCATTTCTATCCCATGGCTAGGCAAAGACGGCCATTTCCTTGAACTATGTTACGGATGATTCTTTAACTATACTATATTAAAACTGGTTTTCCTAGACCATTTTCGAGTTTTCCGCCATAGAATGCATTTTATTAGAACATAGCTAGCTGGCTTCACATGAGCTAGTCCCAGTAAATACTCGGAGCAGTGGGACTTGCCATTCACCCTTGGCCTCATCGGCTGCGCCGCGTGGGCCAAAAGGCCTCAGTTCCATAATAAGAATGATGTATTCACATAAAAATGTGCATTCACAATGTTTTCAACAGTTAAGGCGGTTAACTTAAGTGTCTTTACATCTTTGCTTTAAAACTAAATTTTTCAAATTCTACCATCCATTCATGAAATAGAGTAAAAAAAAAAATTTGTATATTGCCATTTCTTGTTTGAGTTCGGGTTATGATAAACATAAAACCACTCAGGGTTCTGGTCCTATTACCCATTAATGTAGAGGTAGTGTACCTGTACAACCAGCTCATTTTCAAACCATCTTCGAGACATTTTTTTATGACAAAAAGTAGCCATTACCCTTTCTTAAGTTAAATCCAATGGAGAAACATTGGAGATATCTTATAATACAGGACAAAGTTGCGAGTTTAAATCGTAGGATTTAAACTCGAATCGAAATTATAACTACATTACAACTACATTACTGTATTTGCTTAAGTCTAGACTGGAAAATATCACGAAAATAGGCTTCAATTTGGTACAAACCCCACCCGTTTCCCCGATTCATTCATTCAGTCCTAACAATCAAGATGTATCTCATTCGCTTGAATACCAATTACTGAATGAATGTTGCGGTATTCATTTAACAATTTGAAACAGTTCCGCACTGCTGGCGGAGCGGCGGCGGTCCGCAACATGCGATTGGCAGCGCGGGTGACGCCGAGTGCCAAACTTGTAAAGCTGAGTGATATAATATTGGTCTGATAGTTGGGACATTGTTTATTTTTTCTTATCATAACTTAAAAAGCCAACTTAGACGTCAGTGCAAGGTTTGGTAAAATAATCCATAAATTAAACATCCACCCACACTAATATTATAAAAGCGACAGTAACTCTGTCCGTCTGTCTGTTACATTTTCACACCTAAACGGCCGAACGGATGGTAATGAAATTTGGTAGGGAGATAGGCGATATTCCGGGAAGTACATAAGCTATTTGAAAATCGCTTGCAAAGCCACTGGAAGAACCTAAAAGAAACAAAAAAACCTTAAAGAAATTCACTAAAATTATAAGATGATTCACTTAATTTTCAAACATATTTTTGGCATTTGCAACTAGTCGTGTACTTAGCGTCTTATCTCTGTAAAACATCTCTCACTTCTAACAAGCTACCCTTAATTTATATTCACGTTCGCGCAAACAAAGTCACTTGCGGAAGCTCATACGTTAAAATGAGTCAAATTATGCAAAACAAATAACTGCCCTAACCCTTTCCGTCATTTCAAAGATGGCACATTGAAGTCCCGTAACGAAGTACAGACAAAAAGAATACGTAATGAGTACTGACAAACACATTTCTTATCTATATTTATAGGATTGTGACTGCTTGTGTATGAATTCGATTGCATAAAATGTTATCTAATCAGCTCACATATATAGATAGATAGATTATTACTTTATTGCACCATCAATACATAAAACAAGAACTACACGTAACCAAAATTACTGCTAGTCAAAGTCGGATAGGCCTTCTTTCCTATTAATTTATCTACCGTTTTTATTTTTTTGGTCAAAGCGATTAAATGAATATAGCAAATAAAATTACTGATTAGAAGTAGGTAGAGATTTCATCATTTTCTGGTTTTTTTTTGTGTACATCGCATCGGTCGAGTAACCAAAAAGTCAACTTCACGTCAATCGCAGATTGTGCAGACCAGTTGTAGAGGCCTCTGATTGCTGATCAACTGTCCACAAAATATATTTGGCTGCTGGCCAAGTGGTTGGTAGGTTGGGACAGCTAGTTTAGTTCAGTTCTAACTATGACATTAAACGTTACACAGCTTTTCACAACACAGTTTTTCTCAAATAAGTCGAAAACTTCTAAAAAAAATATTCGGTATATTAGGAATTCGATTCTTGTGAGAGGTTGAACTATTCCTCGGCGAAATATTTATTTAAGCTATATTTCATCGAAAAAATTAAGGCTAAGACATAGAATAAGGCAATAATATTGTCCTACTATTTTGAAGTGGAGTTGTTTCGGGCGTGTTGAACCGACGACGAAAGAAATCTTACTGTTCAGCAATTTTTGAACTCTAAAACCACACTTACTCTTTATCCTGGCGCATCAGCCCCGAAGTGGATCTTGGCCTTCGACACAGAAGATCACCTCACCGGCTTTTGTCCTGCTCCGCCTGTATCTAGTCTGGTGCGAAGACTTGAAGTGAGCCAACCAGCATTACCACTAAAATAGACAATTAGAGTCGTTACTATTAGCTTTGATAAATACGGACGTCACTATAACGATGGTCTTTAAATCCGAAGAAAACTTGATAACTTACTCAGACAAATGCCTGATCACTGTGCCGCGTCGTGATGCCAATACGACCAGGGTCAACTTGTTATCTAGCAACATTAATTCGTAGCGGTCTGCTGTTATTGTTCTCGAAACAGATCAGATAGCGTGACACATCTTTGTCATTTAGTTCGCAGTTACAGTAAACACTTAGTGGGCTGCTTTTACGCCAGGGCCAATAAAAATAACCAACCGCAAATAAAAATTCAAATAAATGCAGCTACTATGCAAAACGTTTTTAGACTGACCTCCTAAATCTTTTGATAGAGAAAAATAACGGAAGAGGGTAAGTATTTACAGGAAATAAGGTAGGCCTTATTTCGCAAGGAATACCTTATTCATAATGATGCTTTTCCATGGATAGTGGAAGAAGAAGCGGGAGTGATTTTTTTATCCCAATCTCTAAAGAGAAAAAGGAACTGTTAAATCGATTCTAATAACACAAAATCAAAATATTTTGTAAATCAAAACCAATTTCAATTTGACCACGTCCTTGATGACATTAATCAATAATCATTGAATGATACTACAGAATAACAATAGGTATGGTTCTACGCATTCAGACAAATTCAAACCACAATCAATAGTTTAAAATTAGTAAGAAATCAATCTCAGAAATAAAACTTAGGTTCCAAGATCTACTCACTCATCTCATGAAATACTGAATCCAACTTTTCTAGTTATGTTAATCGAAATAGGTTGATGCCCATTATTCCACTTTGTTCTAATTCCTGGGACGGTCCGTCATAAATTCTTCCCGAGGATCACTTTATGGAAATGAAACTCGAAGAACTCTACTACCAATGTAACGCTACGTGCGCAGTGAACTACTATAAGTTCAAAGGATGCATTTTTAGTGGTAAGAAGGGCGGAAGCGGGAACAGAAGCGGTTTCTGACAGTTTTGAAAGAAAGAAACGCACGTGACGGCGGAAAACGTTTTTAAAAAACTGGTAAAAAATTTGCCGCTCCTGCTGTCTACCAACTACGGTTCTTGATATAAAAACATAAAACTCCTTCTTGCGCGGTCAGGTAAAAAATATACTAAATCATTGTTGTTTGATTCCGACTCGTAACAAATTTCGCTTCTATAACTTGTGATTGTCGTTTCCTCTCCATCGATGAGACCCAATAAATGTAAGGGTCATCTTACAATAAGCTCAGCAGGGATTTTAATCAAAATAACATAGACTGGAACCTAAATAAAATTGCAAACACCTTTCTAAGGTTTTTAGGGTACGGTAAGCACTTTAGATCCTCTTACTACTGAAGAGGTCTAATAAGCAAATATTTTTTTTAAGTTGGTACGCGTTCTTCAGTTTTTCCGAAACATCGATTGTATGATCTACTATATTTTTCATTCAAAGTTTTATTTTCGTTCAATATTCATAAAACTTTTGTTTGATCTAGGGACATCACACGTGTTTGAAAATAGGACGCGAGAGTCACACAAGTTTGTTTTTTAATTTGCAGTTAACTTTTTGATGAAACGTGAGGTCTTTTCTCACCAGTTGACCTCACGTTTCATCAAACGAGTTGGCGAGCAGCGGGAAGCGAGTGTGTAGTTCCGATAGTTTTGTCGCTTGGCTATAAGCGAGTGTGCAAATGCGACGGACGATTTCTCGCGCCACTCGTTTGCGGCGGCCGAGATCGCGCTGCGCTGGTTGGACTATAAGCGTGAGTTCTGACCGCCAAGCGAGCATCGCTGAGCAAGTATCGCTGAGCGATTATTATCTTTGATAGCTTTTGTCGCTCAGCGACAAACTAGTGCAAGTCCTTAACGGCAGTGTAAACAGTCAGCGATCAACTATTAATATATGCATCTCTTTTGTTTACACGGAATCTATATCTATTGTTCGTTTCTTGAGCTAGAAACTAGCAGTTAGTTAGTCGCTTCCTCGCCGGCTGTGGAACAACTGCCTAACTTGCCTCAACCCATTCAATTAATTACAGATAAAACATTCTGGGGCAAAATTAGTGTACCTATACCTACTTTAGCTGAATATTTAAGGAATATCTCGCCCTTGATGTCACGTCATTATATTCCTGGTGATGGCAAAGGTTTTTTTAAGGTATTTTTTTATGTGTGCAAGCACACATAAACAATTATCTTAATTAATATCTTCTGTGTTCTTAGTGAATTTACAAGTAAATTCACTAAGAACACAGAAGGAGTGCAGACATTTATTTTCATTGATTATTCTTAGATTTTTATGGTTGTATTATAAAATACCATTTCTCAAATGTCGCATCAAATCACCTTACTTCGACAATAAAGTGATTACCTTTTTATGTGAAATTGATCGGAGAAAGGGTCGGAAAAATACACATTACGTCCCGTACCGTTCCGACCCAGAGTCAAACTAATATGACACGCGTGGAAGTTAACAACATTTAGCACAAAACATCATAATGTAGGCATTTTAAAAGGATTCCTATAAGTCTCGCCTTAGTTAAAAAATATACCTGTATAAACATAAATGTACATAGGCATTGAATAATTTTTCTTTATATTAATAAACCAGTTATAATACCCAATTACAAACATTTTATTTCGTAGCTCAGACAGAAACAGAAAATAAACCGCAAAGTGCTTGTCACCTCGCACGCGAAGGGTTCCGTACCGTAAAAATCAGGCAACTTTTTCAAAGAACATCAAATTTTCACTTGTTTGGAGACCCCTTTACATTTTCAACTTTATTTTATTTTTAGTATTTTTTATTATTACTGTTGAAGTGTTACTTAATTATAGAAAGCTTCATGTGCCTACCTATTGTAGTTCAAGAGACAAATTGTGATATTTATTTTTATTATTTTTTGATTTTTATTATTTATCTAGCTAGAACTAGGTAGAAACAATGTTACTAATTTTCAGTATTATTGGGTGAGATTGTTTAAGAACTTGCTTGCTAAGACTTCGCATAGTTTTGTTTTTAATTATTATTATTTGTCGTCTTACCTTCTTCATAACATCATAGCCTTTATCCCCATTGCTTCGGAAAGCTCGTTAAGCTTTTGGTTTTGTGCCTGATTTCTCCCCCGTCGAGATGGTCTGCCGTCCCATCGAATTATGAGAGTGAGGGAATAGAGAGTGCACCTGTATTTGCACGGTCACTTGTGCACTATAATATTATGTCCTGCGCACCTGGCTAGTCTTCGTTGAGACAAGCCGCCGTGGTAGAAATTCCACAAGGAGGGCATCACCATCATGAACGCTTATATCACCAAATTGATCTGTATCATATGGAAGGAGTAGCGTTACTTGAAAAACTTAATCTAAGCTTGGGTTTTTACAACTGCGAGACGTTTTTTTATACTGGAAATTTGAATAAAGCAATTTTATTTTCTGTTTGTCTTATTTAGTGTAGGAAAAACTAATTTTAGTATGCATTATTCACCAACGAAAGAAAGCCAAAAGCTAGATCTTCGATTAGGCCGTCAAATTCGGCAATAGGAGTTTCCCTGGCCCAATCTTGATACGACTCGGTCAGTATTTACGACCCATCGCACAAGTAGGTATAGGTACAATACAAAGCAGTGTTACAAAGAAGCCTGAAGCTCGTGGTCTATGGAGCAAGACAGTAGCATTAAATTTCTTCTTAGGATTTACACCGAACACGTGGTTTAAATGTTAACGCGAGAGGGTTATTGGGACACGAGGTGGGTAGTGGCAAGGCATGTCGTTCTAATCCTAATCTAATCTTAGTTTTAAAACCTCTAAAAGACAATGGTGGCATATGTAAGTCAGACAAAGAAAGACCACTGCATAACCACTGCTTAAGTCTGACAGATTTTTATAAGTAGGGGGCAAATATTGCCACGCCCTGCTATTAAGAGTTGATATGTACACAATGACAGCAATAAAATTAATATGATATAATATATGAATATTTTTCATGAAAGCGTTCTCGCCAGATCACAGATTAAAAAAGAAAAAATCGCTTACCTTTTATACATATTTTCTTTGTGGAGAATTGAAAAAAATCCTTAATTTGTGACCTTGGAATTGAAAAGAATGGACAATAATACTATAAATTAAAATTTTGAAAATGTCGTATATCTCGAAATCCTTCTTTTACTGGGTACACTATTTTCTGAACAATTCCCGTAGGTAAAGAATTATCCACTCTTTGTGCCACGCCCTGTAGATATGCAAAATAATAAGAATAAAATATATGTATTTTATAAAGAGAACTAAACATACACAACACATACTAAATAACACTTATAAACAAAACTTAATTAAAGAGGAAAAAACAAATGATGGCATAGTCTGTTTACAAAATTGGCTCTGGCTCAGCAGGTGTTGGGTGACTAGCAAGCTAGCATCCAACGATGGTCTTCCGCCAGAGCTACTTGTTGGCGTTACGGATACGGATAATTCACAATAATATATAATAATACCAAAACACACTAATAAAATACAAATTAAAAACGTACACACTAAATAAAAGTGTGGTGCTAAAGCAACAACACACTTCATGCGAAAGGTCAACCATAACGGTAGATATTTTAAAACTTCATCGCCTCACTTACAGCCGTGTGCAAGAACCTCTAATCAGAAACACAAAGTAAACATTTTCCTATAAAGACTCGCTTGTAAGGCAGGCAAGGCATTACGAATTACCGGCACGTTCTCGATAAGATGTTGGGTTATCATTTGTATTTAGATGTGGCTAAATTTAACGGGAGATTATTTTGAGATTTAGGCTCTGATCATATCGGGATTATTTTATAATGCTTGTTAAACTAACAAAATATTTTTACTATAAAAATATTTTTAGTACGTGCTCATGATAGATTATTTAAAACATGATGTAAAGATAATGTATAGCTGTGTATATGCTCCTGAACAAAATAAAGTTATAATACTGTAATACTAAAAAATCCAATCACAGTAGGTTAATGAACCTACTGTGATTGGATTTTTTAGTTTTATAATTCAACTTTTTTTTGCAGATATAACTGTATTTTATACGAAGAAGATTCGAAGTTAACCCTAGAACACTACTAGGGGTGCTGGAGCACCCCAGCAGTATTTGTTTTACAAATAACTTTTTTTATTTTAAATTGACAGGTATAATTATGCTCCCGCTTATTTTACTTTATGGTCACCTGCTCCTAATTGGTCAGTAACTCGGCAACGGTCGTACAGTGTGGACGTGTGTTGTGGGGTGCCCTATCACCCCAGTGTAGGAAAATCGTAAGTATTTTTTATAGTTTTACAATATGTTTTTCTTATGTTTATGGCATTGTTTTGTATTTTTATTTGATGTTGAATCATGAAATACTCTTACTATAATATATGTACAATCGGTGGCCTTATCACTGTGAGCGATCTCTTCCAGGTAACCTTAGTTTTTGGTTTAATTAATATTTTGATTGATTTGTATGTAGACTTAAGGATGAACTTTGAGGAGGGATATACGAGAACTGGTTTCCGGGATCCTAAAAAAATCCATGCTCGATCAAAGATCAACTATTGGATAGCACACCCAGGGACGTTGTGGTTTCTGTCCAAGAAATAAAGACCGCAAGTCAAAGACTAAATGCAATAAGTGCTAAATTCCAATTTGCTTGGAACACCAAATCAAAGTATGCCAAAAGTGCTCAAACTAATTAGAATAGCTAGATTTTAAGGTTGATTTGTGATCTCAGTTCCTAATTAGTACTAATAAAAAATATATTTTTAAAACCTTTTATTATTTAAAAAAAAATATACTACATTAAACTTTGGGGTTCTCCAGCACCCCATGTAGCAAAATCAGTCTGGTAAAAACAGTGTAGGGATTCAGAGTTAATATGATTTATACTATTTTTCGCTCGCCAATCGCTTCTACGCATACGCCAGAGAACTAACGTGTGAAGACGAAAAACCAACAACAGCCAGCTCAGCTCAGGTAGCAAAAGCCTAGTCCGTCCGCCCAGAGACCTCAACCAGCCAAGTCCCGGATAACGAGAACAGCGGAAGCGAACCGAGAGGGCAAGCACAAAACACCCAGATAAACAGCCGTAGGCAGCCAGGCTCCACAGGAGAACGGCTACCCGTAGGCCCAGAAGGGGCCACCCCAATGACCCCTCGTCAGTAGGCGAGGGCGGATGATATCCGCAGAAAAAGGCGAAAGCCTGAACCTGCCTCTCCCACGCTGGCTTCGAAATTTCAAAAACTGTTTTGAGATGTACAAGCCAATAATTTCATTTGATACCACTCCCGGTGAGGGAGCCCTCCCTTTTAAAAATTATCTTTTAAAATTATTTAGAATTAATAAGTAATTTAAAGGCCTTAAACTAATAGAGCTGTATTTGTTTTTATAATTTTATTGAAAAAAAATTAACTAACAAATTTCTAGTAGGTATCACTTTATCCGAATAAGTTGTATATAATATAATATAATATATTATAATATAATATAATATAATATAATGTAATGTAATATAATATAATATAGAGGTAATATACCTAAAGTCGTAAAAATGTATGTTTACTAACTATTTAAATCACTAACTTACAATAATCGATTTGAAACTTGAAACTTGAAATCCCACCGTTAGCTACCAGAATACTTACTCCAATATCGATTTAAAAACCAAATCGTTCAGAGACAAAGAGGAGCCTACACGGACTGACATGTATGAAAGTATATACCTACCTTAGTTAGAAAGAAATACAGATATGTCTGTACGTTTGTAAATTTGAATATCAAAGTCTCACAGCGGAGCAATGCAGCCAGCGTCTTGAGGACGCTTCCGACTGGTCAGATATGGATCAGTTGAGCTACCTGTAGATTGTTTGCAACATTTTGCAGTTAGCTTAATTGTTTCAATTGTTATTACTAGTTTTAATTAGTTTTTATTATTAGATTGTAATTTTCTTTGATAATAAAGTCTCATCACTTTTGAGATTCGGGAGCCAGTCAACTCTTTTTGTTGCATTCACACCTCAATGTAACAAAATTGAACTTGAAAAATTATCCGTAAATCTTTGAACTTTTCTAGTATATGTTGCGTTCTGTCTAGTATCCTAGCCGTAGTACCTGCCAGATGAGAATAACGTTATAACACTGGACTAGTTTAATTTAATTTATTTTCACCGTAGGTATTACATACATTTGTCCTTAAGTCCTCCAAGTGTCCTTATTTACTAAATTTAAAGAGGACTATAACATTTATTAAACAACTTATTGTTACTTATTATTTAAGAATGTGTATTTATCTTGCCGCTATAACAACAAATAATAAAAGTACAATACATTTCCAAATCAAAGGGGGATTCCATACAAAAAACTTGAGTTATTTGGCTATGTTTTGCTCTTCGTTTGTCAAGGCTCTTGAACCACAATAGGTAGAAACATGAAACTTTCTATAAATAAGTAACACTTCAATTGTAATAACAGCAAATACCTACTACAAATATATTAAAATTGAAAATTTAAAGGCGTCTCCGAACAAGTGATGTTCTTTTTAAAAGTTTCCTGATTTTTATGGTACGGAACCCTTTGTGTGTGAGTCTACTCGCGCTTGGCGGTTTATTTATTTTATGAGCCCCGGTAGAGCATGCATTTGCATAACTGGTAATGGTAATCTCGAAAAAACATCTTCGTCGAAGTTTATGTTTGACCATTTTAAAGTGCTTATATAATGATGGCAATTAGTATATTATCGTTACTTAGTACAGCGGTTAAAGTCTAACAACGCAGAGATTATTAGTATTTACTCAACATAAGTTAGCTATTTCCCGGGATTATTTCGACTACCTCTTATGAAGGCTGACATAGATTTGATTCCCACTACACTAGTATAAAACAGCTCTATTATTACGGTTTAAATAGCTACAACGCTACAAATTAACCCTTCAGTTTTTCACAAAGTAAACTCGACTGACAGACTACTGCAACAAATTAATTAACGAAGTTATGAGTTCCGCCTACAACTTCGTGAGCGGTTTAATGCGGCAATAGACGGCAACTCAAACTTTCACATTATTTACAACTTTTGCATGCTTTTAGCCAGATGTCAAGAGTTATTTCGATTTGATTGTTAGATTTTATCCATATTAAAAAATATTAAATTCGGAAAGGAGTCATCACTGCCACAAATCAAGCTGTCCCTGAGACAACGCAAAAAAGGATCATTGAAATAAATAAAGCAAGATCAGGTAAAGCTTGTAAAGGACGTGGGAACTGATCTACGAGAAACTTTTCCTCCGATTCCAAAATAAAAATATTTCACCGATATTAATTATCATTAGCTACGTTAGTACTCACTTATTGACATTACACTCGGGGTGTTATGTCAATAAGTGAGTGTGTATAGGATAATGTTGTAGCCATGGACGACGTCAGCGACGATGAAAATTGGTAAAAAAGCTCAAAGGATCAGCTGCTGCTAAAGCCTCTTATTTCTGTATATTTGTGACTCCTCGTACCTTCCTGAGCCATGAGATTAAACATTACACAACGGTGCAAATCGCCGCCTTAAATCTTTGTTCAAAGAATATATGTATCTGTTCTCTCAACACGTGGAGTAATAAATCTCCTGTATCAAGAGTCCGTTTGTTTTTTATCAAGATCTTGGCGAACAGAAGCCACAGTCTAACCAGAAGGAATCCTCCTCTTTGTGGAAGACTTTGTGAATAGAAAGTTTTAAATTTTGTAAGTTGTATTATAATTTTCAGTTAAAAGTTTTGAAAGCATGATTAATGTCTCGGGTTTAGGGGTTTTGTTTCAGGAAGATTATTTGGTGGAAATTATTTTAAGCTCGTTATTAAAATGGGTCTTTGTTAAAACTTAATGCACTTAGGGTTACTATGGTCAGAACCTCGATTTTTCATTAACAAATTACTTCCGCTTCCGTTTGCATATTACGAATATTGTCAAAAAATTACTAACAATTGCAGTTTATGATTCGCAGGAGGGCAGGGAACTATTAACTATAATAATGTTTGAGATTATTGAAGGCCATCACCGATACGAGACGCACCGGGCTGAGCAACTCGCACGGATAGCACACAAACTGACCAAATCAAGAAAGCTCTCTTATATCATGGGGCCGGATATCTACAACCGTATACCTAGTTCCATTACTGCGGCTCCCAATTTAAGCATTTTCAAGTCAAGGTTAAAAAAGCAGCTAATCGAGGAAACCTTCTACACCGTGGAAGAGTTTTTGTGTTTGAAGGTTAACCCTACCTCAATATAATAACTGTTGCACTACTCTATGTATGACTATGTAGATTTATTGTTTTTTTGAATGTGTATTGAATCTATGTTTGTTTTGAAGAAAAACTTGTGTATGTTTTTGTTTCGTAACAAAAGTTGTACCTTGACGAAACGTCTTGTATGTTCTTGTGCCAATGAATGAATCTGAATCTGATTATATTTTCAATTTGCCACTGCCCCTTTTCTCCGCAGCCTATATTGGTCCACTGCTGGACCCAGGCCTCCACTGATAAGCGCCTTGTTGGATTTTATCTCACGGGGGATTGTTCTGCGGGGGGCGCTGCTGCCCACCCCCGGTGGATATCCCTTAGTCACCCCTTAGGACACCCGCGGGAAGAGTTGGCGTGGTGCAATTTCTAAGCTCTATAGAGAGTCTATAAAGAGTCTAAAACTCAAATAATAAGAATAGTTTAAATTCCATCAGTTTATACAATAAATTTTTATTTAGGGGTTTAAAAGATAAAAACCTTACAATCACTTATGAACGTTTCTGTTGTGAACATTACATCCCCTCCCTATGGGGTATTTAGCGTACACTATTGGCGCTGGCCCGTCGTCTTCTAAGTAGATTGATACACCGCTCGGGGGCCTCGCTTTGTGATTTTTATTGCAACTAATGGAGTATTTGCTTTTTGTGTGGTAAATGGCTAACAAACCATAATAAAGCACACGCACTTCGTGTGCGAGTTGACTCGCACACGAAGTGTTGTACCGTACCATCGTAAAAATATTTAATATAGTTTTTATTACACCTTCACAAATCAGACAACTTTTTCAAAGAACAAGAAATGTTCACTTGTTCGGAAAATTTTAATTTTTATTATATATTTAGTATTTTTTTTTTGTTTCAGTTGAAATGTTACTCATTTAAAGAAAGTTTTATGTGTCTACCTATTGTGGTTCAAGAGATACAGCCTTGACAAACGAAGAGCACAAATAGCCGTTAAGGTTGAGGATGAAGTATATTCAAAATTATTTAAGTGATTATCTCAAACACTGTTATATAATGTAATTTAAGTTTCTGAATAAATATTTTGTATTTGTATTTTTTGTATTTAATTAAAATATTCTAACAGCTATAAACAGTTACCTAAGATAAATCAATAAATATTTTATTTCTTTTTGAGAATAATTTAAAACTTATTTTGGAATCTTATTTTAAAAGCTATTTATTCAGAGGGTCTATTAAGTAATTTATTTTATTATCAATTAGATCGGCGAAATCTCAGATTACACTTATTATTTATTATTCGATACAAACACAAGAACGAAAATCAAAACTTAAATAAAATTGAGTTAAAAATTATAATTATATGACCTATGACCATTTAATGTGATTAACGCGATGCATGCGATTCTAACTTTAGAATCGAATGTGATGTTAAGCTTCAGCCATAAAAGCCATAACATAACAAATAAACCACCCAAAATCGGATACATAATAGGTAGTTGAAATGTGATGTTATCTTAAAAATATTTGTGACACTATCAGCTCTTACTCGAGCAAGGGAGAAAAGGTACCAAAATCAAATTCTCGTTCAAATTACCTGAAAACGAGCACTTGTTTATCGCGAGTAAACACAAATTTACGGTAGCTAGGTTTGTAGTCGAACAACGAGGCTCTTAGCTGTACCGTTTAGTACGTACTCAGGTAGGTTACTCGTTAACTTTCTAGAGCACATAATAGTGATGTGTAGGGACCTAGGATTTTAATGATCGTAAGCTGCAAAAACTGTAGTTTTCATTCTGTCCGCTCGCGCTGACAGAATGAAAACGCGCTCGTACCTGTCTGCTAGAGGTGTTATATTAAATGAATACCGTCGACACGACACGTTTCCAATGCACGAATATTTGAAACCCATTACGCAGCCGTCTGCATTCTCATTATGCACACTAAATTACATTCGGCTGTTCCCGCAATGTGTTGTAATCCCCGGTAAGGATTAGCGTTCGAGCCAGACGCTAAGTCTGTGCACATACAGCAGACGAAATGGGTGAATATGTCCTCTAAGTGTCCTTTGGGTGGGAATGCCTAGCGGATATTTTGTCGACTTTCTCAAGTATAATGACGGACCTGGGGCGTTGTGAGATTTGCAATCGACGGACACGTCGGGGTTTTGCCACAATCACCACGCTTGGCAGGTTAATTACTTCACTTAATTTTTCCGCTGATGCTCTCTCTATTCATTGTGACAATGTCCGCTTTATGTTCTCCCATGAGAAATGCTTTTAAATTATGAATTCGCCTCTTACTCCTTTACTCAAGTAGAATTTTGGTTACGGAACCAAATTGACTTCAGCATTCGTGTAATGAGATTTGTTTTAGAGTTTAGAGTTGGTAGGTGGGAAGGAATTATCTCGTTTTCCAAATTAGTTATTTGGCAGGTTGCTATGTGGTTATATTACTTTGTTTCGCGGCGCGCCCCTGCGGGTTGTACCGCCCCGGGGCAGTGAATTCGTTAACGGTTTTTTTCCAAGATCGTCGGTCAAACTAATTTGTAGGCTGCATGGAGAATACGAGTAGAAGCGTACCTACGTAGATCAATAAATTGGTAACTGGTTATTTCTAAGAAAATCCTTGAATCAGAGAGTATATTGTAAACATAAAAATTCATGCGCCTGCCACTTTTGAAGATGCTTAACGTTTGTGCTGCTGATGATGATGTTTATCCGAGAGACGCATTGTATCTGCTGTAATTATAGGTCAATATAAAAAAACGTTTATAAATATAGCGAACTTTGTCGTCGAGTGATGCAACTCTAAAGCGAGAAGGCACTGTGTATCACTGTTGTAGATGGATCGGATGGTGGTGGATACCGTCCGTTTCAGCTTAGCGAGTTGTAAATTAGTTCTAGTCAACTTCGATTGAACTAGTTTCAACTGGTTAACAATTTAGTTGTACTCGAAAGGTTTGTGAAAAGTGTATAATAAAATATTATAATTTACATATGTTGTGTTTATTTTGGGACGTATGAGATGACATGAAAATGTTCCCAAGGAAGTTTCGTTGCTGTTGAGAAATAAAATTATCATCTGAATCACAGCGTAGGCATTTTGCCTGAGATGTATTTATGACCTGGTGGTGAAAAATTCGCGGGAAACCGCTGGATGCGAGCGGCACAGAGTCGTCTTTGTGGAAATCTTTTGGGACACAGGTCACTCATAGAGCTTTTAACTATGTTCACAATAATGATCATCTCTCAACAGATTATTGCTACATTGCTCATTACGTTTCTTGAGCAAACAATATTTAATAAACTAATCAGACATAATCTTTGGAGCGAATTTTAACCCTTATAACTTGTCTCGAACCCGACATCACATGATTATTAAACCACAAAATTAACGTACATAATATAATCCAGCGAGTAATTACTTGGAACCACACGAGCGGTTTAGGAACCAATGTGGAGTTTTTATTGAGTACAAACAGAGATTGAAGTATATATGATTGTTTTTTACAAAGCGAAACAAGCAAAGAAAGTATAATAGTGAAAAACTTCGGATATTACCGTCCCCCGTTTATGTCTCGCTAACTGTGCCCGTGCACTTAAAAGTGCTCTGATATTGTCCAATTTGGTTGATTACCCAAACCACCTTTAAAAAAGAGATAAAATAGCAGAAATTTAATAACTTCGACTAAAATCACCTATCTATTGTTACAGATAATGATAATGGAGTGCAAAATACCTGGAATCATCTACATCATCATCACGTGCGCGGTCATAATCGAGACGTCAATGAACGTCTACGCCAGAGACAATAATAACAAAAGACGGACGAAGGAAAAAGTCAGAGGATTTCAAAAGAATATTTGCGATATAACCGACCGTGATTCGAAAGTTCACTGCTACTGTGAGAACACTCGAGAGCCGCGGAATGCGACGAAGGCGGAATGCTGGGTGTTCAACGGCGGCATTCCACCTGACGACCCCATTTGGCAAAGCTTCGCCTCGCAGCCAAGTTTGCAAACTTTATCTTTTAACGTCCGAGTGGACGGCGCTCTAAACTACGTGCCCACTAAAGCACTCTCCTATCTACAGCGTCTCAGATCTATCAGCATGAAGTATGGGAACATTGTAGACATAACACAGTTCTCTTTTTCTAACTTGACGAATCTAAAGGAAACTATGCTATCGCAGAATCAGATCGAAAACTTGCAGCAGTACGCTTTCGCTCATCTACCGAATATAACAACGATCAATCTAGAAGACAACATGATAATTGATATAGACACAGAGGCGTTCTTCGATCTGCCGAACTTGCAAAAGTTAATATTCACCAAGAATAATATATCGATGATTCGGAACGGGACATTCCGTCACACGTTCAATCTCTTGGAATTGGACTTGAATAAAAACAACATAAACTATCTGAACCGTCGTACTTTTGATGGATTGGCGAACTTGAGGAAATTGGATCTGAGGAAGAACCGAATACACAATTTGACCGAGTTTACTTTTGCCGAGTTATGGAACTTGCAGGAGCTGTTGCTCGGGAATAATGACCTGAGATATATATCGGAGAGAGCTTTCGATGGACTGTCGCAGCTCCGGAAACTGTCCCTGAATGAGAACAAGCTGGCATCTCTGCCCTCGGGGCTGTTTGAGGGAGTCAGAGGGCTCACGTCTCTAGATTTGCGCTCCAACGAGTTACACGCGTTAACTTTCGACAATATTAAACCGATTTTAGAAAACTTACGCCCTCAGAACAGCAGTCTTCTTCTTGAAGGTAATATAATAATACCTAACACTTTTCCATCCACAGCATTTTTAAACTTTTAACACACGCTGAACGCATTATTACACGAGTGGAAATGGTGATGTTATCATTAAGTTAAACTTAAAAAGTTTGTGCTTTTATGATCCTTCAGGGTGTTTTCTGTTAGGGCGGGATGTACATATACAAAAGTAGAAAATGTTGTTAAGTCCCTTTATTTGGTTTATAGTTTAAGTTTACTCCAGAAAATGAGGTTGCATAAAAACTTTACTAACGTTAATGTGTTTTTATTTTCAGAGAATAACTTCATGTGCGACTGCAGACTGAAATGGATGCACGTCCTACGCAACGACACACACAGCCAGGGCACAAAGAACTCCCTAGATGGCATTACTTGTAAAATTGATCCACCCATAGTGAGCTCCGCATACAACAAAATGCCCGAACACGACAGTAAAGTGGATTACAATCAAGACATCCTCCACGCCAGTATCATAATAGAAACTCTCAACGAAAAAAATAACGTTTCTGGGAAAAAAACTATACCGGAGCAAGAGACGGCCGACGTAAGTGCCAACGATGTAGCGACAAAGAAACTGAGGCGTAACGTTTTGAAAATCTCCCCGGAAAGCCTGCCCTGTCCACAGGAAAGTAAGGAAATAACAGAGGCGCCCCCTATGTCACATGGAGATCCCTTGATCCCGCTACAGAATGAAATGAAGAATTTTAGTTTCCATGGACTGAGTTCCGGGCAAGAATTGCGTAGGCTAGGTGTTCTAGTGTTATGTTGTGTGAGTTTTGCGTTCTTCTTTACTTAGGCTACCCTGGATCTCTGACTAGTCATTAGGTATGTAATATGTATTCATTGTTTTTTATGTGCAAGGAGATAATTTTAAGTTTTACTTTATTGTGTCCTGATAATCAAGTTGAGCCACAAGCTCATACAATTCTACGTAAGACTTATATACTCGTAGATAAAATGGTTTAAAAACTTGCACGTAATCAATTATTATTTAAACTATTTAGTTAGAGTGATATCTTTGTCAAAGGTAATTCTAAAGCACTTAAACATTTTCACTAACAGTCACACTTACATAATCAATGTTTATATAATACCGTTATCTTAGCTGTTAAACCACTGATTTTGTAACTGATATAATTAACGTGATTGTCATGTAAAACTATAATTATCTGCATCTGTCAAGTAGGTATTCATTTTGTACCCACTAAGTTAAACAAATTTATGATCAATACATTAACTGCCCAGTCTCGGCGGTGTGACCTATATTTGCACGCCGCCCCGCGCCGCATCAACGACCTGCAGATGGACCATGTACGTCCTGGGCCAAGAAAGTGTTATTATCGGATATTAATCGCGTACGCGCTTTTATTTCCTATGTTAAAGCGGGAAATTTTATAATCCTAAGTTTAATTTGCAAGTGGTTCACCAACGGCAGTGTTTATTAATATGTGCATTATCCTATAGTTTAATATTCTGAAGCTTAGTTTAAAAGTGTCTTATTGTGATTATTAGCCACTCAGTGTCAATATTTATTCTTATAAAAAAGTCAAATTACGTTTATTAGACATATAATAAAATACAACCCCCTTAAAACTTCCTCCTTTTACTTAATGTTAAAGTCACGTGTCTTATCTGATTGGATAGAAAGGGGCTCAACTCAAAATAACATTAGAATGTTCATTAGAGTGTTCATTTCAAGGGGTGGGGAAATAAAATTTGTATTCAATGTTCACATTGCATAGTCCACAGAAATTATGAGAGAACCGACCTTCAGAACTTTATAAAACGTTTTAGAAACCAGTGAAATCACTGTTTTCTAAAACGTTTTATAAAGTTACCACTTAAAAATTTAAGTGGTATTAAAAAATCGTAAATATTATCGGTCCAGTCAGTATTATAATGCACATTGTGCCAGTACTACAGTTGGTTTTACTTATAGTTTACGTACACCGCATTATTATGGTCTTGGTTGCTTTTATATTCCTGCTGCGTATTTATTTTCTATCGTCAAATTATTTGCTATTGACTTATAAAGGCACATTTTTATTATTCTATTGTTTTAGTTTTATTTAGATAAACACAAGGCTTATGTTAACCTCTCTGTCACGAAGTTTAACTTTTGATAAAATGATACTTAATTTCCTAAAAGGCATCACTAGAAGTAAATGTACATTATTTGTGTAATGCTCGTTCTTTAACATAATGTTCATAACGTTGTAGATATAAAGTATTTCGACAAGGTGTTTTTGTATGAGTAAAGATAATGGTGTATTTTTCTTGAAAATGTTTTTTTATTTTGTCATAAGCAAAGAAGATAAGTGGAAAAGCCAAACTTTGCATTAGAAAATAAATTTACAAATCTGCTATCACTGAAATCCTCTCATTTTTGGTCAAACCCATGATTTACACTAAAAATGTTTTGTATCTATTATGATGAAATTTCATCTAATAAAAGAACGTTCACTTATATAGCTAATTCAATCGAGGTATTGGTAGGGGGTGGTAGGTAGGTATTTGTCTGCGTGTATTATCCTGCATATTTATTTATTATTTAATCTTTCTATCGACGCAGGGCCACAGTCCTAAGATGGCATTTAGTAAAGAAATCGGCTATGTTACTTTGGTGTAGCTTATTAGTAAACTTGCACTCGTAGGAAAGATTTCTTGGTTTCTGTTTTTCCAATACCTTTTGCTATTACCTACAAATACAACATATACAAAATTATTTTATAGCAACAAAAATTAACAATTAGACATACATAAAAAAATGGGAAAGTACTAACTATAATAAGTGAGTATAACTAATAGATTGCCTACGGCCCCACACTAGACTCACGGCCCGTGTCGTGGGTACAGTGCACGATATTCAGAAGACTGACTGGTTCTAGAGTATCAAAGAAAACTTTACAGATTAAATATCCCGTTACGGGCGTAGTGCAGTTGAGTGGGTGTGTTTAGGGGGACGAAGGTATAGTACAATACAATACAAAAATACTTTATTGTACACCAACAAAAATACAATACAAAAGACATTAAAGAAGACACAAGTACAATGGGCGGCCTTATCGCTAAGAAGCGATCTCTTCCAGGTATAGTGTTGGCCTACCTGACGTAAGCGTACCGTTACGACGCTTGTTGCTACGACGTTGACCTGCTAACGACGTAGCACCAAATTTTACTTCAGACTTCCTCAACTAAAACAGTCGGCTGTGTTTTTTAATCTTTATTTATTAAGAAGGGTTTGATCAGAATGATCATGTCAACCTCATCGTTTTACAAAAAGAATTACATTCTACGCTTTAAATAACTAATTTATGCTCCTGATTCCATTCACTATCAGCATCGACTAACAGTAACGAGATGGTTAATAAGCTTTCCAGTTGATGGGCCGGATTAAACTTATGTGATCGAGTTTAAATACACTTTCGCTTTAAGGGACGTAACGAGAAGAATATACAGTATGCACTATAAAACGCAGTAATCAATTTTCAAAGTCATTCAGTGAACTTAAAGTTATTTATGGCCGGAGTCGCTCTGAAGTATAGGAATAGTAACGAATGTATCCACCAGAGACCCAATGTTATCGACATAGCTCAATGAATAAGCAAGCTGAAGGGTTAGTGAGCCGGCCCGACCTCGCGAAGAACCGACAACCACTTGGGTTAAACGTGTTCTTTAATGAAGCCCGCGACTCGGCAAGCGTAGTGTGAAACGCGGCAAGTGGAAGACAGGGTGCCATGGCGCACATTAGGGTAAGCCGATGTTTAGCGGTGGACAGACCTAATAAAGGCTGATAATCATGTCGTTTAAACTTTAATCGATTTATTTATTAATTTAATTAAGGAAAACCAAGGCTATTCAAAGGTTTAAGAGTAAGCAAAATAGTAGATAGGTACGTACATATAATACATAAAACCAAATAAGTTCATCCTTTTGGTTGCTACGATTCCACGATGGCACAGATACACACATGAAACTCGGCTATTTTGCCCACATACAAAATTGAGTTAAGGAGCATATATTACCCGATTTAAAATAAACGAGTTCTCAATTCCTCATTATATTTTTAGGATCTGTATTTCACGATGAACTACATTCCCACGTACAATGTTTTCTAACGGCATATAATTCCATAGTAAACCTGTCATCTAAGTAGTTAGTGAGTCGACCGGAAGACGGCGTAGAAATTGTTAACGCTTAGTTAAAATGGCAATGAAAATATTTCTATCCAACTTACGCAGATATTTAATCTTACATAAAATTTAACTACTTGCGTTACGTAGTATTTTATTGTTATTCTGAGATTTAGTATCAATTTGCTTACATTAATGAATCTCAAATATCTACCATCGAATAAATTACCTTAATATATTTACAAGACTTTAAGGCGTCGCCGTCGTCCTTTTTTTATACATGGCCGTTTTATTCCGCTATTGGTTTTTTAAGGAAACTTTTGACAGCTTTATGTGCTAGTTAACGGATCAAGTAATAAAAAGAATTTAAAATGCGTCGTCTTAATTGGCTAAAGATCGCGCGATGCCAGATGCCAGTTAGAGTCCGCGCGATGACGCATGACCAATTAGGACACTCTAAATAAATATGTATATTTAATACACATTAATTACGAACGATGCGAACGATCGATGCCAATTAAGACGCCGCCTTACCCTTACAACCCACCAATTTACCTTCAAACGCAATAAAGGGGTAGCCAAGACTAAATTTTATTAGATATCTAACACCTCAACCCTATAATAACGAGACAGATTACCTCGTAAAGTATGATAACCAAAATAAAACCCCGGCATCCCAAAGTAGAACTATTGCAAAACAACATTGCATCCTTCCCCTGATGTTTCCGTAGAGAAAACATCTTTGTCAGCGGGATGATTAACCCTTTCGTTTCGCCCCCAAATGTCGGGCCAAACAGGGAATGAATAAAGTTGATTTCGTGTTGCTTATGAAGGTGGAGATGTCAGTCAAGCTATTTTGCTGGGTTTCATAAAGTAAAGTCTGTTTTTAGAATGAGATAAATTTCTATTATGTATATGAAACAACAGCCTAATAAAGTTTGTAAAAAAGACATCACACATACATAAAAAAATCGATACCTACTTAGATCAAGGATATAAGTTAGATACTTACATAATAATAAATATATGTATATATTTGTAGCTTGGTACTGTATACTAAAAACAACAATTAATAGGCTGTACTGTAACCAAAAGGGACTGCCTGCATTGCCTCGTTGGATGGTTTGTTACCGAATGTATTTCTAAGTAATAGTTATGTCAAGTTTCAAGAAATAGGTATTCGACATATTAAATGACCCATACTACAAAATCCCTCAGTCTTTTGCAGTCGGAAACGTAAAATTAGCGGCGCGTGAACTCATGATCATTAATTAAATCTCGCTTGTACAGAGTTCATTGTATTTATTATTTTTTGGCAAAGAAATTTCAAAACAAAATTTTGAATTTTCTACAAAGGCAGTCCTTTGTAGATGAGAAAATTTAAAATTTTGATTACCATTTCTTGATGAGTCTTTTCAGTAGACTCATCAAGAATTGGTTAACCAAGGAGGCGAAGTGAACATTTATCTACTACTGTAATGTTGGGGGCCAAACTATTGAATTTTCCAATGATATTGTTTTTGTCTACACAAGAGTCCGAAATAAAAAGCTCGCATTTTGAAAAATTTAAAAAATAGGTTTGGATTTAAATTTTTCAAAATGCGAGCTTTTTATTTCGGACTCTTGTGTAGACAAAAACAATATCATTGGAAAATTCAATAGTTTGGCCCTCTCCTCCTAATGTTCCGTCATCCAAATACCAAACATTGAGCTTGGATTGGAGACGTTGAATTATCGGTTGGATGGCAAGGCTAAATATGGCCGGATCAAGAGGGTCGCCCTGCTGACATCCAACAGCGGACAAAATAACTTAGTTCCTGTAAATTAATTTTGACGGTGAACCGTAACATTGCCAGAGAAAAGGGGAAAATTTCTTGTCTTTAATTTCTTTTAGCAAGGCGCCCCTGTTTACGGAATTGAAGGCGTTTTTAACGTCTACCGTAGACGTTAAAAACGCCTTCAATTCCGTAGACAGTATTGGACGACTACTGAGTTAATGTAGTGTAATCAAATGGACCTTAATGGATCAATTCAATAGAATTATCGGTGTTGCCAGCGATGAGGTTAAATAGTTGTCTGTTTTTTGTATGTAATTGTTTATAGCTTCGGGCGTAAATTAAATGTGATTCAAAACCATTTGTGGTTTTGAATATGAATGAATTTAATTTGTCTCTTATTTTTAGGAATACAAATTATGCAACCTTTATGTTTATTGTATAAATTAAAAGGTTATCCTTGGTCCTTTTGATTGTCAATGGGAATCCATGACGATGATATACTTACAAAATTGTTCGATCATTGAGAGCATCTGGTTCTTTGTTCCACTTCATTTTTTCTGTGACAGAAACCATAACAAAAGCAAACCAAAACATTGCCACAACGACCTACTTTCAAAAGAAGTCAGTACAGTTCATTGAACCAACAAATTATGTGTCAAAAACTCGTTGAAACGTCATGCAAAGGGAAACCGTGCATCGGAAACAGGGGGTTAATAAAATAAAATAAGAATACTATTGAATTGCGACCGGTAGGTTAATGTGGTATGATAAGGGTTTGAAAATCACAGGAGACTTTTTCAGTTCTATATTTTTATATGACTTGGTTAGCATCTTTCTCATTCATTAGGCAAACCAAAAACATTACGAATTGTATCTTTATTTAAAAAAGATCATCATCATTGGCCTTATTGCATCTAACAAAAGATGACTTTAATGGCAGCAGTTTGGCTGGCATGGCAGTCAGCCGAGCACTTTCATGCATGGCTGAAAAGATATTATACGACAGATGTTTACCTACTACAAGTTCGCATACGAAAATTTAATAAATACCATGATTTCTTGCGTCAAAGTATCGAGACGCATTTAGATACGAGAAACACAGGACACAGCGCGAGAAGCGAAAAGAAACCTCTACCCAGCAGTTGTTGAACCCGTGCTGATAATGACGAGGATTACTCTACCAAATAAAGTGATAAAATAAAGAAAGCCTAAAACATCTACTCCACACAGGTCCGTATTCACTTCAAAATCCAGTGCTGCCATATAAATCTCGTTGTCAATAGTCAATGAGTTACTGGCACAGCAGGGCACCTTGTGGTTTGAAACAACAATGGTTAACCACTGGTTGGGGTTAGGATGGTCGTTATAACGATGCCATTGCACATTTTGTTCCTTGATTGATTATAAAACTATAATAACGTTTTACTATAAAAACTTTCGTAGTATGACGAATTCATTATGTAAGCGGGTTATCTACGAACCTAGTTTGTGTTGGAAGAACACTAACTTTTCATCCCTTAACGAGGGACATTATCGCGGTGAGTGCGGTTCGCGTATAATAAAGTTGTATGTTCACGCTGGCAAATTTATGAATCGAAGAGCTTTTTATGTTAACATAATATATGTTTTATGTCATGTAATGAAGTATTTTTTTTATTGATGTAGGCAGTGGCTGTGGAGAGGTACTTAATTACCCAAAGTCATTATTAACCCTTTCAGCGGTCCTAAGCTCAGCAAAGCATAACTACTTCAAATCGTAACGGACAAAGATACTATCAAATTGAACTTAGTTTAATGTTTGACGAAATCAGCCCTAAACCAGCTGCCATTTAAACATACTTAACACTTTATAAAATCATCCTTAGCCCCGCGAAGAGAGATATTTATAGAACATTTTCATCTGGTCTTATTTGGACCATTTCAAAATAGATCACGTGTGGACAATGTGTGATATGAGTCGTGAAGTAATCCCCTCGGCGTAACTGATATATAAGCCGGTCTTTGTTGATTTATAATTTTAACATTTTGTCTGTGTTAGATTGCAATCGGAAAATTCTGTTTGTTTTGTTCTCCGCGATTGGAGAAACAACACAAGATTGGTTTCTTTTGGCTGTGAGTTTTGTCTTTCTGGCTGTGACTTTTTGGGTAGGTTTTAGAAGAACACGAGGTTTGCTCAGCTTTAAATAGAGCTTTGGAAGATGTTTAGTTGTTATTTATGTTTTATAACCACAAAGAAACGTACCTTCGGTTCTCAATAATATTTTGATACTATCGGACAATATCTGCCCCTAGGGTTTCTGGCGTCTCATGGCCACCATTCCGTCATAAAGTCATAAGTCAATTCACACATAATTCATTAATAACAGCAAAACCTCATGAAAAATGCACTCAATATTTCAATAAACTGAATAAAGATCCGAAGAGTGAAATTGAAAAAATCGGAAACAAACACTTGATGCACGAGGCGATCCATAAACCGATTGCCATTACATTTTTAACGAAAGGGATGTATTCCCAGCAGTATATGACGATGATGGATCAATTAAAATAAAAATGTTATTAAATATTTGTTCCGGGTGTTCTGGGTATTTTCTACGTATAATAAAAAATATCTATATATATCTTTAATGTAATGTATTGTATTAAGTTTATCAGTCATGTAGTACCTACCCATAAAACAAGCTTTGCTTAGCTTGGGGCTAGATGATGTTGTGGGGATTGTCCAGCATTATTATTTATTATTTATTTATTTAATTAATTAGGAGCTCCCTCACTTTTACCGTTCACTACATTTTTAATCAATCAATCAGCGGATTGGATGCTTGGATTCTATTTGTATTGGACGGCTTGGGTGAAGTTATATTAACTGCATGCGAGATTTCGTTAGTTTACTGAAACATAAAGGATTCTTAATAAAGATAATTCGGTGAACATTCGGTGATAAGTACTGTAACACCAACTTATCCCTAGTTGTAACTTGAAAGAGAAGATTAACCAAAGTAGTACTTCACTAGAAACAGGTGAAATTAAAAAGCTTATCATGAGCCTGTCAGTTTGTCTAATAGTGTTGCCGTTTTGTTATTTGTCTTTTCGTTCTTCTCTTTCGTGCGAAAATCGTAATATTTTCCGATTACTTACTTCACCTTGATGCATTTGTTCGAAGTCACACGCAAAAGTAGGAAACAAGATGTTTTAAAGAAGTCCTCAAATTAAAGATGTTGACAGAATCTGTGTTATAAAATGACCCATATTGTGACGATAAACGATTTTATGGTACTTAAGTTACTAGGGGACGAAGGAGTTTGAAAAAAAAACGCGGGTAAGTAGTTTTATATCTTTAGAAGCAGGAAAGTGTTGTGTGTGTGGAATAAAACATTGGTGGTTTGGGTTCTTCTGACACGTTTTTAGACAGGTTCGTAGTGGACCCACTCACCTTCATAATAAATGTCTTTTGCATTGCGTTTGATCAATTGCTCAGATTAAAGATTAAAACAATGAAAGAATGTAAGTAACGAGCTAATGCCAACTCCTCGACTAAAAAAAGTAATGGTACAGGGCAGCCATCGCGAGCTATATGTAAAGCTAATCTGTTCTCAATAAAATTAAAATATGCAGGGGTTTAACGAATACTCCAATTTGTGAGGTAGATCTTGTGGTTGCGCCATGAAGTTGGATGGTAGAGTAGGCTAGTCTCCATGTTGGTTGAGTCAACGCGAACCTCTTTTTTGCTGACAGTTAAATAATAGGTACCTCATTTGCACACAATCCACAGCAATGCTGTTTTATGTTAGATTCTTAGAATCTCTTCTCCAAGAAGCAAAATAACATTCCCTGTATTTTCGTGGCCTCAAATTTACCGTGGCTAGAGTAACAATCAGAATTGCAAATGCCGCTGTAAATTAACAAAGAATACACCAAAATTATACGGGACCAGCTCGCTGAGGGTTTTATTCTGTGACATACGGAACCCGATTAAATGGAATGTAAATTACAAGTGTTTTCGACGGGCTTGTTTTGCAATATCGCAGGAATTTAAGGGCGATCTTCATTTGAAAGTCGTGGAACTCGAGTACTAAACTGTCCGGTAGTTTAGTTGGTATTTAAACGTATCTAGATATAAGCATCGAAATGAGAGAAATAAAAATCCCACAAACACAGCAAATTACTGATTACTTGTTTTTGGCCACACCGCCAACTAGGCCACAGGTGGGTCCTTTTTTCTTCTAATCTAACCACCCGATGTCCTCTAGGAAAGCCAACAGCTTGCTACCGCCCCGGTGCATGCCTCCCTAGGTGTCCTCGGTGTCCCGAGGTGTGTAGTCGTTGAGAAGTTACGCTATCGCACTCTACAAGCACATGCGCGGCCGCCGGCCGTCTCCTCTGCGTTCATGCACCCTCTGCTTATGGGGCTGTCCGTGATACCCAGATCAAATAGATTTTAGCTAAGCATGCAATGTCCTGTGACAACACCGATGATTAGCCGGAGTTTGCCATGTTTCAGATTGAGGAGTTTTCGGGAGAATCTCGGGTTTAAAACCAGGAAGGCCTCCTTCGACTGCCTACAATACGGAATACTTGCCCACTAGTCTTGGTGTTGTTCAACCGTACGTTGACGGATCCATGAGCGGAAATGACTGAAAGGTAGGGGAATTATTGGTTCGGGACCTGCCGTTTGCCAATCTGAACCTCTCTTCACCAGTACATCAGCTTCGTCATTTCCTCTGGATCCGCTGTGTCCATTTATCCATTGTAGAGTGACTCTATTGGACTTACTTACTTGTTCTAGTACGTGGTAGCACTGTATTGTACGACCCGAGTTGTGCTCTCTCTTGTTTAGAGCCTGTAGTACTGCCGCACTGTCTGAGAGGATCCTGATGTTTTGGTCAGTAACCTTTCTTCGTAGCACTGCGGTCGCAGCCTGGATTATACCCACACATTCCACCTGGAAGATGGAGTTGTGGGCGTCCAGTGCTGTTGTTTTGTTTATGTTGAGATCTTCCGAGAACGTTCTCGCCCCGGTACCTGTTTTCATTTTAGAGACATCTGTGTATATTCTTACTTCGTGTATGTTTGATCTGTCACTTGGCTCTTCGTGCATTTGTATAGTGAAGTTTTTTGAGTGTAGGTGTTTATTGGGTACCTATCATAAATGTGTGTTCTGTAATAAGTGGCACTACCACAGCTTCGGAATAGTTTATATATTTTATGTGTGTTAGTTTTAAGGTATATATCTATGGACCGTAAATTAAGTTAATTAAGATCTCTAACTGTTCGAAGTTGTCTGAAATAAATGATTTATTATTATTATTATCATTATAAATCGAGAGAAGCATGGGATTGCTCCTTGCATACCCTTCTATAATAGTGGTGTGTTGTGCTCTAGTGTCATGCTCCTATAAACGTAAAGCCCAGAGTCTGTAAGCAGCTGCGGCTGCCTCTTGTTGCACGTGTAAGTGCAATGGCGGTAGGCCTATCAGGACTTAAAGTGCTGCCGTGTGGGCAGTTCTCATACACCCTGTCGTTGCTACGCAGGCTAGTCTCTGGAACTTTTGCAGTACGTTTATGGTAGTGCTTACCAAACTAGGGAACCAATCAGCTAACTACTGTGTGCAGCGCAGATTCTGTTGATTTGCCTGAGCAGTAGGCGTGTTGGTGTGGGTGTAATGGTATTATTGTTAGTATGTTATCCCTTATGTGTCGATCGCATAGTCTCTCTAGAGTCATGAGTAAGATTGAGGTGAGACTGATCAGCCTATAGGTCTTTGCCTTACGTAGTCGCTTTTACCCGGTTTAGGTATGAATAGGACTCTTACCTCTCTCCACATAAGCGGTACGTAGCGGAAGGCCAGGCAGGTTGTGAAAATGTACATCAGTGCCCTGCTTATGTGTACTACGGCTATGCCCCTGCGTATTAGGCCCGGAAATGTTTCGTCCACCTGGTGACTTGTATGGTTTGAATGTGTTGATGGCCCAGTTTACTTTTTCTCCAGTTACCACTGAGCATGCTACTGCCCAGTCTGTCACCGATGGCGTGACTAAAACCGGCGTTGTGCCATTCTGACACCACGCCGGTCGACAAATTACTGATCCATGATTATTTTAATTAATCGATAATTTAGGACGTCTCCACTGGATAGTACTAGGACACGTCTAGAGAATAAAAGAGGATCGGTCAGTCAGGAAGGCGTACCATCAAGGCAAAGGCCAGTCGGCTGCCCTAGGTATCGCTGGATCGACAAAGTTGAAGCCGATATCCGGGAACTCGATGCCCATAGTTGGCGAGAGACAGCTCAGAACCGAGATGCCTAGAGAAGTGTTATGTCGGAGGTGAAGATACACTTTGGAGCGCTGATCACCAGGAGTAAGTAAGTAATAATTAATTGTTAATAAAGGAACGGAACAATATTCAATATCCCTCAGTACTTTCTCTATTGTCCCGAATCGTACTGCGCTCATCAAGTAGCCTATTGTGGTGATGCAAATTAAAATACCTATTGAATAAATTATTGTGCTCTGTAAAGCGGAATCTCATTTCGTCCGACGAAGCATTTTTTCCAAGTTAATGAGGCAAACTGTAGATTGGTTTTGTAGAAACGGCTGCTCCATTTCCAGGGTTGATGAAAGATGGACACACCGGTGAACTTTTACTCTACCTACTACCTATAATACTACTAGTTCTAAATGAAAACTACGACTTTCCTCTAGCCTTCCTGTTTGCTCGGTTTGCGGATTGATCATGAAAATACACCGAAGTGAGCCTTGTGGTTAGAAAATTGGTAAGTAGGATTCTATCCAGCCGTTATTTTTTTTGTTTACCCGTCGACAGGAGAATTATTTAGCAAGTAACACAACCGTGCTCGCTCTTAGCTAGAAGCTCTGGTAGATTTTTGACTGAACAGTTACGTTACCAAGACTTTGACTACACGAGTACCTACTTCCTAATAGCTTAATAATGTATTTCAACAAAGGCCCTTTCAAGGGACTCTACAGCATGTCACTTCTGAGGGATTTTTCGATTGAATTGTCTTGACTTCCTTTCTTGTAGGTAGGCATGATTATATGTAATTTTGTCTTGTTATCGTTCAAGAGGCTTCTTTATTATTATTGGGTTACCAAAGTATAAAGGTGCCTCTATAAATAATCCCGCGGACGAATACATCACTGTGCCTTTATGAAAACTCAGTTAGATCAACTGGTTTTGATACTTGTTCGGAAAAGTTATTACATATTTATTTTATCTTATTTCATAGACATAGAAAATCATTTATTTGCTGCTCAAACACCTCACACAATAAGTACAAAACAGATATAAAAATACATTTTGAAAAATAGTTAACTTATATTACGACAAAAACAATTACACAAAAATATTTTCAAAAAGTAGACTGGGCTGAGTGTTACAGCAGCAAAAAGGTCTCGGCTCAGCATAAATGCCTGACCTTACCACTCAATAGTAGATAGGCGCTGATATTCTGCCGAAACCATTATAGTCACAAGACCCTGTGAGGGTTATGATTACAGTAAGTAGTGTTATGTGTTCTATAAGTGAATAGTAAATAATATACTTTAATACAAACAATATGTATAGTATGTAAATGGTGCGTGTCTTACTTTGTAAAATGAAATGGATATAATAAAATGGATATAAACCTACTGACAGATAATTAAACAACTAAAATGGATAAAGCTATACCCAGTGAGCTGGCAACTCACTGGGTTATAATGCTGCGTTTTTTTCGTTAGTATTCTACTGCGCTTATTTCGTTAGTATTCTAGTGCGTATTTAGAAAATTTAGTTTGGGGAATAATTCTTACCCAAAAAAATGATTACATTTACGTTTTTTAACAAACCTACAGACTTTTGTTGTTCAAAAGTTTTGTCCGCTTTGGTAGTTTTAGCTAAATGTTCTTCCATGGTTGGCTGCAGGTACGTCTACATACACTAAAAAACGATAGCGATGTAGAAACTTATCGCTGGAAGTTTTTACCTGATTTGTCATTGCATGACGAATGCAACGATAGCTTAATGATTTGACAATACCTCTAGTATCACGGATTATATTTGGCAATCGTGCGGAGTAGACGCCTTGGGTCACTTAATTACTTTCAAACAATCCCTCTATCGGTTGTTCAGTGCGGAGAGGTACTATTACAGCACAAGGTCATCTTTGCATTATACCCTTTGATGCACTCATAAAGTTTTTACTACAATCATCTGCAATCAGAATAACTCAGCCATTACTTAGCGGTCACTATCTTACGACCACAAAGCTGTACATCAATTGCAGCACCCGCAAAAAAAATTCACCCACTTGAACTGCCTTTACACGACGGTCCAGTCTGTTGTTTTCCGTCACAAATAAATCCATGTAATTGTAGTGCTTATGTTTTTGCGAAATTGTGTTTATACTCCTCAAATTAGTTCGTACCTATAAGCTATCAATCTCACTAAGCAACGCCAGCAATAATACCATGTAAGCAATAACAAATGAAGGTATCAAGGGTACACAGGACTATTATATTCATTCGTTGACTGTTAACTACTCGTATTTAAGGCCTCAACGAGCCCAGACGACAATTAGCCCAACTATTAATTTCAGAGGGCTGTTTGCTTGGATATATAGTGAAAACGTTATTTGGGAATGTAGTTTTGGTTTTCCGATACTTTACTGATAATAAGTTTCAATCCGCTTCACACGTTTGTACCTAGTAGGTAAAGGCCAGTAAAGTTTCCAATACCTAATAGTCACCTCAACGAAACGTGGACCGAAGCAGCAATCCATAAAGCAAACAGTCCCATCTCAAGTATCCGAACAATTTACCGTAAATCCGAAGTTCCAAGTTGACGCGCCGCACAATCGGTCAACTCCCAAAGGGCCAATTTTAAGCGCTACTTAGGGACATGTCAACTTAGAGTTGGGTAAGGATTCAGCTACTTATCAAACAGTTCGAATATTCAGCCAGGTAATAATTCGCGCTTGAGACGCACAAGACTGTGGGTTTGATTCCCGGGGAGAATTATTATATGATCTGATCTATAAATGATTGTCTCTCCCCGAGACAAACAGAGAGAGACTCGCCCTTGGCTATTTATTAAATGTAAGCAATGTATTCATAAATAATAGTAATTGTTAGTTAAGCTGAGGCAGGGCCTTTTTGGTGCACATTGCTTTATTTTTTATTTATTTTATTGTGTACCTTTTTGATGTGTGAGCCAATAAATTGATTTTCTTTCTTTTTAGTTATTTTATAATGATGCATGCCATTTTTCTACTTTTTTGCATACCAAGCATGTTGTTTTTTATATATTATTTGTAACCTCTTTGTGCACATGTTTTTTGCCAAATAAATATTATTATCTTTATCTTTAATGTACCGATTTATATATAAATTGTAGACACAGAATCGTGTCCATACCATAAGCTCTATAAGCACAAAGTTTGATAAGAGTTTTGGATATTTGTTTCAATAACCCTCATTCAACAAAATATAAACGCAAACGTTGAATGCCTAACGATCAATTCAAAATGATTCGCATCACAATAGACAGAAATGAATGACCTTTCTCGCGGTTATTTCGGTACAATAACATCCCTCATTCTATTAAAGAATGCCTCGAAAAAAATTACCCTTTGTTTTATTCCCTACTTAATTGGCCGTATCATAATTTACGAATTGAGGTACCTACCAATTTTAAGAGTGGTTTTTCAAAACCGTTTATGAATCCGCTTTTGTACTATCCTAAAAAAATTTAAATATACTGACTGGACGGTCTTTGATAGACTATTACGGTTTTTACCAATAATAAAATTCTCAATCAATAAAAAAATATTTGTCGATTTTTGTGTAGGAGTTTACCTACTTTTGGAACTTGAATATTTGGTTTTATATCTCACGGACTGATTTCTGTTCGTCTCTGAAAGCAAAGTTGAGTTAAAAGATTAGCTTTGTTTCGAACCTGAAACAAAGCTAATCTACACTTTAAATAGATCAAGACAGAGGAGAGAATTACGTATATAACTTCGAGAAAGCTTTGGACTCGTAGATATCATCTAATGCCATATTTCACGTCTTTCACGACAAAAGTTGTGACCTATAAAACTAGAAGTGATCTATAAAAATTTAAATCGTCCCCATTTTATAAAGACTTCGAGAAAATGGCCGCGGGACTATTATTCAAGTGTCAAATGCAATGCATAATAGGGTTCCCTATCATAAAATCCTTAGGCGAGAAAAGTGGAAACGACTTTTCGACATTTCTGTAAATCCTGAAGCAGTTGTAACAAAAACAGTTTCTCTATTATTAAGACTGCATCGTCTATTGCAAAGCAAAACCATGTTTCCATTTCTTTCACATTATTCTGTCCCTTGGTGTTGCGGACAGATTTTGGTTATTTGTTCTTGTGACATTAAAATAGTTTTGCTGACGACAGGGTTTGAAAGTTATAAAGGTTATAGATACATATTTTGTAGTAAATTTCGAATTTCCGAAAGTACCCATCAAAGCTTTTTCAGACCTACATTACCAGAACTTGCAATCCCAGTGGAACCATTGTACCTGTGTTAATATGCGATTCAATCTTGACCAGCTACTCAAAGAATATGTATTATTCAAAGAATCGTAATAGAAAAGAACTCGTTCAGTCAACCGCAGGTCACATTGAACCATCTTTGAAGATACGTAGCTGTTCAATGCCTTTTACTACTCGATAGACCTTTGCTAGACATTGAAATCGGAAAAATAATGTAATTTCAGTTGATGATGTAAATTTAGGACAACAGATATTCTATTATGTTGATATGCGACCGGATCTCGTGAATCTCGTGATATTCAGGTACGGATAGGAATATACCTCCATTGTATCGGGGTACAAATACACTACATTTATACCACAGCTGTAGCTATCTTTTAGGCCTATAAAATGTCAGTATCAACACTACGAAGCCTGGGCTTGTAACTCAAAATCTCAACTCGATCAATAATTTCAAAAAACGATATGGCACCGAATATTTTGACAGTGAAGACAAGAATCTAGCTTAGTTAACAGTGGCACCCGCACCGAGACAGGAAGGCATCTGCACATAAAGCGCTGCCTTAGAAAAGTATTGCCACTAACTGGACATGAGCGTACATTATCTGTTACGTCCGATCTGTACTCTAGTTCTCACTAAACCCGAAGCTTTATACTTCAAAAGTTAATAATATTCTTGGTTCCAGTTATAACGTAAATAGCCAGCTACCTTCCACAAGCTGTGACACCGTCTTAGAATAGATGTGCCTAATTTTTCAAGATTTGCGTCGAGTAGTGTTCATATTTACTGCAAGCTATATATGTACCTACTCTAGTGTTAAGCGTCACATCCTCTGACGTCAGGGAAGTGACAAGTAGTAGGTAGTACTATACAGGGTGTAACAAAAACTCACGACCAAACTTTTAGGATAGGTACAGGTTTGATCACGGAATACAGGAAATATATAAAAAAAAAATTTCTCTGTCTTTGGGTTTAGAAAAAAAAAATTAAACAAAATGTCCACCCGATTAGGTACCTAACGGACTGCTGCATGTGTCTATTTATCATCGAAAATAAAATAAAAAGGCCTACGTACCCGGGTGTATGTACCCGGGTCGTTGACCGCACCGCCGCCGCACCGCGGTCAACGACCCACGACTTCACGCAGCAGTGGGTCCGCGCCCTTATACCTTATACGGTAGGTACAACAGATAGGTACATTCCAATTTTCCTTTAGTACTTAACGGGTAATAGAACCGATTACCACAAAACACGAAAACACAAAACCTACACGAAAACTTTAAGTTCTTGCGACATCTTGATATATGGATCTTATTTACCGGAATTTGAAGTTGGTTTATAGTTTTTTCAAACACGCTAAATTATAGTACACCAAACACATGAGTATGTATATTTTTTTTTTATCTTAAATTGTTTTTCCATTTTATGCTTGACCCGCGCTGGCTCGCTGTGTATGCAATCAATGTTCATACTGGCCGACACACACTTTTCCTCTAACATACTATATAAAGTAGGTATTAAGTCGTAATGTTCTCAGGACTATACAGGGTCGTTTTTTGAGAAGGGCAGTGATGGCCAACTCTGAAGCCACGAGAGTTAGGGAAAAGTCGTGAAAGGGGTCATGCCCTCGATTTATAAGAAAACAATAACTGCAAATTTATTTTTTTCAAAAATCTTTTACTTTTGACGGAAATGGACCCGAGTGATTTCTGAAAAAAAATTACATCCTGTATTATTAAACTAATCGATTCTGTTGCTGATAAGGATTAATCTTTGCAAATAAATGTTTTACTAAAAATGAAAGGAAATAGCAAATTTTTACATTTTACTTTTAGTATCTCAATTTTACCTAACTAATAAGTTGCTTAAAATGGTTTTCATTGACTCAAACGCATAAGTTTATACGTCTCTCTAGAGACTTAACTGCATTTGATATCATGACAGGATTTATCCTCGATAAAATATCAAGCAATGAGCTTTGTAAGCTCTCAACTGTATCGTAACGAGCTTTGTAAAGTTCGTTCTTGACGTAACCCCATAGGATTTATCAAGGTTGGGCCCCATAGGATTTATCAAGGATGGCAGGCAAGATCGGGTGATCTTGCCGGCCATCTCACCGGTGCCAATCCATCTATCCCCAAAATGTTCGTTCAGCATATCTCTAACCACACGGCTGTTGTGAGCTGAGGCCCGGTCTTGCTGGAAATACAGATTAAATTTAAAAAAATAGGCCTCCATCATATCTTCACACATAACGACCAAAAAGTTTAAATAGGAGGTGAGATTTCTTCCGTGTAAAAATAAAAAAGTGATAATTTGCTATTTCCATTCATTTTTAGTACAGCATTTATTTGCAAAGATTGATCCTTATCAGCAACAGAATCGATTAGTTCAATAATACTGGGTGTAATTTTTTTTCAAAAATCACTCGGGTCCATTTCCGTCAAAAGTAAAAGATTTTTGAAAAAAAAAATATGCAGTTATTGTTTTCTAATAAATCGAGGGCATGACTCCTTTCACGATTTTTCCCTAACTCTCGTGGTTTCAGAGTTGGCCATCACCGCCCTTCTCAAAAAACCACCCTGTATATACACAACGAATTACAGATAAACACACACTGTACTAAACAATTTTACTAAGAGCCCTACACATCTGGGTCAGTTAGGGATAATTATCGCGACTCTGCACTCACAGATTTTTTGTGGATCTATATTTTCCCACAAAAGATGCCATTTGTCTTCTCTTATCTGCAACTTAAGGATGTGAATTTACCGAACCGAACTTTTCAACCATAACACAACCAAATAAGGGCTGGATTTAGAGGTCTGGAGGCCTTGGACCAACAAAGGTGGGGACGCTCCCCCCTCCAAATTATTTTCCAAATAATTATTTTCAATTCTTTTTAGACGAGTTTTTCAATAAATAATTGTGTCACAATACTTTTATTGCCTATAAAACTCCACACCTTGCTGCTTAAAAATATTAAAAAAAATTACGTACCAATTAGTCAATAATAATTGATTTGTTTTAAAATTATAAACTCTTTATTGACAAAGAAAATTACAATTCAATAATAAAAACAAATTAGAACCAGTATTTACAATTGAAACAATTAAGCTAACTGCAGACTGTTGCAAACAATCTACAGGTAGCTCAACTGATCCATATCAATACCAGTCGGAAGCGTCCCCAAGACGCTGGCTGCATTGCCCCGCTGTATGGCAATGCTGATGCGCTGCGCCAGATATCCGCCAGCTCTCGGGTCACGCGTCGCGTCGACCAGACGCTCAGATAACTTTTTAAAAACCCGGAGAGCCTCGGTACCCCACGGACCTAGGGTCTCGACCCCAAAGGGAGCAAATATGTAGGCTCTGTCGAGACCTGCATATTTGCGTCTCTTGAGATCCTCGGCCAAATCTGCCGCCGCACCAGCCCTTACGGATGTCCTCGGAAGATGGGAAGGCGCAAGCTTGTCGACGCATGTAGCGTCCCACACAATGGGCCTCCCCAACTCCCATGGGACTAGTGTCATGCCGTCAGGCCTCTTACCATCGTCACGCAACTGACCATTCGGTTTGAGAATAGCTGGTACGTTAGCGGTGATAAAGGCCCGCCGGATGACGTCGTTAAGGCTGGCATGACGAGATATCCGACCGGCGGCCCTAGTACACGATAATCCGTGATGACCAAGCTGTTCGATAGCAGTACCGCACTGGCATTGATGAGGCGCGCAACACATTGCACCCAACCGAAGACATGTTGCGACACGGAAAGTTACGGGATCCAATAAAGTGCCAGTGTTAAATGAAGGAAATGCTTGCAACAAATGTCCTGACTCCCATTTAGAAACGGCCAGGAGACGGGCACGATCCGCAGAGCTGGAGCACGTTTGTAACAAACTATTCCGTGTCAACTCACACAGAGGCCCGTCCCATTGCCGTTGAGACAAAAGAGATTTTGTGGGAGCAGCATTAGGGCAAGCATTATGCCAAGCCGTTCGAGCTTCGTCTAAAAATGAAATTTCGAATGAAATTCCAGGTGGGACCAAACAAGATGACTTTAAATTTTTTTCAACTAAATAACTAGTGCTGTAGACGGAAGACAGGAACGCTGGAAGGGCTACACTTGAAATTTTGCGTATACCTAAGCCTCCCAATTTTATTTTTAAAATTGTATAAAAGTAATTGTTCACATATTGCAATTAATACATATATATATTAATAATATTATGGAAAACAAAAAAAATCGAGTTACGAAATCGAATACCCAACCTTGTAACGTGTTTAGCGTCCTACGTGGGTTGGATAAAATAAGAACACAGACGTAGGAACGTTAACATGAAAATATTTTATTAATGAAGGTAGGTCGTAGGTTCTATGGCCCGCCTAACTTTCGCTCAACACTTTCTACGGCACTTCCCTGTAGCGGAGGCTTCTAGAAGAACGTAGGGCCGTAGGTCCGGGTCCAGGGTGAGCGCCGGTAGAGGGGTGTGGTTCCAGGAGGATGTCTTTGCCGGGCGCCTCAAAGTCGGTGAAGGGGAGTAAAAGTCCACGTCCGCCGAGTGAGGTGATGCGCAATGCCAGCCTTTATAATCCAAAACTTGAACCCTGGAATCAATTTCCTTGTTATAGCAGATGTTGAGCTTTATGTGTTTTTGTCCATGACCACCACGGCGAGAGTCTGAAGGCGACAGCGAAACGAAGCTACTTCTAGGGAAGCCGCATGAGTATAGTGTGGTGGTGGCCATGAGAACAAGCAGAGCGGAGTTTACATAGGTATTATTGAAGGTAGAAACATTAATGTACACAGAATACTAGCACATGAAAAGATAGGTAGTATTTGGGTAAGATTCTTATACAAGCCAAGCCGCAGGTAAATCATGTACCTGGGTAGGTATTACAATAAATAACCAGCGCGATAGCACAGCTAAGCTAGGTTTTGCGAAGAGGAAGTACAGGCATGAAATGAAACCTAGATGATGCAATACACAAATAAGAAATACAATAGGTAAGTAGGTATTTACATCCTAAGAGCGATATTGTGCACACTTACCCAATTTGGGGGAATTACTACTCTTGTAATACAATTGTGATTTATAATTATGGTTTAAGACCACTTCACGATACTTTTAGGTTACCTAGATAGGTAGGTAAATATCTGTACGAGAACGTGTGTTTCTTGAAGTGCAGAGTGAGGAATGAACGCCGGGGCATCGGTGGGCGGCTATTTAAGCGCGCACCAAGACAAAGGAATTTGTGGGACCTGCGTTAGGTCACGTACGCATCGCGCGTTTTGCTCGCGGACCAATAGCGGCGAGGCAAGCACGCCGATGTCCTTATATGGTAATGTTCAGCGTAAGAACTTGTTTTAGAGTTCCTTGGCGTAAAACTAACCACTGAAAACCTTTATGGAAAATAAATGTAACATTTTACGTTACAACCTTCGAGGCTGCGGGCAAGTACAGTCCATCTTGAGTAAGTTTCCCAATGGCCATTAGATGGGTAGGTAGTCAATTGCAAGTGCGTATCAGGGACATTTGAGATTTTGATATTTTACTGATTGCCTGATTGAAGTAAACAAATAGATGGATAGTTTTTTTTTTTATATTAAAGAGCAATATGTAAATCATGTCTGTACAAAGTAAGTGCAGGTAGAACAGAGAAAAAAGATATCAAAGGAAAATTTGTTTACTAGTGTTTACTCGTCGGAAACTGGAATGTATTTTTTTTCTAAGTCTGTTTTGGGGGCCCCTATTTTAGGGAGGCCCCGGGGCTGTAGCCCCAGATGCCTTTCCCTAAATCCGGCCCTTAATAAAGGTCTGTTTATTTAGATACTTAATCAACAGGAAAACTTTTGGAATGACTGTCATTGTCACTGGACTGTGTTACCAGTGTTGTCATTTAACTCTACCTTTGGCGGGGCGGCAAAGTTCTTAGTATAATGTGGTTTGAATTACTAGTATGGAGAACAGGATCAAAGGTAAGTACGATACTGGCGGCGGCTGCTTGCGTCAATCCGTTATATTAAAATCAAATGCATGGCATATGTACGGGACACCTTTATATGATAGAAATGATAAGAAGAGTATATGATAAAAACTCTTATATTGGTATTATAAATTTATTGATATTTGAGCACGCGCCTACGATGGGGTGAAAACGTGAACTGATGCAATAAAGTAAGTGGAAGGCGCGTGTAACAATTGACCATTATAATATCGATGATTTGACAATAATTAGCTAGCTTATACCTAAATGCACGGTTGCGCTGCACCGTACAGCATAGTTTATAGTATTTGGGATAACGAATTTAATGATTAAATGTGAGCATGGCCATTTCGGCTTCCTATATGTACAACGTTTAGCATTGCACTTAATATATGCGGATATTTATAAAGCATGATTTGTGGTGTTAAAGTTTGTTTTCTTGCAGTTTCATGCACGTTTATTACCAAATATTTAACAATATAGGTGAGCAGAGGCGGGATTTGCATTGAGGCATTAACCCCGTCCATACCTACAGAAAAGCTGAAAGGAAGCTGTCAATCATCAAAAGTCCGAATACGGTATTTCAGGGAGATTGGCTGGTTAGAGCCTTGTTAGGCAGGGGGACAATGTACGATACGCTGTTATGCAAGTTGTCAGAGCAGATCTCGATTAGGATTAGAATCACGAAATGTGTATACTCGAACTCAAAAAATCAAATTTATGTTGAATTTTTAGCATAAAATTTACCATTAACTATAAAAGCAACAGGCCTGATTTCCTCAAGGGCGCAGCAATCTTTATAAATATCGTTTATCTGCGGCAAGCAGCCGAGATAATTAGCATAACGAATAAAAATATCGTCTGGACTCGCCTCAGCAGAGTAGTTTTAATAAATATTTATTTCTTAAAAAAAATACGTTTATCTCGTTTTGAAACACAACTTGTCTGGAAACGTCTTAAAGTACATATATTAAATAAACTTCGAGCATGTTATAAAGATTTTGTACTGTAATGTAAACAGTAAGAGTTAATCATCAGATCTCAGCTTCCTTCATAAGGTAATAATGGAACTACCAAATGCAGCCAACTCTTGAAACGATTCCCTCTTAATGTTCCATTCAAAAATCCCAGACAACTTTTACATAACATTTTTAGTACACCACGATCAAGAACCAATCTTGGCCTTTAAATTCCGTCTAACAGGATCTGCATTGAATATAATTTTTTTAAACAAATAAATACCAGGAAACTATTCCTGGTATTTGTTATGGTGTATTTAATCAGACTGACTGAGAGACTGTAAATCGAGAGTCTCTAAATCGAAAATGAATAGGAAATGTGCTAGCTTCTCAGAATGGCAGTTATTTGTTTTGATTGCTAGAAGGTAACCACGATTTGGCAAACGGTGGGTAGGACGCCTTTCGGCCAGTGGGTTGATGGCCTGTGAAAGATTGCAGGCAGATGCTGAATGTGGCTGACTGAAGGCAGAGCGCTATGGCGCTCATTAGGGGCGGCCTATGTCCAGCAGTGGACTATGCTTGTTCTTAGCTTGTGAAAGGTACCTTATATTTTAGGTTAGGTATGAGAATACTAGATACTAGACAATATTTGATGTTAAGCTTCGACACCCTGAAACATATATTTTGCATTCTCTACTATACCATGCAATCCAAAGGTAGAGACAAACAGATCTATATAGTTTTAAGTCTATAAATGAGTCTTCAGCTCTGCTCATCTATTGTTAGTAGAAGATTCGTCTTCGCTTTTCTAACTTCTACACTTCTAATTAATAGTAGGCACAAATTGGCTCAAACGTAGATTGCCTTAGAAAGTCAAACAATAGGAGCGCAAACACATCACACAATCACTTTGACACATATTAGACTACCAGAAAACTTTAACTACCACATTCATTGTTATTGGCATATATCTACTATTGGTAGTAGATATATGCTATAACAAGCTAAAATCAGCTTTACCCCAATCAATTTTAAGGACAAATTTTACTGATTCACAAGCAGCAGTAACTTGGTTTGACTACTTCTAAAACAAGGTTTTTAATTCCTTTCGAAAACTAAATTTAAATTGAATTTAAACTCTATTGCTTTGACATAGGAGTAAAAGATTTGGGTGATGATAAGTTTGTCATAGTTTTAACCCTATGAGCGTCGGTTAGATCGATTCGGAAACCCAATTTGTATGTAAATTCATTGAAGTTACATCGGATGAACTCTACGAGGAATTATTCAATAAGTAAGGCGGCTGAAACTGTGTAGACTTGATATTTGTCGTGTCTGATTATAACTAAGATTGATTAAGGACATTTTACAAATAATTTTGCTATGAAGATATTATCTTGCTATGAAAATTATACCTAATTCTGACGGATCAAGCCCTGTCTTTAAATTCTGTTTCAGAATGCGACCATAAATCAATTCTGCCTATAACCATATTGTAAATAACTCTCCTATCCTTATGATGGTGATATAAAAATCCTCACATGTATTACAGCTACCGCCTGTTACAGCTTTTACAGATTCGGAAGGGCCTACCATAATAGAGGTACATAACAAGAAATGTATAATAATATTAAATATAACATAATAGGATTTCCGTGAACTAGGAAGGGACCGCGATTCTTTTCTCTTGGATAATTCACATCTTAGGTCAGAATGAAAATGAAAACAGCTATACGGCAGACTAAATGGAAAATAAGGAAGCTTTCATAATATAAAATATATTGTAAAAAAACATTCAAGAAATTATTTTTTATATAAATTGAATGCAGAGAAAGATATATCCACTTTCAAGAAATCAAAACAAGGCATTTGTTTTATTTATTTAGAAAAATGTCGATTTTGTCAGGGGTGACAAGATCCTGTTACAAAAGTCCCCTAAAAGAGGGCGAGGTGTCATGGCTGCGATATTGCACAGCCTGGCCTCAGGCTAGGTTTTATTTGCCGTTGTTGCCCCTTTAGACCCCAAACCAAAGATAATATTATTGTCTCTGATGAAATACGCCATATGAAATGTCAATATATGTATATTTTGGGCCCTAAAAACATTAGAAAACAGGGTAGGTACGTATCATTCCTACAACTGATTTATTTTAATTAAATTGAAATAAAGCTCGGTTGTTTTGATAAAGGAAATTTATGGAATAGGATACTTTGGAATAGAGAGAATTTGGGAAAACATGGCATTGATTTGAACCTGAACTTTTTATCTTATTTACTAAAGCCCAATTTTGCTTTATTACTCAGAAATATAATACATGCAGATCTGTTACGAAATTTGTCTAAATTATGTCATTGCCCTATTACGTCTTAACTTGTTATAACCTACGCGCAATATAAAAGTAATTTTGTTTCCTCAGCAGCGCGTCTAAATATTATAATCGTTAAAACATGTTTTAAAATAAGTGTGTATAAAACGTATTACCTTCGTCATAAGAGGTTACGCTTTGAGTAAAAACGTTTTGTAAGTAATTTCATTACTTACTGTTTTGTTTGGATATTGTGAGAAAAGGTTCATATTTTTGTTTATTACGAGGAAAAGGTTATAATGTTTAAGTATTAGTTTAAGGTAACTTGGAAAATTTAAACTAAAAAACTTGAAAAAAGTCGTCTCTCACTCGCAATATATATTATATTTATGTTTTCATGATTTGTTATCATTACAGATATGTAGATATTTTTACTGAAGCCGAAGCGTGTCCTGTGACCACAATCACTGAATGGGGTTAGAATGACGAACCATTCAGTCAGTCGCTAGTCGTGGTGATTCACTCTTACGATTGTCGACACTCATCGGCTTCATTCTGAATACTGGCGAACGAACCTAAATACATATTATTTTGGCATATTAGTAGCAAGTCATTTAAATAAATAGGTCATAATACTAAGTAAATAAATTAATGAACATAATAGTGTCGAGAAAATTTTAGTTCTTTTTTTGTAGTGTCATACATAAATAACAAAAAACCAACCGCTTAGTCTGCTTGTCCGACTGCCCCGTACTAAACCAGCAATGTCATCTGATTTGCGGTTTCGTTCGACGTTCTAAATAACTGGCATATGGTTTAAGCGCAGGGTTTTGTTTGTTTTTAAGGATTTGATTATATGACATAAGCTTTGAAAGTTTGTGTATTTATTTTAATTTTACACGACAGGAGTTATTTTCTTGGCATTATTTAGTATCGTTTCTATAAGTGTAAATAATCATTGAGGACAATTGCCCTCGTGGTGATTTTGATAGTGTTAGGGTTAACGTTAATTATGATGTTTGCACAATTATAAATTAGGTTGATGATTAATCCAAAAGTAAAGCCATTTATCAACATCGTCAAAGAACATATTAATTAAACCCTGATTATAAAAGACATGAACGAACACGTAGGATACAAATTAAAGGGTAAAATTGACATTCTAATGAAACTCTCATATATATAATTACGAAATCTTGAACCACCCTTATTCTGTGTCGTTATAAATAATTTAAACTTTTAAGATAGTAGGATAGGGTGGATATTCGCGAGTGAGTATGCCATCTGTGCCCTCTTCTAGAGGAAATTATTTTTCCGTATCGTTCCACTCGGCTCTACATACAGCGCCTTCGGGCTGTAGAGTTGCAGTGTTTGATACACAGCTAGGTCACATCACTTTCTTAATTTTTTAGGGTTCTGTAACCAAACGGGCTGACAGAAATCTATAGATACTAAGACTAAGCTGCAGTTTGTCTGATCGTCGGTCATGATCCTCTTATTCTTCAATCATAATAATGTAACGTGTGTAAGGAGTCCAATTTTGCTCAGAATAGATTGTCATAATGGCATACAACAGCCCACATTTTACTGCTGAGTGTAGGACCCTTTATTCTGCTTCCTAAGAAATCAAATAATATCCCTGCATGTTTCGACTTGGACGGGACTTGAACCCGGATCCTTCCCTCAGTACGGGAATGTGCTAACTAACTACACCACGAGGTCAAGTGACGTAGGAGTCAAAAAACTTTGGGACTTCCTTCGGACTCTAGCGCCGTTAGCTCCACCTACAGGAAACACATTGAAGTTTATCCAAGACTAAAGTTACACTTAGTTCGTTTGACGAGAGGTGTCACGTATTTTGCTTCCTGTATTATCTTAGCTTCAAACACACTCTGTTCATAACTAACCAAATTGTAGTTGGGAAATAAAGAGATAGGATCAAGCAAGCAACCTAGAATTAGTAGGTGTACAAATCTGAGGCTAGTAGCTATAGTAAAATTATAAAACACTTGTACACGCAACTTTGATGAGAGGTATCGTAAAGTAATCGCTTACATTACAACTCAAGTCAATAGCGTTAACGAATGAACTAGCTGTATAGCTAAATCTACGCCTGTGACTAAATTGAACAATGTTTTATAGAGTTTTTATGAGATTTCAGCGTGTAAGTATCTATTTCAAGTGCTATTGTGAAAGGGTATCGCTAGTATTTTTGTGTGACGTCATTATGTAGAAATGGCATGTTAATTTTGGTTTATATCCGATTCTCGGTTAGGACCGATTTTGTATTCCTCTTTTCTTTGAAAATGAACCTCACGCTCGTTTTAGTCCAAGTGTAAAGATAGGGTTGTTCAATACATGGATTTTGGGTTTCTAGTGCAGAAAAAAAATAAACATTTTACAAACTTTAAGGGTCTGGGGTGGCATTTTGTGTCTATTAATAAATGTAGCAGCCGAAAACATTTGCCTTTAATTATGAAAAAAGCTCTGTTTTGGGTACGTCGTAGGAAACGTCGGCAATTTAGAAAACTAGAGTTGTGAGCTAAGGTGATGGGTTTTAAGACCTGTTAGGGAAATAAGTATTCAACTTCCATTTCCGGTTTTGCCTTGAATATAAAAATTAGAAAATTTCACTGCATGTTGCAATATTTTAAAGTCAACGTTGCCACTGTTATACCGCCGATAGGACAGTGTCCATTTTCTCATTTCAAAACAAATGTAAAAACTCAATTAACTTCCAACACGTTACAGTTATTCATCACTCTGTATAAAATATCTGAGAAATTAAATTCAAACAGATTTCACCGCCAAGCGACATTGACACACAACTGAAGGTAATAAGTTTGGTATTTCGCTGTAGTTTTTGTAATAAAATCAGTTTATAAAAGTTGGTGTCATTTATTAGGATTGACGTTTGGAAGGTATGAGTCCCAGATTATGTGAGAGCTTCAAAAAATTCACAAAAAGAATCCCTAACAATGGCGGAAAAGTTTTGTGATTCAGTTTCCATGTTTTGTATTTTTTGAAACTCGAGATATTGGAGATGAAAGCGAAACAGCAAAACCAAAAAGCAAATGCTTTAAAAATCAGACTTTTATGAAATCAGTGAAATATCAAAAAGTTTCAATCTTTATCAAATGAATTGATTGCACCCCTAACTAACCAAATTAGATTTTATTAAAATCCGATAAAAAAGCAATAAATAAATATTCGGCTGCAGGTCAGCTTTAGAACAATCAGCGGGTGAAAACATACGGATAAGTATTTTTAACGTTCGAAAACTTCATAATGTTCTTCCCATGCTATCGTGACGACGCATGAAAAGAAATACTAGCTCCATACCATTTAATGCTGCCAATCAGCTGTATTCCAGTTTGAAGTGTTTTCGAGGTAATTACAAGCATATGAGGCACCTCTGCCTCAGGCTGACGGGGGCAGTGCATCGTAGAGAGCATTCCTAGCTGGGTTGATATAGGCGACCACATAACACTCAGTGGGCATCAGCTTATACCGTCAAAAAGAGAGTATAACCACACGATAGAAGTGAAAAATGTACAATGAACTCCTTGTTAAATAGTAATTATTAAGTACTGATGGCAGCTGATTATGACTGGGACAAAGTTATCGCGATTCAGCGTAACCGACCCGAGCGTTACTATTCAGTTTCGTTTACTATCAGGTAATCCTCCCTGTTTTTCATTCAAAATCGAAAAGCCATGCAAATACAAACAATAATAGTCAAACCATTCGCTGCGTGTACACGAAGCCTTGAGGCAATGCGGACTGCATTGCCTGCTAGCATGAGCCGTCATGTGGAAAATGCATTTATTCTTCCAAACTATCGAAAAGCACTCAATAGCGATACCAATTTTACGAAATTTTGGTATTCATTGTGTTGTTAACACAATGAACACAAAAATGTCGGTTGTTTATAATAAGATAAATTATACAAACATTTTTATCATGTGGTGACGATCGCGATTACATTTTTATTAGGTACATACATTGGTAAAAAGAATCGAAAGAAGCGATTACAATACAATACAATTCTTTATTAATTACGCCAAGTTACAAGTCTCAAGGAATAAATAAGCAATAAAGTGTTAAATATATAGTAAATTCATATAAAATCCAATTTAAATAGTAGGCAAAGACAGAACTCGTATACAAAGTAAATAGAACTCTCCAATACCATTTTCTTATTCTATTTTTAAATATCATCATGGTGGAAGTTGCATACTTTATAATAGTGTCCGGCAGTTTTTTTAATTTTTTAATAGAGCCGACGAGGACGTGAGCGAGTTTGTTACTGCGCAGAGCGCGGGCGGTGTTCACACCTCTCCTCTGGAACTTATCAATGTTTTTTTGAGTAACCAGAGCTACTTGATATATCAGTTCACAGGAGCGAGGCATGATGTTCAGCTCTCTAAAAAAGTATCTGCACAAAACATCGTCATCCACGCCGATGATCGCGCGCACTGCTCGTTTCTGCATGACGAAGGCCCGTTAAGAAGAGAAAGGTTTTAGCAAAAACATAAATTTGATACCTAAATGTTTCTGACGTCAGCCACTGTTTTGTCAATACTGAGTAAATAAATGTGGCCCTGACTGTACCCTAAAATGTTCATCCCGTTCCGTCAGAATTCCATAACTTAATCCCCAATTCCCAACTAAACAAGGGTTCCCAAAGTTCTAGTCATTTCAGGTGAAGTAACATTAAGGGAATATATTTCTCTTGGTCCGATGCTCACAGTAAAAACATGGACAAAAACTTTTGACCTACGTCTTTATGAAAAAAATTGCGTGTGGTTTATAGCTTGTTTTCGTTTTGGTTTCGTAAATACCAAACGGTGGCTGAAACAAGATTTATGCCTTTACTTAGTGGGAGATGTTGTTTAGATTGAACTAAGATCCATTTATGTTAATAGGCATTTGTCAAGCGCAACTATCATTGAACACGGTTTATGAACTTTGTGATTTTATATTTTTTTGGGCAATCGCTTACAACGCGCTTTTACACCATAATACCAAATGAGTTGAAAAATTATCAATAAATAAATTCAAACAAATTGTCAAACATATTCTTTGTAAAATGCTTACCACAAAATATCAGATTATCTAGAGGAAAAAAAGCTTCGGACAAGTTTTGCTCCAAATCGAAAACTAACAACCTAACAAGGTAACAGTTTCTTGTTCGCTTCTTTGCTTTACCTTAAAAATATTGAAGTGAACAAAAATCAAAGTGATCACTTCTAGTTTTACTTATGTAATTTTAATTTTGTGACGTGTGAAAGAGTCCTGTAAGGACTAAAGGAAATAAAGTTCTATGATTTTTTTTTAATTTTGAATTTTGATTTTTGTAATTATACCTGAATTACATGACAACAAAAACTAACATGCATCACACCAACTTAAAGTAGCTTGTAGCTAAACCTAGGTACCATAGGTATTTCCGCTTTACTAAACCTCATCTAACCAATCGTTTGTGCTGGTATGGAGAATAAAATCATCTGTTCCAAAACCTTAGCTGTTTTTGAGATAGTTACGCTGTTATAAGTTTTAAGGGGCTTTATTTTGTTAGTTTCCTAGAAAGGTACGAAGAGGTCCACGACAGGGAGTAATACTGTCGTAAAAATCTGTCCCTTTAACTCTAACCTGAGACGTAGGTGATCACTCGGGAGTAATAACGGTAGAATAGCAAATAAGTTGCGGCTGTATTCAAACGCTGAAACGACCTTTAATACCACGCCACCTGCGGAGTCTGGGGTGGATGTGTTAATAGCGATCTGTCGGTCAAGGCCAGCGGTGGAGCGGATAATATATGGCAGTAGTAACGGCTGATTCACGATCGATTGCGGTTGTAGTTGCTTGCAGTGAGTTACAAACTTTTAGGAAGGCTGTCTACTGCTTTACCTAGATTAAAAGTTTCAATATGATCCGTTCAACCTTATGCGTTATAAAATCACACAAGTTATATGTATAATAATATATTAATAGAATAATATTTTCTTCCATTCACAGTTTTCTATCGTTCGAATAAAATTATGTCAGTTTTTTTGAGAAATCTGTAAAAATTACCATGTTTTCACATGGTAGGTAATTTAGTCCTTTCTCGACGCCCTGAGTCCGTCCCCCACTCTGCAGGCACATTCGCCCGCGTCTGTAGTTGAATGGTTAAGGTTCCATCTGTGAATGGGGTGCATTACCTTCGCCTCCACTCGGCCGAGGATTGTTGACAGCTTTTAGTATGCATGCTGTTTGTCTTTCCGCTGTGATACGTCTCTGTGGTTTTGAATGTAGAGTAGGTGCTTTTGGGACGTGCTAGGGTAAATTTTTATGGTTTTCGTTTTTTACAGACAGTTTTTTACGGAATTGGTGTGAGACACTACACTTTACATTTTGTCATTCATTTGACTATACTATCTGCAGGACATTTTGTTATCGTATTTTTCTATCAGAAATTTGTTGGAAAATTAAAAACTCTTAAGTAAATATTCCGTCAAAGAACATTTCATACAGACTAGTGCAAAATAATACCATTATCCAATAAAAAAAAAAAAACAATTCCTTAATTTTTGTTTTGCATTGTCTAGGTATCGTTCTGAGTTTGAATTTAGCAATATTCTTGGGAATATTATTGTGGTTTTCATTATCATTTTTTGCAGTTGATAATTTACATAGTCACGGCTTTTTGGTTATTTTTATCAAATATTATGAAAAGGTAAAATAGCAAATTTTACCAGCAGATAATCTTTGAAACTTTACACCCTTTTCGCAAAAAAATTCGTGTGGAATGTGGAAAATAACTCTGACTCGCTGCTTTTTAATTTCTTGCAATATGTAATATCATTCCTTATGCGTAAGAACTATGCGATTCATAGTTCTTACGCATAAGGAATGACAATAACAACTTTTGCAGCTTACGAAGACCAAATTAACGCTAGATGACACTTAATTTTTTGTACACTGCCAGTGTTTACGCCATTGCTCTGCTCCCCGCATTGGCCCGAAGAGGCAACTAGCTCTCGCACGTGAATGGACCACGCCTAGCAGCTAGTATTGAATTAATTTTATCTGAATGACATATGACAGGTATGTACATATGTACCAGTACTTGTCTACCATCGTCCTTATCCTATTTGAACGGTATGTCCGACGCAATCGCCCTGGGCAAACCATTGCCATAATGAAGTAAATCTATAATAGACAGAATCAGCCATAACCTCACTGTTGCAAGGACAATACACAAGCGCGTGTTAGTCCAATTATGATATACGATATGAGGCATTGTCTTGATGTCGGCGATCATTTGAGCTAGTAAACGTTTATTATGACAAAATTACTAATGGAGTACCTATGTAGAGTACCTGGATTATTATTATCTGTCTTGAACTAGCTAGATGTTTCTTGTTTACTTCTACGCAAGCTTAAAATGTTGTAGATTAGGTCGGTATATTAAGTAGTTCACTTTGTTCTAAATTAATTAATGTGACTATTTTCACATAAATTTAAAATTAGTCGGACAACATCGTTAATATAGCTGGGAGAGAGTGGATGAGGGTGGCAACGGCTAACTGAAGACTGTTGCAAACAATCTAGAAGTAACTCAACCGATACATTATTAACAAACTAGTATTCAGCCCATGACTATGCAAATGCTATCGTTAGATGCTCGAGTATTATAGGACCACACAAATAAACGATCCTTGTGTAAAATCAGGTCCACGATGTTGGTGTGTGAAAGGAAGATGAAATAGCAAATAACAGATATGACGTAACAAAACAACAAATAAAATATTACAACACTACTTTTATGTCGATAACAAAGCAAAAAAAAACAACATTAAAGATATAATAGCTGGTAGAGACAAGCTTTTGCCCCCATGGCTTTGTTCCGTTTATTGAGTTTTAAATGATTCGAAAATTTAACTGACTACCTCTATCACTAGGACTAGATACAGATTCCGATTCCAGTCAGAAGGCTGGCTGTGGCAGGCGGTCACCGGTGCTAACGATATGCCCTGTGTGAGTGAGGAGATGGGCACGAGCCTCGTAGGTTTCTCCCGCTTTTGATATCGAATCAGTTGCTAGATATGATCAGGTGTTTAATGTAGGTACATCGGTGCGTCTGTCGTCTTATGTTAGGAAGGTACGATTGTGTAATTGGCCGGCCTGGCCGAGTCAGTAGGCTTATACTTTTATATTAAGCTACTGTTAACTTATATGCGATCACAACGGACGTTTGCGATGACTCGAACCAAAACGTCGCGACTGCTGCCGTGGATGTAATGCTCCGTCCCCACGTTGGCCGAGCCATCACATATTAGGTTTAATTTCGTTGCTTGGGACAAGCCTAAGCGAGTTAAGGCTCGCTATGACTCGTTGAGCCTCAGCCAGTGCGAGGTCGGACCATTATGTATTGCTTGCATAACTAGTCGCCCTACAAAATGTAAAGGCCGACGCTCATGAAAGGCGTTTGGAGCACACGGTGTGTCTAATTTATGGGCTTGTTTGTCGTGTTCCTACTTACCAAATAAAACTGTTCTTGCCTTGACTTGAAAAAGACAAAAATGACTCATATATTACAAGCGAAAGGGGTTGCCACATTAAACTGTACTCCCGTCATCAACAGCGGATAATATCTCACATAAAACCTTTTTTATAGAAGCGAGCTTCTGAAAAACTAGCTATTCCGACAAACGTCGTAGAATACCTTGTAATTTAAAGCCGTAGTAATTTCCTCCCTGTCAGTAGCAGCTTTAATACTGTTGACTGCGTTTTCCTAGTAGACTTTCATCGGATATAAGCAATTTACAGAGGAAATATATTATGAATGTAATACGCTTTACTATCGCTACGAAGTCGTTGTCGTTATTTCTTAGTAGTAAGGTGTTGAGAGGGAGGATCGTCAACCCAAGCATCTTGGAGGAATAGCGGCTGAATGTGCTGGAGGAGTTTGTGCATCGAAGGAAAGACTAACCTGCTAAATAAAGCACCTCTACTAGCCGAGAGAGTAATTGTTATTGCTGTTCCATGAGCGAAGTCCAAATGGCTTTGTTATTTATATATGTTATCCGAATAAAGGGTGAGATTTATTATATTATGGCATTTTTAATGGGTAATCGATGAGTTTATAAGTGATTTTATAATATAATTTTTAGAGTTCCGTACCCAAAGGGTGAAAACAGAACCCTTTTACTAAGCCTCCGCTGTCCGTCCGTCCGTCCATCCGTCCGTCTGTCACGTGGCTATATCTCATGAACCGTAAGAGGTAGACAGTTCAAATTTTCAGATAATGTGTATTTTTCTTGCCGCTATAACAACAAATAATAAAAATAAAATAATTATCAAAATTAATGCGGGCTCCCATACAACAAACGTGATTTTTTTGGCAATTTTTGCTCTAAATTTGTCAAGGGCTGTATCTCTTGAACTACAATAGGTAGACACATGAAACTCACTATAATTAAGAAACATTTCAAATGTAATAATAACAAATACTAAAAAAAAAATTTGAAAATTTAAAGGGGTCTCCAAAGAACTGAAAATTTTATGTCCTTTGTAAAAGTTACCTGATTTTTACGGTACGGAACCCTTCGACCGCCAAGTACGAGTCGACACGCATGTCGACTCGTACTTGGCGGTTTATTTAAGGTTAATAAATTTTGATTAATTAGTTTTGACGAATTTTATGTTTTACTGTTATGAAATTGTTAACACTTTGACTTGCACTTTGACAGATATTAACGTAGGTTTTTTTGTACATAATTTTTAGTAATGCATGAAATTTTTTATATGTTTTTTTTTTGTAATGGAGTTTTAAATGTATGTAAAGACAAGTTACTCTATTACATTGAGTACCAACACCTGTAAAACAAAAAAGAAACATACATTTGATGAATAAAACTCTTTTTATGTTATCAACCTGCTGGATCCCACTGCTGGACAAAGGCTTCCCTTCACTCCTTCCGTTAGTTTTGGTGGAGTAGAGGGTCACACCAGCGATACTCTCAACCTTAGAGGAGTTTTTTAGGACGCTGTATGACTGTTTGACTGTTTTTTAGTCTGTTGTGTGTGACTGTTTTTTAGAGACACTAACTAGTGTCTCTAGTAGTTTAACTATTTCCTCTAGTCTAGGCACTACACAACCGAATAACCCTCGGCATACGCCGAGATCCACTAAGACCTAAATACCTGAGTACATTCGCACTTTGTCTCGCTTCAAACGGCACCATCAAAGTCATGCCCAACTTCCACTAATTTGAAACTTTACTAATAGTGTCACAAAATTATGAAGACATGAATTAGAGATTCAAAAGGCAAAGTTTACCTATCTTTGCTTTTGTGTAAATCGTAGATTATTTACACAGAAGCGGAGATGTGTAAGTCACATAGTGGTTTCCAACAACTTAGATAACTTCCAAAATTGTACTAATCAAGTACCTTAAAAAGGGTTTCATAACATCCCTGAAATAATTGAAAATGACGATCAGTAACAAAACAATACTAACCAAACCAACTGTATCAGTTTTCAAGTCCAAAGTTACCACATAACGAACGCAGTAAGTTTTATTAACTTGTGAAATGCTTCTGTCAACGTAGTATAAGTCAAATCCTTGTTAATAAATACAAACAACGTTGCGGGCGGATTTATGTAAGACATGTGGTTTCCTAAAAATAATAAATAAATATTTTATAACAAGATTCTAAGTACACTTACTTAGAATCTCGTTATAAAATATTTTTTTATGTAAATAATAATAATAAGCTGAAAAGAACAGATACCTACTACACTTTGATTTTAGTCAAAGGGCCGAGAAGCGATGAATAATAATAATAATTGTTCTTTTTTTCAAAAATAAGTTAATCATTCCTTAATTTTTTATCAACAACAGAGAAAAAATATTTCACGCAGTCCCATAAACTACTCATTCCTGATTTTGTTTTAAATTTATACCTACCTATTATCAACAGTCAACCTCTACAGTTAAAACAACAAAGCGCTCAATGATGAATTGCCAGCAGAAGTGGACCGTCAACGTCAATTTCAATATTCGGCGTTCTGCCGAAATCATGGTCTACGATATGTGGAAATCTAATTTTCTGCTAGTTTAATTCCTTGCAGAACGCAAAGAATATTAATAACTGCTAAAATATTTGAATGTCGCGCGAATCTGAATCTGATTCCGTGTTGATATGTATGTAGCGGAGAGTCTGAATAGTCTTGCTGGACCGATCTTACTAAACACGCTTTATTCAACCATATATTAACTTGAACTGCGTTCATTATTAGATGGCACAAGAAGCGCAACCTGAGCTCACGAACGTCATTTATTTTTGGTGTTGACCCCCCAACTCCGCAAAAAATTATGTCCCAATACAAAACTACCTGTTCAACAGCCCTATAGGCTGCCTAAAAAAATCCTGGCTATGATTAATAAGTAATTTAAAAGATGCATGGAACTTGCATACTTTTTCCTTACGTTTGTATCTTGCGTCCTAAGAAAATAAACTTTGTTAAGTATAGTTTCATTGTATTCTAGCACAAGGGAACAATAACATACTTACAATAAGCTTCTTAATATTTTTCCATTGTAGATTGTATAGTTAAAAACCATCATAGTAACAACAACATGAATCTCCTAAGTTACTTTCAAATTTGTTGTCTCAAAAATCCTGCCTAATTTCTCAAAACATATTTTCTTTAGTACTTTCCACACTTTCTAAGCATTATTTAAAACGCACCCTTCGCCACTTTACTTCAGAAATTTGCCAAATTCCTTAAAAGGGTTAATATCAACCCCACAATTAAGCAACAGCTTTACCTCAATACAATATTCTGGAGGAAACTTTTTAATTATACCTTTATAGAAATAAACAGCCTTGCTTCGCTTCTGGGCCGCGGAGTAAGAGATTGTAAGTTCTCATAGATGACAAGTCTCTTATTTCGTTATAGTGATTGTATTTTATCCGATGGGTAGTTTATCTACCAGCATGTTGGGTTACTCGCTTTTAGCCCTAAAAATATTTAGCTGTATAGCATTGTTATCATTTCATGCCAGGTCACCCTATAACCTCTCTTGTTTCTTCTTACTCTAAGGTCTCGGACACGATCCGTATTCGATAATCCTTATCAGGCTGAACTTTTTAAAGCTTTTCTTTAATGCGTGTTTTTTTCTGCCACATGGCGTTAGGCAAGTTACGGTGGTAGGTCATAATAATCATCATCATAATAGCCTACTACCGACAAAGCAAATTCAATGTGAAATGTTTGTTAACAAACTGCCCATACTGAACCTATAATTCACTGTGTTGCCATATATTTTTTTACGTAATTTACATTCCATATCAATTTGAGATATTTCCCTCAATAAATGTTGCTAACATTTAATTTTTATTTGAAACTGGCTTCCATGTGAGTTTTCGTTTTCTTGTTTGTGTACAAATATTTCACATTGAATTTGGCTGGAGTATGGTCCACTGCTGGACATATGCCTTCTCTGATAAGCGCCAGTAGGTAGGTCAATACAGTTTAATTGAGTATCTGGTACGATCGGATAGCCTCAACTCTCGCAGTCATCTTTCACACCGTAAGTCGGAGACATTTAACCCTTACAATCTCATATCACTCGAAAACCAGCCTCTTACACTATCTGAAACTTACTGCACACGTAACACCAAGTCTTAGCTTCAAGCGCCAGTATCACTTTGTCCGCGGGAGAGCACGGACGTGTCTTCCCTCGCGATTCTTCGCGCGAGCGTACGAATAATGTTTTTGTGTTTCGAAAAAAGTGGTTTTAGTCTGTGTTACTTTGAGGATTAAAATGCGAGTGAGCTTTCTGCGAGGTGAGTTTATGTTTTTCTTTTTTGAAAATAAGCTTTTTAAATCTCTGAAAGTTATAGATGGGAAAATATTTTGGAGGTTTACAGACTTTTTGTTTTATTGAAAAAATACCATTTAGTTCACAAATCCATACAGGTTTATTGAAATTAAATGATGGGATGTAAAACATTTATAATTAACATAAAGAGTGAAGTAACTATTTATATTAATTTTATTAAACACAAAATAAAAACTCATGGAAAATTATTGGGATATTTTCATGACAGCTGTTTTCTTCCAAAATAATTTACTTGAGCATTGAACGAAAATATTGTAATAAAAAAAATACTACTACTTAAAAAAAACCTAAAACAATGCACAAAACCTAATCAACATTTATGCGGCTTTTATTCGGCTGTTCACAAAAAAAATCACTGTCAGATTTATGGGGTTAAAGCTTCATGTGTCCACCACAGGTTAACTAGAACTATTGCTAGAACTGATTATTACGTTGAACAATGATTAGATATTTTGTATGTTTATAGAACTTGAATAATGTTTATTCGAGGTTAATTCATAAAACATAGCGTTCACTCAACCACAGCATTATTTGAAATTTTGAAACGCATCCAAATTTTAGTTGCATAATTTTGTAGAATACAACCGCATTTAGGTGATAAACGGAATGTAATTAAATTTTAGTTGTTTATTATATGAATACTCGTAATATAATATTGTAAGTATCTTACGAATACTGTTCATATGAATGATTAATGTGTGAGACTAATCTACCAGACCAGTTGGTTTGGTGAAATTTAAATCCCACCAAAAACATATACGTGAAAACGCACCACGTTCGTTCAGATAGTGGCTTCACCGATTAAAGAGCTGAGATCATAATAGATAGGTGCCAAACTTCATAGTAGTTCATAATCTTGATTTTTATGTTTTTTCATTGTGTATTTTGTGTCTTAGCAAGTTTTCTATCTATCGTATTTGTTTGTAAAGTTGGACCATGTAAACACCCAGAATAAATATTTGCATATCGTACAATTATTTGTCCCGAAGCTGGAATCGAACCCGCAACCTCCAGCGTCCGCTGCGCCTTAGAGGTCATCTCGCACTAACTTACGAGTGTTAATAATGTTATCAAATAATACATGGTTGTAATTGGACGATACTATCAAAACTCAACTCCCATTGGTCCACACTTCAGCAAAAAGGTGAAACTGGGTAATAAACAACCAAATTAACACAAATTTATCGCAGTTTCCAAATCAAAACTAACATTAGTACCCCCGGGGTATAAACTAGCGAAACAGTGTTTGAAAACATTGCGAAACAGTCAATTATCTAGCATTTAGTATTTCTGTTTATAATTAAACTTTCCGATACCTAGAGACAGCTCTAGATATCGGAAAGTTTTCATTTATTGCAGTTCAGTAACTTTCTGCATAAAGTAATAAAGTGGTTTTTTATTGGATTTTTTAAGTTATCTGCAGAAGAGAATTATTTGAGTAGATACGAATGTACCTTATCGTCTAACAAAAAATTTGGACCTAGGAACCTCAAGGGCTCACTTTTCAGTTAAAATCTTATTCATAAATGGCGTTCAAAGACTCATTGTACTTCTAAACTAAGCAAGTGAGAGATAATATTAAACTTGAGAAACCTAAAGAAGTTTGTATTCAAAGCTCTTTAGAATATTTACTCAAAAAAGTAATATTGCTAAGTGAGAGCGGAATTCGAGTATAATCTGACGCTACCGAAATTCAATTCTTGACAAGATTTGGGTTGAACTGAGCAGTGGCAGCGGCGTCTTCTAATGCAATATGCGAGCTTAGTGGATTACTTAATGTAGCGAGTTCAAAATTCGAAACTGACAGCCGTTTTTGAATTTGAAAGAGGAACACTTTAATACAAATAATTACGAATTTCAACTTTGTAAGAGACAGCTATTTTTGAGTTTGTAAAAGGAGATCGAAAAACAGTGTAGAAGATCAGGTGTAGTATATGCAAACTTATTTGCTGATGAGGTGTTCAGAAACATTCAAACGTTACAATCGATATTTGTGAGATGTTAGAAACATATTTATTTATTGCAAGACCCACTTGGAAAAAAATATACACATTAAACTGAATACAGATTCCCTACCTTCAGAATCGTAAATCATCATCATCATCCTATCAGCCGATCGACGTCCACTGCTGGCCATAGGCCTCCCATAAAGATCTCCACAATGACAGATTTTGCGCTGCCCGCATACTGCTATTTCCCGCGACCTTCACTAGGTCGTCGATCTATCGCGTGGAGGGCCTACCCACACTGCGCCGTCCGATTCGTGTTCGCCACTCAAGAGCCCCAGCGGCCGTCGCGTCGGTCCTACGAGCTATGTGCCCTGCTCGCAGTGAGCAGTTGAGTTTCACAGTCCTGAGAGCTGTCGGTTACCTTGGTTCTTCTGCGGATCTCCTCATTCCTGATTCGATCTTGCAAAGAGACTCCGAGCGTAGCCCTCTCCATTGCTCGAGTTTGAGCTTTCTGGTGAGGCCCATAGTGAAGGACCACGTTTCAGTACCGTGCAGAATAGTATATAACCATCCATACATTTTTAATACTTCTGTTTACTAAATTAATCGAACAGAAGTAAAAATAAACAAACAGTTTTATTCGTTACAAATTGTTCCATCCAGCCATTGTAATCCATAAATGATATTTCAACGCACTATTTTCATGAACACAACTTTGATACACTAGCAACAAGCTTAAAAATTGTTTGTTTATTTTGGTGTTAGGAACATCGTTGTATCTATTACTTACTTGTTTGTGACCATTTATTAAATTAAGATGTGCAGTGTAATTTTGGCCTAAAAATATGAATTTAAAGAAACGACCCAGTCCACGAACGTCGCATACTTGTCTGCGCCGCGTCGGTCGAATCGTCAGAATTCATTCGTCCGATTTTTATTTCAATTAGTTGCATCGGTTCGAATAGATGTTCGTTTAGCTTAAGTTACTAAAACAAGCTTATTTTGCGACCATTTATTAAATTTAAACATTGATGCGTAAAAATATAATATATTTGCTATCTGCATAAAAAAACATTAATAATTATTTATGAGGTCAGATCTAAATAAAAAGTTCAATATACGATTGCACAAAGTCCCTAGGGCAAAATCATTCCCATTTATCCAGTTTAGCATGAATAAAATCTTTGCGGCATTACGTATGACCCCTTTCCATAACACCAATGAATGCTATCTAAGCGGGTTAGGATGAACGAATAAATTCACATCCATAGATCCGGCTTTTTATCGGGAGCCTCCGTAAATATAGGCGATATTCCGAACCTTGCAGACGATTAGCTGTTTTGTTCGTAAAATATTGTTTGTTTTATGGGTATCGGTCAAATTAGATGCACCTACCGATATACCCGTCTAACTATGACGATCTCTGTAGTGCAGAGGGACGTGATACCTACGCCAGAGACGCAAAAGGTGTTTTAATGATTTTTAAATATTTGTAGCGGGTCTAAGTGATTTCCATGAACAATATTTATTGTACCTATTGTCAATTAAGTATAATTTTGTAGTCAGTCTTTGAAATAAATAACACTTGATTTAAACTACCACTAGACTTATACTAGATATACATACATATATATATATATTTTTTTTGTTTCTCCGCATATAAGAAATGCGAGCATTTACCCCGTTGCCACGAAGCCAGTAAAAATCTTAGTAAATAACGCCATATATTAGGTCCTTACATATGAAATTGGCGTTTTGTATGGGAGGAACAAAAAGTCGAATATTTTTTAATATAATATATTTAATTAATCAAAGTATGAACCATTATTTTCTATGCACTTTTGCCATCTTATAGGTAGTTCATTGATCCCTTTACTAAAAAAACCAGTCGGACGGGAATCAATAAAATCTTTGAAGGCGATTTGGACTGCCCCATCGGAGTTGAATTTTTTCCCTTGCAAGAAGTTATCCAAATTTCGAAAAAAATGGTAATCTGTTGGAGCAAGGTCCGGGGAGTACGGAGGATGTCTTAGACTTTCCAATTGAAGCTCTTCTAATTTAGTAGCCGTCTGTTGCGCAGTGTGTGGTCTAGCGTTGTCGTGAAGCAGCAGTGGCGTGGAGCGATTGACCAGCCTAGGTTGTTTAGCCGCTAGCTTTTCCATCATGGTTTGCAATTGCTGACAATAGACATCAGCCGTAATAGTCTGGCCAGATTTGAGAAAACTGTAATGAACAATACCGGCACTAGTCCACCAAACGCTTACAAGTAACTTTTTTGGGGTTAATTTTCGCTTGGGGCAGGATTTGGCTGGCTGGCCAGGATCCAACCATTGCGCTGAGCGCTTCCGATTATCGTAAAGAACCCATTTTTCATCACAGGTAATGATTCGGTTTAAAATACCTTCATTATTGTGCCGGTTTAGTAATGTAACGCAGCAGTCGACGCGCGTTTGCCGGTTTGCTTCAGTCAATTCGTGAGGTACCCACCTTTCAAGCTTTTTAATCTTCCCAATTTGCTTCAAGTGAATTAAAACAGTTTTATCACTAACATCGCAGCCTGCAGCTAACTCGGACGTGGTTTGCGATGGATCCGCTTCCACAATAGCCTTCAACTCTTCATTATCAACTTGAGTCTCAGGCCGTCCACGGGGCTTGTTCTGCAGGTCAAAATTTCCAGAACGAAAACGTTGGAACCAAAAACGAACTGTGTTTTCTTTTGCAACACGACCGCCATACACATCATTCACCCTTCGAGTTGTTTCCGCAGCACTAGTGCCACGGCGGAACTCGTACTCGTAAATAATGCGATATTTTAAGTTTTCCATTTTGTAAAATGAGTGACGCAAACAGAAAAAAAACAGAAGAAAAAAAACAAATGAATGACGATCATCGAAGCACAAATACATGAGTCTATAGCTGTACAAATTTGAATTTGGAATTCCTTACCAAAGAGGAGAAATTTGTGATTAAAGTGGCCAGTACGAAAAACGCCAATTTCATATGTAAGGACCTAATATTATAGAAATCTAATAGTGAATCCCGAGGTCTCTAACAATTGTCGATGATAAAATAAAAGTATTTTAGGGAACCCCAGAACTTACTAAATGGCATTACGAAAGTGTAGTTTCTTGGACTCTTGAAATGTTATGTGAGGTGTTTATACTTTTAGGGATCCGTTAAATCGGCAATTTCCAATTTAGGTGACAAATGCAATTTTTCTGAACACTTTTTTGAAACATACACCACAACACTAGCACACACTCACCCTAACACACAAACACACACTCAAACAAACGCGCGCGCGTGCTTGCGCGCTTAAAGTGGTTTGTGCATTTAAACTTTAATTCTACATTATAATTCTAACATAGCACAGTTTCTTACGAGATACTAAAATTACTTAATCTGCTGTACTTAAATAATTTGTTTTGGAAGAGCGAGATTCCCTTACACAGGTATTTCTTTACTTGTACCAGAGGTTAGTTGAAATATTGTAAAATCTAGATTTATTTGTTCTTGTGTACCACAATAAGTAAACCCTGTGTTTGTAAGAGAATGAAGTTCTTTAAACCTAAAAGCAAATCTCAAACACTTACTATTAGTACATTTAGAGAGAGAAATAAATATTTTTGTATTTTGTACTTTATTGACAACGTTGTAGTTTTGTGAGAGGCAGAGTGATTAGGAAGCGAGAATGGGGCCTTAGAGGTGTGTAAGGCATTCGCTTTGATTTTCTGGAAGGCCAATCATACTGTTGAAAAAAAAAAATTAAATTATGAATTAAATCGGGTAGTAGGTCTGACCCCACTAACTTTAGACCAATAACAGTACTGCCTACATTCAGTAAAGTTTTTGAAAAACTTATTTTACATCTATTGCTTAGGCATTTCAATGGAAATGACCTGCTACATAGTAAGCAATTCGGGTTTACTCGCGGCAGGTCAACTACTGACGCCGGTGTAGAGTTAGTAAAGCATATTTTTGATGCTTGGGAGAAGTCGCAAGATGCATTAGGCATTTTTTGCGACTTGTCAAAAGCATTCGATTGCGTACACCATGAAACATTAATCAGGAAACTAAATCACTATGGAATAAGGAACAGCTCTTTGGGTCTTCTTACATCTTATTTGAGTAATAGGATACAAAGAGTTGACATTAATGGAAAACGGTCTTCGGGGTCTGTAGTTACAATGGGTGTACCGCAGGGATCTATCCTCGGCCCTTTCCTATTTTTAATTTATATTAACCACCTGCCTCATCTTGTTAAGAATAATCACGAGATTGTATTGTTTGCTGATGACACTTCATATTAATTTTTAAAATGAAACGACAAGACACGAATTTCGATGATGTGAATAATGCAATCTCAAAAGTAGTCCATTGGTTTAATGTCAATAATCTTTTGCTTAACGAAACCAAAACGAAATGTATTAGATTTATTCTACCTAATGTTAAACAAGTTCAGGCTGATGTAAATGTAAAAGGAGAAACGTTAAAAATTGTAGAAAGTACCGTTTTCTTAGGAATCACCTTTGATAATAAACTTCAATGGGGCGCACACATAGATAAGCTATCGAAGAGACTTAGTTCTGCAGCATATGCTGTCAAAAAAATCCGTCATCTTACAGACGTGGATACATCTAGACTTGTTTATTTCAGCTACTTCCATAGTATTATGTCTTATGGTATTCTACTGTGGGGGAACGCTGCAGATATTAACACCGTATTTGTGTTGCAGAAGAGGGCTGGTTGTGCTATCTATGTATAGTATGGGTCCCAGAGAATCCCTGCGTGATAAATTCAAAGAAATAAACATAATGACAGTACCATGTCAATATATTTATGAAAACCTATTGTACACTCATAGAAATATCAATCCATTCCCTAAAAATCGCGATGTACATAATTTGAATACAAGGAATAAACATAAACTAGCTGTGCCCACAACTAGACTACACAAAATTAATGTATCTTTTAAAGGGCAATGTATACGCTTCTACAACAAAACTCCTAGTGAGTTGCAAAAATTATCAGTAAATAAATTCAAACAAATTGTCAAAACCTTCCCTGTGTAAAAAGGCCTACTATAAAATATCAGATTATCTAGAGGATAAAAAAGCGTGGGACGGAATTTGCTCCAACTCGAAAAATAACAACTAACAGGCTAAAGGTTTCTTCGTCGCTTCTTTACTTTAGTCTACGTACCGAAGCGACTGAAATCAAAAATATCACTTTATTTCCGTGTCAGTGTTTAATTATTAAGAATTTGACCTTTTCTAAGTATACATTTATTGTATTTATGGAAATAAAGAGTTTTTGACTTTGACTTTGACTTTGTTGGACTGTTCAAATGAAATCGGATTGTCCAGGTGAATCAAAATGTATGTATTTTCTTGATTACTGATATTTTCAACATTGTATCTTCCAAATTTCAGTTAGTTAGAGTACGAGTGATTTTTACGAGGATATTTATTTGCCGTGAGCTGCGATATATGCCTGTATTTTTTATGCTTCTCTACCCTCCGCCGCTCGGATTATAAGACATAAGTGACTAGCCTTTGCACCTACTATGATCATATTATGATTATATGATCATATTATGACTTTTTTTCTAGAAGACTGTCACTATTTACGCATCGCAACCAACTTTGAGCACCTTTCAGCTTGTAATCTATACCTACCACCCAATACAAACCGTGAGCGAACTGAACAAGTTTCAAATTGGCATGCTCATTTATAAGAAATCAAATAATATCCCATACATTTTTCGACTTCGACGGGACTCACACCCGCATCCTTTCCTCAGTACGGGAATGCGCTAACCAATCACACCACGAGATCAAGTGACGTAGGAGATATTATTTGATTTCTTAGAAATTACCCCTGAGTGTGAGGGATTACGTACTATAATAACAAAAATACTCATTTATTTCTCTAATCGCCAGTCGTTATTAATATCCAAGACTGTAGACTTATCTTTATTCCATTCGATGCTTAATACACTCGATAATTAATAAAGACTGGACCGACGGAGCATGTTAATGAGTATTCACTTCTATCGCCAGTTTCGGTATCTAACTATGGTCGAGAAAAAAACTAAAACAGCTTTGGCGCTTTAAGCGTGTGAAAGGGAGGGAAAATGTACTGTGGTGCGTGAAACCGTTTATCTATGAAATTCAGTTATTAGCTTACTCATGCGACTTTTACCGCTCATTGTGTGCATTTAGAATACTTGGAGAAAAGGAAAACAATGCGTGGAAAAAATATTAAGAGTAAATTAGATATTGTCTACTGCATGGCATAGATTTATATAAATCGCGGGACAAATATGAGCCGAGCCATTGCAAAAGTCCTTTGTGATATCAGATTAGACAACATGTGCAAGACTAGCCTTGCCATGACTCGGCCAACATGTGGACGCACCATAATGGTTGAGTTACATGTTGCCCGAGATTAGCTGAGATTACTTGAGGTTTTACTCGCAGAGGTTTTTACAGTTGCTGTTAATTTTGTCACCACAAAATTAACAGCAACTGTACTGCGCAGTCCAGGTTAGGTTCATGGAACTTAACCTGGACTGCGCAGTATTTCATAAAAACAAGCCGAGTGAGAGGCCCCAAAGTAGTAATGCATCTTTTTCTAGTAGGATATCCATACTTCAGTACTTTTTCATAAGTTTAAAGAAACTATGATGTGTTTGCTATGGAATACCATTTCTTTTAGAAAATTATACTTTAGAATTACTTATTAACTTAATAATTAAGTTTCTACTAGGTTGTAGTAGTATTCACTGTCTGCTACCAACCTACTACTTTTATAGTGCGTGCTTTTCATAAATTTAGGACAAAATCAAAATCGTAAAATAGATAAACCAAAAAAAATATTAACGTTGATTTCGTGAGGATAGTGGCAAATAATGCAATAAAACTTTTCTGAAAATAGGAAATCCTGTCCATTTTTGTGTCATGGACAATCGTGTTTGTGTAATTTTTGCAATTTTGCTAGTCATGCTTTCTGTCCGAGCGTTAAAATGACACTAGATGAAATGGTAACCCCAACTGTCGAATCTGTACTCTTTTGAAACAGACGGTTTCAGGATGCTTATTGTGAATCTATGGGATGCCGGCGGATACCTTAATCGATGGTTCTGCACTATAAAAATAACCAACATTAGAATGGTGACAAAATAGTATTGCATGTATTGACATGCAATGCTATTTTGTCACTATCACAAACACACACTTTGTTACTGATCGCAGTAATCAAGCTTCGAAAGGTTTGGTAGCCCTGCTCCATATTGGTGAACACCAGGGTAACAATAAAATCGCAGACTGTATGCTGGAATAAATTAACGTCATTTAAAAGCCCCTAAGCTATTCCATGAGATCACAAGAACAGAATACTTAATACATTAAAGAGACAATAAGTATTACAAAAAAATAAAAATATAGCCCATAATCTATACGAAATTTGACCGAAAAATAAATAAAGCAAACAAAATATGAACCCAAATCAGCACCTTATTGTCCGCATCTGATAAACGTAAACAAGTGACTTTAATCTCGGTGGCTAATTCTAACGCAAAAAAGCTTATCCTCGTAATTTAGTAGAGGAAAATATTTCTTAAAAAAGAAATTAGAACCATAAATCTACGTCTTTGCGTCGCATCTTGTTAGTTTGAATAAATAATGCGACGATGACAAGGAGCTTTAATAAGCTCAGGTGCTTAAAATATAAAGAAATATCTTGAAAGTTCTGTTAAGGTCTTGTGGTTTATCCTTTCAAGTTTATAGAATATTTGATTCAGAAGCGAGAGAAGCGAGAAAATCTCACTCAAAGAATATAACGGAATGACATGTATTTCGCCACGAGATCTTATATTATGTTTCATGTTGTTAAGTCATAGATAAGTGTTTGTATAGTTTGGTGCTAATAACGGTTATCTGTTTTTGTACAAACAAATAACATAGTCAGGTGACGACGCGAACCTCGCAAAAGTTCGGTGTAGGTAAGTCCAAGTCAACGTTTTTGAACTCTAAATACTTGATTTAAAAATTCAAAAGTTACTTAGTCATTTTTCAGAAAACTGCAATAGCTATCCGGACTTTTTAATTTTCTTGGTAGTGGAAAATAAAATATATTCCAATTTTATCTCATTCGTTTTTTAAATACACTAAACAAAAAGGTATTCAAGGTTAACAAGGATATATATTTTTTTTCAAGTTAATATAACAAGCACAATTTTAGCGAAAATCCTGAATAAAAATCTGCCCGCACTTTGTCGAACTCTTTTAATTTCACCTGAACAAAAGGGATAATTTGTCGATCTACAAAGGGTTGCAAGTTGTTATTAGAAAACAAAAATCTTTTAAAATTTTCTCTCTAGAGACAATCTCAGTCGTTGGGGGCAAACGGCATGAAATTATAGCCTAATTTTAACTCGTTTTTTTATAAAAAGAGTTGTTTGTCTCAAATTTTAGAGAGTTTCCTTTCGTGTAACTAAGCTGCAATTTGAAGATGTGCTTGTTAAGGCGACAGTGTCCAGCTCTTGTCATGATGCGGAGATTGCTTCTGCTTAGCGCAAGGATTCGGTTGATGTACCGCTTGGCTTTTATGAATGACTCTGAGTGATTCATGCGCGAGGAATTCTTCCAGACCTTGGACGCTTCCTCGAAGCAGAAATCCAAGAGGGTTTTGTGAGCCAGGCTTTTAGGTATGCTGCAGAACGGCTCTGGGCCCAACTGAGTCCCTTTGCCCTCGGAATGCGCGAGTTCGTCGGCACACTCATTGGTGTTGATTCTCGCAAGTCCGGGTACCCATTTTAGGACGACTCTATTGTTCGAGCCCTGCGCTATTAGGCGTGACAGCTGTCTGTCACGCCTTAAAGCGCTGGTCACGTCTAAAAGGTTTCCACGTCCAGGTTAGTCGAGGACTGTTCCTCAACTAGCCTGGACGTGATAACCTTCGCATCCAGCACCTAACTAATGGGTGCGTCTTGGAAGCAAAAAATAGATATCTAAAATATATATCTAGAAACTTACCTAAAACAGCTTTTTCAATATCTACAGATTTTTTCTTCAATCTACTGATTTTCTACTCGAATTTCTACTGATTTTGTCAAATTCGATCATGCAACACCGTTTCTAACAAAAGTTTAATTAATCGTTAATAAATTACAACTAAGTACAAATTTTGACTTTCATCCCCTCTCTACTTTCATCCCTTAACTACTGAATTACGGGACAAAAAGTATCCCATGTCCTTCCTCATTGAACGAACTCAAATCGTGCCAAGTTTCGTATTAAATCATTTAGTAGTTTCGGCGTAATGCGCGACCTAATATTTGAATTTCATCCCCTCTCCCAAAGAAACCGCACTGAATTCCGAGATTAAAATGATCCTATGTATTAAGAACTCAAATCGTGCCAAATTTAAGAACAATCAACTCCAAAACAGACAGACAGACAGACAGACATGAATGAAAAAAAAATAAAGTTTTGCCTTCAAAATCGATAAAAGATTGACCTCCAAAAAAAATTTACAAAATATCTTCAATGTACAGAATTTGACTTGTTATGTACAGTTTTATTATAAGTATAGATAAAGATTTTTAACTGTTGGATCTTAATTAGGAACCGTTACTCTTTGAAAGGCTCGCCCTTTTTAATTTGACCCAAGTTTAAGTGGTTATTTTTTAAGATTAGAAACCTTACGTTTCTTCTACGTTGCTTTACATTTCTATTACGAGGTAACATTAGTACCTATAATATGTCTTTTGTTTAGTTGCTTACAAAATTTCTTGACATTATTATGGTCATTCTTGCAATTTATTTGTAATGTTTGTAAAAAGGATTTGGAACACTAACCATCAAAAGTGAAGGTATTTTCTGAAATTTATCAAATAAAGGCTTGCTTGCGGGCTGTAAGTTTCATGACTTAATTTTGACTTTTTCTGAAGAATATATAGTCAGCTCCGGGCTGATCACTATCGATTGCTGTCGTTATATGGTAATTAGACATAACCTAGAATTTTCTCAGGGCTATTTATAATTGAAACGAACGAATGGCGTCCTAGGTTAGGGCATATACCCTAACCTAGGACGCCTTGCGTACTTAAACCTAGATGAGACTAGCGCAGGATAGTGAGAGTAGCCCAAGAGTGGGGTAGCACATACAAGCAATAAAATGTGAATTAAGGCTTCGAATGATACTGATTAAGCCATAGCTTAATAGCAATAGCTAGAGTTGAATATGATGCTAAATCCTAGTGCATGTGTTACGTAATAATATTGCTTTATGTGGCATAATTACAATCAACACTAAAGGTCAAAGGTCAATTGCTAATTTGAACCCAATAAGCAATAATAATAGTAATAGATCAGGTTCTATTAGCACGATGTTATTGGAACTAATTATCTAAGATAAGTTCGATAGACATTGACTATAGCCTAGAAAATAAGCATTTGTGAATATCTATCTAAATATCTGATATCTCGATCATAAAATAACATAAAATACATTTATTTACAGCATATACAATTATAATTATTACAGCAAATTAAGCACTTAAACGAATTGCTGAAACACAAAGATTGCTATGAGAAACATTATAAGGTTGCATTCTAGAACGAGTTTAATCATTTAATTGAGTTAAACATTTATTTATTTTTATTTATTACCATTACCTACTAGCACGGATAAGCGATTTTAGCATTCAAAATTATTATGAACGCTGACCTGACAGACGTTGTCCTGTCTTAAATATGAATATTGAATTCGAATAGGTAATGGTAGTTAAGTTTTCTTAAATTTTCTAATTTTCCGCGCAATTTTTTTTTCTTACATAAGAAGCTTTTCCTGACAATAACAAACACAACAAAAAAAGCCAGTCGTTCACGCGTGAAGCCGTGACCAAGGGATATAGGGATTAATTTTTAACATATTATGTATATATATAAAATTATGTGATATACTTTCTTAACTAAGTCTTTAAGTTGTAGTTGTGTAGTTTAGTTTTTAAGTTGTCTAGTTGTAAATAGCTTATATTAGATATATTTTATTTTTATTTATTCACGGGAACAAACAACTATACTCAGCTCTTACAGAAAACTAAAACTAAAACTAAAATTAAATCTTAAGCCCCGATGTCCTCGAATTGTAAGATTTACATAATAGGGGAAAAACGGTAACAGAAAGTTGACACCTAGTGCTAGTTGAGCAGAAGTCAACATTACATATTTGTGAATAGGTGCTAATTATGTAGGTACCCTTCAATTACAATACTTATACAACATAGAAAAACACCCAGTACGGGAATAGAAAAAAAAATACATTTGTGGTGTTTTTAAACAAATAATCGGGAATCGAATCCGTAGTAGGTACAGTACATTACGGATAGGTACAGTCAGCAACGAATGTCGCCGACATTCGTTGCGAACACAAACCAATTCTAATACAGCACAACAAGCACTTAATGTACATTATGTTAACGAATTTAAGTATGCAATAAAGTATTTTCTATCCATTTATCTTTCAGATCGATTTCATCTATAAACTATAGGATAGATATAGATTTCATCTATAAACTATAGGATAGATATATATTTCATCTATAAACTATAGGATAGATATATATTTCATCTATAAACTATAGGATAGATATAGATTTAATCTATAAACTATAGGATAGATATAGATTTCATCTATAAACTATAGGATAGATATATATTTCATCTATAAACTATAGGATAGATATATATTTCATCTATAAACTATAGGATAGATATATATTTCATCTATAAACTATAGGATAGATATATATTTCATCTATAAACTATAGGATAGATATATATTTCATCTATAAACTATAGGATAGATATAGATTTAATCTATAAACTATAGGATAGATATAGATTTCATCTATAAACTATAGGATAGATATATATTTCATCTATAAACTATAGGATAGATATATATTTCATCTATAAACTATAGGATAGATATAGATTTAATCTATAAACTATAGGATAGATATAGATTTCATCTATAAACTATAGGATAGATATATATTTCATCTATAAACTATAGGATAGATATATATTTCATCTATAAACTATAGGATAGATATATATTTCATCTATAAAGTATAGGATAGATATATATTTCATCTATAAACTATAGGATAGATATAGATTTAATCTATAAACTATAGGATAGATATAGATTTCATCTATAAACTATAGGATAGATATATATTTCATCTATAAACTATAGGATAGATATATATTTCATCTATAAACTATAGGATAGATATAGATTTAATCTATAAACTATAGGATAGATATAGATTTCATCTATAAACTATAGGATAGATATATATTTCATCTATAAACTATAGGATAGATATATATTTCATCTATAAACTATAGGATAGATATATATTTCATCTTTAAACTATAGGATATACATATATATATTTCATCTATAAACTATAGGATATATATATATATTTCATCTATAAACTACAGGATTAATATTTAAACAATTAAAAAAACTCTATTCGTATACTGTAGTTTCCTGATAGATTGAACCCTGCCTTGGTCCGATTACAAGTTTACAAGATCTAAGTTTCCCTAAATCAAAGATGGCAACAAGTACACAATTACTTGGATATTGATGAAACCAATATTTATTTAAATAACCGCGCGGCTCAGAATACAAAATGTAAAAATTAAGCTTCAAAGGTTTCCATGGTTAAAATAAATAATGAGCCTGTTTGGGAAAGTTTAATTAAGTTGGTAAGCTACTGCCTGTGCAAATACGTAATAAAAGAGGTCACAAGATTTACTTATTTTTCCGATTATAATCAACGTAATTGATGATGTACCAATTTTCAAGTTTCGCTATTTGTTACCTTTTTAACGAAATAAAGGCGACGGCGACGTGAAAAATATTGTGAACATTGAAATTTTTCAAAAACTCATAGATATCCTAGCCGAGCTTCAGCCACGGGGCGGTCAGGCTGAACGGAGACCAGCCTTGTGCCATGTTTCCCACCAGATTATTCGTGTGAGAGAATAGAGAATGCACCTGTGTTTGCGCCCACTTGTGCACTATAATATAAATCTCATAAATACGTCGCATATATATGAACTGAAAAATGTGATTTTATCAGTATTTGTAGGTAAGTTTTTTTATTGTTTTTGGAATCGTTTTTATTAGAAAACGAAGTAGTAAAACAGGTGGAAAATAAATTCAATAAAGGTGCAAACATGCCAACTTAAAATTATAACCTTCCGACAAGCTTTTATCATAAACTTGAGTAAATTACGCCCAAGTTTATTTATCACATCCTACAAAATTATAAACATGTACAACTCCAAGAAAAAAGTGTTTTAACTTCGGACCCTTCGCAAAATGGGTGTTCCAAAACTTTTAATACTACGTTAATTTATTAAGAAGAGTATATATTAGGGGCCTACAGAATATTTATGTGCAGAGTTTAAGAAAAAAGAAGGTTAATGTTTAAGTAAACGTGTTTTCATCTAAGAAATAAGAATAAATAAGAATCAAAGATTTATTTGTGCAATCAGATCTACACTCTCTCCTTAGTTTAAGACAACATAAAAATACTAAGGGTTGTACAGACACCAACGTTACGTTGAGCTAATGGTTAAAAGTTCATAAGCTTTTATAAGGTTCCGTACCCGAAGGTAAAAACGGAACCCTATTCGTGACGTCTGTCACAAGGCTCTATCTCATGAACCGTAAAGGTAGACAGTTGAAGTTTTTCAGAAAATGTGTATTTTTCTTGCCGCTTTAGCAGAAAATAATAAATATACATATTAACCCCTTTAATATATATATTTATTATTTGTTGCTTCTTACAAAACCCGTGATTTTTTTGGCTGTTTTTGCTCTTCGTTTGTCAAGACTCTTGAAACACAATAAGTAGACTGATTAAACTTTCTATAAATAAGTATCACTTCAACTGTAATAACAAAAAATACTAACAATATAATAAAAATTTTTATGTAAAAGACTTATATTTATTTAATGTTAAGTAAGGTATTCCATTTCAAACTAAAATAATGATTTATCACAATAAACACCAAGCTAGGTCTCATTGTGACATTTTTAAAGTTCGATCCATAATCTAAATGACTAAGTGTTAACCTGCAACTCTTATGCGTTGACGCGCGGCAAAAACGCCCGGTGTGTAAAATCCTTTGTAGCTCATTTTGAGGTGCAAGTTATGGACGCTAAATCTTTAAAATTGAACGAGTAATTTATTTTAATTTATTTCAATCATCATGCGTCAAGCTGGATTTATTCAAAATTGCTCAATGTACTGCTGGGTTCGAAAATGATTCAGAATATAAGTTGCAGACGAAAATTCTTATGAAAGGTAATGTAACGAAGGGATGTATAAATTTTAAGGGTAAATTCTGGACCATGCGATTGTCACTGCAAATGGATTATTCCCTTGTTTCTATCCTATGACTATACAAAACACTATCAAGTTTACTAAAGGCGCCTAAAGGTTGTCAGAAGTACTGCTACCACAGCACAAAAATGTGCATTCAAATTTGAATATGAGCTTTAATTCGTAACATATAGATGCAATTGAAGCTTGTGGGAAGTCATTTTGTCACTGTAAAATATATCTAAAGATAATCAACTTCAGCCCATATTTGAATGCAAATTTAAAATGTCCATTAAAATATGGGTTTTAACTCGTAACATTTTGTTAGTGTAAAATGTATCTAAAGTTAAGCAACTTAAGCCCATATTTCAATGCAAATTTAAAATGTGGTTTCAAATATGGGCTTTAACTCGTAACATATAGATGCAGTTGAAGCTTGTGGAAAGTCATTTTGTCACTGTAAAATGTATCTAAAGATTTATTTATTTATTTAATTTATTTATTTATTTATTCATCATCAAATCTATCTTTACAGGCGCAGGCACCCAATGCAATAGATTACCTCACAAACATTACAAAAATAAAATACCATTAAAATAATATTAATAATTACATGAAAGAAAAAATAATAATAATCATTTCGTAAAACAATAAAATAAAAATAAAATAAAATAACCAACTTCAGCCCATATTTGAATGTAAATTTAATATGTGCATTGAAATATGGGCTTTAACTCGTAACATAATAATATAGATTCATTTAAATCTTGTGGGAAGCCATTTTGTCACTGTAAAATGTATCTAAAGATAACCAGCTTAAGCCCATACATGAATGCACATTTTTGTGCTACGTGGTAACGGCGTTGGATTAATGTGCGCAAAGCTTTAAATTGCTTTATGCGGCTGGAAATGGGTCGTTAAAAGGGCACAAGGTCCACGTGTCCCAAACACCACAGTTTCATTAATGACCAGATGACCTCAGTTCTCTCTGGTTTGGAAGTATTTCGTAAGATGTTAATGCAATAAATAACGCTCAAGTTGTGCGTTTCAGTCGAGAATGACGTGGGACCATGGTTCAGTTAAGTGGTATCTCGGCATATACTACAGTGAAGCGACTTGGGCGATGTCGTTCCGTCTTTTAAATATCCCTCATTTTCTTGATGTTTAAAAGTGATTATTAAATTTGTTTTTATGCCTGATGGTCAATAATTACTTGTTGTTGCAGGTTCCACAGCTAAGCTTTGATCCACGGGGTATAAATGATCAATATCTACATTGAAGCTTTATCGAATAAAACGCGCTGAAAGAGCCAATATATTCGAATTGCAGTAATTCGTAGAAACAAATAGAAATATAAAAACCTTAACTCTGAAGCGGACAATCCGGACAATATAAAGTAAAGTATTAAATCATCAGAATTAATTTGTTTCAATTCGATTATTACGGCTCTCTCGACGCCCTGCCCATGCAAAGGAGGTCGTTCAGTTTTAGAATATCTTTGGCCTCAAAGTAAAAACTGTTATATCAAAACAAGACGGGTATTGAATCCAATACAATCATTTAAAAGCAGGAGCTTTGTCCGTATCTGCACGGTAAAATGAAACGTCCAAATGGAAATGCATACAGAGTCTTGTTATCTCTAAATTTGCCTGCAACGCTGCCAAATATTGCAGCTGACTTGGTGTTTCCCGCTAACGTACTTGTTATTCCGATTGTTTCGCTTTAAGCCAGCCCTGCGGATCTCTCCGCATACACACTGGCATATACAACCGTGGACCTAAGCCGTGTATCTAAGCCTCCAAGTCAGAGGTTCCGACACCATGGATTACGCCCCGCTTCTGTCCTGCGCCTCCTTATTGTTCTTAACGTCTTCCTTGACATACAAATATTTTGTCACTATGCCAAAGATATCGACAGAAGCAATAAGCACCGCTGAATAATCTCTATACTAAGGTAAATGGCCATTTCATCCACTTACGGCCTGGCTTTATATCCTTCAAGAAACGGCAGATTCCCCTAATTTTGTTGTAAAAGTTGATCACATTTGGAAGATCCAAGTAACAAAACAATGGCTGGCGGCCAATCTTATTATTAACATCGGTGGTAGAGTTTAATATTTTGAATATTAGAAACCTACTTTTGTATTCGATGGATAGGTACTTGGTTAAATAATTACGAAAAACAAATATTTTATTTTTTAGTTTTATATATTTAATGTATATAATTTAATATTAGTGACAAATAAATGCTTTGATAAAAGACGAAACAACAGTTTTGATGTAAGTATTGATATTTTGTTTGTTCCTGACTGCATAAAATTATGAGTTTTAAAACTGCTTTTCCCTTGATAACAATTAAATTTAATAATAAGTGTTACCTACGGGCGTAGCACTCGTGGAGGCTACGAATAATTAAAGGATGCCAAACTAGAAATACCCAAAAAAGTTTCATTCTAAGTTTTCTTCCTTTAGTAAAAAAATCTTTCAGATTTTTTTCTGAACTAGATAACTCATCAATCACATTCAAAAACGTGCCTGCGCGGGCCTTACGCTATTGAAGTTATTTCAGTGACTGTCTTTAGTAGGTCGGTATTATCCTGCAAGAATAAATATAAAAACACAAATGGTTTAGTACTGCTACGCCAAACTATCCGCCTTTTGACTCAACAGTCAACGTCACCTAGCTCGTAAGAGTAGGTGACTCTAATATTTTATTACTGGAACTAAATAAATAATGGTATTTATTTAGTTCCAGTAATAAAATATTAGACTATTGAATACTATTACCACTGTTACTATTATATTATTAGATTTTATTAGAATGAGGAAATTAATTTGGGAGACCATCCAGTACAGACATGGGTCTGTACTGGATGGTCTCCCAAATTAATTTAATGGCAGCCTTGCCTTGTAGTGATAATATCAATTTAAGGTCAGTCCACAAACCACACTGGTGTCTAAGCCACGCTGGTCATATCAAGTTCTCGGTCACAATCATAGATCAAAACAACATGTCAGCCCTGTCAAGTTGATATAAAGCTCTGTCAAGATGATTCTATTGGGTACAGTCACTAACAAAATCGTTGAACTATCTCAATTTTCTACAAACGTTTTTTGGTGTCCGTGACGATGCCGATTTTTGAAAATTAGCAATTGTTAGCAATTTCCGACTTTGCCATGTCTTTGTATCTATTTATGTGTTTTCTTTCCTAACTTAATTTTTATCCTATTTATGTCTATTTCGCTTTAGCGCTCGTTTTTTTTTTGGTTCGGCAGCTGAAAATAATATAGTGATCGAACGCAAAAATACGCTAAACCACTAACCCACCAGTAGTTTTTGGGCTGGTCCGTGTCCATGCTATTCTCGCTCGTCTGAGTAAAGTGCCTGACGCAAAAGCTACCCTTAAACTGCCTGATGCGGTTAACGTTATACCTTAAGGTAACGTAACTATACATAAATGAATGAAGGTCTTCTGATCGGTTGCCTCCACCCGATGGTGAATGATTATCCACCTATAGAGGTAATCCTGTATAACAAAAGCTGAAGTTTTAGGTACGGCAGTACCTACTATTGGATTCGGAATTGAAAATTGTGCAGTATGTCAATAAATGTTTCAGCTCTTAGAATCGCCAGATTTGAAATAATAGACACCTAGCTATAAGTTACTTAGGTTTTGTACTTAATTATCGCTAAGCAATCTCAGATATAATTTCGTAGAAGCGCAGCGCTACGGCGTAGCGATTTCGTAGCGTTACGTAGAACATGTGCTACGAGAATTAGCAGTTTCTACGAAAAACTTGTAGGTGTGTAAACAACATAGAAAACTTTGTTGTTTGTTCAATTGCTTCGTAAAGTCTAAGGTAAACATTTTTTCTGCATATATCAACAGAATATAAAGGATCAATGGGATTTAAAAAAAAAAATCATGAAAAATAAATGCACAACTCTAGTTATCATCAAATTTTTTATAACAGTTTTTAAAAAAAATAAGGGGAAAACTTTGCCATCACTTCACAAATATTTTCCCTAAAATCTTTCTGTGCGCGACACGTCTTCCAATTTAAGGATAAAAAGATCCTTCAAATGACTTATACTATCGGCAAAGTGCTTCCTAAGAGTCACATTAAATTACACGCGTAAACTCGCAGCTATACAAAATATGGGTTTAAGGATCCGCAAGAAACTCAAAGAAATGGGTTTTTAAAAACTGCTTAGAAATATAGCTGCGAAGGGGTAGAATGACACATGGTTTAACTGTCTTTAATTTGAGCGTAGATTTTTAGGGTTCCAAGTGCCTCAACGAACTTTGATTATTTATAGTTTTGTCTTTCCGTCATCAAATTTCGTATGACATTCTTAGATTAAAGATCAAAGATGTTTATTTGCCAGAATATATGTAACAATGCGACAAAAAACCTTGGTCGTGAAGTTATAGTTTCTACGAACGTACTGATGAAAAGCCTTGTCAGAAGCACAAAAAAAATTCGACAAAGGGATTTTCGAGCTTTGTCGACCGTTTTTTTTTGAGTGTATATTCTACCTAACATAGGCATGCAAATATTAATTTTTCCATTACTCAATATTACATTTTCTATTTCTAAATTAAAAATACAAAATAAATTAATTAATTGAATAATAATGCTAACAAATGTCAAAAAAAAAATTAAAATCAATGAATATATTCGAAGTCTTCTAAGTCCCTGTAATTATAATATTGATTCATAGAATAATAGCATCTATTAAGGAGCCATTAGATCGCTTGTATCGTTTAATAGATATTTTAAAATAAAACGGAAGTTTCTGATACCATTTTAAAATGATGAACGCTCGCGAAAGAAAAGATAATATTTTTGTTTGATTCCAGACAACCAAACCCTGAGAATAAACCACTACATTTAAGAACTAATATTTTTTAGAATATTATTTTTTAATGATCAATCAGTTAAGATAATTTATTTCTATGGTGTTAACTTCAACCTGCATTCAAACAAAACATAGAGCTAGTGCAAACGTAAGTTTCCACAGAAAAGGTTCGACAACTTCCGACTAATTTGAGGAACTGTTTAAGCGTAAATAAGCTTTGATGTCCAACTATTTGATTAAATTTAAACTTTAATTCTGAAACTGCATCGGAACTTTGTGCTGTTCATTTTAGACGTTGCATTTCCAGTAATGAATTTCAGTAATAAAGTTTGATTTTAACTATTAAACGTAGTATATTTGTGAAGTGGTAAATCTATTGCTTACAACAGATTCACCACTTCCAACAACAAGTTCAGGCTGATGTAAATGTAAAAGGGGAAACGTTAAAAATTGTAGAAAGTACCGTTTTCTTAGGAATCACCTTAGATAATAAACTTCAATGGGGCGCACACATAGATAAGCTATCGAAGAGACTTAGTTCTGCAGCATATGCTGTCAAAAAAATCCGTCATCTTACAGACGTGGATACATCTAGACTTGTTTATTTCAGCTACTTCCATAGTATTATGTCTTATGGTATTCTACTGTGGGGGAACGCTGCAGATATTAACACCGTATTTGTGTTGCAGAAGAGGGCTGTTCGTGCTATCTATAGTATGGGTCCCAGAGAATCCCTGCGTGATAAATTCAAAGAAATAAACATAATGACAGTACCATGTCAATATATTTATGAAAACCTATTGTACACTCATAGAAATATCAATCGGTTCCCTAAAAATAGCGATGTACATAATTTGAATACAAGGAATAAACATAAACTCGCTGTGCCCACAACTAGACTACACAAAATTAAAGTATCTTTTAAAGGGCAATGTATACGCTTCTACAACAAAACTCCTAGTGAGTTGCAAAAATTATCAGTAAATAAATTCAAACAAATTGTCAAAACCTTCCTGTGTAATAAGGCCTACTATAAAATAGCAGATTATCTAGAGGATAAAAAAGCGTGGGATGGAATTTGCTCCAACTCGAAAAATAACAACTAACAGGCTAAAGGTTTCTTCGTCGCTTCTTTACTTTAGTCTACGTACCGAAGTGACTGAAATCAAAAATATCACTTTATTTCCGTGTCAGTGTTTAATTATTAAGAATTTGACCTTTTCTAAGTATACATTTATTGTATATATGAAAATAAAGAGTTTTTGACTTTGACTTTGACTTAATTAAATTGTTTTTATTAGTATATATCATCACATCATACTTATAAAAATGCAATAGTTTCTATGAATGTTTAGATTTTTGTTACCTCTTCATGCCACAACTACAGAACGAATCGGGCGAAATTTTGCAACGATGTAGCTTTTAGCCTCGAATCAATCGCATAAATCACATTCCATGGGATTGAAATAATCAGTTCCTACTACAACACTGTTTTTTCCACTAATGTACGTTATTACTTTCAATGTTATCTCCACTCCAAATCGCCAATTTACTACAGACGAACGGAAAAATATTTAATTACCTGTGTACTATACCGAAGCTAAATAAACTCGAGTATATACGGAACCCTCTACAAGCAGGCCCGACTCACGCCATTTCTATTCCCTTGTAGATAAACCGAAGAACCAATTTCCTTGGGAAAGACGAATGTTTCGAATACACGTTTTATAGAATGTCGTGGATAGAATATTCTCTAAATAACAGAGTTTTACTTCCAACGTAATTTATTTGCTTATTGGACTAAATGTTTTATGTTAAAACTTTTTACATTTACGATTTATTCTGCTTCACGCTCGATTTTCTTTACACAGCGTCATTTAGCTTCAAAATGAGCAAGTAAAGCTTGTGGATACTAGCTAGATTATATACGTTTTCGGGATGTTAGGTTAGAGACAACAGCATTGTAAATAGGTATATAGTAGGTAAATTCGTTGGTGTAAAAGCTATAACATAAGATTACCATCTGCCCACAGCTTCACAACCATCGTTTCAGTAGAAAATTCCATATTATGTTCTTTTAGATCTAGAACTTCAACACCGAAGACTGATCGGTAAAGTAGTTTTGGTGTTGTATGCGCACAAACACAAAATTTCATATTTTCCATAAAAGTACATCGAAACATAAATAAAAAATAGAAATAAATATTTATTATCTGTCTACGTCTGTACAGTCATCGACCAATAGCTTGCCTGTATATTCGATATTGTTATTAAACTTGTATCAGTTTACAACATTGTTCAACCTAATGAGAGTAGACTCTCATATCAGAGAGTAGATTATCTAGAGGATAAAAAAGCTTGGGCAGGGATTTTCTCCAACTCGAAAAATAACAACTAACGAACAGGCTAAAGGTTTCTTCGTCGCTTCTTTACTCTAGTCTACATACCGAAGCAACTAAAATCAAAAATATCAATTTATTTCCGTGTCAGTGTTTAATTATTAAAAATTTTACCATTCATAAGTGTACATTTATTGTATTTATGGAAATAAAGAGTTTTTGACTTTGACTTTGAACTAACAAATAAACCGCAAAATGCGAGTCGACTCGCACACGAAGGGCTCCGTACCGTAAAAATCAGGCAACTTTTTCGAAGAACATCAAGTTTTGACTTGTTTGGAGACAAAATTAAATTATCAACTATATTAAAATAATTATATTTTTAGTATTTTGTTGTTATTACTGTTGAAGTGTTACTTATTTATAGAAAAATAAATGTGTCTCCCTATGGTGTTTAAAGAGATACAGCCTTGACATCCAAAGAGCTAAATAAACCAAAAATATCACGTTTTTTGTATGGAAGCCACCTTATGTTTGAATATTTTTTCTTATAATTTTTTGTGATAGCGGCAAGACAAATACACGTTCTCCGAAAATTTCAATTGTCTACCTCTTACAGTTCATGAGATGGAGCCCTGTGATAGACGGACGGACGGACGGACGGATAGACAGCGGAGGCATAGTAATAGGGTTCCGTTTTCACCCTTGGGGTACGGTACTCTGAAAATTTTATAAAATCGTTTTATAAAGCCGTTAAATGCCTAAACAGAAAAAAAAACTTACAAACGAATTTGCAGAACAAAACATGTTTATTAAATGTTTTCTGGCAATATACACTCATGCAATTTTGTATAGGAAGTACCCCTACTTCCTATACAAATAGAGTTGTCACCACATATTATGGTGAATAACGCAATTACTTAACTCGAAGAAAGAATTCAGAGTCACATTGTCGGAGCCTAATCCAATTAGCCTTTAGATAGGTAACGTCATGGGTGTTAGCTCTGTGGAAGTGAAAAGGTGCCATTAAGTTTGTGATATTTGAAGCACATAAGAACTTTGTTGTTACACCCGTTGCTCTGTATTTGTATTTGTGTATCTCATTCATACCTTATTTTTATTTTGGTAGCTATTCAAAAATATTTAAGCGCAATATTTATCCTGTTGATAAATATTGCGCTTAAATATTACGTAAGTATAAAAAATAACTAATATTTGTACATAACTCCTTCGCATGTTATATTATAAGTTTTAAATAATCACTCCTAATAGCCCAGTACCAGCTCAAAAGTCAAAGCTCGCGACAGTCAGCAAGCACTCTGGAATTTAAAGTTTTAATCTGGCAAACCTACGCCTACGGCTAGTTCTGAAAGAAAGTCCTTCTGCGCCGGTGATCGCTGTTTCTCCTCCATTTCCACTCGTTGTAAGTCTTATGCCGTTGTATTGCAAGTAAATAATAATAAAAACAATTAAATTTATTATGAGTGGACATTATCACAAACCCATATTACAAGCTCTAAACCACTAACTGCATCTCAAGCTATCTCCGATCTCTGCGCCACAGAGGGAAGTACCTACTTAGTATGAAAACAAAACTAGCCGCTGCGCACCTCCTCCACCTCCACAGGCTATATTGGTCCACTACTGGTCCCAGGGCTCCCCCTGATAAACGCCTTATTGGCTTTTATCTCACGGGGGGTAATGCGCATAATCCCCACGCAGGGCATGCGGGTTGGGGATCGCAGTTCAGTTGTAGAATGGTTCTACAGGGGGCGCTGCTGCCCACCCCCGGTGGATATCCCTTAGTCGCCTCTTACGATACCCGCGGGAACAGTTGGGGTGGTGCAAATTCTAAGCCAGCACCACACAGCAAGCGCTACCACAAATCGTTCCTAAATAATTATTATATATCTAGTATCAGCTCACGTAGTTACCTGGATAAAATCTAGTCAATGGCACTTATCCATACTAATATTATAAAAGCAAAAGTAATTCTGTCTTTCTGTTGCCTTTTCAAACGGCTGAATGGATCTTGATGAAATTGACAGGAAGGTAGAAAGTATCCCAAGGAAGGACGAAGGCTACTTTTTATTTCGGAGAGGAATAGCTTATACTATTCCTTATAGTAATATATTATGTAATATATACTATACTAGTAGTATATTATATAAAATATGCTACCATATAATGTATACTAGCTTTGTAGCTAGGATTATAGAAATTAAAATAAAACTGATTCACGTTTTTGGAGGTTTCACCATCATTCATCAAATTACAGCCAGAAAATTCATTATAGTAGTCATTGTTTCTATATGCGAACATAAATATATATATATATATATATATATATATATAAATATATATATATATATATATATATATATATGTATAATAAACATAAAAAACCTTAGAACGTGAGTTTTGTCTTAGTAGAACCGATTCCGTAGAATTTTAAACATATTCTAGTTTTTGTTCTCTCGTGAATTTTACTTCGTTCGCAAATGCTCTTTGATGTTTCTATAATGTTTGCTCATTCGTCAATATGCTTTACGTTTATGTTTCTAGTGGAGAACACAAAGCCAGCTTAAGCTTTTTTGCTTTCTGTTGTACATACGAAACACTCAATGCACTGGCCGAGATATCGAGCCCATTGTGAAAGGGGGAGGATAGTGAAAGAAATCTGTAGACGAGTAGAGAAAAAAGTAGATGTCATTTCTATGTCCTGAAACGTTTTCCGTAGTTTCCAAATTTATTACTGCAGTAGGTACAAGAAATATAAGTGATTCTGTAATAAAAAACTATTATAAATACAAAAGTACATTCACATCAAAATACATTATTTTGAAAAAAACCGGTCCAAGTTTTAATAATTTCTATTGAAGGTGTTGCTAATATAGGACGATCTAATTGATGCCAAGTTACTTTAGATTGTAAACAATTTGCCAATCTGTTTAATCTATGGCGTTTAACCTTCTGTTTTTTACTACCCTCTCACATGTCACTCTGTCTGCCGGAGCGCGGCGCACATTGCATTACTCGCTCCTCAATATGTGTTAAAGTGTGTTTAAAATCGATTTAAAGGTGGAAATAATAAATCTTCGAAGAGATAGATCGACACATTTTCTTGACGATTAAGAATGGCGGCGTCATAAATATAAAGGCATTTTAGATTAGGCAAAGCTTATTCTAGCTTGATGTCAGCATCGAAGGCGAAATCACCAATTACACTAATTAACTATAATTTACATACAATGAAATTTATAAAACTAACATACAATTAAATGAATGTAACAGTATAAATTTATATAAATAACGTTATTAGGGTCACCAAATATGTTTTTATTTCATAACATTTTCATCCTTGCAACGATCGTGGTCACGTTGTTGGTGGAAAATTATGCGATAAATAATGGACTAATACAGAAAATGTCTGATCGAATAAATACGTTTACTATTTTAGCAATAAGTCTGCATACTGCCAAAATTGTGAATAGGTTTTTTATTATATTTTATAACTGACAATAGTAACTATATGTATGTAACCTTAGTATATTATAGTTTATTATTATAGTTTTTTAAGTATGCATGGTTTTTTATAAGTATGGCTCAAATAAAGAATTTCTATTTCTATTTCTATTTCTATAGTAGATTGTCTTAATTTCGTTTTTGATATGAACTTAGTCAAACCCATCTATTTACATCTATCATTCAATACTTACTCAATCTTTCGTAAGAAGCTCCAGGAACTTCACATTTCTCTCGAAGAAGTGCATAAACCGTATTACTTTAAATGGCATATTCAGCTTCAGTGACGACATTGAATTGGCTGAATGCTGTAAGTGTTTCGCCTTGTGGGCGGTGACGCGATGTGGACTGTGAAGTGACGTCTGACAGACGCATCGAGGGGTGTGTGGTTGAGGGTTTTTAATTATCAAAGCATCGCTGTATTATTGTGATGAAGATTATATTAGTATAGCTTAATTTGTAAATTTTGTGTCTTTGTTGATCCCTACCTCATTATTTTCAAATATACTTCGTATAAAAAGATTTATAACTACAATCATTTAACAATATTTTTAACCACTTTATTGACAAAGAAAATTGCAATTCAATAATAAAAACAAATTAGAACTAGTATTTATAATTGAAACAATTAACTGCAGACTGTTGCAAATAATCTACGGGTAGCTCAACTGCTCCATATCAATACCAGTCGGAAGCGTCCCCAAGACGCTGGCTGCATTGCCCCGCTGTATGGCAATGCTGATGTGCTGCGCCAGATACCCGCCAGCTCTCGGGGCACGCGTCGCGTCGACTAGTTTATTGTTTATACATAGACTAGTATTTGGATTAGCAGAAATCGTCTACAGTAAATCGCCATCCGATCCTTTAGCGAGCTTTGTGTTTGATACCGCTTCATAAAAAATATTAAAAAAAAAACTCAACTACGAACCCATTCCAGCCCACATGTAACCAAACAGCATTGTTCAGAACAATGAAATTCGTTTTAACGTCTGTTCCCCACTTTCCGTTTCCCGTAGGAAATACCTCTATTGTGCCCGACTTTGCTCAGATTGTGCCCCGGTTGGGTTCCGGTTCTGCCCCGCATAGAGCGGGCTTGACGGTGGAATCTTACAAATGGCTAGGTGGCTATTGTTGTAAAGATAATATTTTTTGCTTGCAGTATTTTATAAGGCACAACTCTTTTCTAGAAAATTTCACCCATGTGGAAGAGAAAACGTTTTTCTGTCCAACAGAGTAAACCCTAATATTTAAGATAGTTGATGGCCGCTTGCTTAGGCTTGTAAATTTATCATAAAAACCTATTGCAATGACTACCAATGTATAGGTACCTCAGAACAAAATATACTAGCAATGTCGACGGATAAACTAGCTTTTAGATTTCTATAACTAAATTTCTGTAGGCTTACAAAATAAGCACATAGACAAGTAAAATTTTTCATGTTTCATGTTTTCTATTGACATGTTTTAACAAAATACTAATTAAATCCATGCAGTATCAAATCAATGCCAATATCTACGAATTCTTAAGTTTATATCGGGCTCTAAAGGTATTGTGTACCTTAGAATTTACAAAAGATAGGTAACTTTACCTAACTCTATTCGGAATGCAACATGAAAAACTTCCACTCGCTACTTTGTACTATGCACCAAGTGAATTCAAAGCTGTCCGGACGAAAATTGGGAATGCTGCGAAAGCAGGTTTATTCTACCTCTAAACTTTGTTCCTAGTTCTTAAAGTGTATCAGGATTATTGGATGTTTTTGAGTTGAGTCGAAGTTTCTTTCTGGTCATTATCTTATGTCGTCTATTGCCTATACGTCTGTGAAGGATAATTCCTAGTAAAAACAAAAGTACGTTAACACTTTAAAGGGGTCTGCTGGCCAAACAAAAAATTTAAAGGGATCTGAAGATTCTCTTTTATTTCGTTAGTTTTTTAGTTGTTTAAATAATAGTTACTCTATGGTTACAGAACAGCTCTGTTAAAAGGTTTTCCATGACTACCAAAAACCTTTAATACCAATCTCTCTCTGTACCCAATCTATTAACTACTTGGTGAACAATTCACTTCCGAACCAGTTGACTGGTCGGTAGTTTTAGACTTGTTATTTTTCTGGTCCCTACGTTAATTGAGTTGAAACTTTTAGCGATAGCTTCCATTACTTAACCGAACGTTTTGGAGTAAAACAATTCAACGTGGATTTTTACTTTTGAATCTAGCTTTTGCCCGAATACACGCAGTACACTCCTTGTCCAACATATTTTTTTCCTTCTACCATTCTGCCATGTTTCATTAGATCTGCTAAGTCATTTTGTGGTAAATTACTTGATTAAGCTATCAGTGTCTGCCAGCGACTGCGCTCACGGTTTCCCTGCACATAATGTAGATACAACATAAATGCAATCTTCGCCTAACTTCACTAAGACCAATTTAGCCGTTCTGTCATAAAATAAACCGCCAAGTGCGACTTGACTCGCACACGAAGGGTTCCGTACCGTATTATATTTTTAGTATATTATGTTGTTATAACAGTTGAAGTGTTACTTATTTATAGAAAGTTTCATGTGTCTACCTATTGTGGTTCAAGAAATACAGCCTTGACAAACGAATAGCAAAAATAGCCAAAAAAACACGTTTTTGTATTGACGCCCCTTTAATTTTTAGATTAATTTAATTTTTATTATTTGTTTTTATAGCGGCTAGAGAAATGCACATTATCTGAAAATTTTATTTGTCTACCTCTTACATTTCATGAGATGTAGCCCTGTAACAGACGGACGGACAGCGGAGGCTTAGTAATAGGGTTCCGTTATCACCCTTCGGGTACGGAACCTTAAAAATTACAAGCAAACGGAGTTCTTAGTTAGCAGGAAGTATGTAATTAGTACCCATAAATCCAACACATTGGCAACAGTATTACCACATTCCGTGTCATTCTCCACCAGCCCAACAAGCATCATCAGCACGCACCCGCAGCCCGACGTACTGCCACCGCTTGGTTAATGGCGTCTCGGCAAGTTGGGGGTCGGACGCGTTACTGTCATAATTTTAACGGAAAACGTCTTGAAGTAGTGTCTAATGATCTCATATGCAATTTAAATCCCCATTTTATGGGACACCACGCCTTTCCCCACAATTTTATTAAATTTTCTTAGTCACTCAGATATAATCAAGCTACTTTCGGTTAAATATGTTTTACACTCAGCCACATACTCAGCTAAGTAGATCCGTAGATTATCTTCTACATCCAACCAAATTAACAGACCAACCAATTTTAAAGATTCTTATTATAAGCACAAACAGATTAGCTTGCAGAAGCTAGTAACGCTTAATGTCAAAATGTACATAAAAAAATAATCTAAATAACCCGAACACTCGAAACTAAAAGACCCGTGATTTTTACTCCAAGCCGTAAATATACAGAGGTATTTACATAACGAGTGCCGGACTCGTCACGGAACATTAAAAGAAAATCGCGAGTGTAAACTACCACGAAGGTAAGTGTTGTGTGAAAATGCTTTTACGTTTTTGCAAGATATTTATGTAATGATGCTGGTATTTTGCAGTAAAAATAGAGAAAATACTTAATATTTTTGGTAAGAAACAGCCACAAAATCAGTGAAGAAAAAAAATAACTAACCCATGTGGTATTTTTTTCTTTATATCATAGACGTGCTAACCATATCTGTCCTTTTGAACGTTTTTAGAGTTCCGAGATCGGTTTCGAAACCCTTATAGTCTCGCTGTGTCTGTCCTTTTCTCCCTCTTTAATATCTAAGCAACTACTTCAGCTAGTAACTTGAAAATTAAAATAATAAAAAATTTCGTGCGTCTGTACAGATTTAGAAAAAATATAGAAAACTCAACTACGAACTTAAAAATATATAGAAAACTTTCTGTACAAATTGAATCAAAATTTTAAGAACCACAATGTCAAATGGGGTAAGGTATCGGTTTGTAAATTTCAAAATAGTTTTTTTTTGTTATTCTTGAAAAATATACAGTGTTATTGGTTAATTAGTAACAACCTTTCGCAAGATAATTTTGAACATGGTAACGAATTACATTTCGCCTAAACCAGGGTAAAAATATGAATAAAAAAAACTGTTAAACCTCCCATCCAAATAAGTTACGGTACCCTAACAAAAATATTTTGTTGCATCACAAGGATACTTAACTGCAGAGGGCGTAATATCAAGACATGGCCACGCTTATGAGTTGATATAATAAATATTAGGTCCTTACATATGAAATTGGCGTTTTTCGTACTGGCCACTTTAATCACAAATTTCTCCTCTTTGGTAAGGAATTCCAAATTCAAATTTGTACAGCTATAGACTCATGTATTTGTGCTTCGATGATTGTCATTCATTTGTTTTTTTTCTTCTGTTTTTTTCTGTTTGCGTCACTCATTTTACAAAATGGAAAACTTAAAATATCGCATTATTTACGAGTACGAGTTCCGCCGTGGCACTAGTGCTGCGGAAACAAGTCGAAGGGTGAATGATGTGTATGGCGGTCGTGTTGCAAAAGAAAACACAGTTCGTTTTTGGTTCCAACGTTTTCGTTCTGGAAATTTTGACCTGCAGAACAAGCTCCGTGGACGGCCTGAGACTCAAGTTGATAATGAAGAGTTGAAGGCTATTGTGGAAGCGGATCCATCGCAAACCACGTCCGAGTTAGCTGCAGGCTGCGATGTTAGTGATAAATCTGTTTTAATTCACTTGAAGCAAATTGGGAAGATTAAAAAGCTTGAAAGGTCTCACGAATTGACTGAAGCAAACCGGCAAACGCGCGTCGACTGCTGCGTTACATTACTAAACCGGCACAATAATGAAGGTATTTTAAACCGAATCATTACCTGTGATGAAAAATGGTTTCTTTACGATAATCGGAAGCGCTCAGCGCAATGGTTGGATCCTGGCCAGCCAGCCAAATCCTGCCCCAAGCGAAAATTAACCCCAAAAAAGTTTCTTGTAAGCGTTTGGTGGACTAGTGCCGGTATTGTTCATTACAGTTTTCTCAAATCTGGCCAAACTATTACGGGTGATGTCTATTGTCAGCAATTGCAAACCATGATGGAAAAGCTAGCGGCTAAACAACCTAGGCTGGTCAATCGCTCCACGCCACTGCTGCTTCACGACAACGCTAGACCACACACTGCGCAACAGACGGCTACTAAACTAGAAGAGCTTCAATTGGAAAGTCTAAGACATCCTCCGTACTCCCCGGACCTTGCTCCAACAGATTACCATTTTTTTCGAAATTTGGATAACTTCTTGCAAGGGAAAAAATTCAACTCCGATGGGGCAGTCCAAATCGCCTTCAAAGATTTTATTGATTCCCGTCCGACTGGTTTTTTTAGTAAAGGGATCAATGAACTACCTATAAGATGGCAAAAGTGCATAGAAAATAATGGTTCATACTTTGATTAATTAAATATATTATATTAAAAAATATTCGACCTTTTGTTCCTCCCATACAAAACGCCAATTTCATATGTAAGGACCTAATAGTAAAGGGCACGTTTTTGCAATATCATAACGATACCTGCTTTTTGAAACTAAAAGCACATTACACGAATATTAATTGGTTATCATATTTATTCAAATATTCATGAAATATTGTGAATTAAGACCTGGCGTATTCACGAACGTGTTCGTGATGATGGGCAGAACCTGCAGTTCACGTAGTGTTACTAATAAACCAATCACCCTGTATAAGCTGTTAGTAGAACACATTTTGAATTTGGTCAAAAAAGGGTGCTACCTCACTGGATGGGGTATTAACATGAAATGTATTCGTTCATATGGTTGCACTACAGTTTTTAAATTTTTTGTAAATTTCATACTTTTTGAAATATTTAGAAATATTATTTGAATAATTGACAAACGTTCGAAAACTTCGGCGTCTACTTGACGGATCTTGTTTTTTGTGATTTTAGCAAGTTTCCAGGTATAAGTATGCGAATTTTTATTAAAAAAATCAGGTTGTATTTTTTGATTGTCACTTGACCTAAATAACAAAGTACTTATTCATAAATGGGATAAACCAACGCCATCTATCTAATTCTACTTCTATGTGGGGGAACAGAGAACTACACGGATCTCGCATGGGAGTGTATTGTGCATTGTCCCCCTGCCTAAACAGGCCCTAACCAGCCCAGCTCCTTGAAGTACCGGAGCAGGACTTTAGGTGACTGACACATTCGTTTCAGCTTTTCTGCGGGTGTGGATGGGGTTAAGCCTCAACGAGACTCTTACGCCCCGTCTTGTATCTGGCCTCCTCTGTGGCCGTGCAGTGTACCACAATGTGTTCCACAGTCTCTTCTTCTTGGAAACAGCCACGACACATGCTGCTGTCTGTGGCTCCAGTCTTACAAAGATGAAGGTTCAGTTCGCAGTGGCCTGTGATGATACCCACCATCTCTTCTTTGGTCCTCGCGGCTCATCTTGAGCATCGTGTTTGTGGTTTTGTTTATCTTTGGAGGGGAATATTATTTAGTACCTATGCTTATAGTCAGTTCGACGCTTCCATAGTTTTTGGTGTTCTTCTTCTGAGTTAAGTTTTAGTCTATATTTGACTCCTGCTGAGGGCGGATTCGATAGGCCTTCCTTTATCTTGTTGTGTTGGAGTTTGTCTTACTCTTTCCTTTGCTAGAGTGTCTGCATTTATGTTGCCTGGGCAGGATCGACTCTCCGTCCATTCTATGCAGACTTTTCTGTCTTGAGAAAGATCTTGTAGAGCGTTGTGGCATTCAGTAATTGCTTTTGATCTTGTGTCTGTCCTTTTGAGTGCATTTATAAGCACAGCGCTGTCTGTTTGTTAGCTGCAAATGATATGCTTCTATTGGGCGGCAACACTGCGACTCCTACTGGTGAGTAGGAGTCGCAGTGTTGCCGCCCGACAGGACGTGGTAGCTGAGTTTAGTGTCCAATTTCGGGACAAGAGTAGCCATAACCAGCTCTTGTTTGGTGTTTGACCCCATCTGTATTAGATTAGTGGTGACGTCATGTGAGGTGGTTGCTTCTGCGTTCTCTCCATGCTTTAACACTTTATGTAAAGTTATAATTTTGTTCACACTGATTGAAAATGTTTAAAAAGCCTATAATAAAACGGAGAAGAAGCTGTCCAAATGGATTCTGATTTAGGAACCTCGTAAGTTTTCTCTCACTTTATTTTTTAAGTTCATTCTATCATTTTCAAGTTATTACGGCTAGGCGTTTCACAAAGTTTAGAAAATAGATTTATTCTTGTTTAATTTTCATTTGATAAAAATTCGCCATCTTTTTAGATTTATTATTTTTGTCTTCGCAATTTCAAATATTGTACCTACCTAGCCAGTATCATTTAAACTGTTAAAAAATTGATACGTACCATTTTACGCGAAAGTAGTGACAGTTTTTTCTATCCTGTCCGACAAAATCGTTATCTATGGTGTGGTTTCTAGTAGGAGAGTTAATAAACATTGTAGGCATAATTTTTACTCGTTTAGGGACGACCGAATCGAGACCGCCTACTTTTTATGTAACTTTATTGTTTCAATGCACAAATATAGCGTAAGTCACACAGAAATATCGTAAGAGTTGATGAAGCGACTTAATTCGACATTTACATGTCGAAGGTATATAAAAAAGCTTCACTCAAGAATCGGCACCTCACCAAGTTGTTGAAACACAATTTTATGTCTCGCTACATTAGTTTTGCTTGTGTTTAAACCGAAACGGAAGTTCTCATGTAATTTTCCAGAACGTTTTAAATAAGCTTACAGTTAATTTCGGGAACCATTAGTACATAATTTTTTAATGGTAAAAAAATCTAGATAACTGAGTTTCCTTCGACGTAAGCTTTGCAGTTTGCAGTTTTGTTAGTGAAATCTATTATAGGTGTATAACATATTTTGGTAGCGGTATCTTCTTACAAAACGAACAACAATGGTACCCACCCACGTTCACTCTACCTACATCGTCTTATTATGTACATGTCTTCTACTTTCACCTTTTCGAGGGCTCAACCATTTCTATCACCTTACACCAAAACTCATTTTTATCCTCCCTGTAACCCCTATAAATAAATCAGGGCTCAGCCCTTTGAATCTTGAAATCAATTCCATTTTAATTTCTTTAGGGATTTTCTTAAATCCCGCATTATCGCCGTCTCCAAAATCGTGAGAATAGGTGGAATAGGCGAATAATTCAACATGGCTTACCTCAGTTCTATCGGCGACAAACCTTGTTATTAGACTTATATAACCTATACGTTTACATACCTTCTTTCTGACTCTTCTGAGTTAGGTTGTTCTGTTCAAAGTTAAATCTTTTAACTCAGTTCGTTTTAAACCTTTAATTTAGCAAGTCCACAGGGCCACGGCCGCACTGCATGGTGGCAGGCGGCGGGGCCACTCGACTGACCCGTCGCAGGGGGACCTAGGGCGTTCGGACACGTGATCGTTCGGTGCCCGATTGGCGGGTAAGGTCTCCGAGGTGGTTGCGGTGCGTCATGTATTTTTGGCACGTCGCGAAGCCCCCTTCGCGACGGTGCTCCACACCCCCTAGTGAGGGGCCCGATATCGTGCAGCCGCGGTGGAAGAATTGCGTGCCCACGTTCCCATCACAAGCGCGGTATAGGCTGAAACACCCTGAGGGTTTTAGTGGTGTTGGAGTCCCAGGTTGGCTGGTTGCTTCGATTGCAGCATAGCGAAAAAATATTGTGTTGTTGAATTACTGGGTTGTAGGCTTCCGTACTCGAAGGGTGAAAACGGAACCCTATTACTAAGCCTGCGCTGTCCGTCCGTCTTTTGCTTTTTGTTTGTCAAGGCTGTATCTCTTGAACCACTATAGGTAGACACATGAATAACACCTCAGTTGTAATACACCAAACACTAAAAATATAATAAGGTAATATTTTAATAAGTGTGTACAACAAATACTAAAAATATAAAAATATTGAACGATTGATTGAAAGGGGTCTCCAAATAAGTGAAAGTTTAATGTTCTTTGTAAAAGTTGCCTGATTTTTACGGTTCGGAGCCCTTCGTGTGCGAGTCGACTCGCACTTGGTGGTTTATTTGTATTTTCTGTAAGTGGTCTATGAATAGCATTTTCCCAATAACTCTGTCTGTACCCTAATGTCCCTAGAGTTCTACCCTTGTATCTATAGGACCAATAAAGTATTTTCCTCTCCATTCTCTTTCACCGCTCCACCGGTACCACCGGTATTTAGGTTATTTTCCGTAATCATCAAATCTACTCCTTTCCTTCCTATCTTGTGTTGGTAACATTTCTTACGCCCTAGATTTCGACGAGGCTTTAAGCAGTTCTACTGGTGCTGCGGTGTTAGGATGTAAGGCATTATTAATCAAAATCATGTTATCTTTTTGATAATAAACGATATCTATCTGTCTGTATTAACACTAAAATACCATGTAGAAGTAGAGGTAGATTCAAAAATTCCTGCACAGAGATACTGAGTCTAGGCTTGTGATAATGTTTTGCTTACCAAAGCAAAAAAAAAAATGTATCACAACTCAAACATACTTATACCTCAATCAAAAGATTACGTTATGGCTTGTTTACACCCTATACTCCACCCTTCATAGCAATATCATATTATAATATCATATTACTTCCCCATACACTACGGCTATTGTAACATTGTAACAATTTAATAAAATTAGCGCTCACAAAGGATCGGATTGTGCAAACTAGTACTCACGGGGACGGTTCATAGTTAATAGGGTCTATAGTTGTCTTTTACCGAATGTTGTTACAAAGAAATGGAGATAGCTAGTTTACTACCACAGAAAGCTGCATGCTTGTATGACACTTACGTCAGTAAATAGGTAACTCTTGTATATCAGCGTGTATGATGAGCACGTTTATGCATGGTTTTGATGTAAACGTAAAAAAACAACTTCAGTGATTTTATGTGCCAGAACCTAGTAAGAAGGTAATGTTCTAATCTTGCTTTTTAATTTCCCGGCATTTTGCGGTGGGTGCTTTATTGCCCAGCAGCGAGACGTGTCGCAAAATTTCTAATTGATGACGTCATTGTCATCATCCATTTTTGCCAAACAAGTCAAAAACAGACCTTCTTAATCAAGCAATTACAAGTTAGAAGTGAATAATAGTTCAGAAAATAACAGTAGCTTAGCTGTTTAAATATAGCAACTAATTTATTTGCAAGTATTAATATCAGAGGTCACGTGGTGCGCCCCTTAGCGAGCGCTAAGGGGTGCAAGTTGAGTCAATTGTGTTATGTTAATAAATGAATTTCTGTAAACATCTTTCTACCCTATTAATAAAATTTCATTTACATTTTATAAACTCTGAACTGGTCACTGGATGTTCGACTTCAGAATCGTTGTACTTTTTCAATTTTAGTAAAGGTAGGAGCTGAGAGGGACTCAGCTGGGCCCGAACCGTTCTGTGACATACCTAAAAGCCTAGCTCTCAGAACCCTCTTGGATTCCTGCTACGAGGAAGCGTCCAAGGTCTGAAGGAAGTCCCCGCGCATGAATCACTCAGAGTCATTTATAAAAGCCTTCAATAAACGGTACACCAACCAAATCCTAGCACATAGCAGCATAGCCCTTTGCATCATGACAAGAGCCCTAACTGGACACTGTCGCCTTAACATGCACATGTTTAAACTAGGTCTAAGCGACACACAATCCTGCAGATTCTGCGAAGAGGCGGAGGAAACGCCTCTCCACCTGCTAGGAGAGTGCGGAGCACTGATGCAAGAACATAGCAGACATCTGGGCAAGAACCTGCACAGCCCAGACGAGCTACAAGCCATCACCCCGAAGAAAATCCTACAGTTCCTAGCAGCTGCAAGGGTTAGTGGCGAATTATGAACGCCTCAGCTTCAGGGCTGAACACTTAAGTGGCGATCACAATAGGCCTATCATGGCCGTAGTGAAACGAAAGGCCCCCTAAGTAGATAAAAAAAAGTAGGTCCATCGCATAGTACATTATTGGTTGTAGTTTGTTCTCTAATTTTCTACTTGGGTTACATTTGTGTCTCAGCTTTTAGATTTTAAGCAATAATGAAGCCTTGATTGATATACAGTAGTCGGAGCAAAATCTCTACTTCATCTCTGCTGATAATATTGTCCCCCAATTTTATCATTTTAAAAGTATTGGGTTGGAACAAAAGTAAGCCTGTAGATAGATAGATAGATAATGCTTTATTCATATAACTTATATATAAAACAGTTTCGTAAAAGGTAACAGAATTGGCAGCCTTATCGCCTAAAGCGATTTCTTTCAGGCAACCATAGCATAGCTCAAATGATCAAATGATCACGATCAAAGGATGGCAGTGCAGGAGCTAATTACAAATATAAAAGTAGTAAAAAAAATTACAAACTAAAATAATCCTAATACACATATACCTAAAAAATATAAATATACACTAATACATAACAACAAATGGCTAGTGGTGACTGTGAGGCGCGTACTAATTACTTAACTAAGTAATATTCGAAAACTTTTCGTTTAAAAGTGTGACGGCTTGTACTTACATTTAAAAGTAGGTTAAGTTTACTTTAGGAGGAAACATCTCTGGTTCCGCAGTTGGGATGCAGTTGGCCCCTTTGTCAAGACAATCGCACTCAATTAGATATAGAATAAATTAAACGTGGTTTTAATGGTACGACTACTGACTACCTCGACACCCTTAGTTGAATTTTTGAACTAGATGCTTCACCGGAGTCTGTTTAAATCCCGCCTCAACTGGACATTCGGTTCCAGTAAACCAAACAACCTTTTTGATGTTGTTTTACTAGAAGGTGAACTATGTCGAACAACCTCGGTTAAACATTGATTAATTTGAACTTCAGAGAACGAGTTCAAAGCTGGAGCGCTGGGATCTTGCATATTGCCTAAACATGTGCATTTAGTTGTTGAATAGTGAAACGTATTTCAAAAGGTGTACACTAACCAGGTTGTTATGTTTTGATGAATTTCGGTTCTTACAGAGTTTTGATATAACGTAAGGTACCTATTTGATGACGACTACACACGCAGGTTTAAATAACTTTTCTTGGACATACAATATATTGATTTTTATAGGCCATGACATGACGCAAAGTATTTATTTATTTATTCATCAAATGTACCCTATTTTTACAGGCACTTAATGCGAGAGAGTGAGTACCAAGTCTTCACATTATTTAACATTTAAACATTCATAACTAAAAATAAACAAATCATTAATAAAAAAAAACAAAAGTGTGTTAAAGTTGAACATATACGGCGACCTGTGTAGCGCTAAGCCACCTGTGTTCTGTGGTCTGTATGAGCAGGTTCGATTTTTATTGCGGGATTTATGAACTAAGCCTTTCTGGATAATTAACTCTGGCATAATTTGCTATTTATTTACATTTCAGTAAAACTAAGTCGCAAATAGTTCCATTCTTAATTTGAATTAAATCGAAAATAAATTAAATGCAAAATAGGTTGCCCAAATTAAAACTACATTCTTAAAATCATTTTTAATGAGCAATAAGCCCTTATTCACGTGGTAAACGTACGACGAATGGACAATGCGTTCATTATTTAAAATACACATTCGCTGCGAGGTGCTGAAAGCTTTCAATCTCCCCTATTATAAATTCTCCGCAGCTTCAGCTCATTTTCAGGTGCTAGTGTTATGATTCAGCAAGTGAATTATAGTTTACAAGTTTAGATATACAGATTTCTCTAAATCTGGATAGTGTATTGCCCGAACGCCAAGGGGTTTGTACTACTTACAATGTTTTCTTACAGGCTTTTAACTTGTTATAACTGTGCAACATCTCAAGACACAAAGTTTTGCTTCAAGCAGCTGATTGTTAGCTTATTTAAAATTAATGTTGTGATTTTAGATGCCTTGAATACATTTTTATATTTATTTACCATCCTTTGTTAAATAAGTTGCTGAATTCACGTTGTAATATTGATCAAAGCGGAAACTTTCGACAAAATATAATATTTACTTGCACTAATAAACTATGTTTATTTTTAGTTTCTATTTTTTAAAGTGATTACTACTATACTTAAATTATTTCGTAGCTCAAACGACAACTGACAATCCAGTCATATATTAGACAGCTAAGAGCTTGAGTTTTTTAGTGCTTTGGGAAACGGTCAGTCGACGATGAGCTACGATACCAGAGGGTTGTCTCGGGGCCAATGATGTGGCTTAGGAAAAGTTGTAATAAAAGTTAAAATCTTGGCGTTTTTATTCCACCGGAAAGTTAAGTTTACATAATGGTCGATAACAACTGGGAGTGGTCGATGTTAGAACGGAACCTTCTCGAATGGTCCAATAACGTGAACTGAAGAGGATGGCTTTATGATATACTGATTTATGCAAAATGTAAAGGCAACTGCTGTGTGTAGTGTGAAGTCAGTGCTTTATGTTCATGAGACAGACCGTACACAACATATTACAAGTAAAATATATCAAACTTAATGGTCCAGTCCAGGTGCTGATGCTGGATAAGTCATCCAGCATCTGCATCTGCACTGGAATGATGATCAGGTTCAGCCTCTCAAACACATAATATCACAAGTCCCTATGTAAATAATATAGTGTACTATGCTTCTTATGGAATACAATAAATCATTGAGAATTAAGTATTAATCGCAATAAATGATTGACAATTACGATTTAAATCAGTTCCTGTTTCCAATTCTAATTTTGAATGCTTGAAGGTCGAACATTCCGAATGAAATCGAGTAAAAACAATTTAATTTAGTTCGCTTCAGAAAATTCCTATCGAATACTTCCTATCATGCGCTAGCATTGCATTCAATAAGGACAAATTCTTCGAAATTGAATTCAGGATTAAAATTGAATTTAAAACTGTTTTCAAAAGCATCCCGTTCAAGAGTGAGAGAGGGCAATCGGTATAAACTAAGTACCATTTCAAAATATCCACTCTATTTAGGGTTCTGTTCACAAAGGGTGAAAACGAAACCCTATTACTAAGCCTCCGCTGTCCGTCCGTTCGTTCGTCCGTCCGTCCGTCCGTCTGATACAGGGCTCTATCTCATGAATCGTAAAAAAAGTTGAAATTTTCAGAGAATGTGTACTTCTCTTGCCGCTATATCAACAAAAAATAAAAACAAAATAAATATTAAAATTACAGGGTAGCCCCCTGTACAAAAAACGTGTTTTTTTGGCTATTTTTGGTCTTCGTTGTAAAGGCTGTATCTTATGAAGCACCATAGGTAGACACATGAAGCTTTTTTATATAAGTAATACTTCAACTTGTAATAACAAAAATATAATAAAAATTAATATTTAAAGAGGTCGTCATACAAGTGAAAATATGATGTTCTTTGAAAAATTTGCCTGAATTTTATGGTATGGAACCCGTCGAACTTGACTGTTTATTTCAGTACTTCGTGTTTAAGTTTATTTCAAGCTGCCTGAGCGTGCCAAAACTCTTTTAGTTCAGGCTGAGTAGGTAATTATAGTAATTTGCGGAATGAAAATTCTCGGATGATATTTTAAAAGAAGTAAGTTGTTACATAATTAATAAGAAATCAAATAATATCCCAAAAATTTCCCGTCCTATAAAAGTTGAATCATTTTTGGGATATTATTTGATTTCTTATAAATTAACCCAAGTGTGAGGCTTACGCTTTATAATAATGAAAAACCTTGTAACACAATTACTGAAAAAGTCTGAAGCCCGCATCATACTACTTAAATAATGTTTAACAGACACTCGCATAATCCAAAATTATTTTGAGAAATAGGATAAGCTGAATTTAGAACAGAGTTTTTAATTAACGCATGCTCCTGTTCCAATACAAACGTGTCGGAACACATTCACACACACACAGAATTTGTAACATGTGTGACGTACACATGTTACAAATTCTGTGCAAATATTCGGTATGCTCGTACCTCAATAATTTTAAACCAATATTCTATTAATTTTTTTTTGGATTTGTAGGCCCGTGTTGTTAAAACTTGCTCAGTCACGCTTGAGTATCACTTTTCTATGGCATAACCGTTACTCAAGCAAATATCGGTGACTGAGTAAGCCTTCTTAATAAGGGTCTTCGAATTTAAAAATATTTTGATAACAAAGATTCTTCTTCCGTATGCTATTATAAATTGAAGCTGACAAACCAGCCCATTAGCCCGTATGGCCAAGAATAATATCGTTAGCCAAGTTGGTGTGTAGCCAGTGGTCTAGCTAAATGCTCAGGGTCCAGTCCTGTGTGCTGTTAGAAACATCGTTATATTCAACGTTTATATTAACAACAAAGTTTTGTACCCTTTAAATGCCTTAAAAAAAAACAAAAAAAAAAGCTTAAAGCTTAAAGGCATTTAAAGTACTCGTACTCACCCTTCCAGGCATAGTAATAGAGGTATTCTAGGTAGCGGTATATGTAAGGAGTAACTTAGAGGTCACTAAAAATAGCGACATTCATAAATACAATACTCGGCGAGCGGACAAACTCACCACCCTGCCTCGTACTCTAGCGAAGTCTGGAAAGTTAACGCGCATAATGGGCCCGACAGTGTACAACAGCCTTCCTAAAAATGTAACGGAAGCAACAAGCCTGACATCTTTTAAATACAAGCTGAAGCACTGGCTTATTGACAACAGCTTTTACAGCTACGATGAGTTTGTAGCCTGTATAAGGGACTAAAGATTGTTATCTGCCTGTAGATATATTAAGTATTAATATTATGATTATTCTAATTATAATTTTAAATTAAACGTTACGATTGTATAATTTTTGAATAATATCTATACTTACTTATAATATAATTTACTTTTTTTTTATAGAGAAGAATGTGACGTGTAATTCTTGCAATGTACGAAATAAATGATTATTGATTAAGTCTTCGTCTTCTGTGGTTGCGTGATCGACTACCACCCACAAATGATTGCATTATCGGCAAAAATTTTATTAAAGTCATGACGTTTTATCTGACCTTATTTGTAAAATAACTCGCAAGTGGTTATAAAAGTAGTTACAAAAACGTTGGTAGGCTCTACGAACTCTGTCAATTCAGCTAAGCCATCTGTCGAAGAGTTAAAGCTGTAAATTACGTGGCCAAGTATTGAATCATATTTGGTTTCAGTTCCCAGCGGGTTTATTAGCCTTAAAGTTATACTTAAATGTAAGAAGTTTTGTTGTATTAAAATGATAATAAATTGTATGATTTAACACGTAGAGTTATGCGTTTAAAATTAATATTTTGTTAATCTTGTAGAATTAAAAATAATATATCACACAGTAAATGAAGCAAGTGGTTACAATAACATGAGAGGCCTCTATGACGATGTAAATTATTTTACGAATACAAAAGCGGCATTTCTTCTAATTCTCATTTTCTCATAAACCGCGTCATACAGGGTTAATAAAATGCTAAGTGAACACATTACTCACAGGCGAGTAATGTTCAAAAATGCTAATAAATATGCGAATAACGTTTATGACGCGTCGAGAGGACGTTGACAGCGTTTTATATGCGTCCGATCCGTATCCGATCCGTGCTATGACAGACCGATTTACCTGAGTCCGAGTCCGTCAAATGTCAGATATACATTTAATTTGTAGCTAGTGAAGGTCCGCTTTTGATGTAAGGTATTGATAAAGGTTGCAGGTTCGATTCCCGTCGTGAGACAAATGTTTGAATTTTGTGTAGATGTTATGTTACGAGTCTCAGTGTATAAAGTTTTTTATAACACAAAGTCTGGTAACTTTCAAGGTGTTCAGCATTTTAACATTTTTAATAAAAGTTTCTTAACACTGATAAAGCCGTATGTAGAGCCCTTAAGAAACATCTAGAAAAAGATGACGAACGAGATGAATTTCTTTGATGTGACGTTATTATTACGTCTGGATTACGTCTGTTGCTGTCATAAACATTTTCTTATTAGTTACGTTGGGAACTTATGAAATTTTTAAATCTAAAATGTTTAACATTTATACAAATGGCGATACGAAAAAATACTTTTTTTTAATTTTAAAGTTTAATTCAACTCAAAAAGTTTTATATTCTTAAAATGCTTTTAATTTTTAAACTAAAAGAATTTTACGAATATTACACTTTTTGGGTTTGAGAGAGTGAGACTGAAAGAGAGGGAGATTTTAATGCTTTTAATTTAAAATTAATAGTATTAAAAAAATTATTTAAAAATTATAAGCATTTTATGAATAAAAACCTTTATAGTATTTCTCTCAAACTCAAACTAAAATTAAAACTTTTCAGACGCTACAATTTCAAATAGAGCAACCATTTTAACAATAGAAAAGTCCATTCAAAGCTTTCCCGAAATTCCGTTTAACCACTGACATGCGTTTTCAGCACTTTCTATAAATTCCTGGCACAGATCATTTAAAAAAGCTGTTTGATTTTAACCTTATTAAGTTATGTTGGGAAAAATTATGTTTTTCCAATACCGTACGTTGCGACCTACCTTGAGCTGACAATTGAATCTTCAACTTAACGCAAGTCAAAACTGTTTTTGACGAATATTAAACACAATACCGCACTGGAGTACTCCGAGTTTTTCGAGGCATCGTTATCATCCGAGTTGGATAGGAGTATGAATCGAGGTAACCAAAGATGTGGGAGTGAACAGCAGACCATACCAGCTGCTACATATAAGCTGCCGTTCCACTGGATTAAGTCTAAATGGATGCAGCTCGCATTAATACGTGCAACACTCGTGGAACGAATTTAATGAGAACTTTTATATTATAGGCCGTCGCGTGATGAAAGGCGAGTGCAATCAGTCTGTGTAGTAATTCTTACACAGTGCATAGTGTATAGATTTATGTGAATGTGTTTTTCGAGAAAAATACTTATTACTTCTGCTGTTTTCAAGCACGTATAAACAAAGCATTCGGCTTTTCTTTGCAGACGTAATGACTGAATGGGTCTTAATGAACAAGGACACAATGTCTCCTGTAGAAGTTCAAAGACATTCTACCCAGGAAAACCAAGTGCGAATCCGCGAGTAAAATCTTATTCATAATTATACTATGTAAATTATATTATTTCACACAGCAATTTGCATGAGCATAACGATTTAAATAAAAACTCAAAGCACATAAACTATAAATAACTGTTTACTATTGAAACAAACTTTTATAGCAACTTATATAAATGTTCCCCTCGTGCGTGCAACCTGCGAAAACTCACACACAGTATTCCTCTCAGAGCACTCGTTACCATTTGAGAGTAAAAAATCTCAAGTGTACAAATAAATTACAGTGCTTTCAAAACTATATATGTAGCTAAGAAATACTATTCTCTGTAAAGGAAACACATTATGTGTTTTGCTTCTTTTTGAACTCTTCATGGTAATGTAATAACTTGATAACATTGAAGATGTAAAGTGATCACTTTAGTCACCGTCATTTAATACGGCGAGGTATTACCCATTATGGTTTTAATATTAGTCCAAAAAAGTTAAAATTAAATCTTTACTTTTTCTTTAATCTGTCGTACTTACAAGAAGTAGATAGCTTATTTTTTCAAACTTTTTTACCACGTGAAGCTGAACTATTACTCGTGTAGAAGGTTCTACGTCGTCGGTAGCAGAAGTAAGCTCTACTTATGGAAGTACGTCCTAAAACTACATTAGAGCTTCACATACTACCTACTAAATAAGATACCTGCATGGAAAATAAAAAAAAACTACCGATTTTAGAATTCAACTACCTCAACGTAACAAGATTCAGAAAATAACCGGAAACAATGCATGTCGTAACATTTAATGTGCGACACAGGATTCGAACCCGGTATACATAGATTACTACTGTTATTGCTCAGGTAATGGCGGATCGGGAAACGCGATTCGATTTCTCTGGTTATTTAGGACAAATAATACAGAGTTATTGGAAAAATGCTACAACCGTATTGTAATGTACATACTGTTATATGTGCGGTATTTCAATGATATAATGCAGCCTATTTTGTAAGTTTATGTTACTATGTTGGTAGCTTGTATTCAGTATTTATGAAGGTTTTATTAAATAGTTCACATCTTGTGCCTTCATAATATTAGTGGAAAAATCCCCTTTGAGAATCCCCTGCGAAGAAGATTCTCTTAGATTATCATTTTAGTGGCGTAAGGCGATTATTAGACAACAAATTTAAAAATCTCCTTTACTATTTTATTTTCACTGAAAGAGATTATAATACAAATCTAGAAATCCTCTTGAACATTTAATTTATTTTTAAAATCATATACCAACAAGGTGGAGGCTATTTGCTTTATATATCATGAGATGGCCATCTGCTTGTTCGGTCAAACTTGTAGCCGTATGAAACAAAACCTTGCAACTTCTATCCATCATGGCATATACATACTTTGGACTGAGTTTCTTACAGAGGTAACCCCACCCACTTTTCAGGTTCTCAGTCATTAACCATTAATACTGTATGTCACGAAGTATATGATTAAAAGTAAATTTTGCTGTTTAATATACACAGAACTCGCACTTAATCCAAATATATTCAGCAAGAATTAAACCTAAAACCTCATTATCTCTGCACCACGACGTTCAAAAGTTTATCAACTGAAGTGTTTCCCCACTCAGGAAACATTGGACACTCCCCGAATAAATGGATTCCGTGGAAATTACCTATATTTTAGTTTCCCATCGAAGTAAAGGCGTTTTCGAACAGAAAAACCGACTTCAAACTTTATAGTTACTGGCTTAAATATCGCCACAAAACTATGCAAACGAGTCCAAACTAAAATAACCCTGTATAAATTTCGAATTTGACTTCCATTATGTTTCGCAGAATAACTTAACCACTAAGACCAAAAATAAAGTTATGTCCTCGTAAGGTTATTGGGTATGGTAATTCAAAATGAATTTCTAAGTAACTTATAGATGAACCTTTTTTGGTGCGGAACCCGCTTCAAATGACACTACATTTTAACTGAAGCCTTCGCCGTATGCCTCCAACCTTTAAAGGGTTCTACTTTGGTTTTACCTTGCCGTTAGGTAAATGTATGAAAACTAGGTAGGTACGTACCTACCTGGCTTTAAAATCGTATGGATTGAGGTATAATTTTAATACAATAAAACAATGCTGGACATTTCACACGTAAATAGTAAGAGTAAGTATGAAAAGCTTGTGTACATACAGCAGAAAATTCAAAAGACAAACAGTTGATTTCCCGGCTTAGGTATTGAATCGTTCCGTTTATTAACATGATTTACCATCTCTAAACACGTTATAGAATTACAACAAGGACACTTTCAGTCTTTTAATTTAACTCAACGTATTTTAACCGTTTAAAATATGCTAAAACATCACTTCTCCTGACCACTGCGCAAACAGGGAAAAACTTACGCAAATATTCGCTCAAGAGTAGGTATCTCGAAAATTACAAAGGATGGAGCATCGATGCATAGTCCTATGACAAAGGAAGCTTTTACGTCCGTACGGCCAAAGTGCGTGGCAAAGAACAAAGTGGCTTGGGGAAACATTAAGATCGGAGTGGGTCACCTGTGTGTTGTTTTGTGTGTTAAGAAACACAATACAAGCAAGAAATGCAGGTACCTGCATCACTAGACGCGCTGCCTACCATCACTATCATTGACACAAGATGCTAGGTCACATTTTACAGTTGTCAATGTTAGCTTGGTAGTGAGGTGACATGTTTGTTTACCTATAATGTTAGCTTGGTAGTGAGGTGACATGTTTCTTTACCTACAATGTTAGCTTGGTAGTGAGGTGACATGTTTGTTTACCTACAATGTTAGCTTGGTAGTGAGGTGACATGTTTGTTTACCTACAATGTTAGCTTGGTAGTGAGGTGACATGTTAGTTTACCTACAATGAAATTATCGATAAAATGATGATAAATTTTCAAACGTATGCGATTCGAATTTAAATAAGTGAAAAATACAATATAAAATCAATAATGTGCGAGAGGACTAGACCTAGCGTTAAAGAGTGTCCTAGCGTTCTAATATTTTGAGAACCTAGCTTGAATTTTGTATTAATTAGGTTTAGTCTGATTGTACATGCTTGTTTGTTTATTTTATTTTTAAGTTTCGCTTTATTGTCGATTTGTTTGACGACCGATGTGGCGCGGCGGGCGAAGGTCCGCCTGCGACGCAGAAGGTTGCGGGTTCGATTCCCGTCTTGGGAAAAATGTTTGTACGATCTGCAAATATTTGTTCCGGGTGTTCTGGGTATTTTCTATATATAATAAAAAATATCTATCTATGTTATGTATTGTATTAAGTTTATCAGTCATCTAGTACCCATAACACAAGCTCTGCTTACTTTGGGGCTAGATGATGCTGTGTGGATTGTCCAGCATTATTTATTTATTTATTTATTGTCAAATATTACATCTTAAAAATGTCATTGCTCGCTGTTATAAAGAATATAGTTATTATGTAACGATATCTATCGTAGGATATTATTTAATTATTTATACCTCAAGTTATTTATGTCTACTGGACTTTTTTCTTTTTCTTTTTAGTAAGTTTTCTTTATTATAGTCGCGTACGTGACGTAACGTAATGGTGTCGACGGAAGATCAGCGTTGTAGTAGCTGTAATCTATAGCTATCATAACATACTATGCTGAGTCGAACGCCATCTTGTAGCTTTAAAGTATTTTATAAGTGGGTAATATTATTATATAGTTTATATGGTGTTGGTCATTTAATAAGTTTTAGTACATATTATAGTTTTCAGCTACGAAGAATGTATATCTTTCATTCTTTATTTTCTATTTTTAGCTTGCCGCATTCAGTATCTGTCTGCAGTCTTTTGCAGGTCAGCATTCCACCCGGTCGTCCTACACTATGTTTGCTGAGTCGCGGTCTCCATTCAAGAACCCCAGTGGTTGCGGTCTAAAAGACACCCGACAAACTTTTATTTCGTCAGTAAAGACAACATTGTCTAGATCTGTAATTTTATTTACGTTACGGTGTAGTTGGTTAGCACATTCCCGTAATGAGGGAAGAATGCTGGTTCAAGTCCCGCCGACGACGTCAAGAATTTTTGGGATATTATTTGATTTTTTATAAATTACTTCAATTGTGAGGCTTAAGCATTATTATAATAAAAACCTAAATATATTAATTATTAAAGAATCATTTTTATTGAGATAAATTTCTTATACATTACGTAACAGACCTTCCAAATTAAAAAAACCATTTACAGTAGCATTTTGGCATAAAATCAGGCAAAATAGGTTTTTAAAAACAATCCATCTATACGTGTATAACTGCTTCATGTCCATCCCAAGGTTTTCTGAATGAGATCGCTCTTAGCGATAAGGCTGCCCATTGTGCAACTCTGTTTTCTCTCTTTTCCTGTATCTTTTTTTGTATTTTTATTGTGGTGTGCAATAAAGTGTATTGTATTGTATTATATTGTACTGTATTGTATTATCTAAAACTAAAAAATATCAACAAAATCGTATGATACGTTTAGGCACAAAATAATCTCAAAGTTTACCCTTATTTTGTGCATTGAAGACATATCGCTTTCTTACAAGTGCTGAGACTAAGCTTGGTCTGCCTTTTAAGTCTGTTGGGGCAATACCCTACGCAACTTTCTTCCAGATGGCCAAGCCGAAGGGGGAGTTTCAGGAGGTGGAGGCAAATCCTCACCTAAAACTCTTCTGAAGATTGAACAAAGCTCGTTTTGCAGTCTGTCTTTATAGACTCTCTATATATTCTATTTATATACAAGGTGCCACGTTATTGGTGTACTAAGTGGAAAGGAGGTGGTCCACCCACACCAACACAACATTTTTTGTTCTAGCACTTTCCAGGTTTTAAGGTTTTTTACTGCAAAAAGACCTCGAAACTTTCATGCGAACTACGAACGTTACAAAAATCTTTATTTCGGACAACAAATAGTCAGGTATGTAGGTAGTTAGTGTAGTCATTGAACTGTTTCTGTGTAGTCGATACTAAACAAACATAATGCAACATGAACAGAAAAAAATTCAAAATCAAAATAACTATTGCTATTATTTTATAAATGTTTGTACCAGTAATATTTGCAAACTAGTATTTTTATAATAAAAAACTAAACGTACACTAACCATAAATTATATATAAAAACAATTACCTCTATATTTAAGAACCAAGTCAAAATCGTAACATAGGCAAACTAACAAATAACTTTCACCGTTGATTTCTTGAGGACATGGCGAATAGCATATTATAGGTAGTGGTACAAAATGCATTAAAAATTTACTGAAAATAGGAAACCCGTCCGTTTTTGTGTCTTGGACGTGTGATTTTTGCAATTTTGCTAGACATGCTTCCTGTCCGAGCGCTAACATGACACTAGTTGAAATCGTAGACCAACATGTCAAATGGTCTTTTGATACAGACGGTTTCAGGGTGCGCTTGTGAATATATGGGGGGCGCGCGGAAAACCTGATCGAAGGTATATATAGGACTAATGAAATGGCTTACCATGACGAACGCAGTGAGAAATGCCTTACTTAGCACAGTATTGCTTGCTAATTTACATAAGTATTGTTCTTGAATACGGGTGTAAGACGCTTGGTTTTAAATTAAATAAATCTAAATCTTCTACTAATGTAGGCTATAAGACATTTTTAACCAAAATGTAGTGTTGTTTTTTACCTGAATAAATTATTATATTCTATTCTAAACAAAATTGTTCCTATCCGTAAAAATAATTTTGCTAACAATTATTGAAGGTTTACCTCAAAGATCAGCTTTGTTAGCAGCTTTTGCACAACAAAGCATTATTCCAAAACTTTTAACAATAAATCTTTGAAACGAATACATTTCATAAAACTCGAGTGTAGAGTTTGATTTAGTTGAGGAGATATGAAATATCTTCGAAACTTACGCTTTGCCCTTTGTTTATTTATTTGCCTTTTGCGAGAATATTTTATTGCATTGCATTAGTATTTTCAAATAATATGTATTTATCCATGGGATACACCAGAAGATAGAGAAGAAAAGCTTTTTCACAAAAAACTTTTTTACGACTGTTATAATTATAATGTACTCACTAATAAAATGGTATAACAAATAACACCATTTAAATTTAACAATTAATAAAACCATATAACAATAAAGATTAAAATAATAATTCAATTAATAATGTATTTTAAATAAATATCCAATTACATTAAATCTCTAAAAGAAATTAGTGATTTACATCACAAAACAAATAACCGGGTAATAAACGGTTTAATCATGGCTTTAGGTGATGAAACATGAATCAATTAGGAGATCAGCAGCTAAGAGAGTGGATAAAATTACCGTTTGGTAAAACCAAATAAATTATTTACTTCATCTTATTCACAAAAAAATCTAAAAACCTGGTTATTTTGCAAGTAACTAGGAATTTCGTAAATAAATAAAAAAACCTACTAAGGGGAAAAAACCAGCGATTTTGGTTTAACTTACATGCTTTATTAGTCTGTTGATTTTATTCGTATAAATAGTTAAAACTCATAATTCATCCGGACAAAAATAGCGAAAAAAACGATTGACACCTCATTTATCGAGTTCAGATGAGTAGAATAGGGTAAAAAATAGGTTGCTATTTTGGAATACTCGTAAAACCTTTATTCATACTTAACTCCTTAGAACGTCTTAATTAAGCTTCAGCACTTTTTACTTCTATGTATACGATAATCAAAAGCTTAGTCGTAATATGGCAAAAATATAAATAAAATTTAAGGTAAAAATATAACATTGGTCAGGGTTTGATCCCGCAACCTTCAAAACGACAAAAAACACCCATCCAATTCAATCTAGCAATAACATTCGAATCAAATGCGTCGTTGTGAGACACATCACGTATCAGCGATAGAGAAATATAGTAGCTGTTCCTATTATTTTAAGGTATTCATTGAATAGCGAAGTGTCTAACCGGTACCTATATGTACAAATTTGTATAGCTGACAAAGGTTCGATACCCTTGGCGCGCGAGTTACACTCGCACTTGACGGATCTTGTTTTCGTTTGAATTGCAACGGAACCCATCACTGTCTATGCGTAGTCTGACACACCCTTGCTGGATTTAATTAGAAATCCATTTACATTTTATTTTCTTGATTTCTTGACAGCATCCCAAGTGAGTAATTAATCCCTTCTCATTTTCAGGTAAGCGAGGGGAGAAAAAACAAAGAAGGTTTTTATTTACAAAATTTAACATTTTCCTTCCCATTGACTGAGTAATTTTCCAAATAATTTGGAGTAAAACATACTGTAAACTGCAACTTCCAATTCCATAACTCTTACAAATTCTTTCGTTCTCTCATTTCTAGACCCAGCTTTGTTATTAACATTGTTTGTAAGGAAATAAAGACAATATAAACTTACTCTAACTACAAATTTTATAATAGTATACTAGCTTTAAGGCATTGTGATAAGACTGAAAGAAGGGCTTTGTTTCTTGTGCCAGTTTTTATTATTAATCAAGACTTTTCCGATCTAGTTTTATTTTAAAAAGTATAACGGAGTTCACAGATTAAAGAGCCTTCACACCTGGAGAGGCTCAAATCTAGGATTTTATTTTTAGACACGTAATCGTCTTATCAATTAATAATTATAGGTCAGTACTTTAAAACATGAAGTTGGTAGACTATTGTGTAACCTTAGAAATATAAGAAGTTCTTGTTACCGTAATTATACAAAGTATCTATATATAAAATTTGTCGATATGAATCTAAATAAATTTGCAGCTACGAAATTGATGAAAATGAAAACGCGATTCATCAAATCAAAAACCCTAAAACTACCTCAAGATAATCGTTTCTCCTATTTATCTCGTTTAGCCTCGGACACATAATCGAGATAATTCGAAAATAGTCTCTTTCAAATAGATTTTGTGTTGGGACGAGTAAATAATTGAGCCTTTATTTCTTTGACCAAAGCCCTATAAATTCAAAACCAACATTCCTTTAGACAATTAAGCTTGTAGATTTTGCTAAAGACATAGCGGACATTAATCCCGATCCCGATTAGAGGGCAAGTATATATTTATTTTTAGGATATTTTAAAAGGGTCGTAGTCTCATTTTAAATAGGGACCTTTAATTTAGAGCTTGAATATCAAAGAACATTCCACAGCATTATTTCGAAAAATTTCGTACCCTCAACAGAGACGATAATTATTATCGTTAAAAATGTGTATGTGATCGTGTAAACGAACCCCAGGTTTCATCGTTGCATTAGTTCTATAAATTCATAACATGAGCAATATAATAAAAGCGCATCTCTTACTTATTGTATGAATTTGTACGATACATTGGTATGTACTACAGAATATTTACTCATGGTCCTGGTCATGGTGCCAGATTAAAAATTAACTATATTTAAACTTATCAAAATGTTATGAAATTTAATCAAAAACATATATGGGAAAACTAGCCAAGTTCGTTCAGCTAGTGGCTACACCGATAAAAGACCTAAGCACCTAGGCTAGGTGCACTAGGTGGTATTACCGTATTAAGTAGGTGGATTAATGGTGTGGATCATTTTAATTGTACAAATAAATAAAAAACAATAATATAGTAAATATTATACAAACTATGTATACTTACACATTTAGGTACACAGTTCACTTTATAATAATTTATACTCTACTATCTATCACAATTACCTACTACTAGGAAAGTGCATTTTGAGTTTGTAATTGCAGTATGTGTTTATGTTTTACAGTCAGTGTTAAGGTAATAATAGTTTACATAGGTTAGGGCAGTCTAAATTTATGAGTTTTGTTATTAGTATTTCATATATGATTTTTTGATATCTTGTTATCTTCGGTTTTTATTAAATTGTTTAGAATCTTAAGTTGAAAATGGTTTCCATAGGTTGAGACAGCTTGACTTAGAAGCCTTTGTTTTCTAGTAGTAGTTTTTAGTCTTTGTTTTCTAATTTCCATGTAAATTTTATGCTTAAATAATTTGCGTTTGATTCTCAGTAAATTTTATTTATAGTGATAGTCAATTTGTTTGAAATTATAAAAAAGTAATTCCTTTATTGGCCGTATGTTTTGCGAATAAACTTGTAATTTTTTAGTTTTTAGGGCTATGGATTTTGTTTCATAAATAAATAAATAAACATGAAAGTCTAAAAGACTAATTACAAAGTTTTCTCCTATTATGTTTACTATTATTCCCGGTGTTCAAATCCACCATTTTCTGTTTTAATGACATTCCTACAGCCAATCTAAACCACCAGACGCATTTCTCTGAAATTAAGCTCGTCTATAAGCTACCGAAATGTCCCAAAGCTAAAACTCCATTCGCACCGTCCAATAATCGCCCACCTGCTTCCAAATGCGCCTAAATAAGAAAAAAATAAAATACCCTGTAAAAGGCTATCCTCTGCCTGTGCCAAACAAATTGCGTCATAGCTACAGCTATTAGATTTGAGATTCCCTTGGGCTAGAGAGCCCATGAAAGGGATGCTATGTTCGCGGATTAGCTCTCGTTAAATTTTAATATTGGAGTACCTTACGCTATTTCACTTCAGTAGGTACTGTTGAATCCCTGAGTACATAAGTATGGCGTAGAATATAAGGCCAGCAACCAGCAGAGAACAAATGCCAATAAGTAAGCGGTTATACAAGTTGACATGCGACCACGAACTACTCGTAGATATTTGTCTCATTTAGGATAAAAAGGTTTTATACTTATTTCATTAGTTTATGGAAAGGAAATGAAGATATGAATATAAATATGGCAAACATTGGTTAAAAAAAACTGCATGCTCCATGGAAGTTTACGGAAGTAATTTAATTCTATGTGTGAACATTACATAACTAAGCAAGTATTTGTAGCTTATTTAGAATTACAAACGAATAGTAATCGTATCATTAGAGCAATTAGAACTGACTTTTCTCCGGCCCACACTGTGTAGTGAAATTGAATTATTGTATTGATATAAACCACAGATAGTGTAATCGGGGTTGAGGGAATTTGGTGTTTATGGTGAGGGATTAGGGTGTAATTGAGTTAACATGTTAATAATCGTTAGTTGGATTTCGTTGGTTTGTAACCAATTAACCGATTCAGCTGAAAATCGTTAAATTAGGAAATATAAATTGATGATGAAATAAATTGTATCACGAATGAGATTGTTTTAACATGTGGGTGGGTGGAACACAAAATATACGAGTCCGAGGATTCATCAAATATTCTTCCAAACTCATTCTACTACTTACACAATTATGGATTATTCTAAGTTCAACATGGATTGGTACCTCTTCCGTTTTGCCAATATTTGAACATTTATGATAAAAAACGGCAGCCCTATTAAGCAAGCACTTCAAACTGTACACTCACACTTGTAAGATACACACAAAACTTTCTTGCACGGAACTTCCGTGCAAATAACATTAAGGACACGGCAAGATCCAAACTTTCGTAAAGAATGCACTGCAATAACGCATTCTCGGGTCAGGGAAATTTTCTCCTCGTATATTCCATGTTATGACGGACGTGTAATACACCTCTGTCTGTCTTTCTTTTACTGTACTGAGAAATTTTGTTATTGTATAATCGAAGAAAATTTAAAAATTAAATTTTTCATCGCAGTTCCAAGATTTAGCAATATTGGAAAAAGTGGAATTTCACCGAGTGCTTTTAAAAATGGAAATCAATAAGCAGAAGTAGTTAGTGCGATAGTAATGACGATCGATATAAATATTATCGTATATAAATTTATTTTGGGTTTTTAGTGGAAGGGCGATTTCTCAATTCGAAAGTAGCGAAGTAAATTTCTTTCTGTTTTCAAGATTTCGTAATGAAATCTTAAAAAGTATTCTTAACATGACAAAGGTTGTGCTGGGACTCACACTTTATTGGCTACCTTTCTGTGCCTAGTCACGAATGTCCAAATACTGTTAACAGGACGTAACAAAATTAGCACGTATGTAGGTATGTCTTGATACAGTGGCTATATCTTAATGACCTCTGTGTGTTAGTTTTTCATTTTAGACTATTCAACAAAAGAAAACAAACGACAGCTATCTATTGCTTTATTAAGGCATATGTAAGCGCGTCAAGCTTCATTTTATTAGTGTTGTTTCTAAGAAAGTGTAGAACTCGATCTAGAATGCGCTAATTCCTTACGCCTAAACCAACACCATACCAACTTTAAAATGCAAGCATCTTAGAAGTGAGCTCATAAATCAAACCAGCCCCAAGCAGATGCCCTCCAAGCGTCGTGGTACAAATTAAAATCGCGAACTTGGAGTTGAAGCAACTCCACATTAATTTCAAGGAGTTTCGAATATTACCGTACTTCGGATACAGATGGCTTCGAATTATGCCAATTGAGTACCTATTGTTTCATTTCTAAAGTAAAGGCCGTTAAATTTTGGTGACGGAAGTTTATGGGCAGTAGCGGACTTTCGTTAGGTAATGATAATAAATAATGCCAATGTAAGTTTTTTTTCTGCTTATCTTCTTTCTGCTAATTCTTTTTTTTAATGCTAATGGTCTTATGCACATCATGTGTTTTAATGGAGACATTAGAAAAACTCAGGTCCAGAACAAATATTTGTAGGTCATATACCTGCCTACCTTATCACATATCTGCCTACCTTATCATATACCTACCTACGTTATCATATACCTACCTACCTTATTATATACTTGCCTACCTTATCGTATACCTGCCTACCTTATCATATACCTGCCTAACTTATCATACAGCTGCCTACCTTATCATATACTTGTCTACCTTATCATCATACACCTGCCTACCTTATCATATACCTGCCTACGTTATCATATACTTGTCTACCTTATCATACACCTGCCTACCTTATCATATACCTGCCTACCTTATCATATACTTGTCTACCTTATCATACACCTGCCTACCTTATCATATACCTGCCTACCTTATCATATACTTGTCTACCTTATCATACACCTGCCTACCTTATCATATACCTGCCTACCTTATCATATACTTGTCTACCTTATCATACACCTGCCTACCTTATCATATACTTGCCTACTTTATCATATACCTGCCTACCTTATCATATACCTGCCTAGCTTATCATATACCTGCCTATCTTATCATATACTTGCCTACCTTAACATAATGTCCCGCGTCCGGGTAAACCTTTGAAAGATAATAAACATGGGATCGGAGACATTCTATATACAAACCATTAGTAAGCAACGCGTAAAGATCTCAAAGCCACTTCAGGTTTATTTTGATTGTGTTCAGCATTTTGGGATGTTAGTTTATATTTTTTTTAAATAAATTATCGATGTTCAGATAGCTAAATTATTCCTTAGTGCCATAAGAGACGTTTTATCCAGGTATCACATGAGCAAAGCAGCAGGCAGAAGCTTGTGTAGCGATATAGTGGAACCGCTTCTTCGAGACGTCTTCAGCCAACCACTCAGCCCGCAATGTCTCTTCGTGGACCAATAACATTGCATAACACATTCTAACTAGGGATTGCAATGCTGGTCCATCATTCCAGCAACCCAGCTGGATCCAGCACATTTTTGAGGCCGCTGGACCTAGCATCAAGCGCTGGATCCAGCGGTGCAGATCCGCAATGAGCTAAAAACAGGTAACTTAGTTTATTTCCGTGCGAAAACACCACAAAACTTCTTTGCCCTTTTGCTGCGCGGACTTTAGTTAACTCGAACTGAAGCAGGCGACGATGTAACCCAACCTACCTACCTTCCATAAACTATAAATATGCATGTCGAGTACCGATCTTTCATTGTATTATCTTAATACAATGTTATAATTTAAAACCGAAAAATTGCCTTTAGGGAAAACACAACACAAAATAAAACAAAAACCAGAAAAGTATAAAAAAAATTTGGATAATTTTTTTGTGTATAACTAGCTAACTGCTTGCGAAGCCGGACTAGCAAGGCATTTCAATAGATATTTTTTGAAGAAACATTTCTATAATGCATTTTTATTTAAATTTTTTGGTTTACACGGCGGGCGCCGCAAAGCTCCCAGTCAGCATGACTTTTCCTGACATCCCGACATCTTCAACAACCATCGTCGTATACCAAAACGATTTGACAGAGCTGTCAACATCCCAACCTTTTCCGTGAATCCATTTTAAGCCCATTAAAAATTGGATTAGTAGTTTTTGAGTTTATCGCGTTAGACAAACAAGCATACGCCGCGGGGCACTTTGTTGTATAATTATGTAGTGAGATCCGATCCGTGAACTTGTACGTGAGGTTGGCTTAAATTTTCCAATAGTCCCAAAAGAGAGATGGGATACATTATTTTGGCGAAAAGGTATCATTCAGATATGTTTAGCTGTTTAAGAAGAACGAAAAGGTGAAAGATAGACAAACAGACTAACGTTTGTCTAAATTTAATTGTTGAGTTAAAAGTTTAGTACCACGTTGATTATGAAAAAAGGCGGTCATACCGCCTTTTTTCAGTATTTTAAAGTGACTCTATATTTTATGTATGTAACTACATATTATATTCATAGGTAGCTTTTCACCTCGCTTCTGATTGTACAATTGGATGAAACTGTTTTCTCCAAAAGAAATGCAACTGTTTTAATTTTTACTAATCGTTATGTGTCTAAGTCAAGGGCTTAGCGTTGAAACACATTTTACATGACGGGATAGCAAGCCCTATTATTTATCAACGTGCAATTATGTGTCTTGTTGCAAGGACTTTAAGGTTTAGAATTGAGCGTGAAATTGTTTTGGCGCACGTTCTAGACCTTAATCTGGCACACGGCAGTGGCATTGTTAGTGCCAACAGCTTCTGACTACTATTTTTGCACAGACTTAAAAAAATCCAAAGGCTTTCCACCTTCTTAGAAATATATATCCTTCAATTCTTCGTTTTCCTTTTCTAAATAAAAAGCAAAATTTCCCGCACCAAAGTTATATTCATCTTTAAAATGGCAGCTCCTTAATGAGGCGTACTATAATATTCCGCTAAAAATGTTTCTCGAGAAACCGGTTGTTTCCGGAGTTTTTGCCGGCTGTATCTTGTGAACCGCGCGCTGTGGCTATAATAGAGTCAAATTCTAAAGCCTCTTGTACAGAAATAAGGTTACTATAACCTAAACGTGTGTCCGTGAGCCTTAGAATTTCTGGTTACGACGTTAACGGCTACGGAATTTACGTTAAATACCTTTGAAGATGCTTGTTTCGGGTATCTGGTATTTACTGCTCATTGAAGCGGGCTGTGCAGTGATGCCACTTCTGTTACCGATTCTTGGATGCTGAGACCACAAGGAATTGCAAATTAATGCATCTACACAGTATCAACACCAACAGAACTTTACCGTTTACTGCTAGACATGAGTCTCCGTCTTAAGTGTTGTGCAAATCCACCTTACTTTACTCCTACAAACTAATATTATACATTTGAAAGTAATTGTGTCATTCTGTCTGTTACCATTTCACGCCTAAACGGCTGAATGGATCTCAGTGAAATTTAGTAGGCAGATGGATGTTATTCCGGGGACGGATATAGGCTACTTTTTATCCCGGAAAAAAGCGTGTGAAGCAGCGGGCAGCAGTTTATTTTTAATATATTAACAAATCTCGAGGTAGGAGAATTAATCAACGTATGACATACGCATACCTTTTACGTACCTATCTCTATTTTAACGATTTTTTTATTGTCTTATCTACTACTGATTAATATGTGTTTAGGGAAGAAGGTCAACCGCGTAGCAGCTTAGCAACTGCTAAGGCGTTACAAAAGTCCCACGCCGTTGTATCTGCTGTGACGTAGCCATTTATTCGTAGCTCAGTTTTAAAGTTCTTTGCAGAGGTCATTCAAGAAAGCCAATTATTCCACCCAATAAGCAATTTTCAGGTTAATGTTCCCGCCAAACATTATTTACGAACATTATCCTCATTAAATCGGTTTTTCCATGCTTTTTGCATGAAAAAATCGAACGGAAAATTTCCCTTTTGAGACAAAGAAACTCCAAAACTCAATTTGTTGAAAGTGATGAAGTCGGTTTTTACGCACCTATCCAAATATTATATGGACTACTAGCTCTGCCCGCGGCTTCGCACGCGCTTTTTAAGTAGCCTATTTCCGTCCCCGGGATGCCATTTACCTACCTGCAAAATTTCAGCAAAAGATCCGAGCAGCCGTTTGGGCGTGAAAAGGTAGCAGACCGACCTACAGAGTTACTTTCGAATTTATAATAATTATTAGTATGGATTTTGGTTTTTGCACCTTTATTCCTATTTTTCTTACAAAACTGGTTTCATTATATTTTCTCTGAAGTGATTATGAAGGTTTAAAAACTAATTTAGTTTGACGTATTCATTACGGATGTAAGAGGGTTAACTACGAACCTTATTTGTGTCGGATGAACGTTTCATCAAAACACAACATTTACAAACCAAGTAAAAAACTAAGTGACAAGTGGTGGTCTTATCGCTTAAGAGCGGTCTCTACCAGACAATCTTGGATAGATAGGATCTGTGTGCTTATGAAGGTTTGTATATCTAAATCAAGTTGTTTCACTTACAGAGCAATGTGTTTTTCTTAGTATCAAATGTACGTTTTAAACTTATTTATTATTGTTAACATTTACAGTACAGTTGTTATTATAATGCTAGGCTATTATTCTACAGGAATATTCTCTAGTATATATTTCTTGAGTATTTTCTTGAAAACAGAATAGCAGAATCTTTTATATTTTTTGGCAAGTTATTATGTACATAGATTAAGTTTTACGAATCAAAAAAATCAACAAAATTCAAAACGGTTGTATTATTTTACTGAAATGGTTGTAATGTTCAATCCATCTTAAAGTTTTATTCTGAAAGTAAGCGAAGCGATTTGCAAACAAAACTTGTAATCAGAGAATATAATAATGTTGGTATCAAACGTTAAATCTACTCGTATTTTATTTGAAGCAATAAAACAAAGATAATGACTGCACCGTTTAAACAAAGAAAACTACTGAGCTTGTTTCAGTTTCACGGTACCTGAATTTTTTCTTCGGTATTTTATTCCTTGAAACAAAGGGGAGTTTAGCACATTTTTCAGGACGCTTACGATATTTACATAAAGCATTATTTGTCTGCAGTTTTAATGCATATTTTAACAAGACCTTTCTTAGAATGTTTAGAGTTTTAAGCGGGATTTAACCACGGTAAACAAACAAAAACAATAACAATGTTTTTGCTGCAACACGTCGTAGTGGTATAAAACCATAGGAAACGCATGTTTTATGAGCTAAATTTATATGTCGAGGCGAATACGTTATTTTCAATATGAAAATATATTATTGAGAGTTCATTTGATTGTTAAACCACTTAAATTAATCACAGGATTGAATGAAGTTTAAAACATTGTAATAAGTCAAAGAGTTTCGCGACGGCAATTTTCGCTCGCGCTCGGAATCGTTTGACACGGGGCTTAGCTTTGCTATAAATACGGCCATCGGCTGGCCTAGAATTCATTCTTACTCGAGTCATCAGACGGAACTAATCCCTGATATGGAATAAATTCTACTGCCACACCAACTTCATGTTTTTCGTCCAATGGATCCCCACCGAGACGAAGGTGATAGTGACGTCCGCGTATCTCTACGCGGCAATTATCATCGTGGCAATAATGTAAGTTTAATGTTACTGACATTACTAAAATAGCACCTAAGAAACAAAATGTGAAATTCCTTATGCTCGGCTAACATGAGGACGAACGATTAGTCCTTTGTCTTTGAACTATTACTATACTACTATGAAATACCTTAATCTTAAGGAATTTTCATAGATTCCCCAAAGCTATGCAGATGCAGTTAAGTAATCTGTAATATCATCATCATGTGTCAAATAAATCCAGTCAGACGCGAAAACTCATGACACTGCATCATTTAGGTAATCCTTGAGGACTCTAAACCAACACAACGATACATTGAAACTATTAGGAAAAAAACATGTGGTTTTGGACGGAAGGCAGAAAATGCCTTGGCATTAAGTCCACCCTTTGTACCTGCAAGTTTTAAATAAATAAACATTCTAAGCCTTAGTGCCACTCGAAATAGGTGTTATGTGTAATATATTCGTAGATGATTTAGTCGCGCTATTTAGTATTACAGTTGGGAGCAGTGGATTAAATTTTGTGTGGGTTTGAGTTATGAAAGATGGCGGTGAATGTAGTCATAAACATTTTAGCTTTGAGTTAGAAATGGAAATGTGAGGGAAAACAAAATGCTCAAATCTTGAATAATGAGGGTTTACAAATTGAGAACGAAATAGTAATAACAGGATGCTTGTTTGGTAGTAAATGAATTTAATTTACTACTAAAAAGACAGGGGATCGACAGAATGAACTCGGTCGTCGAGTTTATCAACCGTAAATAAGTAGTAATTAAATAGTAATTACTAGATCCTAAACATGTAAGTTTGTAGGGTTTTCTAAATCAAATTGTATAAAAAATCGTGGAGTGAGTTATCTTTAAGAGATGCTTTTAAGCAGTTGAAGCAAACGTTAATCTGGCGTGTTTTGAAGTGAATGTTCATTGTTTTTGGAAGGGTGTCCAGCTGCTGCTGTTTCTAAACTTTGTGTACCGTTATGTATGTGTTATGGTATGTGTTTTATGGGCTTCATACATGATTTGCAAGGGTTGCGATGTTTGCAACTGTTTACAGTGTATCCAGCAGGGAGCCACAATATTTGATAAGGAGTAAGTTTTTTTAACGTTGATCTCTTAACTGTAAGTGGTATGTTTAATCTTTAGTGAATTTAAAAGAACTAATATTGAGAAAGTAGATTTTGGTAATATAGTGAATAACAATGTTGTTTACCGTTGTTTGGAGATAAGTTTCGAAGTAGCTTGTTCGTAAGCCAAAATACTAATATTTAGAATTTAATTTAATACTAAGGTTTTTGTTTTTATAATGCGTTAGCTCTCACACTCGGGGTAACTTTTATTTCTAATGGCAGCGCTAGAGTCCAAAGGAAGTCCCAAAGATTTTCGACTCCGACGGCATTTGACCTCGTGGCACAATTGGTTAGTGTATTTCCGTACTGTGGGAAGGTTGCAAGTTCAAGTCACGTCGAAGACAAAAAAATATATTTTTGTGATATTATTTAAACAGGTATTTATACTGTTCTTAATTTCTTTATGAAGTTCTGAATGCTTCCTGCATTTATTTTATATTAATTAAAATAATAGTTATTTGTGTAGGCCGAGCCTCTTTGTAATTTGTCATATCAGAGACTAGAATAAATTGCAAATAATCGCAAATTGAAACAGGAAAGCTTTAGAATGAAAGTAGTGGTTTGCGGAATAAGTCATTTATAATAACCGCCTGAATAACAACACACTTGTAAATGACTCAGGAATCCCCTCCTCCAAAATACAACCAAAATAATCCTCTATTATGGGATTATTTTGGTGGATTTTTATTTCCCAGTAATAGCGAGGTGTGCTGTGATTTGTGGAGAGAGCTAAAGGTGTGATTGCGTCCTGATTTATATTGGAGACTCAATGCGCATTCAGCGAGTTTGGTGCATTTTGGGGGATTATGAACTGGAACGCAGTTGCCAGTTGGCTTAAAATAGGGTAATAATTGGTTTTACGCTGCATATTTTAATCATTTACTAAAACTATGAGTGAATTTATAAAATTAAACGTTTTATGCATAAAATTTAATGTTCGAAATTCTGATCGGTTTCGTTCAGAATTTCCTTATCGTTAGTGTCTTTATCTAAATATCCACTCTATAGCGAAGTTTAGACGTAGTTTAAGATTCACACAGAATAGGATAGGTAGGTCATAACGTTTTGATTATAGCCCAGCTCCGTTGGAAGTCGGGTAGCTCCTTCACAGCAATCGCGACAAGCAAAAGAGATATAAAAATTATTATGGAATAGACTCGTCAATTTTATGAGTTACAGATTTAAATCATATCACATAATTAAGGTCGTCGAAGGCACTATCCGGGATTCTTCTAGAGTTTTCTTGAGAAAGTTCGATATATCATTTCATTTACTTACATTTGCGGCGTCAATAAAACGTGTACCCCATAAAATGGGTAGACTACCTATCACACGAAAACTTTTGAAATGAAATAGTTTGCCTTTACTCTAAAAGTTCGTCTGATTTAATTTTATTACAACCTGATCCTGTATTGTTCTCACGGTTTGATCGTATCAAATGGCGTGCCTTTGTTGTCCGATACGATACACATCAGAATCTCGCACCAATGTAAGCTGGCTGTAACTATGGAAACCATACTACTGATATTTTGTGCTAAGACTAGTCGCCGATCTCTGTTGTGCAGTGAGCGAAGGTACGCCTGAGGCACAGAAGGTTTCGGTTACGATTCCTGCCGTGGGACAAATGTTTGTATAAAATCGTTTGTATAAATAGTCTTGAAGTCTAGATATACCTACAAAGGTTTGTTTAAGGTCAGGAAAGGATTATAGGTATTTACAAAAAAGTTATTTGTATCACTTTTCTGTTGAACGGAGTGTGTTTTGATAAAATGTCCCTACACCCGTACTTGTCCTACACAAGTATGGCTATGCCAGTGTCGTGTCGTACCGTGTAATACGCTGAGTGGAAAACATGATTTTATAACGGAATGTTCCTAAAATCTCTATTGATCTGATAATCTCGGCTTTTGGTCAATTCAGATATTTGAACCTGATCGTATCGATTGTGATCTGATGCTCAATATAACGAAATTAAACTTTTACATAATGTTTTAATGATCGGTTTGCTGTCGTTAGGCTACTGAAACGCTGTTAGTTGCAGGTTTGATTCTCGCCGTGAGACATCAAAGTATACATACCTATAATTTAAAGCGTAAGTTACTCTGTTTGTCAGTTTGTACGGTGTTCAGCCACTGGATAAACGGCTGAACGGATTTTTATGAAATTTGGCAAGGATTATATTCCGGGGAACGACATAGGCTCATTTAGCCCAAAAATCTCGTGCAAAGCCACATACAGAAACTTGAATCTGGAACTGGGTGTCCCAGGTATCTTGTCTTTTTAAGTTTGTGTGTATTTTCTTATGTATTGTTCAGCTTACAAACCAACTTTGAACCTACCCTGATGATAGCCAGATCCATCTTGCGGAACAGCTTGCCCATTAATATTGGATCAAGCTTTTTGTAAAACTGTCAAGAAGTGCCTTCACTTTGCCGACTCCTTACTTTTATATCCCTCTGGTAAGCATGACGTCAAAACTTGTTGAAGAAGCTGCGGAATCTTATCAAGAATTTTAGGTTTTTCTATAATTTTATAAGTAAAGAAAATCCAAAGAAATGCAAGTTGTAGAAGCACCCCCCTGGATCCCTCCTGGGATTCCGATCCGGACCTTACCCTATATAGGTAACTAAACTAAACAGTAGTAAGTTAAGCTCGTATGCTTAACTTACTATTCTTATGAGGTATGATTTAGAGTTGTATCTAACCAACATTGCGTAAAACTTTATTTACATTTTACGAGTACGTTTGTTGTAAACTGAGCCACAGATAGGAAGAACTAGCTGGCTACATTTTTACGACATTTTGCAATATCGAAAGTTGAATGGTTCTTACCACCTGAGGCCTTAGCATGAGTTTCGCATAAGTAACTTACTAAGAAAACTGTAAAAGATTTCGATTCTTTCTGTACATTTAGCGCCTTGCAGCGTCCGTACCGGATAGAGAGGAAAAAAATCGTAGTATGAGGGCGATTCAATCGTTTTTTACGAACTCGATTATAGTTTTGGGATAATTTTGAGTCATTTATTGCATTTTGGAAGTACTACGTTGACAACTTTGTAAAGTTAGCGGTATTAAAATAAGCACGTCCTTGAAATTTTTTGCCGTTTTCATATTTTGCAAACTCAAACCAGCGACTCGGGGTGTAGGTCAGAGATCCTAATGGCCTTCGTCACGTCTTAGATAAGTTAATACCAGTCCTTGGTTCCCTGTAGGTGTAAATTATTAATCTTTTTTTATTTCAAATACCTACTTATAGATGGCCGCAAAAGACCAAAATCAACGCTATAACTCTTAAAAAAATATTGCTGGACGATAATGTTTGAAGCTAACGACGACATCAGACTACTGTCTGTTTTTTTAATACAGTTGACAGCATTTTAAATCACAATCCAAATAATATTATAAATTTGACAGTAACTCTGTCTGTCTATCGGTGTTTTACATTTTCACGGCTAAACGGCTGAACGGATCTTAGTGAAATTTGGCAGGTAGGTAGATAGTATCCTAGGGCCGTCCGCTTTTTTCCGGGATATAAAATAGCCTATGTCCGTACATAGGCGAAGCTGCGGGCAGCAGCTAGTTCATACTAATATTATAAATTTCAAAGTATGTCTGTCTGTCTGTTAACTTTTCACGCCTAAACGGCTGAACGGATCTTAATGAATTTTGGCAGGGAGGTAGGTTGTATCCCTGGAACGGACATATGCTACTTTTTATCCCGGAAAAGAGAGTACAAACCCTCAGGCAACAGCTAGTTGGGATATAAAATATGTAACATTATAGTGACCTCACCATCTCTTCTCCGCTATAACGAAACCTGTTGTTTTTGCTGTGAACTCTGATATAAATCTGAAGGTATAAAGTTGGGTTGCAGAACTGTGTGATGTACGGACGGAGCGCGAGCCGGGTGCTTCATTTCTGACCCGCGGGTGGAGGGTGAACTCACGAAAAGCATAGTTTTATATGTAACTGTATATGAAAATGAAAAATAATATTACATATAATTTTGTTTTGAAGAGAAACTGTGAAATAAAAGATAATTTAATAAAGCCTGTCTATTTAGTTGCCAATTTTGATTAAATACTTAGATATTTTTTTTTACCCGTCTTCTCGATGTTTAGCAGTTCTTTGCGAAGAAAGAGTCGATGCAAATGCTTTCCGCCTAATTCCACCTAAATGCGTATAAAAAATTGTCTCAAGGCGGGAATCGAACCTGCAACCTCCTGCGTCGCAGCCTGACTTTTGCTCGCCGTGTCACTTCGGTCGTCATATTGGAAGCTAAACTTGCTCAATAAATCTCGTAGGCACCATTGTGCTCGTACAATGCACGAGATAAAAGCCGCTGGCACCTATGTCATCCCCAAACAGACAAAGGTTATCAGAAATAAAAGTTGGTGTTTGCCCTTTTGCTTTAAATTATTTGCACCGGGAGAAGATTCGGAATATTCTATTAAAGCGGATGAGTTGTAACTCTGGCTTTCCCTCTGAGCCTCTCCATGGCCAGGAACAGCGAGGCGGCCGGGAACTGGGGGCCATTTCCTGTGTCGACTTATCATTGGGGGGGTAATGCCCGTAATCCCCACGCTGGGCATGCGAGTTGGGGATCGCAGTTCGTTGGTGAAGTTGTTCTGCATGGGGCGCTGCTGCCCGTTCCCGGTGTATGTCTCTTAGTGCCTTTTACGATACCCATGGGGTGTGGTGGTGCAATTCTGAGCCGGCACCACTCGGCATGTTCCTGTGTAATCATCATAATATGAAAGTAACTGCGCTCCATGAATTACGAATAGATAAATCTGAATACCAGCAAATTGCCGTTTGATAGATAAGATTGAAGAATCGAGTACTTGACTTTTATGAATAAGGGGGTTAGTATATAGTATACTAGTATAATAAATCAATACTGAACAGTTTCCAATCACATTATTTTCATTAAAACTATACACAAATTAGTTAAACAATTCGCAGAACAATACATTATAACGACGATTACATATGTAAAACGGCCGTTTTGGCCGTGTTTATTTTAGCGACTCTCGGCGCTAAAATAATAGGCGCTAAAAATTTAGCTTTATGTTACGTTGAGGTGGTGACAGTTTTTTATTCGCAATAATAGAATCAGTATCAGTGGTTCTTTTAGAATAAATAACATCATGAGTGTTTTACCAGATTTCGATGTTTGTAAATATTTTGTTTTAGTGTACTCGTATACATTGAGCAAAGTTTTGAAACTTCGCGAGAAGTGAGAGTTAATCTCTTCTACATTTTAGAGACAAAATCAAAGCAACGAAGATTTAAAGTACCTAATAGGCAAGGTGTTATCAGCTGTGCTCAGAACCAAAGAACAAGTTTGTATGAGCTGAGTGGGTGTGACTCACCAATCAGGCACCTCTAATTCGTCGGAGCATATCTGCAATGACTCCGTTCTAGAACACTCTTAAACTCCGCCATATTTTGAGTAACACACCAGTGGCAGCACTGTCACACAGGCCTCCCTAATTGGGCAAAGTAGTCCACAAAGGTGCTCTGTCGGTTCGTTAGCTTTAACTCGATACAAAGCTAAGCGCTGATTCAAGTGTTTCAATGTTTTCTATTAATTTGGTTTTCTCCTCATACAATTTGATTTCTTGATAAACAATATGAACAAGCTTAAACTAGGCTGGAAGGCCTATAAAAAAGGACATGTTAACCTCTTATTGACATTATTCATACTAGTTAGTTTTATGGTAAACCGCGTAGCGCGTGCTACGTACTACGGTACTACGAGGCCGGCGTAGCATACAAAAGACTTAAACGCGCACGCACTTGCCTTTTAGTGACCTTGTGAACGTTTTAAGTAATTAACTTTTGAGATTTTTGTGACCAATATTTAGTAAAATAGGTTTCAAAAGTTATTAGAGCTCTTTATAGAGTTTTTGTCAAACTCATGCTTAACGTAAATTTTGCTTTATCAATAAAAATCATAATCTGAGTCAATCAACTAATAGAGAACCCAATGCCTGACAATGCGAAATCTACTGTAAATCTCAAACTCCTACATTCGATCCCAAAGCCAACTGATGCAACACGTGGGCTGAAAGTATCGACAGCTATGTGCTGTTGAAAACACCATGAAGATTTAAGGAATGAAACTTGGGGATTATAAGGTAAGATTAATTTTTTTTTGGTAACTAGTAATTCAGCGTTGTAGCCCTTAGCCCTAACTTGTTCGTTTCTTTTTGTATTCAGTGAATATTGAACCTACCTTCAAATGAGAATCGTCCAAGAAACACATTACTTAATTCTAGTTGACAAGTTTAACAACTAAAACAATTTTACGAAAAGTTAGTATTTTTTCCATAGTTCCAAAAGCTTAGTTCATAAATTACGTGTTCTATTCAAGATATATAAAGAAAGTTTATAATTAATGCTTCGAAGTAGAATATAAGGGTACCAGGCAAGCATAAGTTTGTAAATGGTTTGTGATCTCTCAATCTATTCACCCGATTCATCCATCACATCACCAACAGAGGATAGCGTTTTTCAGACAGCTAACTAATGCATCTTCAATCATCGACAACAACTGTCATACATCATACAGATCTGATTAATAAATGATTTGTTATTGTTTATGCCATCCCAACTACCGGATGTAGTATGGTTTAGTCTGGCAAGCAGATTTTTTTTGAAATAGATCGGATTTTTTAGCGTATTTTTTGAAATATCTTTGTGCTGTAAATACCTATGTATAAAAGCTGTCAAAACTCTACTCCTTATAACCACCGGAAGTATTTTTTTCAGTTTGAAACTATTAACTACTCACTACTCGACTTAATTACTTCATTAGTGCGAATAAAACATCAGAATTTGATATTACCACCTTGCTCGTCGGCGTCGTCGGTCAAAACATAATCAATCTCAAAAGTAATCAAAAAAGCAATCTCAAAAGTAGTCCATTGGTTTAATGTCAATAATCTTTTGCTTAACGAAACCAAAACGAAATGTATTAGATTTATTCTACCTAATGTTAAACAAGTTCAGGCTGATGTAAATGTAAAAGGAGAAACGTTAAAAATTGTAGAAAGTACCGTTTTCTTAGGAATCACCTTAGATAATAAACTTCAATGGGGCGCACACATAGATAAGCTATCGAAGAGACTTAGTTCTGCAGCATATGCTGTCAAAAAAATCCGTCATCTTACAGACGTGGATACATCTAGACTTGTTTATTTCAGCTACTTCCATAGTCTTATGGTATTCTACTGTGGGGGAACGCTGCAGATATTAACACCGTATTTGTGTTGCAGAAGAGGGCTGTTCGTGCTATCTATAGTATGGGTCCCAGAGAATCCCTGCGTGATAAATTCAAAGAAATAAACATAATGACAGTACCATGTCAATATATTTATGAAAACCTATTGTACACTCATAGAAATATCAATCGGTTCCCTAAAAATAGCGATGTACATAATTTGAATACAAGGAATAAACATAAACTCGCTGTGCCCACAACTAGACTACACAAAATTAATGTATCTTTTAAAGGGCTATGTATACGCTTCTACAACAAAACTCCTAGTGAGTTGCAAAAATTATCAGTAAATAAATTCAAACAAATTGTCAAAACCTTGCTGTGTAAAAAGGCTGTAACGACCCAAACCTCCTTCTATAAAATTCTTATTATATATACTAGTATCCTACCTATTGGAAGTGTAAACCTACAGAACCTTAACCTAAAGACTAGATATTTATAGTGGCCAATGATCCAATTTTATCTGCGGAGTCAAACCCTACCATCAATTGATAACAGAGCCTGACCCCTATTCCTCCACATATGGGAGTTTAAGTCCAAGAAGACGACAGCTTCTAATAGTAATATATTTTAAAATTCCAGGATATTTTGAAGATAAAATTCTCTTTATAATATAATTGAAGTAGCATGATGATTTATCTGACTGGGATACTCGTCTCCCGCAGCTTACGGAGCGCCTTCTCATATTTTACTGAGGGCTTCTCTCCGGAGTCTACCGCTCCAAGCTACTGTCAGAATAATCAAGACACAGAAAATATCTACCTCTTACAGAGATAAAATATGATTAATATAATAATCCTGAAACCAGAATACATCACTATGTAATTTAATTCAATTTTAATAATATTATAGCTTATAAGGCAGAATTTCTAGAATTCCTATTTAAATGTTAATTATAGATTTATCGAATAAGAAGTAAGTAGATTTATAAATTTGTTATATAGAATTTTAGTAAACTAGAATAAGTTTTAACCATTATACCTTTATAGTTTAATTTTTGTTTGCAAGCCGTAACCGTATTTATTGTCTTTTAATATTATATAATTTGGCAATACTTTCGATATTATTTGCTTATTTTATTCCTAATAAATCCTGACCATTCCCCTTTTATTAAATCCTATTCCTGCAGATATTTATGTCTAAAAGATTTATTTTGATTTGATTTCTTAATGTACTTCTATTGAAACGAAGCCTAACATCCTACAGAGTACCTATCCTAACCTACTCTAGTTAAATATTGTACCTATAGCATAACTAGAAAACTGAGCTTCACATTTACATTTAAACGTGTGATGTGTAATGTAGACAGGCAGAGTGCAATGCCTAGTCTTCTAACTAACATTCACTGGGAATACGGGGTTGTAAGGCCCGATTTTGTCCTAGACTATAACAGTGTGCGTGCCCTCTGGTACTGGCTCGCGAGCCTGGGGTGCACCAGAGCGACCTAACAGAGAATAAGTAGTGTATATATAAATATATAAACAAGACCGACACATCTGTTGAAGCCCCTGTTGGACCCTACGAGGCCTCGGAGTCAGATTGTCGGAGAGCATCTCGAGCCCAATGCAAGGGATAACTCGAGCTGAGCCCGCTCCAAAGGTTATTCAGTCCTGCCTAGTCTACCTACAAAGATGGATATGCATTAGCGGCCACTTACTAAACCGCAACACACAACCAAAGTAAAACTTTGGATTTCCTATGCACAGGGGATTAGCTAGCTAAATTTTGGTAAAATTACAACCTACACAGATATTTTTAAACCCACGATTTTAAGCTATGATTTTACAAACCTACTCCCCACAAGAACTTTGCACAAATTAATTTCCAACAAACACAGCCTCACAGTTCTCTAGAGGAGAACTGCAAGAAATCAGTTCATCGAAAACCCCTTTATGCATAATTGAATCCCAGCAGCTAGGTTTTTTCTACAATGAACGTCTTCCGGGACTCAAAACTCAAAATTAATTCTATGTAAAATCGGGCAGCGGTTCGACCTACCTCTTAAACTTTTACAAAATTTTCTAAAGACTGTTTTAGAATCTTCTCGTGCTTTTCTATTTATATCAGTCCTTCCATCATCCCACACTAGAGATTCCTAAAGCTGTTTCGGGATTATCGATGTTTTTCTAATTTTATCGACTACTAAAATAAAATATTAAACAAATTTCAATTTAGATTTCGGTTCATCTTTATCGTCCGTTTCTTCCAATTTATTGACTAAAGAAATTTTTAATTAATAAATTCAGTACCAAATTTGTATTGACCTCAAATATCAATCTAAACCTTTCCTTGAATGATAACACAGCAGTTAGATAATAATAAACGAGACCTAAAAACTATCCTTGTAAAATTATAATACTACCGTAAATCTGTTTTATTTTTAAATCATCGATACAATGCTCCTTGTATGTTCAATTTTCGCAATCTCTAACAAAACGATCTTAATTCAAAATAATGTGTCATTTATTTTTCTATCCCGTCTAAAAGCTCATTTCAAATAAGGTTTTGTTCATTTGAGTTGCTAATACGACCACTCAGTGTTACCAAAAAGATTAGATAACGGCTAATTGTTTTTATATTTGCGAACAACGAGGCAGGCAGTATTCTGGCTCGTTACAAGGCCTACTATAAGATATCAGATTATCTAGAGGATAAAAAAGCGTGGGACGGAATTTGCAACTCGAAAAATAACAACTAACAGGCTAAAGGTTTCTTCGTCGTTTCTTTACTTTAGTCTACGTACCGAAGCGACTGAAATCAAAAATATCACTTTATTTCCGTGTCAGTGTTTAATTATTAAGAATTTGACCTTTTCTAAGTATACATTTATTGTATTTATGGAAATAAAGAGTTTTTGACTTTTGACTTTTGACTTCTCAACCCCTCCATACCCGCATGCATGAGACGCTCTGCCCCAGTTTCGTAGATATGTCAGCAGCAAGTTTATACTGCGAACTGCAGATTGTGCTGTAAATATGGATGCGGGGATATAGGCAATTAATACTCGTGGCGGCATATCCAGGGATTACGTACTGGCTAGTTTAAGCAGACTGGGTATATAAAATAACTGACCTGGCTTTATGGGCAGGAAATGGGGAAGGGGAGGGGGTTGTGGTGTGAAGTTTGTAAAGGGATGTACACAAAACTATACCAAGAGATTATGGAGATGGTGTTTTCAGTCAAGACAGTTTTAAAAATTGCTAATAATCAAAGCTAAATTGTGGCTAGTAATACGCACTTTTAAAACATAAAAAAGTTGTGAATTCAAGTGTTCTAGCTGTTCCAAATAAGGTGGAATGCAACCTAGCCTACAGGCGCATGCAAGTGTCTCAGTCTAACTGGAATCTGCAACGGTTATGCGTACTATAGATATAAAATAGGTTTTAGTTGCCTTGTTCAGAATATACGCTCCACTAACTATGTATACTAGACGGACATATTGAAGCGCTGTAACAGTTTTTCTTTCATGAGGATTAATGATATGTATATTAATTGAATTTTATGCTTATGGTAACCTGAACACTTTGTTATTTTTTACTTTGTTATTTAAAAAAATAATATGATTGAAAATTGCTCATAGATTCCGATTAACTTCTGTTCGAGCTTAGCTAATAAGAATATACAGAATTAAGTAATTACCGAAAATCTGCAATTCCAAACAAATAAAATAAACGCCATTAATAAAAACTTCATATTTGGTAAGGATTCCTAATGCAAAGTGATGGTTCCGTATCCCTTCTCAGTTCATGATGGATGACCGCAGCTCCTGATGTCAGCAGGTGCTCAATCCATTTGCACCATGTTTATAAAAATGTCGAGATCAGGGTACTCTAGAAAACTTTTAGAATTTCGATTTTAATTCCAATTTCATTGTCACCGAAAGGTTCCTAATTTAACGAATCGAGTTTAGAATTTGAAATGAGTTAATTAAAGATTTAAAAAGATTTTATTTTTAATTTCTTACTTTCTCCTGTAACATTTTTCTGGCTTATCCAAGAGAGACTGGTATACGAAAATCTCATGAACTTCGAATTTATAACATTACCGCATTTATCAGATCACCATAATGAGTAATTTTAGCACTTCATTACTTACAATAATTTCAGCAAAACGACAGTAAACGAGTCAAACATTATTTGTCGGGTATTTATCGCGTACCTTTTGTTTTATTTTCCCCTACGTTTCCATCGCGTTGCAGCGATATGGAATTTTAATCGTGAAGATGGTTTTTGTTTCTCTTCCTCGTGGAATCCTGTGATTAGTAAGTCCGCGCGTCAGTGTAGTGTGTCGTAATGTGAACGTGGACATTCCTGATTCTAAAGACGAATTGAGGGTAGTCGTGGATACTGGCGTCAATTCTTGGCTGTAACTCCGCGTACATCCAGTCGCCCCGTGACCACGATCGTTGCAACGCGATGGAAACGTAGGGGAAAATAAAACAAAAGGTACGCGATACATACCCGACAAATAATCTTTAATATGTTAACAGATCGCGAAAGTTTAAAAAGTTTTAGTAAACGAGTCATGGCGGTGTTATTTATGTTGATTGTAAACTAATGTTCATAGTATTTGCACATGAGTAATAACTGTGAAATCCTTCTACAAAGTCTATTTAAGTTTCATTTCACAATGAAAGCACAATTACAACAGAGTTAACAATTTATTGTGTTTGTTGAGACTACTAGGGATTGTAAAATCCGGATAATTATCGTATTCGGATAATAATCTTATCCGGATAATAAATTTTTCATCGTTCACATATCCGGATAATTCGAATAACTCTAAAATTAAAAAATATATGTTTAACTAGCATTTGCCTGCGGTTAACACGCAATTTCCCGGAATAAAACGAAGGCTATGTTATTCCAGGTCTAGAAATACATACACTTGCGCTAAACTTTGGCTTCTTTGATAAGTGTTTTGAGGTAACGACCATCCATTTATTATCCATTTGTGCAAACTTTGTTATCAGACTAATACTATAAATGTCAAAGATTGTACGTCCCCGCTTTACACTAATACTACAGAATAGATCAGGTGAAAACTTTGCATAGAATACTCTTCTCGATGATGTACCCCGGAAAAACGCAAGTGAAGCCACGAGCTAGTTTCTAAGAGAGTTAGCCAAGTGTGATGTTGTTTCAATTATTTTTATTATTTTCCTAATAACTTAGTCTTATCTTTTCCATTGTTCGCTATGAACTGACTAAATGAAATAAAATATGAATGAAACAGCATAAATTTTAATAAATTATCATTTATTCAGCTTTAAAATGCTTAAAATGTCTCTAGGTTTTAAATAAGAAAATTTTATAAACAACAAAACGACAAATTACAACGTGTTACACCTAATAATATAAATTTTCTAATAATCTAAGCCATCACCAGAAGGCACGGAGAAGTGCCCAGAATGCTGGCAGCATTGTCACGTTGAATGGCAATGCTAGATCGTTGACCGAAATAGAGCCAGCATTCAGATCACCTGTCGACTCTAAGAAGTTTTGTAAGATCTTTATCAATTGCGTGTGCTCCAAGAACCAAGGGTTTTCACGGTTTAAACAGGTACCTTTGGTCAAGATCAGCGTATTTTTGACGTTAGAGGGACTCCGCTGATGTTGCTGCGGAACCAGCCTTTACTGATGTCCCTGCAAAATATGAAGGCGCTAGGGTATCTTACTAGTGGCATCGCAAACTAAAGGCCGAAACACCTTCTAGGGAATCAGGGTCATACCGTCAGGTCTTTAACCATCATCTCACATAAGGCAACGTGGTTTGAGGGTAGCTGCCAAACTGACGCTGGTAAAAGCCTGACGAATGATGTCATTAATTGAACTACGACGGGGTACACGTCCTGAACTAGAGACACGTACCAGTGCATGGTGATCAAACTAATCAACGGTTTCACCACACTAGCAACGATGTGCAACTAAGCAAGGAGAACCTAAATGCAAAGAGGTGGCCACCCGAAAAGAGTTTATGTCTAAAAGTGTACCTACATTTTTGGAAACCAGAAAATGGCACCAAAGTTCTGATTCTCACTCGAAAACGGCGAGTAGACGAGCACGTTATGATCAGCTGGTAGACTAAGATTTTTGTCAGAGAAGAAAGGACTTTGGACAGATTCGTGTCAGGACAGGCTATTTTCCATGAGTCTACATAAAGTGTCATCGTTCAATTCCAAAATTTTGTAAACATTAAGTAAACAATAGGGTATATTATATAATCTAAGAGGCCCTTCAATACTGTAAATAATCTACTGTACAGGCAAAATAACTAATTCACTGCAACCAGGTTGACTTACCTACTTCGTATGGTTGCGCACATCGGCCACTCAATGCACTAACATGGACATCACAACACAAACACTATCAAAAAAACTCACGGAACGACTAGGTACTAGGTACCTAAACAGGAGAGTGAGAGGAAGGTGCGGCGTGTGGTGTGGCACGGGGGTAGGCAGGTATTAAGCGTAAGACAATGCGACGCATGTACCTAGCTGAGCAGGTGCAGGGCTAGAGTTACGGGAACTACACGAAAAAATAGGCCCAAGGGTAAAGTACCTAAAAAATAATATAACGTTTCAAATAAAAGCTCATTTACGATCGCAAGATTAATAATATTTGCTTAAAAATATTGTCAATTACTACAAATAATTATTCGAATTATCCGAATTTCAATGCTTAAATCCGGATAAAAAAATTGCCAAATTATCCGGATTATTCAGATTTCGGATAATCCGGATTGCAATCTCTAGTTGAGACCCTTTGAATTCTATTGTTAGGAACAAATCTCTAAATTAAATGTTAATATAATTCATACACGAGAGCTTAATTTTTAAATCATCAAATTGTTTAATTCAATACAATTCATTTATCGATTTGTGGTACAAGGATGTACAGACATAAAATAAGAGCACTGTGATCTGCCATTTGGTTTTTAAATTTAACATAATTTAACAATAGAGAAAAAGTTATATTAATAATAGAGAAACTTACAAAGGAAATGTTTGAAGAATTGAATAATACTGCATATAATGTGCAATAACTATCAACCACTCTGTACTCTTTACTTAAGCTAAACTGCGTCAAAAACTTCATGCTAATTGTAAAATATCTTTCTTATTAAATAATGAAAAAGGTTAGATTTAAATATTACATTTCCTAATGTCAATTGGTAAATGGTTATAAAATTTTGCGCCAGTACAAAAATACTATTACTAAATAGAGCTGTTTTCACGTTATTCCTAAGTTGTAAACAGTCTTGTCGCCGCTTGTTAGTGTTATAGAAAAATAGTCCCCGGTTTCGTCGAATAAATAGTAAAAGTTCATAAATATATAGTGATGTCAATGTCATCAGATTAAGTTTCTTGAAATATGGTCGACAGCTTTCCCTTCTTTTAATGCCGCAGATTGCTCTAATGCAGCTCTTTTGGGTGATAAATAAACATTATATTTTTACTGCAATGCCCCAAAAAATTATACCATATCTTAGCCTTGAGACCACATTACCATGATATGCTGCGTGCACAGCTTTTTGGTTAACCACCTTTCTTATTTTCCGTAAAGAATACGCGGACTGCAGTACGCTCTTATGTACAAAGTCCAAATGTGATTGCCATTTCACATTGTTGTCTTTGTAGAGTCTAAGAAATTTTGTTGTCATCGTATCAGATATCTCCGTATCCTCAAAGATAATTTTATGTGTTAATATTCCAGTTGGTGTTTGTCTGAAGTTCATGAGCTTAGTTTTGGTCAAGTTTATTAATAAATTATTACTCTTTAGCCACTCTACTATAGATTTCAGACTTGTATGGATTTCGTCGTAATTATTATAGACAAAAGTACAGTCGTCTGCAAAAAGAATGACTGGGTTCTTGGTGGCAGTTAAAATATTATAAACATGTTATGCGTATTCCGCGTGATAAATTTTATTATGATCGTAGCAATTTATATAAGTACCTTTGATTTATTAAGATTTAATATGCATTTTATGAAGAAAGTGCGTAAAAAGTAATTGTGCTGATTTAACGCTCTCACTGCTTAGCCTCTGGGGTGCGACCCGCAGGGGCGCGCTGTGGCCACGACCTGTGCTAGAAACTTATGGGCGTCGTGGATAATAAGTGTTAATCTCATAACAATCAAAATTATCACAAGTCACCAACAATACGTTCCCATTAGGTATTATTACAGAAAAACCTCCAACTAACACATGGCCAACGATATATCACTTAATGTTCCTGACATCTTAACGCGTTTCCGGCTCCTCCTGTCTCCGACGCAATTAGACCCGGCCACACATGAATATCCTCACTTTCGTTTATCTAGATAACATCTAGAAACTTTGGCGCGTATTATGTAAGCTTGCTCAGTCATCGATCTATGCTTGAGTAATGCTTAAGTCTAGTTTCGAGTCAAGACTAATTTTTAAACAATACTTGAGAACTCGTGTCGAAATCTATACTTACTCTATCTAGTAGCCTTCAATAGCGTGATTTTCACCGTCCACACCTTCAAATAACTGTTTATACGTGTTTGAATTTTGAATGATATATTTCTTTTCACTTACAAAAGATAATTATTGTTTACAATTATTGGTTATTGAATAGTTACCAAGCATTACCTTTTACTTGGGTAAAAGCTTAATTAGAACTATTTGAACCTGTCAAATCTCTGCTTGGTGACTCTTTAAACTCTGACTACTCAAGTGTGGCACTACGCTTGGTCGGACATTTGTACAATTTCTGAGCGTTATTAATTACCTATAAATTATTGTAATTGAAAAATTTTACTATTGAAAATTCATTTTATTCAGACCTATGTATCCATTTTGCTAGTAATACATAATTAAAATTGGGAAAGGTTAGTAAAAAATTACAAAACAAAACAACAAATAAAAATCAATTAATTAGAAAATAACAATAATATTAATAATTATTTCAATTATGATGACATAAGGATATCAATTATGTGCAAATTTAAATTTTAAATTATGTCAATACTTATTGGGGATACTAGTGGGGCGAGCGGCCGATGTTGGTTTACAACCCAGTGACTCATGATGCCAGAATTGAAATCAAAACTGTCAGTTACAATTGCAAGTAAGCTGTGGGTGTTGGCGCAGGTGCAGCGCATCAGGGACGCGATCCTTTTGCGAACAATTGAGTTCATGTCACCAACATGTGCATCTGAAACATTCCTGATGCGCTACAGAACCGCGGCAGACCCAACAGCATCCTGAACCCGTTGTTATACTGGACCCGCACAGCACTGTCGCCTTCTGCGTATATCGTACCCTCAGGCTGCACGTATATAAGTTTTGACAAGACGCCTTAATCAGAGTCCACTTGACTGGAAAGAACACATTTATGATGATGATTTGAAATTATTGATAAGTATTACGAATATTGAAAATCAACATTATTATTTTATTTAAATCAAAGCAAAAACGCGAAGTCACCGCTGTTGTTGCCTCTATGTTCACTTCATTGGTGATGGCATGGCAGGGCACTAACCTAACTAGAGATACCTTTCTTCTACTTCAATACAAAAAACATCCTTTCATGAATTATTTTAATTTTAATTTTCTTTATTAGGTTTACCAAAGGTTGAGAGTTCTTACATCTAAATCTATATATTATATAAAAGAATGTCGTGTTACAATATTTATAACTCAAGAACGGATGAACGGATCTCGGTGAAATTTGGCAGCGAGGTAGATGGTATCCCGGGGCCGGACATAGGCTACCTTTTATTCCGGAAAAAAGCGTGCGAAGCCGCGGGCTGCAGCTAGTATTTTATAAAAAATACCAACATGTGAGAAGAAGTAGATTTACAGATTAAAGATATTTTATAATTAACTATGAATTATTGATATGTGCACAAATCGCTTATAGGTAACACCACTTGCATAATAACATATATCTGGTAGGTAGTAGGTCCAATATAAATGAGTCTATTGATTGAGCTATTATGTTTGGCAATAACATTAAAATATGTAACACAGAAAACATAAAGCAGAAACAATAAAAACTAGCTAAGCACCTATTGATGAAGTGTTGACGGAACTTGCCTCAGTTTAGGGCTAGGTTGGATTGATAAGTGATAACAAAGAAAATAAGAAATCAAAATAACGGAGACAAAAACCATTAAAACCTATATCTATACTCTATCTATCTATCTGTACTCCAGCCAAACCCGATGCGAAGCGCATGCAACAAACTTAATAACTAAGTGGATCCCGTGTTAAGCATGAGCAGCTTGTCCTCAAACATCCCACATCGAGTTTGGCTAGAGCATAGCTATGTGTATGCATATATGCATTGCGCTGACAGAATACAAAAAAAAACGACAAAGACACCAAGAATTATTTTAAAGCCTTGACTTGTCAGGGCAATATGATATTAATACAATACCTATGTTATGATATTATTAATACATCTAGGTTATAAAAGAAAACACGTGAATAACTCATAGAGATGATGCAATGGGGTTGACTAGACACCCGTGACCAAAGTAGGTAGGTATAGTTTTAAATCTCTATTCAACAGAAGAAAACAATGAAAAAAATGTTGCCTTTCATTCTAGGAAACTGCATACGAACCTACAGTCAATGCAAATCAAACAGTGAAAACGCCAAATAAAACTGAAATTTAACATAATAATTGTCTAGACGATTATAGTACTTCTTATAAAACTATTCTGACTTCATAGTTTTAGCCCAGCTGAAACTAGTATTACCTACACCCACTCAAAATTATTGATTTGCACCAAATATCAATTTTTTTTACATGTATAATGATTTTTTAGAAAAACCTATCGAGGAAATAAGGTTTTGCGCGTAAAGGAACGTTTGGTAGTTATTTCAAAACAGACCATAGTTAAGACCCTATTTACTCATGCAAGCATTTTGCGAATGCAAACAGAATGAGGTCAGAGTTACGTTATAAATAATAAAGATTTACTTGAGCAGAGATTCTACGCTTGAGTAGAGCTTACGTAATAACTGCATAACAAATGCCCGAGCAAGCTTTAGTAATGCGGGCCTTAGACTCGACAAAAATGACACGCCTAGGCTCGCCTAGGCGTGTCATATTTGTATATAAGTTAAAACAAGCAAGTTTAAACTCTAATCATTTGACTGGTAATTTCCGTTTAATGCTAATAATGAAAATTCCTCGACGGCAGTGCGTGAAACTTTCTTAATATAATATCCCGAAAGTCAGACGTGAATTTTTAATTAACAGAAGTGATATCATTGCTTTCCGTTTTTTGTACGAGTTCTTATTTGAGTTGACAGAAGTTGAGGCGGTTCATCGGGGCTTTTAAATTAATTCGTGTTTTGAAGTCGTTTTGTTTATTTTATCTCTGTGTTTTCTACATACTTTTAAAGTAGCTCCTTGTTCGAATTTGCTTAAGTTGTACCCAATAGCTATTTCATTGTTCTCAAAAATTCTTTTTTTCTGTATCAACTTTTGAATTCGGATGCTTAAACCTCGTATATGTCGGGTATCTCCGGCACAAAGTAACATGAGGTCAAATTCGCGGTTGTTCTTTTGTGATCCACGACCAAACGACTGATATAAATGTAAATATTATTACACTAAAAATAGAAGCGAGCAACTATTTTACTATTTACTCATTTCCTTCTACCAAGAAACAAAGTAGCACGTTTCCTTATCTCGCTTTTAGGATAATATAAACTTTATACAAGTTTGACGAGTTTTGTACATAATTTAGTGCCTTGTACATTGTTTGGGATAATGCATAAACAAACTAAAATACAAAACGTTTTAATTTATAATCGGGGTGGTTTGTAAATGATCAACATCCATTGTGTGTAAGTTAGGTAAGTACTAATATTATATAAGCATGTAAGCAGAAGTACTTACAAATTTATGGTACTCGTAGCAGACAAGCAGACCTAATTATTTACTACGATAATGGTACCGTCACAGAATCGTCCATAGATGAAAGAAAGCGTTACTCCAGCTATAAGAAACCAAATGATATCCCAAAAACTTTCGACTTTGGGTTCAAGTACCGACGAATGAAAATTTTTTTTGGAGATTATTTGAAGTCTTTGCTATTACCCCGAGTGTGAGGGCTTACGCACTTTACTAACAAAAACTCTATATGTAGTTTCTTTCATCAAAGGTAAAATCCCAAAATGTGTCATACTGAGACGAGATCATGGTTATGGTGAAGCGATTAATTTAGTGGAATGAAGGCCCCCTCTGCTACCGGACATTATACATAAAAGTACTCTTTGAGGTTCCGGTACAATTTTACAAAGAATAATTGAAGAAAACAAACAATTTAATATCAATCATCCAATAAAACATTATTTGACAGTTTACAGGCCGTTGATTTAAAAACGATTATTTATCAAAAGAAGGTCGCAATCCTGTCAACGGTAATACATCAAAAAGGAAAGAATGAATAAAATGTTATTATCGCCCCCGTTAAGCCACTTTCAATTTCTTCAACTTGTTTACTTCGGTGGCGGTATTGCGATGGAAAGGGCGTGGTCAGAGCGTGAGCGATTATGTTCAAGCATAACCAGTACAAAGCTCCCTGACTTGTCAGTCAACCTCAGCTATCATGTAACTAAACTATGGACATTAATTCGACAGCTTTGTAACGTCTGGGTATAAGATCCATTCTATTCATGTGTTTCCTTTCCTTTCTCTATACCTACTCAAATATCTGAAAGTTTTAGGCTGTAAATGTAAAGCATAATTTTATATTTCTGTGTGATTATCTACATCGCACTGCCTAATTATTGTATCATCTCCAAATCGGTTTCCGCTCGTACTCGCAACAAATCAAATCTGTTCTGAGATCGTACTTAGAATAATCAATCACGAAGCTATGCCTGACCTCTTACTAAAATGAACGAAACACGGGTATATGCCCAACATAGAAAGAACTCGCTAGCATTCTCTATTTCAAACTTTAATTTCGAATTCCTGGTTAAAGATACAGAGTAATAAATAAGTTAGGACGTAATTGAGATCGGTTTCTAAAAATTTGATGTGATTCAGAATATCCTGAGCGTTATTTTAGGCTTTAGGCACTCGACGGAGAGGGCTGATGAATCGTAGCTTATAGAGGGTATTGTTAATCTTTATGAATGTCGCCGGAAGGGATGGCTGAATTTGCAACATGAATTATTTTTCTTTACTTGTAGAGATTTATGCTCCGGGATATATAGTATAAAACCATACAAACTGAAAGCTTGAAATGTAACTTTGGCATTTAAGTTTTTAAAGACATTATTATGCTTAGTTTTCTTTCTTACTACACTGTACATCAACAACTCGGTGAGTAGTACCAAAAGCATGCAGATGGTAGAGACCTGTGCGCTAACCAAGTGGTCATGCCGCATTCTGTGGGCTCGCACATATTGTAGAGACATCAGCTCGATTTGATCAAAGGTCCTGTTCGGTAAACTTTAATTGATGTTTTAATCTAACTGGCATTTCAGTATTCGGGGTGACATTTGTACAATCTGTCTAATCAAATAAAACAAATGTCCATTACGGATGTAAGCGGGTTAACTACGAACCTTATTTGTGTTGCAGGCGCGTCGCGAACCGCCCTCACCCTGAAGAAGTTCCTCGTTAAACGTTGGTGTTCTTCCAACACAAATAAGGTTCGTAGTTAACCCGCTTACATCCGTGATGAATTCGTCAAACTACGATAGTTTTTATAGTAAAACAAATGTCATTTGATTTGCACCGACCCAGCCAGAATGTGGACGGAGCATTAAATTTAAATGTTTAACTCAGTCCGGTATAGTTACAGCAACCAACTCCACCGTTCAATAACTACAACTATTAGCTAACTGGATCTCACTCAATAACTAAGAGTACATAAAATATTCAAATTTTAGTTCTGTTCTGGGACTAGTGCTTACGAAGTTGTGGGCTTAACTCGGGGTAACTCTGAAATGTGCAAGTAAAATCGAAATAATCATAAAGTAACCTACTTACTAATTTTAATTTCAACCACAATAGTATGAACAATAAGTGTGTGCAATTTAAAGACTTGCCGACATTGTTCCATGGACATTTATTTTTATTTTATATGTGGTCAAATGACAGCTTATAAAATCATATTTCCGTTTGAAGAATTTTATAATGGGCATATATGAATAAAATGAATATTCTTCAAAATAATGGCCTTGTTTAAAACGACTAGATGATTTATTATCACAAGTTCTATCTATAAGAATTAGAAGAAAACTTCTTTTATGTTTTATTTTCATGTTTTCGTTCAATCTTCGGATATCGATATCGATCTTTATTATATAGAAAATTGTAATAGAATAACACATCCACAAATCCGGTCTATTTTGTGAAAATGTTTGTTTCTCTGACGTACCCTACCATGTAAGTTATTGCACACACAAAGGAATGTCAGTCGCTTTCAAATGTAAAACGTTTGTGTTTTGTGTGTGTTACGAACGGGCAGAGTATTTGCATTTAGTTTTGATAATAAACGTTACGCGTAGGATGCTTTCAGGATATGTGTTATTTAAAGGTTTGTTTCAGGAAATATCCAGTTAATTAAACGGATCATGCATCAGGAAGGACGTAGAAATACAATACAGAACAATTTATTGTATACTACAAAATAAACCAAAAAACGGGCGCTTAGAAACGACTTTTTTCCAGGCTACCTTTGGATGGATATAAAATTGAGAATATAAGAAAGGCAGAGGAGTTTTTTTTACATCTTTCCTTGTTTAAAGTCGTTATAGGTATAAAATAACAGTACTTTAAAACGATTGCTAAGTTAAACGTCGCAGCTCTTAGTGATTATTACATGGTGGTAGACTTATAATAAACGTTTTATGAGACAGATTTGACAGCCGGTGCATATTATATTCGAGTCAATGCTTGTCATGTAACGTAACAGTTAAAATTTTTAGACCTTCTACAGCCAAGCCTTTCTTTATTATTGTGTATTTTGATTAATGAGAAGAGTCATTGTATGATTTTCTGTGTAATCTCTTATGATGCTTCCTTTTTCATTGTATGTAACGATTACTGTAAATCATGATTTAGAATTTATACATCAAGTTTAAATGTGTGAAATAAATACTGCATAAACTCAACCATAACATATTTCGTTTTTAAAAAATATTATACTCACCAAAAAAACATGGAATTAACATAAAATACGCGACTTCGAAACTCTGCAAACAATGGGATAAACAAATTTCTGTGTTGTATTGGTTTAGGTAACATTATTATTTTCGGTATTTGTAGCTCAAACCACAGCTCCACGGAAATAGCTCAGTCAATCTAATTTGTTCAATATAAATAGTTCCTATTTCTGCTACCCTACTGGGAGACTTTCAATTGTGAAGTTGTTGAAAGTCCCTTGGTCCAATGCGGAAAATGACATAAGTAGAAGGCAACACTTATCAGCATCAGTGGAATATGCGTTTGAACACATTTTAGACAGCGCGATGAGATTCGTACTAACGCTACCCTTCATTGTCCCAGCTGTGTCACGCACTGTGCGGCCTACAGAATGTGTTTGTTTACTCGAATATTTTTAGGGTTTACTGTAAATTGAGTTATTGGGTGGCCGCCGAAGTAAACCCAAGTATTTCGCTAGACAATGTAATAAAAACTTATATGTTCATGAGTGTGTGTTGTTTTGCTGAATTTCTTTTCGCGCTAACTTTTGTTCGTAAATTTGTAAGAATAAGATCAGGCCGTGTTTTTTTGTGAATGTAGTTGTTTTTAGAAAAATACGACATGCGCAAAATGTGAATGTTTTCTGCCAACGTCAAAAGATTGAGCTTTTATTTTTGGGAGAGTAGTTTTCATCTTATCACGGAATCTGCTCCTATCCGATGGAACCAGAGGTATTTTCGCTTATTTTCTCTAGATTAAAAGAAATATGTGAAAAATAAAAATATGTAGTTTCTATCGGTACGATCTCATGAAAATGAAATTTGTTCTGATTCTAAAGTGTAACGCCTTTCTAGTATATAAACGACAGATACTATGTACAGCACTCAAACTCACCTTAGGAAAATTTTCCAAGTGCCTTTTCACACGTCCCGGCCGGATAATTGTATGCAAATTGTGCCGGTACGTGTTAAAGATATCGTACATGCCCATACACTTCGCCGCCGGGTACCCGGCACCGGCTATCCGGAAACCGGGACCTATGAAAAGGCACATAAATACTCTAATCCCAATAATCTAAAAATATCTATCAAATAATCTGAAATAGACGAAAACGAGATATTCAGAATGTCCATTGATCTGGACAATATCAAAGATCCACTTCATTTTTCGCACAAAGGAATTAGGGGAAACGGAAAAAGATGTCTCAAACATAGCAACGGACATAGCCAATTGTGGAACAGCTAGATAAAAAAACCTTACAAACAACGTTTTGGTAGCAATCCATGTGGTGTGTCTATAAAGCATCAAATAACGTTCACGATATATCTTTTAACAGATCTCCTCTGATCTTCACATTAGTGGAAACCAAGCGTCTCTACCTCCATCAATGTCCAGCAGTGGACTAGCATGGAGCTTAAAATCATTGCATCAAGTGAACCAGCCACCGTAGTACTTTTCTTCCTTCCTTCTTGTATCAAAGGCGATCCTCGTAAACTGTATTGAGACCCGTCAACACCCGCGTCAAATGACTCGAATCAGATTGATTTCGTGATTGCTAATCTAATAAAATTGCCTATTACTCGTTACTATGTAGGCATCTATTGTGAAAATAAACTTTTTTACCGTGGTGATGATGGTGGTTTTAGAGGTGTCGTTTGTTCGTTGTTGTTTTATGTTAACAATGTTTATATATTTTGTCAGTAATTTAACTCTGTTAAAATTTTGAACAGAAATTAATCCTGTCAAATAACTGAAAAAAATTGTTTTTAAAAATCTACGAGAAACTACCTAGTCTTTGAACATTAACGTATAATGACACCATTCATACTAATGCAACTGTGTAGCGTTTAACGACTGAACAGCTGGACAAATCTTAATAAAATATGTCAAGCAGATAGATTTAATTCTGCGGTAGGGCATAGGATAATTCGTACTCAGGAAAACGCGTGAAAAGCCACGGGCAGATCTTATTGATTTACATTTTTACATTTTATCTAAGAGCAGGGTCTAGTAAAATAATGACTAAGGTGCAAAATAATATAATTCGTACGGTATTTAACTAACTTTTCTTATTTGTTATAAATACACCACCATGTTATAAAGAACAAAACTTAAAGACACATTCTACATTTTCCTTTGAAAGGGAACTCGTTGTTAAATGTATTTTTACTGCGAACATGAGAAACAGCTAGTATTTTTCAGGGTTCCTTTGTAAAAGATAGGAAGCGGATGTAGCGGCACGTGGATAAGCTCAAAGCTCCTCATTGTAAAGAGTTGCATAATCACTCTGGGAGCGACTTGCAATGGATGGTGGTGGTGTGGCTGCATACAATGGTAGACAGTAAGAAACGTGCCTACTGTATTTTTTTACTTGGTTTTATTTGCATCTGGTGTTCATAAAAATTATCTTAGAGCTTACACGAAACAAAATAACGTGTTTATATAGGATATGATCGAATAACCGAAGGTAGTGACTAGCTCTCGTGCCAAGACATAACACAAGCTCTGCTTATTTTTTCTCTTCTCACGGCGACGCCAGCTATCACAGCTAAAATAAAGTTAACATCAAAGTAGAAACACTTTATTTTGTTAGAGCTACGTAGCATACTCGTAGGCAAAAGCTACGGCACTATGTCCAGTATATTGCACAAATACTTTTCATGTTCAAAATATACCCGCCTCAGACGATTGGTTAATACAAATACCTCTCTCTCAACAATCATTGTTGCAATACAGTAAGATAAGGAAACAAAGTCGGTAAGTAATTTTCTCACAGATAAGCTCGACTGTCATTTATTTCCTTTCACTGGAAACCCTTTGTGGTGTTAGTAAAGGTCCTTTTACACTTGTGGTTAGGAAACGTCATTACGAGACAAAAATATCCACGGCATCATCTTAGCCTCAAAGTAAGGAATATATCAGGTATGGAAACCAAATAACTAGCATTTAACTGTACTCGGGGGTGTAATTAAACAGATATTGATAATTTCATGTCTATTTTTACATCAATTTGAACATTATATGACTGTATAATGTAACTAAATAATGTAACTGTATATTGCCTGACGTAAGGAGTCTAAGTATTCAACAATCTGGAATCATAGTCTTATATCTGCAGCCAGCGTCTTGGGGACGCTACCGACTGGTATTGATATTCAGTTGAGCAAACTGTAGATTGTTTGCAACAGTCATTTAATTTAATTTAATTTATTTAACAGTCTGCAATTAGCTTAATTGTTTCAATTGTAAACACTAGTTCTAATTTGTTTCTATTATTTTATTGTAATTGTAATGTTAGTAAAAAGTCTTCGCCAACCTCCGTATCATCATCAAGCAAATGTGATTTCATTAAAATTTATTCACAAGTAAAATCTTTTTCCACTTTGACACTACGGTATAAACGCTTTAAACCCGTTAGCAAAATCAACAATACCATGTGATAAGGCCTTTACTCTTTGTCTATTGTTACCTTTGTCTGATTTACGAGTTGCACAGCTCGTGTCGCATGTATTCATCGGTGGCGGGATGTCGTTGACAAATTGATTAGAATTTTCAGTTTTTAACAAAACAGACATGGCTTAGTACCTACCTAGGTATGCCTCATTTTAAAGGTGCCAGCAGTGTGTATGCCCAAAGAGGTGTTCTGTTATAACAGAACAATGCCTTTATTATAGGCAATGGTTAATAATCCCGTTGAACTTTATAATTAATTTTATATACCTACTTATGTGTATTATACAAGGTTACTGGTAATTCACTGATACTGTGTGAACTGTAGGTTCTGCCAATCATCACGACCACATTATTATACACATATTATATGTATTTGTTGTACACTCGAAATTAATTATGTTTGTATTGTTCCAGGGATTCTGCTTTGGAAATGTTCAGCTAGGAACAGAGACCGTTGATTTTTGAAGGTGAGTGATTGCTCTTTGGTATAGATAAATAGCAGATAATATTAATACAAATTGTTGTATTCTTGGCATCGTGACCTTGAATGTAATTAGAAGTAGTAGTATCGGGCGTTTAGTAACAGTCATTGGTCACATGTATCTTGACGAAAGCTGTAGCTTCTTAACAGCTTCCCTGGTCGTAACGTTTTCGGTGTCTAACTTTGTTTTCTTTGATACAATTATGTCGCTTTCCTACTTCCTTTGATAGGGAGTGAATAAATTGTAAGTTATTTGTAAATTAACATGCCACTTAGATAAATAACACGCTCTTGCACTTTGAATAGATCTGTAGATATGTGTATTTTCTCTAGGTGTCCTAAACCCGTACCCGTTTATAAAATATCCTTTGTATACCGGATAGGTTGGAAGGTTGATTGTGGAAGCATGACAGCGAGAGGGAAGAAATGAAGAGTATTATATACGATAGAATGAGTGATTTTAATGAATGATATAACTAGATAGATAGGTGTACAAGCTGAAAGCAAACTAATATTACGAAAGAAATTACAGAGCAAAGTTAAAAGTGAGCGCGTGAAGTTAGTAAGCTGATCAGTTTTGGAATGCCGAAGCGAATGAATGAGCTACCGCGCGTGAGTGACCGAGCGATACCGGTCCGAATTGTTCAGTTCACTTGAGGTATGGTCCAAGTTCAAAGAATTATGCGAAATGAATATTTTATCTTTGAGATACAAATTTGGAATGCACATTTCGGATCAGTGTCGAGTGGCGCGTAGGTACACCACAGACCTTTTAAACCGTCAAACCATGACAAGCAGTTTCGTCACGAGTTAACAAATAACCTTGTAATTACCATCAAAAAGTTCTCAATTCGCTATTTTATAATCAGGGGATTAATTTTGTGCGTAACTGAAAATTCTCACCTTAGGAATGTTGCGATTGCATGTTGCATATTATCGCTTTGCTTATGCAAAAAATAAGTGTTAATAACAATGTCCAACACTGTACCTTATAAGTTTATAACATAACCATGGTCCACGGTAGATGAATCACCCAGATACGTTATAAGTAATTACCTCTTTATAACGTAAACCCCTGTCCAAGCTTGTTCCTGTAATATATCACGATAGGTACCAAAGCGAAAAAATTGCAACACGCCTCACAGCTGCTCAGTTGCTTCAGACTGATTAAGGGTCTCGCCAAATTTATCGACAAGGAATCGTCTTATGTCGTCAAGAAAAGCTTCTAATCTACGACTTTCGAACGCATATGGCACAGGCCGTTGGGGCCATACCCTTATGGCTGGTGGTAGCCACTCGAGAACCTTTTCGTGTGGCTACCGCGTATCATAGCACACAGCGCGGGTAGACCCCCACAAGGTAGACTGATGACCTGGTGAGGATTTCAAGAAACCGCTGGTTGCAAGAAGTGCAGGAACGTCTTTGTGGCATTATCGGAAAGAGACCTATGTCCAGTAATGGGCGGCTTTTGAGTTTGTTGCTGAAGATAGTGAAGGGTGTAAATATCGCAACCTTACATCATCTCGGCTCAAACGACGCGACGCGACAGCTTTTATCATACCGCGTCGATAGCTGTGGTGAGACCTAGGCTGTACAATCGTCGTCACAAGTGATTAATGAAAGCGTGTGTCTCGACGACGCGACGACAGATGTGTTAATTAGATTTACTCGTTTGTGTGTGGTGATTAAAATAAGAAGCTGTAGTAAAAAAAAAAACTGTTTTTTTATTTACACAGGAATTGCCTATCTGTACTTATTTTTCAAATTACTGCAAAAAATAAAAGTATTACTACAACTAGTAAAAAGATTTATCAAGTTTCTGGGTTCGATTTTTTTAAACATATGCACAGGTAATGTCTATGCTTATTTAAAATTAAATTAATTGGTACCAAAAACTAGGAATAAAAAAAAAATGTTTTTCCAATAATCTTATGAACTGCACACACAAATTATCATCTAGAAAGGGCATTCACGAAAGTTACTAGACAAAAATTCAAAAATACAGTTCTTAATAAACAATCCTACTAAAAACCGCTAAAAATCTTTTGTTAGATTAACAAATAACATTATTTTAAACTGATGAGGCAGCCAATCAAGGCAGCCTCAAAATAATTAACTTTTGAACTGAAACATGGTTAAAGCTGTTGTTGCTTCACAAAGCTGATGAAGCCGACGTTTATACAGGGTTCGATAGAGGAGCAACCAGCGAGTTTTTCAATTAAATTTATTTGTAAAGTTTAGTTTTTCAGACTTAGGTTGAACAGAAGTCAAGAACTGCTTCAAGTCCGGTCGATGGTTCTACTATGCACTATTACTGAGTCCGTCAGTATATCAGCATAACATCATCATCATCATCATCATCCATCCACATCTGAATTTTACCTATTGCTTAAAAGGCCTTCCAAAGAGTGCCACCACAGTTTTGCGCTAGCCGCATACATTTAGTTATAACCGTTTTTAAAGTGTCTACGTTCTTCAATTTCTTTTTGACGTTAAGAATAGATTTTTTTCTGATAGAGCTTTGCCCATTTCTGCTACCAAGTACTGTAAGCAGTTTAGTTTTAACCCTATTGTGACAAAATAAAGACCGATTCCTACATTAGGTAGGTACCTACAAATCCCGTGGCTACCAGCCCTTAACCATGACTGAAGGTCACTGAAGCCGGTAAAAACGGCCCGCGTTACGAAGATTAATTGTTTCTGAACAAATCGATTTTTAATTAGCCATTTAGCGAAAATGGACGAAAATGGCCCTAATTAGATGACAGCAAGTTTACACGAACACAATAGAGTGTTAGGCGCTTAGTTATAATCATTAATGAACCATTATAACAGGTTTAAGATTTATGTTCTGGTTTTGTTTTGTTTGTCTTTATTAATATTTTAGAGAGGTAAAGTAAGTTTGTTTTGGATATAGAAGGTATCCAATCTCACCAGCTCTTAGTTGGATTTTGAACCTTCTTACAGCAATAATAGAGATATAGAAACACTAGACACAAAACACTAAGTACTTGTGACTAATCTGGTAATCTTCATTAGCCAATGGTAACCATGGCTACGCTGCCCTCTATCTCTTTTACGTAAGATATAAGATATAAGATATCTATCTAATGAGATAGGTTCGAGCAGTGTTGCCACAATCTTTCATTTCAATAAAGCATGTTAACTGGCAACCATATTGGCAATATCACGCGCTGTAAGATTTAATAACTCACCGATACATCACATCAATATCGGTACACAAACAAATTAATTACAGGAAGCATACAGCGGTGATTGAATAGCTAAATCATTTTCATGTAAGCAAGCGTTGCAGTGCCAATAAACAATTATATTTTATAAATTCATTACTCAGGCTTCTACCATTATTTATACACCTTATCCACGCGAATAAAATAAAATGGGAGGGGAAGCAGGGCGGCTCGCTTCGCGCTGCCCTGCTGCCGCTCCCTTTTTATCTTAGTTAGTTTGTCTTAGTTTAACTGTTAGTTAGCTAGTTTTAAATTGTTAGTTAGTTAGTTTGATATTTTTGCGTAAAAATGCTGGTAGTAAAAGTAGTTTTTTTTTTGTAAAATCCCTTTTTACAATTTTTAGGTAAACTTCAAAGCGACATCATGGTGCAGAAATGGAAAATCCACTGAGTGTGTTTGACAGTAAAAGCTTCTCATTGGAGGTAACAATTTTCTTTAATATAAATAAATGAATGTGAGTTCTTTTGAACATCTGGCGTCTTAGATCGGAATAGTTGGAGGAAAATAAAGTATAAAGTAGACTGGTCTTGTATAAGCTTTAAGGGCCTATTCAATATTCATTCTCACATTGTCTATCAGTCTTTGCTGATTAGGCAAGCTGAGTGTCTAGCCGGCTAAGGGCCTTCTTGCCTAAATCTTGCAAATATTTAGCGGAAAATGGGATAATTAAATATGTTTGACACTGAACAATCATTGCGTTGTTTATTTGATTTTCAAATCATTTGCGAAAATAATAAGCTCAAGACGGATCATTGCTGTGTGTGCTCATAAAGACTCGTAAAAAAATTAGGGATAAAACATGAAGTTTTCTCAATTCTCCTCAATTCTGTTCTAAATTATGTCGACCATCACCTTGTCAGCGGCGGGGTGACTGTTGTCAATTTAAGTATATTGGGAGTTCGAAATTGATATATTTTGTTTGTAGATCGATGGAGCATGTCAATAAAAATTACACTAATTGAACATAGGACAGAGGTAACCACGTTAATTAAAAAACACTCATGTTATCAAGAACAAAGCGAACCAAACGACTTACAACTTTTCAATATTCAATCGGCACCCCGGGGCCGCTTGCAGCGCAAAGTATGAGCGAGATTGCGTCCAGACTTGAAATGGAGCAAAATTGAGACTTATTTCAGGAAGTGAAACCATTTAAGAGCTATTACACTGGTGAATGGTTATCTAGCAAAACTATTGGTCAGGATATGTTTTATTTGTTAAGTAGATCCGTGTCCGTAAAAAAAATAAAATAAATGTCCAAATTAAATGGGAGTTTCTTACAAAAAACGTATTTGTTTTAGCTACTTTTCTCTTTGTTTGTCAAGGCTGTATCTCTTGAACCACGGTAGTTATAGGTACCACTATTGAACGGGGTCTCCAAACAAGTGAAAATCAGATGTTATTTGAATAAGTTACCAGATTTTTACGGTACGGAGCCCTTCGTATGCGAGACACCAAGGAGGTTCTACATATATGTGCGTCTATATGTATGCCTTTTTAGGGTTTCCCTCTTTAATATCTTAGCAACTACCGCAGCTATTAACTTAAAATTTAAAATAATAATACATTACGTGCGCTTGTACAGAATAGAAGAAAAAAAATAAAAATGGAAAAAGGGAGTAAAATTACAAAAGGGGAGGAAATCATTTACAAAAATGGAGGCTACCTCACCGAGTGGGTTGCTAAATAAAATTTATCGGTTTGTAAATTTCAAAATAGTTGCTGTAGGTTTCATACTTTTTGAAATATTTAGAATAAGACGAAAAATTACCCATTCTCCCTACTCTCCGAAGTTTGCAGGGCGATCAATCTAAAATGAATGAAGCATTTGTAGATATACGGTTAGTAAATTTTTAAATAGTTTTTGAAATTTTTCTACTTTGCAAAACGTAATGAAACTGACTAGTAATAGGGTTCCGTACTTGTAAGGTGAACACGAATCCCTATTACTACAGAACAATAAAAAAATAGATTTTTGACTTTTTCTCTAGGAAGGCTTAAACACAAAACGACAAAAATATATAACAACGAGTTTTTGACTAGTGTCGTGTAAATTATATTGTAAATATGTATATGATTGGATACTATTATAAAGCCTCATTTCCATTTTTATACTTTTTTCTACGCTGATACTGAATAAGCCCTTTCATTCGCATGCCTCGATTGACAACTATGTACATTGGCTTTTACCGAATTATCACTTTATAATGTAGGTCAGGCTATCACGTCGCCATCCAATGACGAAAGTATGAACGTGTTGACAGATCAGATCCTCTCACACCGCCAGTGTACAAACCCCTTAGCTAAAGCCCTCTGACTGCGGATATCCGTCATACGGAGGCACAGAAGTATAATTAATTAGATTCCTTGGGCCGGCGCCTGCTGAGCAAGATTTTACTTTTTTTACGCGTTTTTAAAATATTATTGGGCTCAGAATTGCTGGGGTTGGTTTTTATTTCTTATTTGCCGGTTTTTTTTATATTTGTGCCGGATGCTTGGCTTATTTTCAACATAACACAATACAATTCTACAAAGGTACATTATTTTTGTTATGAGTGGCAAATGCATTGAAAATAGCGACTTTTAAGAAATTTTAATAAAATAGAAGGTCACCAAGAATATGTTTAGAAAGAACCCTTTAAATAGGAGGACTTTCACGATTTAATTTGATTGCAACCTGCTAGTTTCAATAATATTATGCATTTGATTTTACTTCTTCTTTGTATGCTGCTAAGGTTCGTTTTGAATTTATTTCATCTGTTCTCTGTTGTAAAATTAAACCTCTCCACATATCACGCCTATCCCTATACGCTTATTGCCAACAATTATAATAAACATACTTCCGAAATCCCTACCACGAACCCCTAGCCCGCTGAGCCCAGCGTCTTTCGTGCAAAGTGGGCACTTCCTTTAATGTATGATCCTGCGTTCTCGCGCAACGTACCTTTTGTTCTCAGAGCCCTCAGTGACAATGGGAGTAGGAGTGCCTGCCATTTGTGATAGGTCATAGGAATGATATGCAGAATTTATTTTGTATGTGTAAGTTTGAGATGATGTGTTCGTTTTATAAAATGCATACATACTCGTATCTCCTCGAATCGGGCGACTTAAAAAAAACCTTGTAGTATTCCTTGTAGTAGTAGTACAAGCAAAATAAATAAATAAACAGAATTTTCCACATAATTTTCGCGTTTGTAGCAATTGCTTCGCCGTAGGCTCGTAGCACGTGCTACGACGTAGTCAGCTACGAGATTCGTAGCAGAAAATCCGTTGGGTTCATCGTTGTTTCGTTCCTTTACTGAGCCCCGCTTGCACAAGGATATATAATTGGCTTAAGGCGTTACCTTAACTAAATGTCTAATACGAGATTAGACATTTAAAAATCGTTGTGCAAGCGGGGATGAGTATTCATAGAAAATTGGGACAAAGTAAAAACAACGGTGTTGAACTATAGTATTCTTATTTTTTTTTAAATAAAGCTTCTTTTCCTTAAAACGTAGGTGCATTGAGAGCTCAAAAACAGGCGAGTGCCAAAAGAATTCAATTATTCCTAACCCATGTTTTTGAACGCACTTGGAAGACCAACTCAGTACATGGTACTAAAGATCTTGTTCATAGCATTTTGGCTAAATGTCAAAATATTGAAATTACAGGTATCGATGAAGCGTTAAACTAATGGAAAATAGCCTGTCCTGAACAGAATCTGCCCAAAGTTCTTTCTGAAGTCTTTGAGAATGTGGGATGAGCCACTGTATGAGCTAGTACGGAAACATATTATAAATACGTCAACCAGCTCATCAGAACGTGCTCGTCTACTCGCCGTTTCCGAGTGGGAATCAGGACTTTGGTTACATGTTTTGCCTTCCAAAAATCTAGGTACCTACCCTTTTAGATAATAACTCATTTCGGGTGGCCACCTCTTTGCGTTTAGGTTCTCCTTGCCTAGTTGCACACCGTTGTCAGTGTGGTGAAACCGTTGATAAGTTTGGTCACCATCCACTGGCATGTGTCTCTAGAGCAGTGCTGTCACGTGTGCCCCCTTCATAGTTCGATTAATGACATCATCCGTCGGGCTGTTACCAGCGTCAGTGTGGCAGCTACCCCCGAACCACGTGGCCTTATGCGAGATGATGGTAAAAGACCAAACGGTATGACTCTGATTCCCTGGAAGATGGGTCGGCCTTTAGTTTGGGATGCCACGTGTGTAGATACCCTAGCGCCTTCACATCTTGCAGGGACATTGGTAAGGGTCGGCTCCGCAGCAACATCAGCGGAGTCCCTTAAACGGCGAAAATACGCTAATCTTGACGGAGGTTACCTATTTGAGCCGTTTGGGGTTGAAACCCTTGGTACTTGGGGACCTAGAGCACACGCCATTTATAAAGATCTTACCAAACTTCTTATAGAGTCGACAGGTGATCGGAATGCTGGCTTCTATTTCGGTCAACGAATTAGCATTGCCTTTCAACGTGGCAATGCTGCCAGCATTCTAGGCACTCTGCGTTCTGGTAACGGCTTAGATTTTTAAGAAATAGATATAAGTGTCTAATAATACTAGTTGTAATTGTTTTATTTTGTTATTGTAATTAAAACCCCTAATAAATAGTTTCATTAGTATTAATATGGCGTTTTAAAAACCACCACCACCACCAAAGAGTTAAACCAACATACCCAACTACTAATCAACTAGTTTTGAAATGTTCTTTTTTTTTTCAGAAAACGTGTGACATGGAACGTGTTAACGAACATCCATATTTTTTTTATGTTTAAAAATTATTAATTAACGGCTCCCCTGCGCGCGGGCACACACCACACTGACCTGAGTTTTACGCAAGTGATCTCGCTGTTCATTATGAGCTGGTGTTCAGGTAGGTGAGTCTCCAATACAATGTCGAAGCTATAAGTCCATCGTTAATATTAATACCGGGAGCACACGTTTAGCTTTTGCGGTCCGCTCAAATACCCGTTATTGTCAGATAATACCAGTTAAGCGGAAATATCGGTAAATTTAACCGATTCCAAAAGTTACCTGTTTCAGTGAATTGGCCAGTGAAGATAAAATTTCAAATTTAAAATATTTCGGATTTATCGGTACCTATCGGATAACTTTTTAATGGTGTTATGGTTATTTTATTCATATATACATAATTAATAAGTAGGGTGTGGTATACTTTAATTTGGAAACTGATAGTAACGACTAAATATACTCACTAATAATAATTATACTGTTAATCTATGCTTTGTATACTCTCGAAAAATATAATGATATGTACTCGTGCAAACAGCGTGACCAGATGGAGAGCATGGATTCATAGCGGTATTACATTGCTATTTACATCGCTAAACTATGATCAAGTATTTTTGAAAGTAACTTGCTTGGTTTTTGCGACCAATGTCCCTGCTGATGCATGTAAATAAAAACACCGTTAGTAAAATCAATCACCTTTGTTGCACAATGACACGCGTGACGTGCAGTTCAGAACAACACGCGTAACAAATTAATTTGGGTGTCAGAGCGGAGGACAATGAACTACAGGTCCTGAGTAAATCACTAGTTATTTTTTTGTGGGTTGGCTCCATGAAAGTTATAACGGAATCGGTATTTCGAAACATTTAAAGGAGATGTAAAAATGAGGCTACCTTGATCAGGTTGCAAAATTAAAATTTCCTTTCGTTGTTCTTTACATTTGATAGTAATTGATTTCGTTCGTTAATGTTTGAAATTATTTATAATTTTCTTATCATACAGATTTTAATAACTATGTTGCTTTCAAGTTTCGAAACAAAAAATTTTTTGTTGTTTTTTTTCTATTTGTTTGATTTTCTGTATTCTCAGGACCGCTATTCGTGGCGTCGTTTCGGGGAGGACGTATAGAGGCTGATGATGATGATGATGGTTGGACAGTGTCAAGTCGTGTCATAAGACTGTTATTAGTGTTCTCTTCATCTACAGTTACCCCAAGGTTCCACGATCAAAGGCAAAAAAATACCAATTCCCAAGAACAGCGTTAGACTCGCACAGGTATCTACTACACAGTTCAAATAAAGCCACGCACGAGTCGTATCATTGTATTCCCTCCATGCATATAAACGATGCCAAATTTACACATAAAACGATGCCTGAGAGCAAAAACTGACGATATACAGGATGTTCTCTTGTGAGGCAAGTGTGATACCGGAATTCGGTTAGAATGGAGAGTGGTTTAGAGACTAGATAGATATGATTTCTGAAATTATCATGGTTTTGAACACACTTTAATTGCAATATTATGACAAGTAATTGGGTGTTTTTTTTTAGTTTTCTAATAATTTAGCACCATTGGAGACGCCATTATCATGGAAAAGTGTATACCTAGTGGTGTTGTTCGTAGCAAAGCACTGAAACGAAAAGTATAATATGTCCGGCTTTAAAGTTCTAACAGTTATTTTTATGTTTTCGTTTAAACGTTGCGTGTTGTAAATACTAGTCATGTTAATATTTAAAAACAGCAAATACCGAGGAAATAAACTATCTAACTGGAATTTTCACAGAATCATAGACTTATATAAAATGTTAATTAAAAACACACTATATACACAACCGGAATTTTTCGCTGACCGCCTAAAGCAAAAAGGCAACACTGTAGGCAGTTAGTTCTATTACTGTCTATTTGTATAACATAAACCACGCTACATCAAAATGCAATAGATGGTCGAAAAAGGCTAGTATAGGGCCGTTATAGCTGTAACACCACATTGCATGGGCGCAATAGAGGGCAAAAAAGCATTACCGTGGCTCATATTAGCAGAGAAAGGAGCGAAATATGAAAGTTTGTTTGAAGGTTTATCTTCGAAACTCCTCCTCCGTCCGTTTCTGAAGAATCTTTCACTAATATGTGAAGGCTAAGTTTCAAAACGTGAGCAAAGCCGCATGTTCTTTTAAATTTTATTGAACGTCTATAAGACAAAATGTTAGTGTTGTAGCTTTTGCAACGTTTCATATAAACTTTGTATATATGTATTAGGAAAAAGAATAACGTTGTAATGTATGTACACCGTTGCGCGTGGAATGCAAACGTGGCCCACGTGTGCGTGACCTACATTTAACTAAATGTATATATCAACTGTAAACCAGTAAAACAGAGAGGAAATGCTAATTTTATTTCGCGAATGGCTCCACAATTTCGACGTCACAACAGACAATTATAAAAAAACAAGAACGCGTTGTTTGGGCGATTTTTGGAATTGAATCCTTTGTTGAGGTTCATACTGAAAACAAATGAAGCACGATATTGATATTTGCATACGCCTTCTAGTTCCGATAGCAACGAGAGGAAAAATGGTAGCGAATAATAGAATATTGGAAACATTTTTTGAATGTATGAATATTCTCGAAATTCACAGAGAAAATATATCTCAGTAGTTTCTTTAATGAAACCATAAAAGACTTTTGATCCGATTGCATTTTTTAACGGTCAAGTAGAGATAACGCTTTCATTTAATCGCTTTTATATAAGAAATTTATGAATAAGGATTTTGAGAAAGTTCTCAATACGGAACAACAACATGAGAAACCCAGACCCGGAACATTAGCACATCATAAATTTGACCCTGGGCGGGAATAGATAATTTCCTGAGTGTCTGGCATATCTTCGCTCACAAAGATTTAAAAACGTAACGACCGTCGATCCAGACTATTAACATTTAGGTGTCACTACACCAATAAGGATCATTAAGAACAAATAAGAAGTGCTGCGACATTATCTAAACTACGTATATCAGGTCGTATGGAGGCTGCCAAGAGTCCCCGCATTCCGCAGCGCAGCGTATTTATGTCTCTATAGTGGACACAATTACAGTAGATAAGGTCCTGTGTAGTAACTTTACGTTAATTCAAGTTAACTAAGGATGGACTTTATTCTTATGCCTAAACTTGATCTATAAATGCTGCAGCCGGGATCATCTTCTCATAAGGGTACTAATTTGAAAGAAAGAAAAAGAAATAAAATTATTTATTAGACACTACACACATACAAACTTAGAAACTGAAATAAAATACTACTTAGTACTAGATAACAAGTAGATAGACAAAAACACAGGTGAACATTAGTAAAGTAGTATACATACTAACAAAAGTAACCATTGGGTTGGTACTAAGTAGTTCACTCAGCAAGCAGACGAGCGCGTGTGTGTAGGGCTAACAGGTCCTGACTCAGCTTGTTGCTCTAACACAAAATCCTAGGGTAATTTGTGAAATAGTGCTGGTTATCAGTCAAAATCAGGTAGAGTAAGCGACAACAAATTGGTGGAAAGAACAGAAAAATTGCATAATACGTCATTAACATTTGTTTCAACTAAACAAAAACGACACTTAACAAAGTGAACTATCGTTTAAATTTAGCCTGTTTTAAAAAGATTGTGTTTGTAGTTTGTTAGTGGGATCTTAAATTAATACACAAATGTGAGCTATGTTATTGCAATGCGTTTCTATGTTGTTTTTACTCACCAACATTGAACAAAACACTACCAAAATTACGAAATGTCTTGAAATTTTCCAAAGGCAATATTTCAAACGTTTCGTTGTTTCATTCACGAAGTGGACAAGACAATAAGCGAAGAAACGGAACGTAAAAAGAAACAAAACTCGCCTGGTCCATCTCTCCACGTCGCGCTAATATGAGGGGGCATTAATAAAATAACTTACTTTGAAAGAACAGCTAAGGTAATGGTTATGAGAAGTTGACAACAAGCCGACTGTTGAAACTTTAGCTGCGTAATCAGGGTAGCATGGCAATGTTACCTATCACTATATTTTTTAGTAACATCGAAATATATTAATAAATACTGTTCTATATATTTAGTAATATTTTATAACACTATTCTTTGATTTTCATGAGTTTTATTATTTTCCTAGTCAATCTATACAGAAAAGCATTTCAAGGTTTTTGTATTTAGTACTATATAAGGAAAGTATTTTAAAGTTTTTTATACAGAATCAATATATTATTATTATTATTTTTGTATGTTTTTGTGTACTTATGTAATTGCACTGAGAAGAATAAAGGATCTCTCTTATATTGAAACTGCATTGACAGTTTACCATAGTCATGTCTGCTCTATTTTGAGATATGGCGTCAAAATATGGGGCAACTCAACGGATGCTCAAAGAGCTTTCGTTGCGCAGAAAAAGTGCATTCGGGCCATATTTGGCATTAAACGGAGAGATTCTTGTAGACCTTTATTTACGAAGCATAAACTGTTAACTTTTCCTTCACTCTATATTTTCGAGATGCTAAAATTTGTCAGAAATAACACAACATTGTTTGAGAGGGATGAAAAGTTTATACACAGAAGAAAATTAGTACAAAAACCACTTAAGGTGCCTCAATTTAGACTAGAAATGTGTAAAAATAACTGTTAGGTACGCAATGGCCGTACAGTTATATAACAAACTTCCACTTGACATGAGAGAACTGACAGATAATGAATTTAATCATAAATTATATAACTGGCTTTGTGATAACTGTTTTTATAATATAAGTGATTATTTGAAATTTAAATGCACATAATTTTTATTTTGACATTATAGTACTTAATGTTATTTAATGTAATATTCTTTAATTAAAGTTATTTTTAAGTTTAAACATTTGCACGACTCAAAGGTCTAATATAGTGAAACTCTATTGTAAAACCACCATTGCAAACCTTCATTTAAGCAAATAAATGCTATTTCATTTCATTTTATGGACATGTCTGAAATAAATGCGTTGATAATAATATTCTATTTTTAAAATATTGGTTTTGAAATATCCTCAAAAGTCCGGGACTAACTTTGGCATATTATGACTACCAAACCAGTAACACATTGCAACTCGTTAGAAACGGCGGAAAAACGTAATGTCGTTTCATGTTAATTATTATTAATTTTCATGCATGTGGCTCTACCAGGCTTAGGATAAAAAAACTAACACGTCAAAGGATTAGATTTTCTTTATCGCCCAACAAAACGAGATCGTACCCTAGTTTAGGGTAAACGTGGAAATCTGACGGAAGACAATATAATGGCCTTATAAATCACGGTGGCAAGGATACAGGGCTGAAATTTTCACTACAAACAAAAAATTGTTCCATAAAACTTTTTGGTGTTTTGATTTTATTCACACAAAATGAAACTCGGACCACAATTTTAACAAATTTATATAAATAATCCATCAAAGCTGTATGTATAATTGTTAACGTAAATACAAGCAAACATACACTACATAGACTAGGAGTACAATCAGGGTTGGCACGGCCTTATCGATGCCGACGCATGTAGACTGGACATTGTGAGTCTGGAATTACGAGGTAACGAGATTTCACTTTTTAAGCCCCGACGTATTGTAGCTTCCAACAGGATAAACTGATTTTCGATTTTAAACCGGGGGTAAATTTATATTGTAAGCAGCGCGTGTTGCGCGCTTTAATCATTATAGTTTTAACACTTTTGGAGTGAAGTTTTATGAAGAACAAAAGGAAATTTTAAAAAAGTAAATCCTGTATTGGACGTATGTTTTGTGAACAAGTTTGTCAGTTTAAGTTCTTAGGGACTGTGGATTTTATTTAATAAATAAATAAAATTAAAGCAAATCTCAGCATAAGATAACCATAAGCGATGTCGTTTATCCTACTTTTCTAGTACCTACTGGGAGGTAGCACATTTTTTACAAGAAATATCAAATTTCAAGTTTGCTTAACTTAAAAAGAATCTATAGTAGTTAGTAACCTATGATAAAAATGGATCTAAATAACTGCCTTAGTGAAACTTTTGGCGTCGGTACGTCAATATCAATTATGTGACAGACAACCTACGCTCACAAAACAACTTCCTAGCAAATTACCAATTTGCGGACGTGCCAACCCTGAGGTACTGAGGGTCGTCAAACTTTTACCTCCCAGAAACTGCGTGAAGATTGGTTTATGAATACCTCACAATACCTGTATCGTTCGAACTCAATTCCTACGAATTTCATTTGTCGAAGCAATTTCGTAAAAGGTACGAGAGGCGAAATATGTTTGTGTATTATACTCGAATGTGTATAATGCCTTGATGGTGTAACTTCAGTTAATTCTGAGCCATTTTTTTGGCTTTTTTTGTTTTTTGTTTGCAGACACACATTGTCTGGTTCTCTTACTAGTAGTTTTTCCCAATACTTTGGAGTTTTTCGAAGAAATTCGTAATTATGAACAAAACCTGTGTATCAAAAGCTGCAGAAGGGCATTATAACACGTAAAAAGTCGGCAAAATGCATTGTATGTGGACAACGGCACTATCATGAGTATATATAGGTCGTGAGGTCGCTGCTCGTTACTCACATAATGGCTACCAATCACACCGTTTGCTGGTCTGATTTGATCTGGGTTGCGTTTAGATGCTGTAGTTTGGTACTATTCACAAAGTACAGGTAGGTTAAGTGAACGTTTTGTTTCTTCTGTGTATCTAAATCACCGACAAATCTGAAAATACTGAAAGAATCCAGTTTTAAGACTATGGTTGACCATATTTTCCACAAGTTTCTCTGTTTTAAAATGCGCTTGCAAATCATATGCAAGATACTGTATAGAGATGTTTAGTCAGCATAAATAAGCTCGTGTCTAAGGATTCTAGGAGTCTAAGGAAGTCACTTGCCCGTTCAAACGCACCTTAAGTTGTTACAGTTGGTATAGCTGAACGGATTGATACGTACTGTGCAATCGACCACAATTTTGGAACTTACCTGCAATTGCACTGCGGGCTGTTACGGGTTTCAGGCATTGGCATATTTGATAGGTCCATTAAATAGATTAACGTTAACAGACTCGTGCTTTGGTTGCAGATATAACTCACTCACATTTTATTTAGAGTTCATGTACGTATTAAAAGAAACCCTAAATGAATGTAATAAAGAAAGTAATATATTTGAGAGCGCATTCACTGATTGAACGTGAGCCAGTCATCTATGAACATTGTTTGTGTTGTAAGAACACAAACGTTTCATTACCAATGACTTTGCAGTCTAGTAAGAGATTTTATTTATGCCTGTCTGACGTCTGTCTCAGAAGCTTGTTTGAGAATTTATCTTTTCATTAGCTGTCTAAAAAGCAATATTTTTGTATTGTAATACAAAAATATTGCCATTAATCATTAAATCTATATAACCCATACACAAAACCAAATAACATTCAAACTTACAGTCAATAAAATAAAAATAAGTAAAGTTAAATTAGGTTACAAATTCAAATTATTAGAATAAATTAGATTAAATTAATTACATACTGTTAACATTCAGTCAGACATCATAACCACAGACTGGAGCGAATATTGCACGTACCAATTTAACTTTTCTTCAGCTTTCAGAATCATGACGACAATCTGTGTAACAGCCAGCTGCACGTGTCGCAGCACATAGGCGATAGATTGGCTTCTTCCCGTGTATACGTTAGTGACAACCGAAGCGAGGCGCTTTAAGTTTAAACGTAAACTTTGAACACTGAACTACGTGATTGAGTACGTTAGAGCTAAAAGGATACAATACAATATTGGATTTGTTTTGTGTACTGTTACGGCAAAATGTGTGGTTTTAACCCACGACGAAAAAAGAGTGTGTTATAAGTTTTACGTGTTACGTACTATGCGTTTTTCTAGGGCATCACAGCTCCCAAAGGAATAAACTGATTTTGATTTTTGTGTAAAATGTCGAATATCGAAAGTGTTTGTAGGTGTGGTTGATGAAAACCAGGGCAGCTGTTCTATTGTTATGTATGATAGTTCCCTGTTCAAAGTAAACTCATTCCGACTTTTTATGCAATTAGCTTACTGGCAATTTTATGATTTTAATTCTTACTTTTATAAATATATATAAAGCGCAACACCTGAACGACTACGATAGAACAACTACGCATTATTGTTTTCTTTTTACTACTTTTAAAACGAGTGGCTGCAACTGCCTCAAGAGAGGAATATAAAAAATAAAGCATTTCAGAAGATATTATAACTTTCGTTAACGGATCTTCAGATTGTTCTGTCACCCTGTGTTGCCTCAGGGAGAAAGGATTTTTCCCGCGACAGTACCAAAAGCGCTCAAAGAGCTGTTTACCCGATCTAAAGGTTATCGTTGGCGCCGGCAGGGGGTGCTCGTGGCTTCTAATGCAGTTTTAGTGACTTAGCGGCTTGATCCTGTATTGATTGTAGCGAAATCAATTAGATTGGTTTATTAATGTGGTATTCAGTTAGGGAAGGAATAGATAGTTTAAGCCTGTTGCGAATGGATAAGCAAACGTTGTTGTAAGTAGAGTATTTTGTGGTACTGACACATCCTAAAATGCTCTTGTTTTTTACATTCCGCTCTTAATTATATCGTACTGTACACCAGAAAACTAAAAAACAAATCAAGAACAGACCAATAAATATTATTTCAGGTAAAGTTTTTCAATTGGTAGCATAATCGCTAAGAATCCCATTAATTAGACAACCTTTGGAAAACCATGTCCAACGTGGCGATTGTACATACAATAAAAATAATAAATCATTTATTTTCTCACACACGGATTAATGTGATAGGTAAACAAAAATATTACGTTTACAAAAATCTTGATAGATATACTCTAACCTGCTTTGTGAGAGACTGGCGCCTGAAAAGGGTTGAGAAACCTGTAATACTGGTCAGTGCTCTCGCTCTGCTTATTTAACACAGTAAGATTAAATTAAACTAGCAATATGTAAATAAAACCAAAAAGACCGCAACATTTGAAACTCAATATCACCGCTCAAAATACACCTTTACAATTTGCTCGACATTCCTGTAGCTTCCTCTGACCCGTGCTAATCCAAGATAACCGGTTGGTTGTAATTCCCCGTATTCCCGTGCTCTGGTTAGAACACGTGAATCCGGGGAATTACATTGTCTTCACGCTGAGTTTGTGCAAGAGCTTATTTGTATTCCACGTCGTATGGTTTGCTCAAATGAACCCTAGATAGAGGTGATAGGTTTTATAATTAAATAACATCTAATTAATGTAGTGAGTAATCTTTGCTTGAATGTAATTATCATAGCATAGCTGTGCCCAAACCAGTTAAAGAGCCTTTTAATTTTAAACAAGTGTTGTTTTATGTAGCAAATTTAATATTATTTACCTACAAAAGTAAAGCAAAGTTATCAGAAAATTGGTAAACTTGCCGAAGTTTAGCGATATTTATCCTATGAAACTCAAAATTAAACAATTCGCAGTAATAGTAAATGCTTTGTTATTAAGAATTCCGTTATTTCGCATAAATATTTAGGTAAGCTTAAAGGCAAACTGTTTTTTTTTTCAGAAAGTTGAGAGATAGAAAATATCAGTGATCAAGCTGGTATGACTATGTATATATTCAGACATCAAAAATATCCAATGACATACATTAGATCTACGACATTATAAAGAACGAAGATCTGCCTGTGACGCAGAATGAATCGAGTGCATCATTCTGCGTCACGAATAACAAAGTACCTTCGGGTATTCAAATTCCAGTCACAATACAGTTCAGTAAACAGAAATATTAAAGGATCCAGTTCTATAATTCCGAAAATCGGAAAACATGCGTCGTTCCCTTCGACAGGTTACAAATTGGGACTGTGACCACGGAGGTATAAAACAGCGCTATTACCGAGCTCGTATCAACATCGAAGTTTAATGCAACGTGGCGACGTAAGTGAGCTAATTTTGCGGTGAACAGTTGGGTCACTTGCTCATTTATGGTTGTTTTCATGGTAACGGCTGATTAATCTGACAGTAAAGGTGCTGGGCTAACATAAGTCATGTTCATGTACATCCACTACAACATTTGGAACAATCCTCCTTGATTTTGCATACTGTACCATCAGATCGTTTATTTTCTTTTTGATTTCAATGTGTTTTACATCACACTGAAAAAAATACAACAATAACGTTTTTATCCAGACCAAGGTGGCCTAAAAGAGATCTCCGATAGCGATACCTTTGTACTTCCGCGATTTTCAATATATCTTTATTTACCTACTGTATTGTTTTTTTTATTATTTTATATATTATATATTAACATTTATCTATATATAGAGGTAGACAAACGAAGTATTTTCTATAAAAGCTAACGTTATAAAAATGATCTGAATATGTAGGTACGTGCTTGGTACCTATACCCTTAACCAGAATCAGTTAACTAGTTATTTTCAACAGTTTAGCAGGTAATTGAAACCGTTTAATGATTAACTTCATTACAAATAATACAATAGGTATCAAAAGTTACAAAATATGGCACTGCTAGACTCCACCAAAATTCACCACTATGACCGGCCCTATCCGTACCCAACAATTTTCCTCAACCTTCACCGGTTCATCGGTTCACCTTGTGAGGTCTGCTCAGATTACACCTGGTACATGGTCACCACTCAAGAATCATGCGTCCTGACACAAGGTAGCCCTTGGGTTTTCTGCGGATCCACTCTGTTCTGATTCGATCTTGCAAAGAAAGGATTGCCAATTTTTCTGAGGAAAACCAAAGTAAACTGCAGGTTTAGCCTCATTGAATTGTTACAAATGCCTCATACACAATATTACAGTCTTGGAAGTGGAGTAGAACAAACGACTTTAGTTCCTGCGGAGTTATTGTCTCAGTGGAACGCCGCGGACACAACTGGGCTATGGGCTCTCGCAGCGGGATGTGGCGACACAGATATATGAGGGGTAAGCGGCTGCATACGTTTACAACACGTAGGAATGCTACGTATACATATGTAGAACTGTACAAAGAACTCTCTACTTCATAAAAACATCATCTTCATGTCAGCCCGTTTGCATCCACTGCTGGTATAGCCTGCTGGTATGGCCTCTTCTAGGCGCCATTATTTCCGTCCCCTTGCAAGTCGTGTCCAGAAACAGAAAACTAAGTACAGCTCAAAAAGGTCCTTAGGTCGATAGCAATCTTTGGGGACAAACCCTAAAACCCCTTTTGCAAGAATTTGAAAGCTTCTACATAATAAATAACACTTAGTTGTCTAACCCTTCGCGTGACATTTATTTATCTATATCACAAAGTAATAATACTCCGACTACGTAGTTAAATAGTTTCTACTCTACGGTCATGTAAGGATTAACTTTAACAGCTCTGTTTATGACGAAAGTAGAAAGAGGATTGCAACATCCGTTTCTGTGCCATTTAGCCAGATGTCAAGTTCCTTCGGTTGTAGATACGGTTTTGGTATTTCAAAGGAATCAGTGAAAATTATGTTATACATAAAATCTGTGCTTTGGGGTTCCGTAAATTAAATTAATGAATATATATAAGACGACTAAAATAAATGTTATATTAAACCACTTGGCTACATTATGATGTTGATGACATACAAAAACCTGGATGTGCGGGCGCTAAACGAATCAACCGAAAATGAATAAATCGTAACAGCCATGTAAAAAGCCACGTAATGTAAATTACATGACAAAATCACTATCTTTACTATCTCATGATAATTTACTCATCTAAAGATCCATATGGTGCAGTTCCTTGTTGGCCAAGTCATCTTTGTGATGACTCGGACAGAAGCTAACGATTGTTTGAGATTGATTTGAGATATAACAGCCTGTACGTAAGCCTAATCGCGTCAAGGTTCGCTATGAATCTGCCAACCTCAGCCAACATGTCAAGTAACAAAATCAAAAGAAATAGAAAAACATTATGTATGCAAGTATGACTATTCAGTCATACTTGCATACATAATTACAATTAATTACATAATTCGACTTCAGTTCCGAATTATACAAAATTCAAGTAAAACCGTTGATTAATCTCGTGCTTAAGTAAGCCATCGCGTTTCTGCCTTGCATATTTCGCAAATGCACTCAAGCTGTGTGATGACATTTTAACGTCTTTCCTTTTTTGTGGACACCATAGCGACGGTCGATTTCATAGAAATTTTTAACCACCTATTTGATATTTTGAACTCAAAATCATCCGATTTCTACGGCATGAAAAAGCCGCTTTCTACGAACAACGCCAGTGAAATCATGTCTTTTCTAGAAGAAGCGAAATTGTATTTTTTGGATCTTCATATTAACATTAAAATATAGACATGAGGTACGTCAACGAATCACCATTTTTGGGATTCCTCATTTGTATAGAAAGTCTAAAACATCTATATTCCACTTTAGTCGAAGGACAACGTTTGCGATATATTGCAACTTACAGGTGGTCTCAAGATCATATCGAAATATTGTTCGGTGCTATCAGGCATGGCAGGATGAGTATTCAGAAAACTGGCCTCAGTATTAAAATGTTCGACATGCACCGATAGTCTGTATTGTTTCAACAAATTGTGGTTTCACAAGTTGATTGTTTTTGAGGATATGGGGGGACTAATGTTTCCCAAGTGAGGATGTGTTCCAAATTTGTCTAAAGTCAGAAGCTGTGATTAGCACATTAAAGAAAAGGGTAACATTATCCTTCCCGATCCCAAAGAAATCGAATTTTTAAAAAACCGAATCTTATAGTCGTTTATTAACTGTAATGATGTATTTGCACATGTACATCAGCATTCTCTTGCGCAACATCCCACATTTGATCATAGGTGCACCTTATCCGAGCGGTCATAAATAAATTTATTAATGTTCACCTACATTATGCGCACAAAAGCTCAGCATTAAATTACAAGACGCAAAAAAGAAATAAATTAAGCAAAAGCTTTAATTAATTAATTTCAATCTAAAAAATAAAGGAAAGGAAAAAACATTATGTTATAAAAGCACAAACGACAAGCAACAAAAACAACAACAAAAACAACAAAACAACAAAAACATGTTTGAGTAATAAATTGTAAGAGATCATTATTGATTTCAAAAAATCTCAAATCATTTACTTTCCAGAGTTATTTTTCTTATATTTTATTTAACGAAAATTACCTTTGCAAAGCTGAGCAGCATTATATTTAATGCATTTACTGCCTTGCCTCCGCTGCGCTGCCCAACGTACTAATGTAAAATATTTCACGCGACCAAAATTACGGGCTACCACAAGTATAGCCATAAACAAGTTACAAAATATCGCATGGACGTGAAAAAACACCGACGTAAAAGTAAACTGTGACCCTTGCGTGTAAGATGACAGCCGATATAATATATCGTTTGACATAAACCGGGCATGACCTTTCACGGGTTAAAATGTCAGTTTACCGTTGAAATATTAAAAATGAGTTACCTTAAAGGAAATTTTGGCGAAAAGCTGTAGGTAATCTTAGATAGTGCTTGACTCAAAACTTTAGAACAATTTGCCACCATCTAATACGCCTCACATATATATCGATGAATATGCCAAAATAATGTTAAGGCCCAATTTGAAAATACTTGTAACTATTCGCAAATTTCTTTGTAAATAAAAAACTTCTACTAGGTAGGTCTAAATCTTGGTTGGGTAAAGCTCCGTACTTCGTAGCTAGGTGATGCTGAGTGTAACTATCCAGCACTGTAGCGTACTTTGTCTTCCTGATAGGTGGTGGTAAAGAAAACAGAAGATGGTACAAACACTATGAATTTATCTAGTCAACAACTACATATTGTTTATGTAAACAAAGTAACTGATTTATATTACAACCGGTATACGGTAGGTACGCAAGCTACCAACTACCAACGAAAGTCGTTCCATGCGAGCGCCTGGATGCACTAGTTGGCAGTGTAATGTGTAATGGCATCTAGTAGATGCACCTTCCCATTGCGGATGAGGTGAGCGAAGGACTGGCAATTTTTATTTCTTTTATATTGCTGTTGACCGCAGATAGCCATAACGCGTTACCGGACTTTTGGCGGGCGCAGAGGGCGCCTAGCCGGTAAAGTTATGTTGGGACAACACGCACAAAACACGGTAATGTTATACACTTGGTGCGAACCTCGGCTTGGGCTGTCGCCAGGTGCTACAAGAGGGAATGGAGGTTTCGCCAAGGTGCACGAATGCACCTATGGGCGGAAGCGAATTTAGTTTACATTATGAATAAATTGAAATTAAATAAAGTATTATAAAAAGAGACTTGAAAGTAGTCCAGTAGTCCAGTTCCAGTGTTCAGTTCTAGTGAAGTGAAAGTGAGTGTACTTACTGATATTTACTGATATTACGGCCAGAATAGATATGGCAAAACAGGCATTTCACAATAAAAACACATATTTAATAACATATTACCACATTAACATTATTAACACATTAACTTAACCTAATTGCGTCACATAATCTCTTACAAGGCATTCATCTTCCAACGAGAGTCACAACATGTATTGACCATTTTATGCTTACAACTAACAATAAATGGCAAACGTTAGTATTTAATAAATTGACAGATCACTCCCCTATTTTATTATCAATTGTAGTTGCAATGGGCCTCGCAAAAATTTGGACTATGTAAAAACAAAAGTAAATAATAACGCATTAGAGAAAACTTATCCCAGCAAAACTGGCAGGAGTTTTACGAACTAGAAAATGCTAATAAAGCCGCAACTATGTTAGTAAGTATCATCCAAAAAGCTATTCGGTTTAAAGATGTTTATTCTCATAAAACAACAAAATGTTCACTTATAATGAGATACGAAAAGTTCTTAAAATAATGTATAAGCTAAGTACGCTATACATCCGGGGCCTGTAAGAAAAATGTACATATAATAATAATAAGGGTAAAGGGATATTGATTTATACATTTATTTTTTATACATTTTGATCAAGGGTCAGATTCAAAAGGCGGTACTCCTGGACTCGGCGCGCATCGTCAGGAAGTTCCTCTCTCTGCAGCCCTAGTCACCGGCCGCTTAAGGCTAGCTTCGCGGCCGGTGATTCACCGGTTTGATATATTTTTTACTGTAGAATAGTTTTATAATATTTTATTTTCTATAGTAATAAATGTATTTTATAACGAGATTTAAAATAAATAAAGTGAATAATAATAATAATAACGTTTATTTGTTTACAAATTGGTTTTTACCTGCTATCATCTAGTTCTATCGATCGACCGTATCAATCGAAACAATCAACGTTCACCAAAGATCACATATCTGAGTGCCTTCGATGATGTAATTATTTTGATTGTGATAGTACTGATTTATTGAATTATTTAGACTTTAGACTTATTGACATTTGTATTTAGCTTGTTAATTTACTTATTTATTTATTCCGATGACTACTCTGTTGTATTAGGTCTGACCTGTAATGATAGACGTAATGTTTCAATAAATACAAAATACAAAAATGATACCAAAATGAAATTATACCAAAACTACCGCGGACAAATAAAAGGGTCAAAAAATGCCCAGGTCCCGGTTGTAAAAGCTCCCTTGCGTGGAGGCACTACCATTTCACGGCGCTTACATTATACAATTATCTTAATAAAAAAGTTACAAGACACACGAGACAAGTTACGTCGCACAATTTTAAAAATAATTATTATAGAATGGTTAAAAAGCTCGACTATGAGAAAACAGAAAAACATTTTGTAAAATAAAATGAAACTCTTGAAAGAGAACTTAATTGCCAAAAATAATAATAATATAATGTATGTACATATGTATACTCTACCCTAGGTAATCAATATTTAGTGTAAGTCCTAACTTAACCACATGAGCTAATTTAAACGTAATTTAAGTTTTTACTTTAGATAATAATATATTAGTGTTATTATTAGGATACATTTGTTGTATTTCATAGTTTAACTTAGGAACCATCTGTAGGAGGGAAGACTGGTTCTCTGTAATACAGTTTAAATTATACTAAAACGGAAACCTTCACTTCACTGTCACTTGTATTGTAGATTTAATTTTGAAGTAAAAGCTTTTTTTTTTTGATCTAAAAAATAAAAATGTTAAGAAGAAGTTTATAGAAACATATGGTTGGAGCATATCCCTCTATAGATGCGAAACACAAGGACCATGACACGGAGGGATATAGAGAGCATTGATGCGTTTCAAATATGGTGCTGAAGGAGGATGGAAAGGATTAGCTGGACGGAGAAGATCACTAATTAATAAATAATAAATAAATGTTTGTTTATTTAGACAACTTAGTCTATTTTGTTAATGAAGTTAAAGCTAGAGGGGTTTGTTAGTACTCAATATTTATCAGAGATTTAGTCCTCTGAATGAGCTGATATTTCAGAGAATATTTAGTAGATAAAGCATTTAGGGTGCTGTTGTTGCTTCCGCGGGTTCTGCTGAACAGTGAGGCTGTCTTTTTGCGCCAGATAGCATCAAAGGAGTCGGTGCGAGCCTCAGCGAACATACCTGAGGCGCTGCAGAATCGCGGCAGCCGCAGCAGCAACCTAAATGCATTATTGTATTGGATACGCAGAGAATTGTACGCCTTTTGAGTACAGCTGACCCATAGACTCACTGTGTACAAGGATGTACACTATGATTTGAAGAAGATAATTTTCCCAGCATTTGTACATCGTGCGAATCTAGCATATTTGCCCTGACTGACAATGCTCTGCGTTCTCTCTCCATATCAGCATCGTCCTTCAGGTCCAAAATACAACAGCAACAGGAAATTGAACCCGCAACTTCTGTTGTGTCATCATAAGCATATCTGTAGCTATTGTATCATTCCGATGATACAATGAGATGAGATGACACTTTACTTGAAGCGAAGCTAAGAAAATATTTGTCTTTACCAACTCACGGCACAAAAGAGACCTCAACCTTAGTAGTCCCTGACAATGTAAAGCTTACCTCGCCTATCACATAGAAAGGAGGGCTTTGTGATTTAATGCATCGCAAATTGCCCGTTAAGTCCTACGATTACAGCTCTTTTCAGGTTGACAGGTGGTTATTGGAAAATGGCAAAGATGTAATTTCGTGTTTGACAATTTCTGGTTAATTTTGCTTTGTAGGAGTTATAAGCTTTACCAACAACTCGGACTGAGAGGTGTATTCTGGAAGGAATAATAAGATTCACTGGGATCTAAACTATTACTTTCTTCTGTTATAGGTTTCGAGGTAGATCGTGATAACTTTGAATTTCGGACGATACCGGATTAAAACCCACGCCAGCTGGGAATGGCCGCTTTGATACGGTCAAGATAACTGTTTGTCCTAGAACTGGTTCTAGAGTTTGTCATTGTCGTGCAAGGATGAATCATACCGTATTTTGTTAGATTCAGATTCTTTATTGGCAACATAGTTACAGGTCTAGCCATGGTACGTACAGTCTTACTTAATACGTAAGTAGTAGCTACTTTTAATACTGTTAATTTGTTTTTGTCTTGGATATCGGTAATAAAAGGAGTCCGTTTTGTTGATATAAGCTTTGCACACACATTATGCAGGTAGGTACATGGTACAATGTAGTCGACAAATGCCTTTGAAGTTCCTGACGCTATAAAACCTCTATAATCAGCTTTAAAAGCCTTAACTCATGCACAACCCGGCTATAAAACAACTAATGTTATACCTTACTTCTTAAAAGGTTGTTTTTGAGCACTTTTACTATTCTATGAAAATATAAAACGACCTAGATACGATAAACGTCGTAAAAAGTATACGAAAGTGGTATAAAAGTAAAACGTAAATCTTGGATACCGATTCAATTAACTGTTTTTGTGATTTGTGCATTTACTTTTTTTTACGATTTTTGTTTATTGGATATTATGTTTTTTTATTATTTTGAATACCAAATTGCATGGAAATTAACAAACTAGGTCGTAGTAGATGGTTGGTAATTGAAAAACCAAATAAATTTATTCATAGTATTAATTCCTTTCAGAAAAGTTGGACAAAATACTATTTTAGTTATGTTGCAGATGTCGTTTATTCAGTTATCCAACAAGTTGTAACAGTCTACTCGTAGAGTATTATCAGAATTGATAGGAACAACTTAGATCACATTCATATACGTCAAATTATAACCAGGCCCTAGAAAGTATAATAAAACAATGCAAATAAATAGGTACATAATTAGATTTATTAAAAAAAATCGTAAAATGAAATGAAAATGATTTATTTGACACGACACGACACTTTACAATTACTAAACATGCATTTATGGCACATTTATGGCAAAAACTATACTATACTCTGTTCACCGAAACAACCTAATAGGGAAATCATAGACTGCACTTTATTGGTCGCAGATAACGAACATAGGGCACGTGCACACTGTGCACGCTGTGGTCGCTGTGTGGCCAAAAGTTAGTCTGATCTGTCTCTTGTGCGGTGCGGACGTGATGTAGTAGAGCCTGGTATGGATGTTATGGATAGGAACGTAGAAAATATGGCAGAACGTTTTATTATAAGCTTAGAGTATGATTCATATTCAAGTGAATCAGAAAGTGAATAAATTTGTAAAAAAAATTCTGATGTTTTATTTTTTGTACACTACCCAAATTAAACATAATATATATTTTTAGGTTCACAGTATCATAATAAGTAGGTCAATTATCAATAACCCACTCATCCACAAAACCCCGGGCGAAAAGCTAGGGAATAATGTAAGTAATAGTTTGAAGTGAGCAATCTAAACATAGCTTTACATTTTAAAATAATGGTCACTCCCACTGACCAATCTTAGTCTCTCACGCAAGTAGTCCCGTCCTTTTCACTTTCATACAATTGTGCAGAGAGCGCGCGCTATATTAGCTTGTCTCCGTGAACAGAGTATAGGTACAAATTTATCAGTATGACATTATATAGATTATCAGCAAGATATATAGTAGGTACCTCTGTAAGGAAATGATCTACCTTAACCAAAGGTTACATTGCTTCACAGAACAATCTGTCTTAGCGGCTGAGGATAAGGTATAAGTTCGCGCGTGGCGCCCTGCACACCCTGGAAATACTTAGAAGAGACTATAATTTCGGCTTGACATGAACACAAACAATGTGTACCGGATAATATTACAATATGCGATATTTATTCGAGACGCATTTTGTTTTCTTATTCATAAATCGTATAGGAGTAGACATATTTCTTCCAATAGTTTCCTACTAATAGGAGTTATAAAATGTATCTACGTAAGTTGCCAGTTTTTGTAGGAACCTACTTCTTTTATAAAACTCTAATAAAATCGATTGCTTGTTTATGGCTTTATTACAATCAAGACAAATAGAGCTTCACTGAACAAGCACCAAAAACTCTGCACAAGATAAGAAATAACATACACTACCTCTATAATATAACTTAATCCTTGTGCTTAAGTTAATGTAATTTTTCTCAAATAAATACCACTTAATCGTCCATTACAATACAATACAATACAAAACAAATGTTTTGTATTTCGTTCACAATTACACGTTACTTCGAATGACGAGGGTAGTGCGGACAGGGATGGACTCAGACCGTCGAGAGGGTCAAGGGGCTAGCGATAAGCCATGCATGATACAGTAATTATGTCCGATTGGTGCTAGCAATCAAATGTTAACTTTCGAATGAAAACAAAAGCTTCAGGTGCATCTTGTTCATCCAATTGTAATAAAATAAAAGGGGACTGAGTTTCTTTGCAGTTGGATAACTTATATTCCTAAAAACCCCGTACACGATATGTTCTAAAAAAAATTGTCAAAAAATAGCTTCCGCTATACACGCACGACGTAGTCATACCACGTCATAAAACGTGAGTAGATATCACGTTTAAGGTCATATACCTTAGAACTAGCATAAATATAAAATATTAAAACTTAAATAATATACGTACACGTTAATTGAGACTACGGCGACGCGACGTCGATGATGCAATCAGGGTGTCAGCTGACGATGCACGGTGGTGTCCCCTTGCAGACGGCAAGTGAACCTTCGAAACTTGACACTCTTCGGCCAAAACTCTGTGCTTAAGTAGGTCGAGATATGTTGAGTTGTAACTTTCACCATAAATTAATTCAAGCTCAAATTATGGCGAGTCCAGCTTCTCGACGCGCATTGAGAGTCCAGTCTTAATTTTTAAGTATTCCTCCACAGTCTTGGTCTCCACACAGTAGTGGACGTGTTAGACGTAAAGCTGGGTAGTTGGTACTTCCGCTCGGAAACATTAGTTTAGGTCTTTGGGTCCAGTACCGCCCTGATTCCGGCTGGTGGGCTTACGACTCTTTCGAACTATCACGGTGAATCGCTCCGCGTCACAGGACGGGGCACACTGGCAAGGGGCTCCCAGGAGCCGGAGAAGGCACAGCACTACGTGAACATTAAGTATACGCTGGTTATTTCTAACTAAGATATACCAGTACAGTACAGGAGCTAACTACAAAGCTCAAGTAGTTACTGAAGATGATCCACAATCAACATCCTAGCTCCATCCCTGCACGTGCATTTAATGTGAAGCTCAGATACATAACATCACTAAACTAGCTGGCTGCGACGTCAGGTGACTCCTGTTTATTATCTGGTTCTGCCACCGTGACCAGTGCTTACTCGCTGGGTGGCGGCCGGCAGCGGCGGGTCGGAAGTTTGAAAGACTTCTTTGTACCTGTGTTAAAATCCAGCTCAAATGTCCTCTTTTAACCCCCGATGCAAAAAAGGTGTTATATTTGTGTATTTTTGAGTATGTCTGTGATTCATTGATCTCAAATGGGTTTCCTGAATAAGATTAGTAATCGTCAGGGTTTTCGAAATTTTGTAAAATTAGCCTGTAGTAATTAAATAAACCAAATTTCTGAATTAACTATAATTGGCAGGGTCATTAAAAATATTAATATGGCAATAAGAACTACGACGTGAAAGAAATTTTCACGACACCACAAAATAATACAACACTTAGTAAAGCCAAACCACAGATCCATTATCTGTTAGTAAGGCACTAAAACGCTAGGTCTTAATTATATTCCGAGATTTAATCGGATTAGGTCTGTAAGTTCGCATTTTCATTTGAGGTTAATGCTAATAATTGCGAAGTTCTCTTTTACTTTGTTGTTATTAAAATAAAGACTTCTAGTTTAATTTTAACTACAAGGTTCGCCGTCCACGTTTGTTTTTGTGATAAAAAGAAAAAGCCTTTATGATATTCTGTGTCGTTAAGTAGCAATATCTACGATGAGTTTCAACTCTATGCGTTCAGTAGTTTTAGCGATCGATCTTCATCTTCATCTTCACGCATATCGGCTGTACTTATACTAGGAAAAGTTGAAAGTTCTAAACCAAGTTTAGCTAGAACCAAGCCTGTCATGGGCTTTTTTGGCGTTGTGTCCTTGTGTGGCACTCTTGTCATAGCACAACCGTGGGTCTGATGTTATTGCAATTGAACCTGTTTATTATATTACAGCAAAAACAATTTGCCAAAATTGTGTTTCACTAAATTGGACAATATTGAAAACAAACTCTATAAAGCCACATCAAAGCGACTCTGAAATGAAAATTATGCTTATGAGAATTAACGTTAACCGAGATAACTCTTTAACATACATACTCTTTAAGCTTTGGTTGCCTGGAAGAAATCGCTTTAAGCGATAAGGCCACCAATTCTATTATCTTCTCTACCATACTGTTTTATACCTCTATTTAAGTTTCTGTGAATAAAGAATTATCTATCTATCTATCTATCTAACTCTGCAAATTTAAGGTCACCTTAACTTCTGTAACTAAGGATAGCATAAAATATGGACGACATCCTGCATCGTCTAGGTAAGCAGTTTTTATTTTATATGCATTTATTGAAGCCATTTAAATTTCTCCAAATATTTTTAGACAAAAACGGGGAAAGATTGTCATATAAACCCCGACGTGTGCTCTAAAAAGCGTAAGTTCAGTGACATACTTATTACAGTAAAACGAGTAGGGAAGGCGACACAGTGAGAGCCGACTAGAAAAATACCCAATTTACTTCAGGTCATTAAGTTTTTGAGTGCATTATTCTATGTTGTTTATCGACTTATTTTTCGTCACTTTTAGAAAATGAATTTGACTTTATTTATTTGTCAAATTCATTTTTATTGATGTATCTGTAACTGTAAATAAAACGATTTAATCGGCTATTCGTTGCTTATCTTTAATCATCATCCTTTCAACCCCTATAGAAAATCCCTTTATCGATCTGATTTTGAAGATTTTATAACATTTACAAGGATTTGCTTATTATCGTGTGCTTCTAAAACAAAACTCCTAGTGAGTTGCAAAAATTATCAGTGAATAAATTCAAACAAATTGTCAAAACCTTCTTGTGTAAAAAGGCCTACTGTAAAATATAAGATTATCTAGAGGATAAAAAAGCTTGGGACGGGATTTGCTCCAACTCGAAAAATAACAACTAACAGGCTAAAGGTTTCTTCGTCGCTTCTTTACTTTAGTCTACATACCGAAGTGACTGAAATCAAAAATATCCCTTTATTTCCGTGTCAATATTTAATTATTAAAAATTTGACCTTTTCTAAGTTTACATTTACTGTATTTATTGGAATAAAGAGTTTTTGACTTTGACTTTGACTTTGTTATAGTTTTACAAGCTCATCTATACCCGTGCCTCGACATATTCTCCGGCTGTGCCACGCGCTGCATCCGCACAAATGGAACCTTGCGAGGAACTCGCAAATGAGGGCTCTTTCACCTTGAAAGCTTATTTACTAAGTGCACGCGCTCTGCATTTAAGGAGGCATTTTGTTACATGCAATCGACCGGCTGGTTCGGCTCTTGGGTTTAAAAAGTTTTTAAATAGTTAAGTAACCGGATGCACAGTTTAGAACACATCTTGAGAACGGTTTTAATAAGTTTGGGGGTTATTGAACAGGTCGTGCATTAATAGTGATAGAAATAAATCAGCTGAAATCATTTATTTGCTAGCAAATTACTACAAAATACCTTCGATCTGTTGCAGCAACACTACAATTGGCTTATTTTATAGTAGTAAGTTTATTTATATTGATGCAACACTAATGTTTTCGGTAAAGCTGATTGAGAAATAGATTCTTTGCTAAGTGGACATCCGTAGAAGTGATCAATGATCATAGTGATATTTTTTTGATTGTGGATGGCTGTCACTTGATTGTTTTTCGTTAATTGTACGGGTTCTATTCATAAACGTTTCCAATAGAAAGGATAAATAATTTTCTACAACGTTGCTCATTGCGTGTCGTGATATCATATGTGACGTACGTTACGTAGGTAATAAACAGTCATGTATTCCGGGACACATCGTAAAATCCGAGATCAATTGTCGAAGGCAATCTGAGAGCCGGGCTGGTTAGCTCTGTAATCTAGACGGATTGAATTATTTCACGGGTGGGAAATTATTCACTGGTGGTGAATATTCAGGCCGGCTTTTAGGGGAATTGGTGCAGACTTTGTTTAACTCTGTAAATTTAAGTTGATAATCTGAATAACTGGGGTGCAATGACTAATAATAATAACGGTAGCCAAATAAATGATATTAAGTTAATCTTAACAGAGACAGCTCAGAACCGCCTAGTAGTAACTTTAAGCTAAATCTGAAGAAGTTTTGTGTTGGAGCCAAGATCCATTAAAGTGTCTGAGCCACAGGAGATTTTTTTTTTTACTATAGTTGGTGTCAATTCGGATGATATAAAAACTAAAATGAACTAATTTGACATCACTAAAAGCTATGCCGTATCTTTTTTATCAATCGAAATAAAAGGATGGCATAATTTTAAGTGCTGTCAAGTAAGTTTAAGTTATTGTACCATCTGAAATTAACACCAATTACTTTAGGCAGGTGAATTAAATTTGACAATTGGTTCCTTTCAGTATTTCCTTGAAAAACAAAAGACGATACGATTGTCTTCTTTTGACCTACTCTACAGCCCACTGAGGACGGGTGCAACACTTGATCTTTTTTGTCCACGAATAAAAGGTTAAATCTATTTTCAAGATGAGACCCGTTAACCGCAATCTGAGTACCTATCGTTGTAAATAACAGCGTTATCCATCAATGGAACGCGAGCGACCAATCAAATTGTTGACCGTCGAAGGCAAATTTATCCGTCGGCAGTTTCCGTGACGTCACGAGGCGAACGTAAATTAGGTCGGCCTCTGTGACGTCAGCTCCGATTTACTAACGCTGTGAATTTAGCCCTGATTCTGTGTTTGCCCGGGGCCGCACTGCAACGCAAGCCCATTGGTTGGTGCCAAGTTTTGTGTGAAGTTTAGTTCCTTCTCGAAAGAAAAAACCCGGAAACATTGCGTAGCGTCACAGAATAACTATATAGTAGTACAAGGCGAGGCTCTCGGCTACACGCCAGGCGAGTAGCTTAGCTAGTCAATTACAATGTGGCCGGTCCCTTAAACAACACAATTCAGATACTCTATATTGTATACCAAGAAACAGACATAATTCAGAAACATTTGCACAACAGGCAGCTGTATTGCTAAGAAAGATTCTCTTTTAGGCCCTTTTAATAATAAAAAAAATTCTTTACTACTACCGGGAATAACCTTTAGAGACGGATTGAAAAATTTTAATTAAAAAAATAAAGAGATACCACGTCAGCAGAGCCGCAAGTAGTAACTTGTGTTTTAATACAACAAGAAAAATAGTAAGCAACATGATGATGATGATGACACAAGCGAAAACAAAATACACTAAAATTGTCGTACGTTAATCTATTACGAAAACGCAACATGGGGACAACAGCGTACACCTGTACCCTCTTGTTTTTATGGTATGTTTTATGGTATATGATATTATTTGTACCATGACCCAGTTACGGGGTCGACACCTTACATGTTATGAGGCAAGAAAACGTCTTTTCTTTAAGGCATTCGTTACCTACACAAAAGGAAAAACAAAATGATGCCGATCAAGGAACATACCAAGGAGCATACTAAAATTAGGTAATGTATACTAAGTCTGAAAATTTTAATATGTTGATTTTCAAAAGGATGTCACAGGTAAGAAAATAAGAACAAATTATTGATAATATTTTCAGTTTCAACAAAAAAAATCCAACATCCTTTGATTGTCCTATACAGGGTGCCACGTAACATATGTGTTTTCCGGGACAAAACATGTTATGTTAAACCAGGTCAAGAACTACATCTATCCAAATTTCATAATAATAAGTAGACTATGCGTGAAGAAGTGGATAGCAAACATCCAAATATCTAAACTTTCGCATTTATAATATTAGTTTGAAGAATACCTACACCGGCTCAGAAAACTATTTCCAGCAAACAGGAAGCAACGGCCGAATGGGAAAGGTTAAGTTTGACAGATGTTAAAGGAAATGTGACGTGCGGCGTCAAACGTTCCATTATGAACTGTCGGAAACCACTCCCGCTGTCCCCGTCTGTCACGGTGGTTGCACTGACCACCGTGACAGACGGGGACAGCGGGAGCTATAGTTATTTCTCGAAGCTTTGTTATGTTACTATAATCATATTTCACAAAAAACCGAAACGTCCTGGCGATTTAATTTTACAGTTTTATCACTACCATAACAGTCATGTTTAGAAACTCATTCCGAAAAATCATCAATCTTCTCATTCGTTTAGGACTTCCGTTATCACACATAGACACAGAATCTCAGAGACCTTCCTTTATATTATGAAAGTTTTTATTAGTGGCTTAGGGAATAATTCAGCATGAGAAAACTGTCAAGCAATAATCGTACCGTTGAGCTGGTCCCACTAGGCGCTCCTTTTATAAACACAATCAACAAACGACAAAGCTCTCTGCCATTCAAAAACCGCACAAACGTCTTAGCGGTTGAACGCTCTGGTTCGTATGAATTGAGACAAGCGCTACTTTGTCGTTGATATAGAACCTTGGTCTGCGGTGAAACTGCAGGTGGGGCCTTTATACTAAAAACCTTGCTAACGTGAGCCACTGTCCATTTCTTGAGAGCGTATACGCCTTCCATGTGCAGTTTGGCTCGAAAACAGTACTTTTAAAACCCGTTATTATCATGAACCATTTACACTTCATGTTATTCCAAATAAATTTTAGGTAATTTCGTTGTCCAAATAGTTAGATAAGAAAATATTTCGATTAATATAGTACGTACGCGTTCTATCAAGATGAACTTGTTAGAGGTTTTCTTAATTTCCCTTTCAGCATCAGTTTCAAAGCTCAAAATATTATAAAAATACTGATATATCTAATCAAGATAAAATAATAACCAATCAATAAAATCCTTGGAAAAATAGTTAGTTAAAAAGATGTTTGGTTTTGGTATCTTACTAAAAGAAATTAAAATGAAAAAAAAAGCGAATTATTACGAATTTTAAATGATTTTTTCGCAGAAATACCTTATTTAATTTAATATAGCAATAACTTACCAATAACGAAGAGCATCTTTTTTAAAATCATACAATTTTTGTATTTGCTATAATAAAATATATACTGTCTTTATGCTATTGTGGGTTGGTTGTAATAAAAGATGGTTGGTTTCATCTTACTGCGTCTATTCAATATACGAGACACGAGTACATAAAATTAACGTTACGATATCTTTAATCCTTATTTTAGGATATGTATGATACTGCAGAGGGTTGAGGAGTGACTTTAGAATATGTATGAAACAACAGAGGGTTGAGGAGTGACTGGTTAAACTCGACTTAGCTCTGAAAAAGCTGAGTTCACGAAACGCGGTTGCGCCGCGTACTTTATGCTAAACTGTGTCACTACACAATTAAAACTTGAATTATTTGTTGTTATTATTTTTCTATAAATATTTTAAAACTACTTTAAAACGCTGCGCGCAAATCATTTCAAGTCAGACACACATCGGGCACTAGGCGTAAACGCTCTCACATTCCTGATCCTACCAGGTAATTTCTGTATCAAATTTTATAACTTAGTTGCAAGAGCACAAAACGAAAATGTCTCTCATGACAGAATGCCAAACAGTTTAGCTTAAGTTTTAAGAAATGTGAAGTGTTTGCTCTGCAACTGCTCCATGACCTGGACATAATAATGTGAAGTGTTTGCTCTGCAACTGCTCCATGACCTGGACATAATAAGTGTAACATCCATAATAATATTATAACAACGAAAGTAACTCCGTCTGTCTGTCTGCTGTTACCTTTTCACGCCAAAGCGGCTTAACTGATCTAGATGAAATTTGACAAGGAGGTAGAAAGTATCCCGGGGAAGGACATAGGCAGTTTATATCCCGAAGAAGAGAAGCTGCGGGCAGAAACTAGTATCTAGAAAGGATAGTTACGAAATAGGTTACAAACAATACTCATATAAACCTAGTACTTAAACTAAGCAGAGTTTGTTTTAAAAAGTTTTGGAGAAATTGAATGGACAGATTTTGTCTAGAACAAGAACTAGTTTACTAAATACTAAAAATATATAAAATTTTCGGTTTTACTACTTTAAACTAACTTTTTAGCAAACAGCAATTATTTTAAGTTATTATATACCTCTCAAGAATGGTTATAGAAATAGCAAGCTCTAGATTTTTATTGCGTCATTGAAAGGGGTGTGTCCCCTTATAAGCTTTAAAGGGGTTACCAATGAACTACACCACTATTACTACACTACCTACCAGTGTAGGTACCTATTACATATTTGTGTTTTATTTTTAAATCATGAATGGACGATCGTTTGACCACAATCTTATCTGATGGTAAACGACGATGTGTGATTAAGATTTTATTTTAGAGCGTGATATTTTCTTACACCAAGAGTACACCAAGAACAGCTTTATTTGGTAAGTAGGTCCAGGGCAAACAAGCCAATAAATAAGACACACCGTGTGCTCCGAACACCTTACATGGAAGCGTCGGAGCCCGGAGCCCTTTCATTTCGCAGTGCGACTAGTTATGCAAGCAATACATATTGATAAACGATTTCATGCTGGCTGAAGCTCACCGAGTTTTACGGAGCCACTATGCTTGTCAGCTTGTCCCAAGCTATCAAATTAAACCTCATTTGCAATGGCTCGGCCAACCTGGGAACGGACCATCCATGGTAGCCGACGCGACGTTTTGGTCCGAGTCATTGCAAATGTCCTGTGTGATGACAGATTAGATAACCCGTACCTATAAAGCCTAGGCTCGCTATGACTTGACTAAAAGCAAAAGACGACAGACGCATCGATGAAGCAAATGTAAACAATTCATCCCATGTACCAACTGATTTGATTTCATCAAAATCGATAGAGAAGCCAACGAGGCCTGTGTCCATCTCCTCACTCGGGTGCAGCGCATATCGTCCCCTCCGGTGACCGTCTGCCACAGCCAGTCTTCCGACTGGGTAAACTTATTTACAGCTTTTTCTACAGCACTAGCAGTGCGTTTGGTATCTAATCTTGATAATAGAGGTAGAAAATTTGAATTTTTGAATCATTTCAAAGTACTTACTATATAAAGGGTGTTTTTTTAGAGGTTTGGTTTTTAAACCGACAACATTGTTTTTACAGACTGTAAATTTTACAGTTGACAGTGATTTATAGTCAGTACATTATGCCATTTTACCATAAATAGATTGGCGCCAGAACAACGCTTGCAAATTGTGCAAATTTATTTTGAAAATCATGGTTCGGTCCGCCAAACTTATCGTGCACTACGTCCATTTACGGTCGACATAATCGTCCATCCGAGTAAGTTATTCGGAACACCATGGATCGTTTTAAGACAACTCACACTCTAGTGGATAATATTATACGCATCCGCAAAGACTGCAAACTGTGCGCACAGAAGAAGTTATTGCTTCTGTGGAGCGTTGTGTTGAGGAGAACAAAAATGAGTCGGTTCGCCATCGTGCACAGCAATTGGAGCTGTGCCCATCCACTTTGTGGAAGATTCTGCAGAAAGATCTTGGCTTAAAAGCTTACAAGAACCATCTTGTGCAAGAGTTAAAACCGCATGACCATTATGCGCGTCGTAGGTTCCGTGAATGGGCCGAAAGCAATATTCAGCTTGATCTTTCTTTTCATCACTAACTTTCTCCTCCTTCACGATCGTGTGATCTCACGCCTTTAGATTACTTTTTTTGGGGGTATGTGTAGTTACTAATTTATGCCGATAAACCAGAGACATTGGACCATTTGGAAGTCAATATTTCTTGCGTTATTGCTGATATACGGCCCCAATTGCACGATAAAGTTATCAAAAATTAGACTTTACGGTTGCGGTTCATTCGCACTAGTCGTGGCGCTCATATGAGCGCCACGACAATGGCACGAAATTAAACACTAATGGCGTAAAATTGTCTATTAAATATATCCAATATCGTAGACATTAACATTATTTTAAAATGTTTTATTTCATTTTGAATTTGTATACCTATAAAAAACACCCTTTATTTCGGCACAGGGTCATGAGCAAAAGCTTGACTCTACTAACTTTATCTTTCATGTTTCAAAACAAAAATAAAAACATTTATTTTATCTTTTAACTAAATGAGCCGGTGAACTTCGCTTGAACCTACATGAACCTACAACTTTTTTCTGTTATTAGCAAACAGACAACAGAAAATAATCAATTCAGTCAAGTCGTTTTGAGGTTTAGCGGGTCTAACAAACAGCAATAGATTTTTATAAAAGGTCTTTATTTTATTACATAGGTAACAAAAAAAAATTGTGTTATCTGGAAACTATGTTCCAAATAGCAGTGTCAAATCCGGGCTCATGTTGAAGCTTGTACTTAATTTTAAGACCTTAACCTTACCATAACAACATGATCGCAATAAAAATTTGAATCTCGAATATCTCTTTTGCACCTTTCTGTCCGGTCCTGTTCCAGCCTCGTCTACTCTCTCCCAGCTATAATCACGATGTTTTCCAACCATGTGTGGAATTTGTCATAGAAATAACAAAGTCACATAATTTTAAACGTAATTTTCAAGTGCGAGTATGTAATTATACAAATATGTAATGAAGGTACCGCTTAGAGACTTCGCTATTTAATAAATACCTAAAAATAATAGGTACCAACCTACATTTTAGATGGATCGCTCTGCAAACTTCGGAGATAGGGGGGGAAATGGGAAATTTTTCGACTTTATTCAAAATAATTCAAAAAGTATGAAACCCACAGATATTTCAAAAACTGTTGTAAAATTTACAAACCGATACCTTTTATTTAATATCCCACTCGGTGTGGTAGCCCTCCCCTTTTGAAATTATTCCACCGTTTATGACCATTTTTCTAAAAACGCACTTACACTAACTTACATACTTCTCTATATTTTTCCTGTTATGTATAGATCTATATCTAAAAACGCTAAATACATTTCAGATGTATCGCTCTGCAACCTTCGGAGATATGATGGTAAATTTTTCGACTTTTTCATAATATTTCGAAAAGTATGATGTACACGAACGAACACAAGTAGGTATCCCACATATGTGAAATAAATGTTTATTATTATTATAAGGACCGATGTGGCGCGGCGGGCTGAGGTCCGCCTGCGACACAGGAGATTGTGGGTTCGATTTTATGAATGAAAAGAAATACTTACTGGATGTCCTTGACTCAGTAAATGTAAAACGAATTTATCATGAATTCAAATTTATACAACAATTTCTATTTCGTAATTCATTATTTATGATTTAGTTACTTATCTACTATAAAATAAAATAATGAATCAAGTATGCAGGTATTTTTTTTTCTCCTATAATGTACTGTGGCGCTCAATATACGTCAGCTACTCGCTCATTTCCATATAAACTACGAAGCATTACGAACAAATCCGGGTCCGCGCGAATATGATAGAGAGGTGGACGAACGAACGTGTATTACTCTCGCTCGCATCGCACCGCTTAATATCGAAACAGAGAATACAACCTCTGTGGCACAGTGGGGAGAACGTCCGCCAGCAGGTTGCGGGTTAGATTCCCGCCTTGGGACAAATTTTGTACGAACTGCATATATTTAGGTGTTTGGGATCACCAACCGAACTCCGCGTGATGTATGCCTAACGTGATGGGTGATGCTTCGGAGTCTCGAGCGTGATGTTACAGTACGTCGCGTCGTCGCGTAATATTACTTTTGTAATATCACACGCAATACTTACACATATCTAGTACAAACTGATTCCTTTCATTTGAAAGATCACTTGACCGTGTAGGTCTCTTTTAAAATTTCGACATCACTATTTGTACAGAATATTTTCAAATTGAATTTAAAAAAAAATGGTATATTATTTTTTGTACAGGCGCACGAAATGTATAAGTATTAAATTCAAGTTAATAGCTTATAATAGTTAATAGCTTGCCGAGTTATCAAACAAGGAAAAAAGGACAGACCGAGCGAGACCTAGGGCTTTGAAACCGATCTCGAAACCCTAAAAATCAAGATAGTTTACATAGGTACTCCGTTTTTATTAGTAAGTAACATTAGTTATTCTGTCATGATAAGCCTTTATTAGCTCAAATTATTGCCGACATCTTGACAATGCCTCCTACCGTAAACATAATTGGACTAACATGCGCTTGTCTATTGTCCTTCCAACAGTAAGGACATTGCTGATTCTGTCTATTATAGATTTACTTATTTTGGGTCCAAGGCTATTGCGTCGGACATGCCGTCAAATAGGATAAGGACGATGAAAGATCTATGACATACTTGTAACATAAAACTAGATAGCAGCTAGGCGTAGTCCTTCCACGTGCGAGTGCTTGTCGCCTCTGCGGGCCAACGCGGGGCAGAGAAAAGCGTTAAAATACTGGCAGTGTACAAAAATAAAGTGTCACCGAGCGTTTATTTTTTCTTCGTAAGCTGCAAAAGTGTTGTTAGTATTTTGTTTCCTATTCTCCCTCTTGCCAATCGAATACTTTTAAAGCAGAGGCAATGATTAGCCACTGTTCAAGAATCTAAAAAGCAGCGAGTCAGGGCTATTTTCCACTTTCGACACATGTTTTTTTGAGAAAAAAGAGAAAAGTTTCAAAGATTACCTACGGCAAATTTTACCTTTTAAGAAGATACACATAAGCAAAAACCCCTGACTGAACCATCAACATCAAAAACTTTTATGTAATGGAAACTACGAGAATATTTCCAAGAATATTCCTAAGTTTAACCCAAATGCCTTCTGAAACATATTGACGTAAAGTAAAAAGGGTTAAAGGTAGGGTCTTTATTACGGTGGGAGTTTTAGGTTAATATCAGTGACCTACTCATGCTTTGACCGCAGAGAGGTGGCTGACAAATTTTATTAGACTTATGAGTTATTTAAATTTTTGCAAAAATTTAAAAAGGATTTAATCAATCATGAAAATTTTAAACAAAATATTTTTTGTTTTTTCGCCATCATCCGTACATAATTATGTATGAGTAATATTTGCTTGGAAATTATGGGCATTACCCCCCGTGAGATAAAAGCCAACAAGGGGCTTATCAGGGGGAGGCCTGGGTCCAGCAGTGGACCAATATAGGCCGTGGAGATGGAGATGGAGGATATTTGCTTGGAAAAATAGCTCCTTACGGTACGGTACTAATGACGAGTCAAAATCTAACGTTTGGTTTCATGGTAAATTGCTTAGGTTTTAATTTTTTTCAGACAGTTTTAATGGAATAGGTGTGGGACACTATTCCATTAAAACTGCCTGTAAAAAAAACTAAAACCAAAGCAATTTCCCTTGCACGTCCCAAAAGTCACAGCTAACAACATGCACACTAAAAGCCAACAATCCTCAGCCGAGTGGAGGCGAAGGTAATGCAACCCATTCACAGATGGAACCTTAACCATTCAACTACAGACGAGGGCGAACGTACTTGTAGAGTGGTGGAAGGACTCAGTGTGTTGAAAAAGGAAAAATTTACTCACCTTGTGAAGACGTGGTATTTTTTACAGCTTTCTATAAACCTGACATAATTCAATTCAAATGATAGAAACTTGTGAATTAAAGAAAATAGCTTTCAGTTCAGTTCAGTTCAGTAAATCTTGTCCGAAAGTATAACGTTTTGCGTTAAAAATTTTACGTCTGAACGGATCATAATGAAACTTTTCATTTAAGAAAAGCTCATACGCAACCGCAACCAGTTAAGAATCTTCTTGAAAGTTTCTAACTCGCCAAAAGCAAATAGAACAGCCGGTATAACTGCCAATTCTCCACTGCTGGACTTGACTGACAGATCCGCCTCAGACTCCGCAGATAAGGATATTTTGCGGCGTTTGAATACTGCCTCAACTTATTTGCCTTTCTTCCGTTATTGCTCCCGAATGAACACCGGGAGCGGATTATTAAATTATTATTATGTATTTATTATTATTATCTTATTTCCCTTTATCTTCTCGGGTTAGATAAAGGGACAGATTTTTACGACTGTATTAGTCACTGTCGTAGACCTGTTCGTAACTAGGAAATTAACAAAATACTCGTAAAGTCTTTCACAACTTATAACAGCGTAAGTATGTATCTCAAAAACTTTTGAAATTTTAGAATAGATGATTATTTTCTCCATAATTGCACAGACGTTTAGTCTGATGAGGTTGCGTAAAATGGAAAGATGGTCTGTACAAAATGATAACATGCTTACAAGTTTCATAAAGCGTGTTTAATGGAAATGGTATGTTATAGTTACTCTTGACAAATAACTATAACCATTTATGAAACTGAGTTCAATCTAAAAAATAAATCTCCGACTTAGTAAGGTCATTCATCTTGTTTCAGCCATCGTTGAGTGTAAAATTTACGAAACCAAAACGAAAGCTGTAAGCGACGCGGGTTTTCCTCATGACGACGCGTGTCAAAAGTTTTTGTCCATAATTTTACTGAGAGCATCGGACCATGTTAAATATATTCCCTTTTTGTTATTTCACCTGAAATTACCAAAACTTTGAGAACCCTTATTTAATTGGGAATTTGAGGTTAAGTTATGGAAGTTTGAAAGAAGTAGATAAAACTTTGAGGTTAAATAAATACAAAATGCTGGATAATCCACACAGCTTCATCTAGCCCCAAACTAAACAGATTTTGAGTTATGGGTACTAGATGACTGATATACTTATCATTACATACATAGATAGATATTTTTTTATTATACATAGAAACTACCCAGAACACCAAGATCAAATATTTGCACAGTCAAGAGCAAATTGATTTACACTCGATTCACAAAATCAACTAAGTGGTTGCCGGATTCTCACCTATAAAACAGTATTCACCTTCCCAACGAACCGCTCAGCTAGCCCTTTTGCTTGCTAGGGCTTATGGGCTTCAAGGCTTTACACGGCCCACATTATCAAGGCTCAGTTTTCTATTAGTTTCAGCACAAAATAACGTGAATGTATGTATACCTATTGAACCTTAATCTAACATTCTCGTGTTTTTGTGTAAAAATTATGTCAAAATAACCCTCCATTCAGTGGGATCTCGAAAGTTATGCAGAAATCTTCCAAATTCCATTGTCTTAAAAAATATTCATAAACCACGACATAAACAAAAATTGTTCCTTATCAATAACGAACGTTTCCACAAAAATATATGATTTCCTCAGTCAAGAATTTTCCAGTAGCATCTAGGAAAATGCCTAAAAATTTAAGAGATTTATCAACATATTGGAACTTTTAAATGAATTTGGCGTTAACTGTGCCAAACCTTTTTATTTAAGTCATCCAATAGTTTGATGAAACTGTAACATATTATTACGGTATCGTTTATAAGCTTCAAATTTTCCTATCCATTTGGTATATCGATGGGATCCCCCGACTTTATATAATAGGTTTTTATGGGCAAATAAAAAACAATAAAATAAAATAAAAAATTTGGAACTATATATTGTACAATTGACATATTATATTAGATATCTATTTTTTTTAAAGATATGTAGTTTTGGCTTTTGGCACGGGGATTGCCGCTGGCGGTAGTGAAATTAATTTGGTAAATAAATTAACATTGAATGTTATACAGGTAAAATGTATATATTGTATGTATTACCGTTGTTTAGATAAATTACGTTGGTTATAAATTGTATACTTACTTCAATTTTTAAAAATGACATTAGATCCTTCAAGTTTGGTATACCTCTAGTAGAACCTTAAATAAGTCGGGGAAACTTACTTGAATTATTTGTAAAATATACCTTCATCAATAAAAGTACTGATTATTGTTATCTATTGTTTTCTTGACTATACAAAACGGATTAGACGTATACCTAATTTGACAAATGAAAGACTTGACGAAAAGAGAATTTGACATAAAATGTAAATTGGCTAAAAGAGAACTTGACGGAGCAATGACTAGACCAATAGTGGATTTGATATATGGATTGTGACTCCATTTAATAATGCATGATGAAAGACAACGTCTCATAAAAAAAAAATAAGGAATGAAGAGAAAATGAATATTGTTTTTTTTAAGGGACTAGTACTTACACACACACACACACACAGTGCCTATATTTATGTGGGTAGGTAGTATAACATATCCATTACCAAAGATTGAGTTTTTAAGAAGCACGCTTTTACAAATTTACCCAACATTGCTCGTACGTTCAAGTTGAAGTTCAAGCAACTTGATAAGGCCTCCTAATAGTAACTTTGACTTGATATCCAATAAGCTCACGTACCTGTTGAAACTATTTTGAACAAGTGCTTTAAGATCATGGCCTTGACATCGGGCTCAAATTGTTTATAAAAACTATTTTAAGACAAGACTAAAATATACAAAACAATAGTAATAAAAAAGAGATATGTGTGTAATAGGCGTTCTTATTGCTTAAGGCGCTACCCCGACCCAGAACAGCGCCGTGCCGCGCCGAGCGTTTATCTTATTATTAACAAAGGAATTTTCTAATATCCATTGGGCAGTTTGTGGTATATATTATTAGCTTTTTTTATTGCAACTTCGCAACTTTGCATAAACTATACAAAATAAAACTATTACAAAGGCTTTAAAAAAAGCTTATGATAGGTATCACAAATTACCCAATGGATTTAAAAAAAATCTTTTGTTTAACTTAATAATAACATTAAAAAGGTGGCGGCGCTATTGTGGGTCGGGGTAGCGCCTTAACGAAATGTCTTCAAGACAACCTTGGCATTCGAAATAGTAAAAATTTGTTATTTTTATTGTTTTGTTATTGAAACATAACTCCATTATATTCTGTCACTTATCCGGTCCGATCGTGGTTCGGATAAGTGACAGAATATAAAGGAGAGTACGTATCTAAGTACATGTTAACAGGTTTCCTTGTGAATTGCAAAATTAGCACCAAAGTATACACAACAAGATAAGACGGTGATGATTCAGTGTCCGAATTAACTAAATTCGTTCTAAAGTGCTATTTATTCAAATCTAACTGCCCTCCCCTTATAATAGAATTAGGCTGATAATGATGATGAGAACGCAATTTACCTTTCTAAATAGTGCACTGAAATAACAACACACAAAATACCAATCAACGATCAACGTACTCATTCATTAGTTACGATGTGCCACAGGGGAGTGTTTCTTGTCCTTTATTATTTACTCGTACATTAATGAATTGCCAGAAGTCACTGACCAATACACAATCATGTTTGCGGATGATACAACAATTTTGACTAAAGAACAATATATTCATAATGCTGTGAGAATGGGGAACAAAGCCCTAAATGACATAGTTGAATGGCTTAATAGAAATAATTTTAAAATTAACACAACATAAACTAAATTCATGAGACCTGTGACATATACTAAGATTAAGGATAAAATTGACATTAATTACAATAACAAAAACATTGAGGTAGTATATGATGTGAAATTTTTAGAAATAACAATTGATAGATATTTAAATTGGAAGAAACAAATAGGCAATGTATGTAAGAAAATTAATAAATTCTTATTTGCATTTAGAAGAATAAAATATCTTTCTAATATTGAAATGGCCTTAATAGTTTACCTTAGCCATGTTTGCTCTGTTTTAAGATATGGCGTTACAATCTGGGTAACTCTACGGCTGCCCAAAGAGCATTCGTAGCCCCAAAAAAAGTGTATTCGGGCCTTATTTGGTATAAAGCGGAGAGATTCGTGTAGGCCTTTATTTGTAACGAATAAGCTTTTAACATTTCCATCACTCTGTATATTTTCGAGATGTTGAAATTCGTAAGGAAAAACTTGTCATTGTTAGAGACTGATGAAAAGTCGATACACAAAAGAAAGATTGTACAGAAAACATTTAAGGTGCCTCAATTCAGATAAGAATTATGTAAAAAAAACTGCTACGCAATGGCCATACGGCTATAATTATAATAAACTTCCAAGTGACATGAGAAAACTGACAAATAATGAATTTAATCATAAATTATATAATTGGCTCTATTAAAATTGTTTTTATAGTATAGATGAATATTTGAAATTTAAATTCACATAATTTTAACTTTTGACATGTCCTTAATATTATTTTATCTTAATAGAAAATGGAGATTAATATCTCCATTTTTGTTTTCTTGACGGTTTTATGCATGTGTTCTCTAAATATTTTTATTTTTTAGTATTGTAATAGCAAAGTAAAACTAACTAAATTGCTAGGATCAAACATTTTCACGACTATGTAGTCAAATATAGTGATATTTAATCTATTATAAAACCATTGTTAACCTACCTATATAGCAAATAAATACTATTCCATTTCATTTAATTTCTATGCAAATCAACATCTGCTAGTTATAAACATAAACTGTTGAACATTAGCAGCCTGCCACTAAATGAGTACGAGTGCCTGCAGGGGGCCGTTGAGGTAGGTAACATGTCACTGTCTCGGATCACGAAAGACGTTTTATCGTGTGTATTTAAAAGTTTATTTGTAAAAGACAAGAAACAAAAAGCATTAAGGTGGATTATTCGAGCAATATAATTATTTGCACATGTCTCGGGCCACATTTTTCTCCATTTATTCTAATGTATGGGGAACAAACAAATAGAGAGTCCAGTGATATAATAGTATTTTGTTTTATGAAATGAAAAGATAGGGAAAATTGTTGTTTTGTCACTCTTTTAAAATAATTGTTTTGATTTCTCGTGGTTCTACTGGAAGAGATATTAAACTTAATTTATTATGTAACTCTTAAGTTTAAACTAAAGTTGTTAGTTGTACCTATATTTAATAAATAAATAAACACATATACAAAATTTTACGAAAACGAATAAAAAAAAAGTCGTCGTTTAAATGACTGTTGTCGTTAATTCTTTGCAATTCTTAAAAATGTACAGGTTTGTTTGTTTGTGTTTAGCCATTTTTTACCCGCTACGAAACGGAGACGGTACTTGCGTTTAGGGTGTGATGCTGTTTATTAGCTGGTTATTGATTTAACATTGAGACTTAAATTAGAAACCGGAAAAAATAGCCACTACCCTGGCCTTAAGGGTCTGATTTAAAATAAATTGTGTATCTACCTGTAAATTCCATCAAGTTATAAAAAAAATCTGAAAATCTTTATTACATTGAGTGTAGTAGAGAAAGATTGTGAGGCATTCAAAAGACGACTTTGAACATATCATTGCCAGCTTCAATATTGAAAATCGCTTTTCTTTCACCAAAACATTTGCACATAACGTTTCGAATGGAAAACATCCCAACTCAAAACGCTCGTGAATATAATTATAATATTGTCACATAAAAGGCCTGCGTGTCGTCGGTCTACCAACACATTCACACTGCGCCGGGCGAGGATCTTACGGTTTTACATATGGACAACAGTCCGTCCCTTTGGGCAGACTGTTGTGTTAAACCATGTTAAAATGTAAAAGCTTATTTATACTCCCTTTTGGGACCTTTTACATTTTAAAACTTCGTCAACTTAAAGTAGAGAAAAGTTAGGTACCTACCTAGATTTTAAACGTCATCATGGGTATGCATGCATGAATATAGCTCATTCTAAGTTTAAGGCCAAGCTTATGAACTGAAATTCCGCAATTCTGCTTGACAGCCGAGCAAGTTTCGAGTATGTTGCAAACTGAACCTATATTTAACGAACCTATTTAAAATTAAACGTACCTACGAGAAATCAAATAATATCCCAAAAATTTTTCGACATCGATGGGACCTGAACCCGCGTCTTTCCCTCAGTACGGAAACGTGCTAACCAACTACACAACAAGGTCAAATGACATCAAAAAAAAATTTTGATATTGAAATTAAAGTGGTGAAATTTTTGGGATATTATTTGATTTCTAATAAATTAACCCAGTGTGAGGCGTACGCATTATAATAATAAAAACCTTAAACGTACCTACATTTTAAAGGTATCCAATCCGGTAACATGTGGACAACAGTCCGTTTTATTCCGGAATCATTCGAGTACGCTACAGAACAATACATCGTCCGGGTGTCATGTTCGCATGTTTGTACACGTATCGCTGTTATGAGGAAGAAGAGATGCTGGCCCAAATTAAAATGGGACGGTGAAGACCTAAAGTAAGGTAGAAAATGTTGTTTTAACGACTAGAAATGTTGATTTTATCTCGTTTATGGTTCCGTTGTTGAACTGTGTCCGTTTATCTGTGTGGAAATTTTGGAAGAATATTGTAAGTACGTGCTTCTTTACACATTGTTAAGTTGTATTTCAATTTAATTCAATTTATTTACTCAATTAGAACGGTCAAACCCCTTAACTAAAATTATATAGTAAAGTACTATTTATAACACAAAATTATTTGACTCTGTGTCAGTGTGTGTGTAACACCCAAACTCGTTCAATAGTAGATACTCTTTCTATAAGCTCTGTAGATTACGCTCAGTGGATTGTAATAATAATAATATTTATTTCTGTAACAAGTTTACAATAAGTTATTCAATAGTTGAGACCCTCATTTAAATATACAAAACTTGTGTTAGAGGATCTCGCTCTTCTATATCAAACGTTACAGATGACATAATTAATTTAACAAAGAAACATAAAGAAATAAGAAAAAGCTAATTTTGAATCTACATAGTTATATCAAAAGTAGCAAAATCTATCATCTATTATTATTAGTTAGTCTAGTTTATTTAAGAACAAAAAGATAAAATGTGCGATTTGTGACATGATTGTGATGTCTTGGGTGGACCTGAGGACACCAGTCTCATAAGAGTCTGGGCAACATGGGACCCAGACTTATTATTGTGTAATATATTATATAAATAATATGTAATGTTTATAGCTATAGTAAATATGTGCGTTTATAACAAAGATAAAATAAGAACAAAAAGATAAAATGTGCGATTTGTGACATGATTGTGATGTCTTGGGTGGACCTGAGGACACCAGTCTCATAAGAGTCTGGGCAACATGGGACCCAGACTTATTATTGTGTAATATATTATATAAATAATATGTAATGTTTATAGCTATAGTAAATATGTGCGTTTATAACAAAGATAAAATAAGAACAAAAAGATAAAATGTGCGATTTGTGACATGATTGTGATGTCTTGGGTGGACCTGAGGACACCAGTCTCATAAGAGTCTGGGCAACATGGGACCCAGACTTATTATTGTGTAATATATTATATAAATAATATGTAATGTGTATAGCTATAGTAAATATGTGCGTTACACAAACACAACCGTGTTTGTGTAAAATAATGCAATGTGAGAATAAATGTGTTTATACATTATCTAATTTTTATATCAAAATTTTAATGTACCATAAGTTAGGCATAGGATTTTATATATATAGGTGACTAATATTATTATTAGTATGGGTCCCCTGAGGAAAACAGTCTCTCATGAGTCTGAGCAACAGGGGACCCAGGTTAATTATGATATGGATCTCATCAGCGCTTCCGTCTCTTCATAACTTTTTGTTTCTAACCATTTGATAATTACTTTTTTACATTCATATAATTTTAGTGGATATATATTTAAGTTCTTATTAATAGAATTATAAACATATGCTGATCGGGTTCTATACTGTCTTTGAGCAAAGCGGGTCTTACAAGATTGATACTGTACCTTATAATTTCTCCTTCTGTTTAAATTATGTTCGGGGTTGTAAGTTAGATTGTGTAGCATTATTTATTTATACACATAAGTATCAATAAAGTTTGCTTAATTTTCGTATCTTTCGGTGCACAACTATCTCTCTCTCACATCTGCTACGCTTATCTTACCTCAGTTCGAAACTTGCACAAAAGTCCGAAAACATCCGAAAAAGTCGATTTCAGTAAAACTTTCCCATCCTACTTTTATGTAAATGAAGATAGCACCGACGGTCGTTTTGTTTGTTTGTATAACAATTTTTTCTATTGTATAAAGTCCTTCTGATGACAAACTTGTCTATAAAGTAAATAACGGTTCAGACTGTAAGATAGACTTTTTGGTCGATAGTTGAATTGATAGTTTGACAGTTCTATTTACCGCTGGGCGGGATTTTTCCTATCGAAATATGTATGTAAGTACATGGGTATACACAACACTTGCCTTTTTTCTTGGTCTTTGAAATCCAGTTATTCGTCGTAGCTGAAATCAGTTTGGACGACATCATAATCACACTAAACTTTTATTTATTTATTTATTTATAGAATCTAGACGCGTGGCTCCACCAGTCGACAATTTCGATTTGTCGTCGAGTGAATTTCTGGACGAGAACCTCATTCTTTGTCTATACCCATTTTCTTTGATTCGAATTTGGTAACGTAACTCACAGATGGCGCTGTACGTGATTAGTTATTCCTCATTTTCTGTCAATTTTGTCTATGATGATAACCAAAGCTCCTAGTAAAACAGCATTGAGTAGTTCGTCTTCGTTTCGCCCAAGAACATGTATACTGAACACACGAGTAATCGAACAAAGTTTTCTTCATAAATGTGTTCTTACCGTTTTGCCTGAAAATCTCCTGATGGTCGTGAAAGTGTGTGGAGAAGCGAAGAAACGTATGTACCCATTACCTCTATACAAACAGTGAGTTTTCACGACACTTTCATAATGGTTTGGAGAGGATTAAGTTCTGAGGCTCGTACGGAGTTAGTGATCGTAGACAAACGGGTTAAACGCTATAAATAAATAAAATAAATAAATAATCCACACAGCATCATCTAGCCCCAAAGTAAGCAGAGCTTGTGTTATGGGTACTAGATGACTGATAAACTTAATACAATACATAACATAGATAGATATTTTTTATTATACCTCTATATAGAAAATACCCAGAACACCCGGAACAAATATTTGCAGATTGTACAAACATTTATCCCAAGGCGGGAATCGAACCCGCAACCTTCTGCGTCGCAGGCGGACATTCGCCCGCCGCGCCACATCGGTCGTCAAACGCTACTCGATACATCGAAGAAATTCTCCAGTATCATGTTTTACTCTATTCGGGGTTCATTAGGTACGACGATTTTTTGTTTTTGCATGATAATGCACGCCCTCACGTCGCTCGGTGCGTCGAGGAATATATTCAAGAGGTTAGTGTTTCCAGAAGTTTCTGTAGCCAGTTTGTAGCTCGGACTTGAACCCAGTAGAACACATCTAGAACATGCTGAAAAGTAAGATCAAGTTGAGTTCCAATTCACTACAGCCTCTAAATGAGTTCCGCGTTGCAGCGCTGGCCGCTTGGGAAGCCATACCACAAGAAGAGATCAAAAACTTCATTCAGAGCATGCGTGATTGGATGCAGGCAGTCACCAAGGCTAGAGGAGAAAACATCCGCTATTAATTCGCACAAACACAACTCAAAACAGTTTATTCTTTCTCTCTTGAATCAAATAAAATGTTCGTTAAAATTCCTTAATTTTTGTTTGATTTTTGTGGTATTGATATGGCATGCTTTATTTGTCATCTGAAGGCGTTAAACAGTTCCGAAGGCAATAAATAATACCAACCGTAAATTAATGTTCAACCTCTGGTCATAATAAATACATAAGAAAAATTAAAAAATCACAAATTTTCGCAATATTTTTAGGCGGCCAAGTTTCTGCGCCGGTGAGGTAGTAATATTCCTAACACGTCTTAAACCACAAATCTAATGACACACACAGTTTGCTACAATAAAAGCCTTATTTACACGAAATGGCGTGATCCAGGTACCTGGTTATTACCGCGGAAGATAATTTTCCACAGAGACCACTAAACACCAAACAGTTGTTTAGGTGGAAATACATTTCCATCCAGGTGACTGGTTGTCACAGCGGAAATTTTTTTTCACTTAGACAACCAGTAGTCAATTTTGGTTATTTGGGCGGAAAACACCAAAATTGGTAGTCTGATTACTGATCTCGGAAACACGACACATCAAATACCTGTTATTGAATTTCCATGTCAGAAATATATGCGATCAATATGAAAATTCGTGAGCAGAAGGCATTTGAGTTGTGAGAGTTGGCAATGTTATGTATACCGTTTTGGTATACATAACATTTATGGTTCATGTTGATTTGTTAAATATCTGCCAATGGGCAATATTTTTAAGACGAGGATCATTACTCATATGCAAATGTTATTTCACAATGAATTAATTTCTTAATGAAAATACCTACAGGTATTGTATATTGTATATTGTATAGGTACCAGTAAAAAGTAAAACACAAAATAAAATTTTAAACGGAATACCATTAAATCAATCAACCATGCATCTTTTCAACTCTACTTAAACCATTCTCATAAATGAATCCTTCTTCTAACACTGGTATTTTGCTGAAAAATTAGTAGGAACGAAACTTGCGCTCTGTAACTTTGACCTGCATTCTCACTCAAAGCCAACGCAGCTCTCCGCCTACTAGGTAGGTAACCCAATTAAACATATTTTCGCCCAAAACTATTTCGTCGAAGTAGGGCATAACTAGCTACTTAGCGAATGAAAGGGTTAGATCTACCTTCATGCAAGGTGGTGGGTTGACCCTTCGTAAGCAAGGGCTGCTTGACTAAAGATACAAGAAGATCCTACTTAGCACTGATAAATTACCCTCATTTCATTGGAGCAAAGTATATATTTGATTACTCAAGGGATTCTGGAACGTAACGCTTGAGTTTACAGTTTACTTTATGCTTGGCACGTGTAAAGGTCGGCTTATAGGTGAAGATGGGAAAATAATTTGGTGCTATTTAATGAGCCTTTGATAATTTACTAGCAGAGTTATTCTGAGAATCTTGTGGGTTTTGCGGAATTCGCGATACTGATTTTCAGCAGAAGGCGGTGTCTGCAAATTGTTTTAACTATGAATTAATTTCTCTTGTTAAGGGATAACTTGCCTGAAGATTACCTATTGTACTCGTTCGTAACCTAATATGAATGCTACATAATCGTTGCTAACGACATATTTTGCAGCATGCTACAGTTTTATAGCGCTCTATACTAATTTTGTAGCTACAACAGTTCCGCATTTATTTCGTAGCATTCTTAGCCTTCCGCAGACTTCGTAGCAATTGTAACATGCTACAGAGCAGACTTCGTAGCAATAGTAACGTGCTACAGAGCAGACTTCGTAGCAATCCTAACATGCTACAGAGCAGACTTCGTAGCAATAGTAACGTGCTACAGAGCAAACTTCGTAGCAATCCTAACATGCTACAGAGCAGACTTCGTAGCAATCGTAACGTGCTACAGAGCAGACTTCGTTATTCGTAGCAATCGTATAGCAAGCTGGATATTTCGTAGCATTTGTAGCGTACAGATTTCGTAACAACCATAGAAATCTAAGATTAACTAATAATTACACCATGCTATTTTGTGCTACGCAATCACTTCAGTAGAACTGCTCCGAAGCCTATAGTGTCATTACTGTATACCGTTAGGTCGAGCGAGCGTATCGATTGTTCAGTGTGCGGAGCTGGCTAACATCCGTGAAGAAGCGGCTTTACAATATTATAGATATGTTGGTAGCTTTACTAGCCTCGGACCAGAGACTCGTACGGGCAAGGATGGTTTCAAAACCAACAAGAGAAACCACTACATAATTGTGTATTTTTTTGTTTAAATCAATTTAGATTTATAACCAGAGTAGCGATCAGACAGTTCGATAATAAAATGTGTTTTCCAGAACCACAATTGTTATCGCGTGTCTCCCAATGATATACTGAGGTTTTTAGAGAAAAGTGTAGAGTCTGAGGTTTTTAGAGAAAAGTGTAGTGTAAATTTAAAGTGATCACGCAATCAAAAATAACAACAATCTTTTCGTACAAGGTGCTTTCATCTTGTACGAAAAGATTGTTGTTATTGCGCGAAAAATATTCTAAATATTTCAATATTTTGCCAATTTAGACAAATCAAACCAAGACTTAATCAACGCCCGTTCTGAAAAACTAGACTCAAAACTTTCTAACAGTAACCATTTTATCCCACAACTCCTCTTGTTCCCAGGACGATACTTAGGCACCCCTCACTGGAATCATGCACGATAAGGGAGTTTTATTGACATCATTCATAGCTTCAAACCTAAGGGGAGGTTAGTAAAGAAATTTTTACCCATTATTAAAATAATAGGGAGTCTTTTCTATATATTTAGTTGGTGCATGATCGGCTCTAGCATCATTTTCTTTCGCACGGTGCGTTTCCTGCTTTATTATAAGGTAATGTTTCGTAGCTCAGGTTCAATAGTCTTGGTATTGTAGCTCGGTAGCTCTGTAAACGTCGGTTTCTATATTCAGAGCATAGTCGTAGTCGATATTAACCCTAATAAATAAACATGAGGCTGACCGTGTCTTACGTATTTCACTAAAGCAATGACAGCGAATTCAATTTTGGTCTGACATCAATAATACAAGTTGGTATTTTGCGAAAACCTTTCTGTTGAAAGCTGTTGAAAGCTAACTGGGGTGGCCTGCGAGTTTACTCGCACTGACTGAAAAAAATTACGTAACTACATAATTTTTTTCTTGAAAAAAGAAATTTGTTGTGAAATAGGACTCTGACATAAACAAAACTACCCGCACTTTTAATAGGATTTACCGTTTCAGCTTTGTATAGAAAAAATGTCCACTACGTATTTAAAAGTCTGCCAACAAGGGAAAACATTGTTAATTTTCCACCAGCTAATTGCGCGTTATTTTCGAAAAAAAACTTTTTAAAATGAAGCTTTTTAATAAATAATGCATACGAAAAGTTTGCTCAGCACACGTTGGCAAAATAACTGTTATTTTGCCAACGTTTGCTGAGCAAACATTTCCTATGCATTATTTTGTTGTTTTATCTTACTTTATGGAACAGTCAAATTCAAAACAAAGTACAGTTTAAATATTATTCGGTGCTATAAACTTGGGCCTCACCTACGTCATGAATAACTTATGTAAACATTGCCAGTAAAGTGCCGGCAGTTAACGCTGTAGTGCCTTATATGAATGTGAAGAATGTTTAAATGCTCCAAAGACAATGTGGGGTTTTACATTCATTTGGTAGATCTTGAGGTGAAATTGAAGAGAATCCTTAACAAACAGCGAACTCGCTTTTTGAATCGATTATAAAATTTGTAATATAACGATTAAATCGTTTACTGCAACTGCAATTTTGTAGGTATTATTTTGTTTTTTAGAAGAATGCCCTCATTCAGATCGCCCTATTCTCTTAGAAATAAGCAAAAGATGATGCATTACAATGAGACATTCATTTGTTTCATCGCGTGATCTACGACTCGGACCATTTTGGTATTTTACATAAAGCTGGACTGGCTAGTTGCATAGTAAGGAACAATGTACCGAAATAACTAAGGTAATAAGAAATTCCAAGGTTAAAGACACTAATAATGTTACTAAGCAAACATTTAGATTACGCAATATCTTAAAAAATCAAGGCGTCCCGCCTTGATTTTTTAAAAATAGAATCGGTCCTAAAATACTACCCAGTATTTTAGGACCGATTCTATTTTTAATATATATCAACGATCTTCCAGAATTTGTGACACAAATGTATACTTTTTGCAGATGATACCACAATTTTAATTAAAACGGATAGAGAACATGCCCAAATGACATTAAATACTGCACTTTAATAATAATAATAATAAATCATTTTATTGCCTATACTTATCTTAACCTAAACTAGAATTATACACAAAAAAAAAGTTTCTAACGATAGGCAAAGGGAGTAGATTCAGCATTGTGCTGCATGTGAGGAACATGCAGCGCTGATTTTAAATCTACTCCCCTCGGATAGGTGGTCACCGAGGGTTGGGATAGCGGGTTTAAGGTAGGTTCTTATACTTATTCATCTATTTCAAACTTACTTTAAAAAAAAACAAAACTACTACTACTACTTACTTCCATGTGTGTTCATACCTTAACATTATATTTACTTTCTAATATTGTTTATTGTACCAAAAATAATAACTTAGCTATGAACATTACCAAAACTAAAACAATGCCGATTTGACTCATAAAAGTAGATGAAGTAATGACATTTAAATTCTTAGGTATCACTTTAGATAGACATTTAAACTGAAAGGTTCATATTAGTAAAATTTGCCAAAAAACAAGTCACTTTATCTTTGCTCTAAAAAAAATCCGCCAGACGATTTCTTTTGATGCATCTCTAGCAGCATACCACAGGCACGTGTCTTCGATCCTGAGCTATGGTTTGTTGCTCTGGGGAAACTCTGTCGATGCTGAAAGAGTCTTCAGATTACAGAAGCTCAGGGCTATTAGCAAGGCTTGGTTTCGTGACTTTTGCAAGCCTCTATTTAGGGTCTGTAATATTATGCCTCTGCGTTGCATGTACATTAGAGACATTTGTATGTTTGTTAAAATCTTACCCACAACACTTTACCAAACGTAGGGATATTATCACTCGACAGAAAAGAGCAAAATTCGATAATCTTCTGTACAAGCCACAATGCCACAAGCGAATCTATGAGGAAAATGTATTTAATATGTGCATCGTCATCTTTAATAAGTTACCAGAACCCATTAAAAACCTCTATGTTAATTTCTTCAAACAAAAATTAAATCAGTGGCTGCTTGACAAATATTTTAATAGTGTTAATGAATATATTAATTTTATGTGGAATAATTTATTATGTTTTCACTGTGATTGTTAATGAATTATCTGACTGTTAATTATTTATTGTATATTGTATTATCCTTGATTATTTCTATTATTTAATATGTGAACTTATTGGATCGCCAATATTTAATATTTGCACGCCTGCTTGCGGGTTGAATACATTTGACATCACTCTAGTTATGAAATCTGACATGACCTGTAATAATGTATTCAGCAAATAAATTATTTGATTTGATTTGACAAATTCAAACCCAAAATCTTTTTTTTTTCATCTGACCTCTTTATTAAACGTATTATATATTTTTATATATTTTTTTACTTGCGTCTATATTGTCATAAAAGACGCAAGTAAAAAAAATATAAAGATGTAAATTAAAAACCTTGACCTTTTACTACTTGAATTATCATGGAAATAAAGTAATTGCAAGATGCTGCTGACTTGTGTAAAAACACTAGAGGTTACTGTTTGTTCGCTACTAACAGTCAGGCAACTGAATTTTAACGCCCCCCGCCCGATGCCAATCCCACGGTCCTGTTTCCTTATTCATAGCTTCCCGAAGATGCCTTCTAGATACGTTGTCATACCGTAGTTAAATCTTCGGCTTCGGGGAAAGACATGCCGAAAAGTAAAATTTAATGTTTAATTCGTGTGTGCAGCTGATTCGATTTAAAGGGACGCAGATGTTACGGAAAACATATTATTTTCTTGAAAAAGTTGAGTTACAAATAAAGTTGTGTTTTAGACCTTGGTACCAACCTACAGAATATGTTTTTTTGTGAGATTATTTCAGAAAATTACATTAGCATTTGCATATTCCAGTCGACTGCTGGACGGTGTTCTCCCCTAACGACTGCTGAAGTCCTTAATCTTCGCTCGCTGTCATCCCTTCTGGTTGGAGAAAGTCGACATTACCTACGTATGCCGAGTCGTAAACTCTTGCTGAAAACCGAAAACAAATTAGGTGACATCCCAACTCTAGCAGGAATTGAAAACTTATATCGGGATAAAAGTTCACATTGCTACACGAATATTCGAGAACCACGAACGTTCTGGATGCTTATTCCTATTTTTGAATCCTATTTTTCGCCTTAACATACTATTCGTTTTGTCATCAGAAATGACTAACAGCTTTGTTCAGTAATAGGACAACATTTAAAATACTGTATTGTTAACATAATATTATTTGAACTAGAAACTGAAAAGCGGTATTCTTGTTAAACTATTTAATTTATTTAGCCGTATGTGCTTGCTTACCCACCTTATGAAATTATTAAAATAATTAAAGATTAACGTAACGTAATAACGTTTCCGTAGAGTACCGAGGCTCTCCGGGTTTTTAAAATGTTATCTGAGCGTCTGGTCGACTCGACGCCTGACCCGAGAGCTGGCGGGTATCTGGCGCAGCGCATCAGCCTTGCCATACAGCGGGGCAATGCACCTAGTGTCTAGGGGATGCTTCCGACTGGTATTGATATGGATCAGCTGAGCTACCTGTAGATTGTTTGCAATAGTCTGCAGTTGGCTTAATTGTTTCAATTGTAAATACTAGTTTTAATTTGTTTTTATTATTGAATTGTAATTTCTTTTTTTTTTTTTTTTAATTTTTTGATGCTTTAATTTTAAGTCATAAGTAGAGTCTCCTCATTGGGTGATGATGCGGTCTGACATAATAGGAAGATTCTTAACACTCTTAATTTTAGCATTATAAACTGTCAATAAATTATCCAAATAAATCCATAAAATTATAATTCCGCTCATGTACCAATATTTGCCCGGGGACGGCCGAATAAATTTAACGTTTGCTAAAGTAAACTTGATTGTTTATATAGGAAAGTCAACATTCATAAAATGAGACACCATGGATCTACCAGTATCTTAATCATTAGCTAATGCTAATGATTAAGATAAAGATAAGATGTGAAGTTCCTATATTACAACTAATCAATAAAACACGCAGATTTGGCACTTAGTGTTAAGCACATTAGGGCGCTCCCGCGAGGCACCAGAAGGATAGGTGTCGTTGTCTGTGCGCGCCTCATTGGCCCACTGAACATTTGTTCAGTAGGCCAATCGGGAGTCGGACCTTTTAAGCGTCACTCAGCTCTACCTCTAAAAATCTTCTCTTCTCTTCTTCGCTACGAAATTTTCAAATAATCCTTCCATTTGTAAGTCACTAAGCCAGATGGTTTAAATAGGTTGTCAGTATTTTTTTTTATATATTATAACGCCCACGTCGCTCGCGTCAAGATTAGGCAATGATTATGGATTACCGCAACCTACGATGTTACGGTTATCCCCATTCAGCAATTTCTGTTAGGTAGCATGGTCTTGTAAGGTGTTTACGGTGGATGGAAAGACCCTGGCAGGCCGCCAGTGTTGACAATTCATTGCCGTAATTGGCAATACATTACAATCGCATTGACACAGCGCGGCATCAGGAACTAAACATGTTAGTGACCGTGTGCCGTAGCGTATCACGTATCAGTATCAGTGTTTGTTAGTCTATACCGGTCCTGGTCTTTGTAATATTTGTATATTAAGTACTATGGCTGTGTTTTACGGGTAGTAGCTACAGCTACCAGTAGGTATAATATGGGTTTTGGCAGAAGAATAAACTAGTAGGCAGGGCAGTAACGCAGGTAACTGTATGAATTGTCCAGCATTATTATTAGTATTTTCACAACTTCGAAAAAGCATAATCGGTTATGCGCATTCGGGTAAAAAGGAGGAAGGGAACATGATGTTCCACGAATTCATGCAAAAAAATTGCCCTAAGCTCAGGTGTCCCTTTTAGTTCAAGTTGCCGAGGCAATTTGCACTAAACTCAAAAAAAATACAATAAACCATAGCTCAGTAATTGCCTACTGTTTTGTTGACAGATTTGATAAAATTTACTAACCTAGAGCAGCCCTTCCAGAATCCCTGTCAGACTAAGAACTACGCTTCCATAAATATTCTCATAACCATAACTTGTATAAAATTTTAACATTACAACCATTTTCCGCTATTTTCCGCTTATCGTGCGATTACCTATTGAAATACCTACAATTTGCGTGGCACCCGCCAGTTGGTGTTGTGCATGTGTGATATCGATAAACTTATCGATAAGCGGCGTCATGTTACAGCCCCATGAAATGGCCGTTAGTATTAACAATTTAATTTTGAATAGTGTTTAAGATTTATTGTGAATTTTATGTCGTAATCGTTCGACGGGGTGGTGGTATGCGATAGGAATACTAAAAAGTACGATACTTTAAAAACTTTCAAACTCCGTAAGCAACTTATAAAAGTTATAAACCTCTAGGATACCAACGGTCATACTTTTTTTTTTAAACAAAATTATCAAAGTTATTGGTTTCTTATAATAACTTGTGCAGTGTGCACTTAGATACTCATACTTATGCATTATATTCACTTTCGTAAGTTCAATGGTACTTGCTAAGAAACCTAATCAAATTTCCATAAAAACTATAACTATTAATCCAAACTTTAAATTTCTTGAACCTTCTTATCAAATAAAATATACACACAAAAGTTTTCTTATAACGAATATTTAGAATATGATTTGTAATATAAATGACTCATACTTTTAATAATAATATGACTCACACAATATTAGCACGCCTGCATGCAGCCTGAATACAGTTACTAATATAACCAAAGACATTGTAAAATAATTATGTATTCTTGCAAATAAATGATTGATTGATTGATTGATTGATCCCTGTCATGTATAAACCTAATTATTTAAGAGCAAATCTTAAGCAATCCTGAAACTTAAGTACTTTTAAACTAAATTTATCGGTTGCAGGTAAGTTTAAAGTGAAAATTGGTCCCAGTTTAAAGTTTTTATTGTCTTTTATTTATTTATTTTACAATTTTAGGAACACTAACAGCTAGGTAATGATCTAACAAAAATGGTGTGTAACAAACGGCTTATTATAAGTTTCCACAAGAAATAAATGAAATTATGACGAACAGTCGAAAAAAGAAAGAAAAAAGACGGCGCGTTTGGTTAAAAATAAAAACAAAGTTACATTAAATCCCTAATCAAAATATAAACTACTCAACAAGCGTTAAGGACGCTTGGTTTTAAATAAGTCTAATTCGTTATTAATACCATTAAACACAGTATTCGCTAACATATTATCATTGAAAGACTTGCATGCCCTTAAGATAAACGAGGTCTGCCTGTAGTTCGTCCTCACCAGGGGCTCCTACAAGAGATGAGGCTTGCGAAGTGAGCCTATGTTCGTGCGCGAACCTATCAGCTCACCGTTCCGTTCGCTATATTCATGAGATAGCATAAGTCTGCAATATTCCTACGTTCAATAAGTGGTGGGAAGTGGAATATACGACAGCATTTGCGTTTTGCGACTGTACTGAGTTGACTGTTTTAATGATGCTAAGAATCTTACATGTAATAGGGTCTCTAAGGGGTGTGGTTCCAGGAGGTTGTCTTAGGCAATCCACTTCAAAGTCGGTGAAGGGGCATTTTCAGCCGTTTAAAACTCAAAAGATAGTACTCATTGCAATGACAACCGATGTGACGCAGCGGGCTAAGGTCGGCCTGCGACGCAGGAAGTTGCGGGTTCGATTACCACCTTGGAACAAATGTGTGTACAATCTGCATGTATTTGTTCCGTGTGTTCTAGGTATTTTCTATGTTATAAAAAAATATACATATCTATGTCATGTATTATGTATATATCATTTATCTTGTACCCATAATACAAGCTCTGCTTAGCTTGGGGCTAGATACTGCTGTGTGGAATGTCCAGTAAAAACAAAAAAAAAACGGAATACTAAAAGTCAGAGTTTCTACATCATTTTTATTTTGTAATTATTAGCACACGAGTATAGATTTATATAGATTTTAAAAATGAAAACCCCGACTTGATTTTCACTTAAAACCACATAAAACTCACAGAAGCGTGTATATTCCGATTCATAATCGGGCAAGATAATCCGGGTAACGTTACCCAACTCTCGATGTCTGATGTTTAACCCAGTTTCCCAGTCTCACCGCGACACAACGCACTCATAAATCCTGTAACATGGTGGTAGCGATGGAAACAGCTAGGTCACTATGTTAAAATAGAAAATTTGTTGATGTTCTTACAGTAATCTTACAGCATCATCTTACAGATCTTACAGCAAAAATGATTTTAATAATGTTATGATTTTGTTAGGTGACTTAATAATCTTATTATTACTTAGGGTGAATATTGCGTAAAAACTTGTTGGTAACCTAAACATATTTGAAGAATGCTCATTCTTTAAATATTTTTACAATTTATTACATTCTTATGAAAGGGAAAGGAAAATAATGTTCGTTACTGGTTACTTATTTCATAGATTGTGAGCACTATCTTGGTCTGTGTCACAAAATATGCTGTGATAAAAAAACCTTTGAAGGTACCTAAATGAATGACGTAATCTTGCTTCATTCGTGTTACCTACAAAACGATTATAAAATTGCATTATATAATTGCCATAGCCTACCTTACATACCTCGGCACAACGGTTATCCAACGTGCGAGTGAATTATTTTCTTAATGTAAGCCAGTAATATTACCTAATCTGTGGTGTAAGTATATTCGGTGAGCAAGTGCTCGTGATCGTACCTACTTACCTTCGAGTGGGTAAGTTTTCTGCATTTAGCTCTTGCTCCTGCAGTTAGTGTGAGTGTGTGTTAGTGACCCAGCTGACTGTAAAGTTATGTTATGAATTGACTGCGTCGTGTGAAACTGAATATTTGCTGGAGCATGGTCTGACAGGTTAAATTCACCATTTATAATGCCTTTGATTGGGTTTCCTACAGCGTGATAAATCATTCGGGATATATTTTAAATTACTGCCCCGTCTAAAAATTCTTATATAACTAGAAAGATTTTGAAACCGGGTCATTTTTATTCCACAAATACCATAAAACTCTAATCTTCCCGTGTTTTAACTCTGAAAATGGATGAATACATAAAAATATAAAAACTTTCATTTTGCTTTCACCTTTCGTCAGGTCAGGTTTTTTAAGCAAAGCTCTCCTAGCCATAAACCGGATATGCTAATCCGCACCTTTACAACAAAAACCGTAAAAGTTACCCGCAAGCTCCGAATGGCCCGGGGGAGGCGTCACGTGGCCTTATTGCCGGCCTTAGGTTCAGGGTCGGGTTGGGAGGAGACACTCTTGACTAAAATCGTCAACTATAATTTATAATTATAATATTTTTTTTATTTCAGACATAGTAGGTCACATAACTTACATACAATAAAATTGGTACTTATTAATCACACTGGATCACTATGGAGTGGACTAATGTGCCGTTGAAATGAAATGATATTTTTATTGCATAAAACATGGTATAAAAGGTGATTCAAATTAATTATGAGCTCATGTTTAGCTATTCTGTAGCATGCAATAAGTTAACTTATGTCTAAGGCTTAAAATTAATAAATTCATTAATGTCATAAAAATTACGATCATTTAGCCAGTTAAATAATTTCGTTTTAAATATTTTACTAGAGAAAACTACATAAGTACCATTTCAAGAGTTCTAGAGTTTCTGGCTTCTCGACTTTTTTTTATTTCCCGAGGTACAAAAATTCTCGACCAGGATTTTTTGAGTATGTCAAGATATTTTGAAATTTTGAATAAAACACGATGTGATTTACAAATTTTTGCACAAATTAGACTGATAAATGAGATCAATTAAATCAAATAAAAAAAGTATTTACTCTAAATTACACTTTTTAATTAACAAAAAAACAACAAATAATAAATCAAACAAACTACACTAGGCTGGCCTACCTCTATATAATAAGTAACGAGTAGAGACTAGTCCACAACTTTTTATATAAATTATTGTGTTTCTTCCCTACTAGTTCCCAAATGTACCTACAACAAACTTTAATCAAATAAAGAATAATTAACAAAATTATATGAACAATTTTATAGGTACATATTTAGATATCTATAAAAGCTTGTTAAACAAAACAAACACTTAGCTACCAACTTAAAATAAAATTCGTTTTCACCACTCTCGAAAACTGTGACTTTGCTGCTCAAAAACAGTGAGCAAAATCGGATTTTGTTCACATGTGGAATAATAGTAGATTATGGTACAAGTGTGTAATGTTGGTGATTACCGCTGAGGCGCCATTGAGAGAGCCGAGGAATATCTTTTCTGCGGTCTCATGGTATACTACTTAGTTCACCTGGGTTTTTGTCTGTCTGTTTGTTATCTAGTAGTATTTTATTTATTTTAATTCTGTACCTAAGTTTGTTTGTGTGTAGTGCCGTAAGAGGTAGACAGTTGAAACTTTCAGATTATGTGCCGCTAAAACACAAAATAATAAAAATAAATATCCAAATGAAAGGGGGGCTTTCATACAAAATCGTGTTTTTTTTGGCTATTTTTACTCTTCGTAGGTCAAGGCTGTATCTGTTGAACCACAATAGGTAGACACATACATTTTTATTAAGAAACACTTCAATTGTAGTTTTTATCACAATAATAAATAGTACCGGAGACCCGATCCAGATCCCGGAGATATTATTTAGTACAAGACCCGACGTTTGTGCACCCGACTCGCCACCGCCAGTGGCCAGTTTATTCTTTATCTAAATGTTACCTGAGTGAAATCACTCTCATTTGTAAGGCCAATTTATTATAGTGAAAATTTCAGTGTTAATTCATTATACATCCAACCATCAAATCAATCCCTTATTTTAATACATTTATCATTTCTGTTAGGAATCCTCGTTTCAAATATTTTCTAGCATTATACGGCAGTCGGTCTCCCAGACCCCTGCAGACCCCGCCAATACCTCTGGGGTACAATGTAATGCAATATCACGTATGGCGCATGAATAGTAAACAGATTCCATTATTGTGTTCCCGGTGAACCCCACAGGGGCACAGTTGCTTTCTGGGAGGGAATTAATTGACTTGTTCAATGTTGTGAACAGGTTAATCCAGAATTAAATGCAGAATGTTTCGATAATTACTTATGACGGGATGTAACCGTGATTTGTGGTGCTTGTCAATATTTTGGTGACAGTTGCATGAGCCATGAGCCATGTCAGCTCTTATTCAGGTCGACCTGCAGATGACATTTGGTCCTCCTGAGATACAGAAGACTAAATCGATTCTTGATTTCCGTCTCAAATTATTTGTATGATGTTTTATTATCGTTTTATTTATATAAATAATCTTAAAAGTCCCTGCCCACACTACCACTTTCTACGACAAATCTTTCACTGTACAAGCTACCCGTCTGACGAATGCTCTACCCCTGGACATCAGACGAGCCAAATCTCTCTCTATCTTTAAAAAACTGCTTCATCAGCATTATTTATCCTTGTTAAAGTTAGACAACCTTATTTTTATGTTTAAGTAAGTTTATTATATTGTTTCTAGGCTATGTAGGTATTATAGTATGTAGTGTAAGTATTATTGTTTTGTTTTATTCTTCGAGTGCTACCGTCTATTTTGTTCTTACATGTCCAGTCCATCCTAAGGTTGCCTGGAAGATATCACTCTTAGCGATAAGACCGTCTTTGTACTTCACCTACCCTTAGCATCTATTTCTGTATTGTTTTCTGTCTTTGTGTGGTACAGTTAAGTATGATCTATAATATACATATCTATAAATTTAAATGTCTCAACGAATCTCAGAAAAAAGAATCCATTCCATCGTCGTACAAATATTATAAACTAATTAATATTCAGTTATTGTAAAATTCAAACGTAGTGAGGTCGCTCGACCGCGGGACATCCAGTGTTATGATAACCCGAACGAAACCTTTGCGGCTTATGCATGAATGCCATAAACAATCAGAATCCTTTCTCAATTAATTTCTACTAATACACACGAGAACTCCATTAGTGATGCTACGCGATTCGAAATTAATACATATCTTATCGATAATTCCCCCATTTACCGATAATCCTCGACGTATCGGTAAACGAAAAATTACCGCGCTGGTTGGTGTATTATTGAATTCCTGTTTTGTATGATTTAGTGGATATCATAGGGATAGGGTGTTTGCGGACACAGCATGTTTCTTTACAGACGTGGGGTGAAAATTGCTTGAGATGGAAAACTCGATTAAATATTGACATTGATACTTTTTATGAATTTTAAGTTATTCTGATCTTAAGATTTTTGTACGCTAAATGTTTAGTATACACGTAAATGCAACAGAGCAGTTTATTCTAATAAATTAAGGTAGTTAAATACCCCTAAAGTGTTCATCCGAGCGAGTTTACAAATTGGTTGCGTTGCTAGCTTAGCAGGGATTCACTGTAGCCAGTAAAGTATTTATTTACGAACTACTTTATGTACATAAAGTACATACATCTATATCACAAGTAATAAAATAATATTTCGTAATACTTTTTTTATGAAAAACTGTCATACACGTAAACTTTGAAAGTAATCAATTTATAATATGATTTTTATTTCAAAATCCTAGTAATAAACTTCATTGCTTCAACCTGTTGATTTAATCGATTACGAGATTAATATTTTGTTAAATACTATCAACTAAGGGACTCATTATAGCGTTCGGATTATGGTATAATTGCATATTGATGTAAGCAAATGCTAACTCCTTGTCAGTCTTCAAGCATAATTTGACCTAATTAATTACCTGAGTAAGCTCTTGGGCTGATTAAGTTAAATTTAATTGACATTACTTGTTATTTAAATAGGGTTTGCAGAACTTAAAAGAAGGGAGGAACTCTGTTTAAGGTATAACCAAATCATTACTATTGAAATACTTGTGTTTTTCTTGTGACCTGCCTACGATGAAGAGTGGCTTGGCTCAAAGGAAACACGTAGAATTCTAAAGTATGTAGTAATTTGGTATGTAGCTTGCGTTTGATATGAAGAACTATTCAAAGCTATTCTTTGAAAATTTATGGTTTCATTCATAATATTGAGAAGCTAAGGCTTCTTCTCCTGGCCTAAGGGCCAGACCCACTTTTAGAATTATTTAAATGTGTTTTAATCGACATAAACATGGATAATAAAAATTGTTCCAGCCCTTACTCGAGTGTCAGCGATGAAAGTTCGCAAGGAATTTGATTGCTGGAGTTTTTTATATTTTAACACCTACACAGTGAGCTAGTATATGTTCAGGAGGTTATGAAACGGAATGGCAACAAGACTAGAATCAGATGGCAATCCATTCGAAGGCGCAAAGAAAAATGAGTTAAAGTAACAAGGCAATTCTGCCTTATGTGAAATGAGTGAAGGACAAAATCGGAAACATTCTTAGAAAGTTTTCGATCAAGTTGATCTACACTCCACTGCTCACACTCACAGTCACTTAAAAGCAAAGCTACTTCGAACACCAAAAGACGTAGTGTCTTTGGAAGTTCCTGGATTATACAAAATCAATTGCAGTTGTAGGCGTTCCTACATAGGCCAGACTAAACGCACGGTCGCGGAACGTGTTAAGAAATACTCAGCAGCGGTCAAAATCCGACAAACTAACAATTCAGCAATAATAGCTGAGTACGTAGTAGACTGAGGACCCCAATACTGAATTGAATTACACAAACCGCAAGTCATCTCTAATAAAAAGCAATAATAAATAAATTAAGTTATACAGGAATTAATATAGAGAATGGTTCGTGAAGCGATTGAAATTAAGAAATAGCATCAATCGTGAAGACGGTTCCAAACTCTCTTCCACGTGGAATCCAGGTGTACTCGTCGTAGACCAGTTTATCAGAGCGTCGCGGACACTGTTAGTGTTGTGTGTTGTCCGAGTGTGCAGATTAACACACCTTGTTTCGAAAACCAAGTGAGGGTAGTTTCAAATAATGTTGCCCCCGCTTCACAGAGGCGGTAATTATAATACTCCAGTTATCCCGTGACCACGACAGTGTGCAAATGCAAACCTGTAGAAATGTTGGGAAAAACTGGTAAATAAACGCGATAATTCCTCTTAAATAATACTAATAAAGAGTATTGTATTACTTCGTAGATGTACTACGCCGTAGCTCGTTGTCTTTACGTGAATAATTCCCTGTTCTGAGTCACTTATCATAAATTTTGTCGGGTCACTGATTTTATATAACTATACTAGCTAGAGTATAAGTAGGATTAAAGGACAATCGGTGAACGCTTGTAAATGGAGTAATAAAAAACGTAGAGGGGAAAATTTGGACTATTAGTACTTTTACGTAGTTGGATTTTACTTTTAACTATATTGTTTCTCAATTTAGAGCTAGACCATTTGTTTTGATTTTTCCGCCGTACAATGCATTATATTAGAACATCGCCAGCAACATAAGCCAGTCACAGTTCCCACTCGCCAGCCAACCGCGGCCTCGTCAGCTGCGCCGCGTGTTTACTTAACATTGTGAATTCATAATGTTTATAACAGTTAAGTCGGTTGACTTGAGTGTCTTTGCTATTGAAATGTTTTTTAAATTAGGTATGAAAACAAGCTTCTACTTTCAGCTTCTTGCAGCTTATCGGGTAAAAACTCGATTTCATACTCTTTGAAATAAATTTTTGACACAAAAGGTTTGGCATTTCGCAAGACATCTCCAAGTTATCTCTGTACATTTTTTTTATGATTTAATATCTTAACATCATCTTTTTATATCATTTTGCTTAGAGCTCTTCCAAAACATTATTTCACTCTCGCAACGGCTCTCATTTTATACAAAAACCAGCAATTTCCTTGATTATTTCAGTCCTAAAAATAAAGGCGTTTGTAATGACAAACGCCAATTGAAAGCAATTGGATATCAATCACTGCAATAGTATTATTATATATTCTCTGGTAATACCGCGGTATCCATTTAACAATTTGAAACAGTTCCGCTCTGCTGGCGGCACGGTCCGTGACATGCGATTGGCAGCGCGGGTGACGCTGCGTGCCAAACTTGTATACCAGGGTCCGTGGACAGATTGTTTTAATACAATGTGTAGTCAGAACAAACTTTTGATATTGGTCTCATTTTTAACTACCTATATCTAGCTTTATCTATATTTACTTCCACGCAAACAAAGTCACTTGCTCATACATTGAATATGAGTAAAATCTTGCAAAACAAATTATATACCTACCCCATTCCGTAATTACGGATCAATTTGGGTTGAACCAAGTACAGTACAGTACAGTACAGTACAGTACAGTACAGTACAGTACAGTACAGTACAGTACAGTACAGTAACGAAGTGCAGACAAATTGAATACGTTATGAGTACTGACAAACACATTTCTTGTATATATTTACAGGAGCAAGATTGTGACTTGTTTTTTGAGATCATGCCAATCAAGTTGCAAGGCAAATGTTGTGTTTATAAATTCATTGTATAATGTTGATAGATCAAATAAAGCTCTGTCTTACTTGTCTGCAAAAAGTATGTTTCTAGATATTTATGCCCATAAATAATGTGGAACTTGATTTATTGTAATCAGGCAAACTGGGTTTGAATTTTATTGTTTAAAATGTTATCTAATCAGCTCACTTAATCAAAATTGCTGCTCACGGCCTCCGTTTTTAATTAAAATAATTAATAAATATAGCAAATAATTACTGATTAGGAGTTGAACAGTTTCTGTTTTTTTTTTGTAAGGTTTTAAAAATCTTTTCAATTACACACAGCTTTGATGCCATTTTGCAGACCTCTGATTGCTGATCATCTGTCCACAAAATATATTTGGCTGCTGGCCAAGTGGTTGGGAGGTGGAGACAGCTGGTTTAGTTCAGTTCTAACTACTTATAACACAAACGTAACCTGCACAGTTTTTCCCATTTTCGTTTTCCTCTAATTGTTAGGTACCTGACAAAACTTTTTTTTAACTTAATACCAAACCTGCAATACTACCAAAATAGACGTTTCAAGTCGCTAGTAAGAGCTTTGATAAATACGGACATCTTAATAAAGATGGTCTACGTCCGAACAATAAACCGCCAAGTGCGAGTCGACTCGCACACGAAGGGTTCCGTACCATAAAAATCACGCAACTTTTTCAAAGATCATAAAATTTTCACTTGTATAGAGACCCCTTAAAATTTTCAGCTTTATTACAACTTAGTGTTTGTTGTTATTACAATTGAAGTGTTACTTGTTTTATTAAATTTCATGTGTCTACCTATTATTGTTCAAGAGCTTTGACAAACGAAGAGCAAAAATAGCAAAAAACAAACACATTTTTTTGTATGGAAGCTCCCTTTAATTTTGATATAACTATATTTTATTTTTATTATTTGCTGCTATAGTGGCAAGAGAAATCCACATTCTCAAAATTTGAACTGTCTCTTACGGTTCATGATATAGAGGCCTGTGACAGACGGACGGACGGACAGCGGAGGCTTACTAATAGGGATACGCTTTCACCCTTTGGGTACGCAACCATAAAAAGTGTTAATTTATCCAGATAAATACCTTGTCTACTGTGCCGCGCCTGGTGCCAATTGGGCATATCGGCACCAGGCGCGGCACGTTGGACGTGTTTCTAGCAACATTAAATAGAAGCGGTCCGCTGTTCTGCATTGTTATCGAGACAGATCTGAAAACATGTCACCTCTTTGTCATTTACACGTATGCTTTTACACTAGAAGCAAATAAGTTAATTGATTAAAATTAATTTTGAGCTCATGTTCAGCTATTCTATAGCATGCAATTAACTTCTATATTATCGTATAACGTATGTCTATGGCTTAAAAATAATAATTAACAGTTAAATAATTTATTTCTAAATAAATGGTCACTCAATTATTTAAATTCATTACATATTATAATTTATTATAAATTTTTACACACATATTCAAGCTGCTTTTTTGATGTCTCGCTGAATTTGCAGTTTCAGTAAACTTGTGCCGGAATATTTACAAACAATAAATTAATTTAAAAAATCATATAAACAATCAAATCACAAGAATAGTAAAAATTAGTTAGATGTCACACCATAAGAATTAATAAAAATATTTTGTTATAAAGTTTTATGCCCTGATATCTAACTACGAGTACTTTCAACATCGCAAGAAAGTCATTTTTAACACTTTTCTTCTTGTTTTCTCACTAATTAATCTGTCTTCTAAACTTTCATATACGAGTATCTTTATGAAGATGTTTTACAAAATGAGTCAAGGTGACTAGAATGTAAAGACAAGGTACGGTTAGGAAACCTAGCCTAACAAAATGTTCCTGATATGACTTTGATTACTCTAATTGCTCACATTTGGATAATGAATGCAGCATTTGCAGTTTCTTATAGAATAAGCCTATTCGGGTCTCTACCTCTACAATGCCCAGGACTTTTGTCACATGCCAAAGCATGTACACATGCATGTGCATGTAAGTGAGTGTGTGTGTATGTATATGGAACAAATATCCATGACTCCTTACACAATTTGAGATTTCATAAACATAAAGCGATGGTAGAGGCAACAAATCAAGATCCTTAAAACCGGTTTGGTGGTATCTCACATATTACTCTGATGTTAACCAATAGCTATTTAAAATTAAAATAAATGCAGCTTCTTTGCAAAACGTTTTTAAACTGACCTGCTAAATTTTTTGGTAGGAAAAATAACGAAATAAGGCACCTACCTTATTTTGAAAGGAATACCTAATTCACAATGATGCGTGTCCATAAATAGTGGAACCAGAAGTGGGAGTGAATTTTTAATCGCAACTAAAGAGAAAAGCTTCTTATAAATCGAATTTAGATTTGATGACTTACTACTTCTTGAATCAAAACGAATTGCAATTTGCCGACCTTGTACTTGAATACATTAACCATTGTCGGACCAATTCAAACCGCATTGTTTCTTGTTATTAGAAGTCAACTTTACCATAATAGGTTACAAGATTTTATCATCTCATCAAATCCTGAATCCAACTTTTCTAGTTAAGTAAATCGAAATAGGTGCCCATAATCCATGGACACTGTCCCATTATCACGAAAATGCCACTTTGTCCTAATTCCTGGGACTATCCATCATTACCGTGATGTTAACGTCAGAATTATGAGTTTCGTCCCGAGGACCATCTATGTAACGTACACTTCATGGAAGTGAAACTCCAAGAACTTAATGCCCCGCCCTTCCATAATGTAAGGGTGCATTTTGAGTAGTTATGGAGAGCGGGAGCGGGAAAAAAATCGTTTTTTACGCTCCTGCAGCTGCTGTTTACCTGAATCATTGTTGTTTGATTACGTCTTGTAATAAGTTTCGCTTTTATAACTTGTGATCATAGTTTCTCTCCATCGATGAGACCCAATAAATTTAAGGGTCATCTTACAATAAGCTCAGCAGGGATTTTCATCAAAATAAAATGTACTGGAACCTTAATAAAAAAGCAATAACCTTTCCAAGGCTTTTAGGGTACTGTAAGCACTTAAGATCCTCTTACCGCTGAAGTATGTCTAATAAGCTAATATTTTCCTCCAAGAACGTGTCCTTCAGTTTCTCCGAAACATTGATTGTGAGATCTGATAAGAATTTGAAACGTAAAAGAGTAGCGTTACTTAAAAAACTAGACCTTAGCGTGAGCTTTTACAACTGCCAAGCTGTATTTTTTTTAATACTTACTGGTCATTTAAATAAAGCAAGTTTTTTTTCATATTGCCTCATTTATTATTAGTATTATTTATCGGGTATTTATCGCGTCGCGGGATGAGTCATCTCGTGACCACGACAGTGTGTAAACCTATTAAAACGTCGGGAGAAATATGTAACAAACGCGATAAATGCCCCCGTTACATCGCAATAGCGTTCGACCGCGTAAGTTTAAAAATTTATGTCTCATTTAGTGTAATAAAAACCTTGTTTTTTTATTATTATTACTGTGCGTCAGCCCTCGCACAAAACTATTAGGAAAGAAAGGCAAAAGCCAAATCTTCGATTGGGCCGTCAAACTCGGCAATAGGACATCCCTAGTTTCCCTGGCCCAATCTTGATACGACCCGGTCAGTATTTACGACCCATCGCACAAGTAGGTATAGGTACAATACAAAGCAGTGTTACAAAGAAGCTTGAAGCTTGTGGTCTAAGGAGAGGCCTAATGCGAGAGGGTTATTGAGACACGAGGTGGATAGTGGCAACGCGTGTTATTCTTGTTCTAATCCTAATCTAATCATTATATATAAAACCTCTGAGAGCCTATGATGACGTAGGTCAGAATGAGAAAGACCACTGCATAACCATTATTTAAAGTAGATAGATTTTTATTTTTAATGGGGTAAATATTCCCACGCCCTGCTTGGGTACCATTATTTATCTAGATATTAAGAGCTAAAATGTACGCTATAAAATTAATATGAAATATGAATATTTAGGATTAAATTATCGCCAGAGCACAGACAAAAGAAAAAGAAATCGCTTACCTTTTGTATATGTTTTTTGTTTATGAGGATTGAGAAAATTCCTTGACTAAAAATTTAAAATTTCAAAAATGTTCATAAACTCGGAAGCCGTAAGACATTTACTGGGTAGGATTATCCACTCTTTGCGCCACGCCCTGTAACTCTAGACATGCTAAAAGAACATACACTCTTCAGGCTTTATGTCAACTATAACGGTAGATATCTTAAAACTTCATCACCTCACTTACCACCGTGTGCAAAAACCTCTAACCAGAATTACAAAGTAAACATTTTCCTATAAAGACTCGCTTGTAAGGCAGGCAGGGCCAATAATGACAATTACCGGCACGTTCTCGATACAATGTTGGGTTATAATTAATGACGGAGAAATTGACGGATATATGTATATAAAAAAACATACATACAGCCGAACATAGTTAATAATTCAAATAGCCTAATGTTATGTCATCATCGCCATAACAACATTATCTTAACCATTTTCGTTTTTATATCCATTCTAGAAATCAATTAATTTTACCATGTTCCGATGAAACGATAAAGGGACAAAAAATGATTCTACGATCGCTGTAACGTGAAAGTAATTTAAAACTACAGACAAATCCCACCTTTAGTTACCCGAAAAATACAATATCGTTTTAAAAACCAAATCATAGCTCAGAGTCGAGGCACAGAGCCAAAGGAGGTGCCTACACTGACTGACATGTATAAAAGTACCTAAGTAAGAAAGGAATACAGATAAGTCTGTACGTTTGTAAATTTGAATATCAAAGTCTCATCACTGGGATTGAGATGCAGGAGCAAGTCGACTCTGTTGCATTCACACCTCAATGTAACAAAATGCAACTTGAAATTATACGAAAATCTTTGAGCTTTTCTAGTATAGGTTGCGTTCAGTCCAGTGGCCTAGCCGTAGGACCTACCAGGGGAGAACAATGTTATAAAGTGGACTAGTGCAAGCTATGGAGATACTCTTTTGTTTTTCGTGCCTGGTAGAACAAGAATTTGCATGACTGTAAAGAAATGGTATTGATAAACTCGTAGTACAATATACTCGTAAGCAACTGCGACTAAGTAAATGCTTGAAAAAAAATAAAGTGCTGATTTAATCTTGATTTAATTTGACTCAAAATATGCTAGGTAATATCTGGGGTTATTTTGACTACCTCTTACGTAGGCTGGCATTAATTTGATGCACACTACAATACTATAAAACAGCTTTATTATTATGATTTAAATCGCTTTGAAGCAACATATTCACCCATTAGCTTTTTACAAAACAGGCTCGACTGACAGACGACTGCAGCGAATTAATTAACAAAGTAATGAGTTCTGTCGACAACTTCGTGAGCGTTTTAATACGGCAATGGACGGCAACTCAAACTTTCACATTATTTACAACTTACACACAATGAGTAATAATATTTTGTTGAAGTTTTTAACCAGAAAACGACGACAGTAATTTTGATTTGATTGATAGATTTCATCCACATTTAAAATAATAAATTCGGGAAAGAGTCGTCACCGCCACAAATCGAGCCGTTCTTTGAATGAATCTCCTTTAGACAACGCAAAAAAAGGAGCATGGAAATAAATAAAGCAAGATCAGTTAAAGTTTGTAAAGGACATAGGAGGCGATCTACGAGGAACTTTTCCTCCGATTCCAAGAGAAACATTTTTCACTGTTATTACGTTAATATGTTATTAAGAGAGTGTGTATGTAGAGGATAATGTTGTAGTCATGGACCAAGTCAGCGAAGATGAAAGTTGGTAAAAACAGCTTAAAGCATCAGCTGCTGCTAAAGCCTCTTATTTCTGTATTTATAACTCCTTGTACGTTTCTGAGCCATGAGATTAAAAGCTAAGCTTAAGGCGACAACGGTTTGCAACAAAATGGTGCAAACCGTTGTCGCTTAAATCTTTGCTTCAAGGCTTTGAGTAATAAATCTCCTGTATCACGAGAGTCCGTTTGTTTTTTATCGAGATCTTGTCGACCAGAAGCCACAGTCTAACCAGAAAGGAATTCTCCTCTTTGAGGTATCCTCCCCTTTGTGGGAGATTTTATGAATAGAAAGTTTTCAACTCTGTAAGTTGTATTATAATTTTCAGTAAAGAATTTTGGAAGCGTGATTGATGTCTTGGGTTTGGGGGTTTTGTTTCAGGACGATTATTTGGGTTAAAATTGAAATGGGTTTTTGCTAAAACTTACCTAAATGCATTTAGGGACACTGGTCAGAACCGAACCTCGAGTTTTCAGTAACAAATGCCTTCCACGTCTGCTGATCACTTTTATTGTCAAAAAAAAATGAGTAGACGTTAATAAACCGCCAAGTGCGAGTCGACTCGCAAACGAAGGGTTCCGTACCGTAAAAATCAGGCAAGTTTTTCAAAGAACATTAAATTTTCACTTGTTCGGAGACTCATTTTTATTTTTTTACTTTATTATATTTTTAGTATTTGTTGTTATTAAAATTTGATTTATTTATATAAAGTTTCATGTGTCTACTTGTTATGGTTTAAGAGACCTTTACAAAAGAAGAGCAAAAAAAAATTATTATTTGCAGCAAGATAAATACACATTCTCTGAAAATTTCGACTGTCTACCTCCTACGGTACATGAGATAGAGCCCTGTGACAGACGGACGGAGGAACGGACAACGGAAGTTTCGTAATAGGGTTCCGTTTTTACCCTTTGGTTACAGAACCCTAAAAATGATAACCTAATAACTGCGATTCACACGAAAGCAGGAAGCTGGTTACTAAAAGCACGTTGGTCGTATTTTTTATTTGCCACTGCCCATTTTAAGACTAGAGAGTACAAAATCCATTATTATTTATATTATAAGAAAAGCGTGATAGTTTTTAAGCTGTCCTCGTGTTTTTGATTTCTGTTATTTATGTGCATTATATCTAAGCTACCTGTTTTAATACAGGATACTGTTGTATCAGAATGAACGTATTTTATTCATTCATTTATTCAGATCAATGTCCATAATTACAGTTGTTGAGGGTAGGTTATTGATTTCTAAGTCGCTATATGTCTAAAAGTTATAAAGTTTACATGCACTTAGTTTTCTCTGAACAAATCTCACCCTGTGAACATTTTATCCTTCCCCCGTGGGGTATTTTTATTTAGCGATTACTATTGGCGCTGTCGCGTCGTTTGTGTAGATTGATACACCGCCCGGAGAGTGTCGCTTTGTGGATTTTTATTGCAACTATCCATTAAGAAATCAAATAATATGCCAAAAAAAATCCTGTCGGGGTCGAAAAAATTTTGGGATGTTATTTGATTTCTTATAAATCACCCCGAGTGTGAGGGCTTACGCACTATAAAATAAAAACTATCCATTAGTTAGTAATGATTTGCGTGGTAAATAGTTTATTTACCGTGAATATACATCTGGGCTTTTATTGTTATAATTAAAAATCAAAAATGCCGCATAGAAAAAAAATACCAGCAATACCAGCAGATGTAAGCATATGCTTTGGTGTTTGCATAGATCTAAGTAAAATCTGAAAATCCCTTTTTTACTTAGATCGATGGCTGTTTGTCGCATTTTATTATTTTTGATGGAATGTGACTGACGTGGATATGGAATATGCATCATACAATAATTACGTAATTTCATACGCTACTATGACCATTCAGTAAATTTTCAAAAGGACAAGGAAAAGGAGGTTTTATTGAGACGCGCGATAGAGCGTCCAGCCAAGCTCAGAAAGAAACGGGCGACGCAATAGCAGTGAGTAACTTTACACGAACCATTGGGCACGCTTTTGGTCCCATGTCTGTATCTCAAGTATTATTACAGACTTGAAATTTTGCATGTCTGGTGAGATCCAACAATAGAGTAGGAATCCTTCATTTCATAATTTAATTTACTGAGGTGCAAAAAATGCAATTTTTAACAACTGACTCATCAAAATCCGAAAACCAAAGATTATTTATTTTAAGGTATATTGATACCTTAAAATAAGTAATCTTTGGTTAACTGCACCTAATCTTTGGTTGCTGCTGCTGGTTTGTGGTATAACTGCACTAAAATCACAATCGGCACCGATATTGATCGGTGCCGATTGTGATTTTAGTGCAGTTATTTGTGCATATCTCATGGGATTATGGCCCTATTGTTTTGAAATTTTACACAAAGACGTATATTAACAACCCAAAACTGAAAATACTACAAAAATAAATAATTATATAAAAAAGATGCACCCTCATACAACAAAGATAAATCCATTCGGTCCAAAAAGTCTTGTTTGTTATCAAATAAAAAAGCGCAACTACGACTTATAATAAGTTATAAATTCAATATCAAAGAAAGAATTTTCTTTTAATCACTTTTATTGAGGGAAACGTCTATTGAACTTTTTTCACATTTATGTTTTTGGTAGTATATGAATATAACTACGATTCCTCGAATCACATCTGGTGGTAAGTTTCAACAACAAACCACCCTAAATCCGATACTGCTACTAATAGTTGACATGTGACATTGTTACTTTAAAATCCGTAAGTATTTGTGTCACTGTTTGCTCTCATTCGAGCTAAGGAGAAAAGGTCCCAAAATCAAATTCTCGTTGAAATTTATCTGAAACCTTTGTCTGCGCACTTGTTTATCGAAAGTGAACACACAATTGCGGTAGAAAGGTTAGTAGCCAAACAACGAGGCTCTTAGCCGTGTTAAGTACGTACTCAGGTAGGTGTAACTACTCGTACACTTACTAGAGCATGAAACAATTGTTAGTGCAAAGTGTTTGGATGATCCGACGTAAAAGTGTAGGTAGTAGTATTCCTAGTACAGTCAGAGACAAAAATCTCAGAATATTGTCATTTTTAGCGTCCGTACGGGACGGATCATAGGGAAAAAATAATAAACTTTGTTATACTTCTGTCAAAACTCTTTTTTTCAAGAACGTGTTGTGGAGCCAGAAATACTATCACAAAATGTTAACCAAGGGACAAAAAATATTCATTTTCATATTTTTGAAGTCATGGTAGTGTGTAAGTTGGTAAATCATATAGGCATCTTTTTTGACATTTATTATTACGGTCTAATTTTATACAACGCAGCTTAACTATTTTCCGACTGAAATCGCATTCAGCCTATGTTCATTCAGAACACGCGAATGACTCACATCAACATTGAACTATTATCCATATAACTATTGTGCGTGGTGGTTGTCATTTCATGATTGTTTTATCGGATTTGCGGAGATCGACGCCATTTTGAACTCATGACCTAAATATATCAACCATTTTGAATCACCAGGCATTAGCTAATAAATAGGATTTCCCGTTATAATGTCACAGGAAAACAGCATAATTCGGTTACCTTTTAGACGATTTTAGGCGTATTTTTTTCTGTTTACGGTTTGTAGACGATTGTCGTAATAATGTTCGAACAGGTTTCGGTATGAGACCATGGATTTTGACATCGAAAAAAAACGTAATTGAAACAACGAGCCTATTTCGAGCAAATCAAGGCTATCAAAATAAGAAGCCATTCCCTTACAAATTAATTATCTTTTAAATTGAATTTTGATTATGTGTAGTCAATAAGAACGTTCTCTTTATGTGTGATGTTTATGTAGATTTTTAATGTTCGTAAACCGCAAAAACTGTAGTTCTCATTATTTTCGCTCTCACCATTTCATACCATTGTACCTTCTGTATTCGTACCTTTCAGCTAGTAGGAACTATATTAAATGAATTCCGTCGACACAACACGTTTCCAATGTATGAATATTTGAAACCCATTTGGATTACGCAGCCGTCTGCATTCTCATTATGCACATTAAATTAAATTCGGCTGTTCCCCCAATGTGTTGTAATCCCCGGTAAGGATTAGCGTTCGAGCCAGGCGCTAAGTCAGTGCACATACAGCGGACAAAATGGGGATAAATTTGCTCTAGGTGGTGACCGCTGGGTGGGAATGCCGGGCGGATATTTTCTCCATTTTTCGAGTATTATGACTGTGATGGCGCCTTTTGAGATTTGCTATCGACGGACACATCCGGGAGGACATCAGTTAGGTGCGACACGCAAAATACAAACAAACAGGGATGATACCAAAATTATTAGTAAAAGATATATGTCAGGGTATATTGATTTTAATACAATGCCAACATCAAATGTGAGTATATTAAATGTTTATGTTTGCCTCGTGAGCACACATACGTCCAAAGTTGAACAAGTGTCATAATCACCTCTAGATTTTTCCGTTGACGCTCTCTCCATTTGTAACAATGTCCGCTCTATGTTCACACATGAGAAATGCTTTTAAATTATGAATTCGCCTCTTAGTCCAACCAAAACCCAATTGACTTTTGCATACGTGTAATGAAATTGTTTAAGAGTTCCAGAGTTGGTAGGTGGGAACGAATTATGTATTTTCCCAAATTAGTTATTTGGCAGTAAGCAGCGGTAGTTTCACTGCTAAGGGTATTTTTCCAAGAACGTCGGTCAAAATTATTTTTATTTGCTGCCCCGCGGAGAATACTAGTAGAAGCTAATTTAGAGCAGTAAAATTATTTTATGGTGATTTCTTATAAAATTCTCGGACTAGAGAGTACAATATTGAAAATATAAAATGCCAATGCGCCTGCCACGGTTGAAAATGCTTAACTTTATGAGCTGCTATGCTGGTGATGATTTTTATACAAGAGGCTTATCTGCTGCAATTAAATGTAAATCAATTAAATTAATTGTAATAAATGTAATTAAAAGTAATCTAAACAGTGTTTATAAATATACCAAATGCAGTAATCGAGTGATTTAACTCTACAGCGAGAAGGCACTGTGTATCACAGTTCGTCCACCACAGCTTAGCGAGTTGTAAATTAGTTCTAGTCAACTTCGATTTAACAAGTTTAACTGGTCTACGATTTAGTTGTACACTTGAGGTCCGTGAAAAGGATTAATATAATTTATCTACATTTTTTAGGGACGTTTAAGATGAAATTAAAATGCCCCTAGGAATTTTGGTTGCTGTTGAGAAACCTTATTATCATCTGAATCACTAGCGTTCGCGGGAAACCGCTGGATGCGAGCGGCACAGACTGGTGGAAAACTTATAAACACAGTAAACTTATGGAGCTTTTAACTTTGTTGACAAAGATGATCGTCTGTCACGCTTTCAGAGCGAGTACGAGATAAGGCTCCTTTTCAAAGCTTTGGTCCTTAGCAAGCTAGGGGCCAGTTCTTGTGTATGGAGCCCACATGAGAAAAAATATGATCAGCTCCTAGAAAAAGTTCAAAAAGCATTTCTAAGGCTACAAGCGCGTAGCAGGATTTTACCCATTTATGTATCCCACGAAATTCCTGCAAGGCTATCTGGGTTATACATCGCTTAAAACTAGACGAGCGTACGACCAGCTGTCGACCGTTGTTAATATTTTTAGAAACATTTTTGACAGTCCTGACCTTTAAGACGAGTCGCTTCGCCTTTACGTGCTGAACAATTATACTCGCAGTAGAAGACACAGGCTCCTCGCTCTGTCACATTGCCGCACTGTAGGGCACCATCAGTCGCCGCTGCTTTACGCTCTCTACGCCCTCAATGACTTTTCCAGACTATGACACATTTGCGGACGAATGGATGGACCTAATGTCTGTTTATCTGCTCTATTGTGAAAGGGATGAATGACCGATTTCTTATATTAAAACAATTATTAACTATTTCACAATGTATAATTTTACTTTGACATTTTTATTTAAATATTATCATTTTAATTTATGTTTATATTAGTTTTATGTGTTAAATTCTTTTTATATAAATTATAATTAATTAGATAGTGTAACTGGCAATCGCCGTTCTAATTAATAATAAAATAAATGACAAATTGAATCTCCGCCTGATTGCAATAAAAAAACTGATTTATAAGCAAGATATAACCATAAATGATAACATTAATTATAACCAGGAAAAGCAAAAAAACATCTAGCTGTAAATATTATCTTCATGGCAATTACTACAGTTAACAACGTTTCTTAAGCGAACAATAACCATCAAACTCTAATCAAGCATAATCTTTGGAGCGAATTTCAACCCTAATCCTATTAGCATAATAACATGACTCAGATCTCATATCACTTGATTATTAAACCGCAAAATTGACGTACATAATATAATCCAGCGAGTACCAAATTAATGGAGACCACACGAGCGGTTATGGAAATAATGAGGAGTTCTCGTACTCGAGAGAAAGTATATTTGTTTTTTTTTCACGAGGCGATGTAAGCAAAGATACAAAAAAATAAAAGTTTGCTGAAAACTTCTCACTCACTGTGTGCGTGCACTAAATTTTCCTCTTATTTTTGTCCAATTCGGCTGATTGTTTACAAAATTTGCTAAAACATACCTCCAAAATAGCGAACTGAAATTCAATTATTTCGACTGAAATCATCTGTCTATTGTTACAGATAATGGCGATGGAGTGCAAAATAGCCGGAATCCTCTACGTCATCATCACGTGTGCGCTCGTCAACGAGATGTCAATGAATGTCTACGCCAGAGATAATAACAACAAAAGACGCACGAAGGAAAAAGTTGGAGGTTTTCAAAAGAATATTTGCGATATAACCGACCGCGATTCGAAAGTTCACTGCTACTGTGAAAACACTCGAGAGCCACGGAATGCGACGAAGGCGGAATGCTGGGTGTTCAACGGCGGCATTCCACCTGACGACCTCATCTGGCAAAGCTTCGCCTCGCAGCCAAGTTTGCAAACTTTGTCTTTTAACGTCCGAGTCGACGGCGCTCTAAACTACGTGCCCACTAAAGCTCTCTCCTATCTACAGCGCCTCAGTTCTATCAATATTAAGTACGGGAACATTGTGGACATAACACAGTTCTCTTTCGCAAACTTGACGAATCTAAAGGAAACTATGCTATCGCAAAATCAGATCGAAAACTTGCAGCAGTACGCCTTCGCTCATCTACCGAATATAACGATGATCAATCTAGAAGACAACATGATAATTGATATAGACGCGGAGGCGTTCTTCGATCTGCCGAAATTGCAAAAGTTGGTCTTCACCAAGAATAATATATCGATGATTCGGAACGGTACATACCAGCATATGTTCAATCTCTTGGAATTGGACTTGAATAAAAACAACATATACCATCTGAACCGTCGGACTTTTGATGGATTGGCAAACTTGAGGAAATTGGATCTGAGGAAGAACCGAATACAGAATTTAACTGAGTTTACTTTCGCTGAGTTATGGAACTTGCAGGAGCTGTTGCTTGGTAAGAACGACTTGAGATATATATCGGAGAGAGCTTTCGATGGGCTGTCGCAGCTCCGGAAACTGTCCTTGGATGAGAACAAGCTGGCGTCTCTGCCCTCGGGGCTGTTCGAGGGAGTTAGAGGGCTCACTTCCCTGGATCTGCGCTCCAACAAGCTGCACGCTCTAACTTTCGACAATATCAAACCGATTTTGGAAAACTTGCGCCCCCAGAACAGCAATCTTCTTCTTGAAGGTAATAAATTAATACATAATACTTCCTTATCTTCAGCTTTGATAAACTTAAAACACACGCTGAATATTAAGTGAGTAGAAACGAACACGTTATTATTAACTTCAACTTATAAACTTTGTGATTTTATGATCCGTATAACACCCTGAAGTGTTCTTAGTTGAGGCGGAATGTAGTTAGGAGTGAAAAAAGTTGTATAATTCCTTTTATTTGGTTGATGGTTGTTTTTTACTCCAAGAAATGAGCAAGCATTACAACTTTTCTAACATTAATGTACTTTTTTCCAGAAAATAACTTCGTGTGCGACTGCAGACTGAAATGGATGCACGTCCTACGCAACGACACAAAGAGCCAGGGTACAAAGGAGTCGCTAGATGGCGTTACTTGTAAAATGGACCCACCTATAGTGAGCTCCGCGTACAACAAAATGCCTAAACCCGACATTAAAGTGGATTTCAATCAAGACATCCTCAATGCCGGTATTACAATAGAGACTCTAAACGAAAAAATTAACGTTACTGAGAAGAAAACGTTACCGGAACAAGATACAGCCGACGTAAGTACCGACGACGTAGCAACTAAGAAACTGAGGCGGAACGTTTTGAAGATTTCCCCGGAAAGACTGCCCTGTCCGCAGGAGAGTAAGGAAACTACAGAGGCGCCCCCTATGTCACTCGGAGATCCCTTCATCCCGATACAGAATGAAATGAAGACTTTTAGCTTCAACGGACTGAGTTCCGGGCAAGAAGTTCGTAGGCTAGGTGTGCTAGTGTTGTGCAGTGTGTGTTTCGCGTTCTTCTTTACTTAGGCTACCCTGATCTCTGACTAGTCATTAGGTATTTTTTTAATTAACTGACTATAGTGGTTCATGATGATTGCTTCACTTGCAAGGATATACCTAATTTTTGTAGTTTTATTTTAGCCTATCCAAAGTTACCAAAGTTGAGCCACGAGCTCTTATAATTTTACGTAAGACATATATAAATAAAATGGTAGCAAACCTTGCACTAAAGCAATCATCAACAGTATTTAGTTAAGAGTGATTTTTTATGATAGGTAATTCTAAAGCACGAGATTTTTTCTCAAAAAGTTATCACTTATCCACACATTCAATGTATGTAATATACCGTTATCTTAGCTGTTAAACCACAATAACGTGATCGTTATAAAATACTATAATCATCTTGTACCTACTAAGTTAAACTATTCATGATTATTATCGTATTATTAGCGTACGTATTTTTATTACCTACGCAAAAGTTAGAAATTGTTATACTTGGATTTAGAATTCAAGATATTTTATGTCAACAAAGACTTATATGAATTAAATCATCAAAAACTAATAACAATAGCAGATAACAACAAGGTAACAGGAACGTTATCACTAAAAACCAAAATACAAACTTCAACAACACATTATTGCACACGCCCAGCGAAAAATGTACAAATTCGAGCTAGAAAAGGAACGAGCTATTAATGAAATGATCAATGAAAGTTTTCATAACCAAAAACTGTTTCGAGCTTCTGCTATTGCCTCCGATGATACCAGTATTATAAAATATTTACCACCAATATTTCCTCGGTTTTGTAACGCCTTTGTTTACAAAAAATATCTAGGAACCGAGTATAGATATTGTTTACAAATGGTTAAGTTTGTTCATTTCTAAATTTTTCCTTTTATGTGTCAATTAATATTGTGCGGCTTAGTTTAAAGTGGGGTATTCATCAACCACTCAGTCTCTGTTTATTCTAGAGGTAATATGATTGTCAAAGATCGTTGATTAGGAAAACAATAAAACACCGCCCTTGCAACTCCCTTCCTTAACCTTAAAAGTTTATGTCACGTGTCCCTTATCTGATTGGATTGCAAGGGGCTCAACTCAAAATTACTTATTAGAATGAGTTCATTTCAAGGGGTGACGAGATGAAATGTTTTGAATTCAATGTGTATATTGCATTTATATAATAACCCAACAAAACTAAAGAGGAGTTTTGGGTTTTAATTAGCTATACTTTAAGAAATAAATGATTTTAAGTGGTCTATTTTAAAATCATTACATGTCTATCTTGTCATAATATAATCAAGTTGTTTTGTGTATTTATAGTGTGAATTGATTTATTTATTTATAATTTTAATTGACTAATTATATTTTTTATTGATTTATTTATAATTTAAATTGATTTATTTTTTAATTGAATTGATTTACTATTTTTATTGAAATGTATTTTGAAATATTATAATTGAATGTACTTACCATCGATATACTTAAGTATATTTTAAGGTGTTTGTTGTACTATTTGACGTGTAATGATATATTTTACCAATAAATGAACCATTGAACCATTGAACCATTTATTATGTGTATTTTATGATCTAACGGCGAATACGAAAACGCAACTCAGATTTAAGCACGTCTCAAGTCGCAATTTTTTAACTGTTTTCAATGAAAATCAGGCATGAGGACGCATTGCGCGCCATTTTGTGAATGGGATAGGCATAGGATTTCGCGTTCATAGGAGCGGGACAGAACATACGTTTTTGGAACGGCGTAAAATAACCTACGACTCAAAACATAAATAACTTCAAGAGCGTGAAGGATTATTGATATCTCGACCAAATTATGTGCAAAACACTGCACTTTCACGATTTTTTTATAGATATTATTTTTTGACAATCGTATTATCACATTTGAGGCTCTAAAGAAAAATAATTTAATTTTATGGTAATTCGAATTTATGGGTTCGTCCCATAAATTCGTCGTTTGAGACGTGCTTAAACCTGAGTTGCGTTTGAGTATTCAGGGATTAGATGCCTACTGCGTTCTTAATTTCTATCAAGTTATCTACCACTGGCTTTAGAAGGCACATTTTTATCATTATTTATATAAATAATAATTATTCATTATGTCTGAATTGTTTTATTTTGAATCGGATGAATTATAATTTCACAAATAATTATTAGAGACAAATAAAAGCTATCTATCTATCTAAGTATGATAGATAGATATCGTTTATTGTCAAAGAAATTATATATATTCATTGTGTCTTAAATCCTAAGTTAGGTTTATCTAATATCTTTTAGTACACTTACAATCCATATACAAAAAAATTAAGTTGTCAACGGTGGAAGCATTGCCGAGTTGAATGAATCTAGTTGAAACTGTTTATAGAAATAACAAAAATTTTAAATCTATCCTTAGATTCTAGAACTAGTTAAACACAAGAAGAACTCTGTCACATAGTTTTACCTCTGCTTAAATTATACAAACATTTCATATACGGCATTACTAGATGTAAGACGACTTATTTGTGCTACGCTCGTTATTATTCTGCTGTGTGCTTATGTATAACGTTGTATAAAGTATTTTGACATGGCGTATGCATGTCGTCTTTTGTATGAATAAAACACTGGTGTACCTACTACATTTTATACAAGAATTCGTTGTTTTATTAAGTTCCAAGCAGAGAACGGGCAAAACTTATCATTGTGTCTTAGGAGGTAAGGTACACGACCTGGTTGTTTGTTAATATCAAGTGTCAGGTTTAGTTCGCGTGGGTTAGGTTCAATTCAAAGCAGGTAACTATTAATTGGTACATGTAAAACATACATGCGGAGATGAAAAATATTACAGCTCTGTATATACATTTATAAAAAGTTAAAGATAATCCGTCTACCAACAAACACAAAATATGGTTGCGTTCTCATTTACTAACTAAATTACGCTGAAATCTATAAGTAAGATTCAAACACCAATCCGACTAGGACACAACAATTTAAAGGATTATTAATCTATGATTTAGGTATGATTGCACTAAAACCAGGAAAAAAAACTTGTCCAACTATGAACTAGTGAAATCATCATCATCAGTCCACCGCATAGAGAATGTCGTCTCTCTCGCAAATAATAGTAAAACCTTGTACTAAAACTTAAGCTCGAACATAAATTTCGAGATGAGATTTTAGGGGATTCGAATTAACCCTGAGCGTTAGAGATACTGTCGAATGAACTTCGAAGGGTCTCAGACAAGCTCAGAGGGCAAGTTGGAGAAATAAACAGATTATAAACATTTTGCCATTTTAAGTATAGAGAAATTATATTCTTATAGCTCTCAGTTTATAAACTTTTTTGAACTTTAAGAAATGGCTAGACATCGTACTTACATAATAGGCAACCACGTTCTATTCAGGTACGTGCAGTCAAAGACAAATATCACGGTATACCGGGTATTCTTCGAAAAGCATTTTTAGAACTTAAAAGATTCAAACGAAGCGTAAGATGAATTTTTGTTAATGTACCATATCCAGCTAGGTTTGGCATCAAAAAATTATGCATTAGAGCCAGTAGATACACTGTACCCACCCAGACTACCCACAGTATACATATATTTTCATTTGAGTTTTTTTTGCAGATTATTAACATAGTTTTGAAATCAAATGGAAACGAACGTACACTACAATTCATTTAGCAATTTTGTGCTCTCGAAATAGAAACACGACAAAAGCTAACGAACTATCGGATTAAGTTAGTGTTAGGCTTAACTTGTTAGGTACCCTGACTGTATCCGTTGGGTATCTAGCCTACGTTCTAAAAAAAACGTGTGCATGGCTAAACAAAAATGTAAAAAATAAATTAACAACTCAAGAATAAAATTTAATTTTGGCAATATAAAAGTAGAAGTAAAAAAAAGTAAAATTAAAAGTCATTTATTTGCAAAACACGTGTAAAAAGAAGACAAATAGTTTTTTAAAATGTTAGTAAAAAGCAATAAATTAAAATTGATTTGAATTTGGTGAATCAGACAGTGTCTTTGAACGAAAGGTAACCCCCCTGACAAGTTCCAAGTCTTGGAATTACATAGGCATTGGTTTTATCATATACAAGGTGGAGTAAGGGCAGGTACCTCAATCGGTGTAGCTACAGGAAAATAGGCTTAGGAGACTGTCCTTTTTAGACAAAAAATGTTTACAGATTGCAAGAAAATGGGCATTTTATACAAACACTTTTTTTGATGACAATCGATCCTGTTTTTTATACCCACTGTTTTTTAGACCTACTGTGTGTGTGTGTGTGGTATTTAAAATGTCAGATAACGCAAAAAAACTTTTCCTATATTTTTAAGAGCTACGATGCCTATCGCAACACGTTCTATCATTTTGTCAGTGGCACCTACAACAACAAACGTGCAACAAAAACGTTTATTTTATACGTTACAACCCCAAGATGACATTCTCTATAGAATTTAAAGTAGAAACTATATTTTTAGAATACAATAGTGTTATCCGAGGTCCGCAAAGTAGTTAGCAGCTGTGCGCACTAACGATTTACTTGTCTTTGTGAGCAGCGGCTTTCGAACAATGGCTCTAATGAAACAGGTAGACATTTTCAACTATCTACAAAAAAAAAATCTATAATTACTTTGTCTAAAATCGGTAGCCAGCAGGTATACTTTAGTACGTATGTATACGTAGGTAGGTATACTTTAGTAGGGACCTCGTGATATTAAAGAGCACAAAAAGCAAACTCGCCACGCTTTATGAATAGCTAAAGCGTACAGCAGAGTTCCACAGACAAAGTAGATGATAAAACGTGGTGTGGATCGGTTACATGTTGGTGAGACTGGATGAGTCCAGTGACACGCCTAGGTGAGTTTAGGCTTGTATATGTATTGGTTGTGAAATCTAAAACATGACTCAAGGTACACCATTGATACCGACAAATCGAATAAACAGAAAAACGTATGAAAATAACGCGACTCGCAAGGCAATTATGTCGATAGCTTAACAAATGGGAATTAACAGCTTCTCTTATTTTTCAGAAGAAAACATATTTTTAAGGCTCATTATTGTTAGCAGCTATTCAACGTTCGACTGACACCAAATAAATTAAATTAAACAATGTTGTATAATCCGTACTGCCCCAAGCTAAGCAAATCTCGTGTTAAGAGTGACTGATATACTTTTAATACAATACATTACATAGAAAGATATTTTTTAACATTCATAGAAAATACCCAGAACACATGGAACAAATATTTGCAGATCGTACAGATATTTGTCTCATGACGGGAATCGAAACCGCAACCTGCTGCGTCGCAGGCGGTCCTTCGCCCACAGCGCCACATCAGTCTTTATACGAGTTGTTTTATGATATTAATTAAAGGCATCCATACTAATATTGTAAACGCGAAAGTAATTCTGTTTCTTAAGTTTTCTCGCCTAAGCGACCTAACTTTTAATAAAATTTGGCAGGTAGGTTGATGGTATCCCGCAGACGAACACAACACACATCTTTACTTCCGTAAAAGTGAGCACAAAGCCTGGGGCAGAAGCTTGTATAAATCAATGTCACAGATAACCAAACAAGAGATATAATATCATGAGTTACTTACTCCTACTGTGCCACTTACTTACTGTGGCTCAGCGACCCAACGTGTATCTTGTCCTCCAACACAATACTTTTTCAGACAGCTCGGTTCTGAGCTGTCTCTTGCCAACTATGGGCGTCGAGCTTGCGGATATCGGCTTCAACTTTGTCAATCCAGCGATACCTAGGGTGGCCGAATGGTCAACGCCCCGACGGTTTTCCCTCATACAGCTTCACTACAGACCGATCCTTTTCCATTCTCTCGACTCCTAGCCAGCGAAGATAAATGCTTTTGAACTCGCCCACGAGGTTTGGTTTGGCATACAGGTCCTCTAGCTCCTGTTCTTTCAGAACTCACCAGGATCCATCCGCTTGTCTGCTCGGGCCAAAGACGATTCGTCCACCTTTTTAGGATTTAACATAATTATTCAATAGTAGACTGTTACAACTTGGTTTATGATTTATTAATAGTCTATATTGATCGAAACATCACATAGTAACATAACAACAGAAAATTAAAGTTTAATAGTTAACAAGCATGTGGTCAGAGCTGCATTTGTACGAGACGTGTTAACAGCACCGTGACATAAAGGTAGTTTAGACTACTAGTTTTAAAAGTTAAATGTTAAATGCTGCTGGTTTAACAGGGTTTGGTTTAGTTGGAAGTGTTTGTTACATGTTCTGGGATCCCAGCCCTGCGTCAGTGTTAATTTTTCTACAACATATTTAACGGTTTTGAAAAATTTAAATACTTTTATAACAAGTTTTGACGTTTTTGGGGTCGGGTTTACCCCTTCCGGCGTAGTACATCCATTTGTGGCCTTTTATTAGGTCATACAAAACTTTTGTATGACTTCGAATATACCTACCTACTTTTCATGTCATATTGAAATATGACATTTTCTTTGCGACTGTCACAGCGTGCGCACTCATGATAGATCACAGTTCTTATGTTCACTTCGAACATTATTATATGTTTATAACAAATTATGAATCTCAGTTACCTATTCGAATTTAAATATTTTTTTTTTTTTTTTATTGTTGTATCACATACAAGCTGAAACAGTCACAAAGAAAATTAAATATTTCAATATGACATCGGACATAGGACCCAAGTGCTATGATAGCCTTAGCTTACTTATCAGAGAAACAGATAAACATTTTATTTATAATTTGACAAATTGTACGTCACAATTGTTCTAAAAGAACAAAATAATAATAGTAACAAATAATGCACATTATTCAGAGTAAAAAAAATTGTCGTATGTATAAAACATCTTCTCTACGAGCCAGTTTTATAGTTTCTTCTTAAAATTTTCGAGACTTGGTGCGTCCCTAACCTTGTTTGGGAGCTTCTCCAATACAATAGATTTTTAAAGCAAGTCTATTTTGATAGACGGATTACAGATACACACACACACACACACACACACACACAAGTGACAAGTTTTCTATGTTTTCCATTTCGACTTAAAAACCAAAAACAGAGTTTATGGATAAAGCTTTAGTACTATTTCGATAGTCACAAACTCCCATTATATTTTTCCTTAAAAATAAACCAAATAAAGCTGCAAATCAATACAAGCATGAAAAATAAGTGCCAATAAAGGTTCCAGTCAATAACGTCTTCGCTGCCCAGTGGAGCCGAGAAGGCAGAATTAATATCCCCTCTCTCCAATTACTGGGATCGAAAGGCATTGTCTGAGGTCAGAGATACGCAATTTAGTACACAGCCTGTTAAGAATAAAGTAAGGATTTTGCTTTTGTGCCCAGATTTCATCAATTCGAAGCTGAAGCAGACTGACAGTGGGGAAGTCAGGGCCGGAATCCACCAAAACGGAGAGGAGTGATGTGTTTTAAACAACCAATAGAACATCGTTATGCACACTATGAGATGTGAGCGGCGTGCAGCGAGCAGCGCCACTCTCAACAAACAACCAACGCTCACGCAGCTCAGTTCCGCTATATCTAGCATACATCTCCGCTTTAGCTAGCATACATCTCCGCTCCATTCTAGCCGTCCCGGCCTGAAACGACAAAGGTAGCTGATTCAATTTTTGCCTATGTTTTCGGAGTTTCCGGTTTTCTCGTTTTTTTCCAGGTCCAGAAGATAAAAAAAAAAACAAAACTTGACTAAACAAACTCCTAACCTAACCTGACCTACATACCGTACATGCCTAGCCGACCGGTCAGGTCGGCTGTATTCGTAAAAACATAAACCAAAATTTCTGATTCGTTTTCGTGCGAAAGACATGTAAGTGATATAAAAGTAAATTCTTGCACAAAAACGAATCAAAAAGTTCGATATTCGTATCCGAGTAGGTTCCCAGGATGATTCATCAATTGCATACAAAAACTTGCCCGCGCTGTCTTAGGCCGGGACCGATGTAATGGGGCGTAATATACCAATCGCAGCGAGCATGATACGTTACGCCGTATGCTAAAATCCGTTTTGTTGCTCGTTCTGAGCACCTTTTTTGCCTCGTACTGGCTGTATGAACGCTAGATGTGTAACACAAGTTATTTAAAAACTCCGTGTTTCAAAAGCCTACAGGGAAATTACTACTGAAAAGTCAAGTAAAGGGTCGCATTCTAATAAAATTGAGCTCTAGACAACACACTGTTTGATCCGTCGATACTCAACGAATCCGCTCTAGAATGCGTCTCTAAGTAAAAGGTACTGTAGTAAAAGGTGAAGTTAAAAGGTATAAAGGTATACTTTGAAGAGCTTTTAGTAAAAAAACACAGCAAGTACTTCCTACAAACTCCCGAAAAGCTGAACTAATTTTCTGTTCATACTTATACGTATTATTTTTAAGTACGAGTACCTCAGCGCCAGTTCTTTTTCATAACTCTGTGACAAGCTCACTCAAGCAAATGAAAATGATTGTGCAAAGACGTCGGTATGGAATGCTGTGATTAAATAGATGTTTTATCTTTTTTATTAAAATATTTTGAAAATTTATTTAATAAGTGAGCCTTACTTCATATTATAATGAATTGTAATAAATACAAACCTCGCGGAGAACTGACAACCGCTGGGGTTAACGAGTTTTTAAATGGAAACCGCGTTTAAGCCAACATAGTGTAGGACGCCCGCCGGCAAAGTGCGATGACGACCTGCTAAAGACTGCAGGGATGCTGGACGCGGCAAGCTGAAGACAGGGCGTTATGGGATATGGTTCTGGTTTTGTAATAACCTATTATTTTAACTCATAATATATATTAAGGAAGAGCGTTACCTTCTAATACAGGTATTTATAAACTTAAAAGGAGGTCTCGAACACTTAGCAATGTACAATGTAACTAAAGATAATGATTAATAAACATTATAAAAAAAATAGAAAAAGTATATTGTTCTCATTAGCGGAGGCCTATGTCCAGCAGTGGACAAATATAAGCCGTCGCAGCGTTGGATTCCAAATTATGCATTTAAAATTATACTATTAGTTTAAAATTATTCTATTTATGGCACGTTTTTATTTTCCCAAAGGTCTTAATTAACAGATAAATGCGGTACCAAGTCCGTTACTAAAAAACTTAAGCTATAGAATCTAGATGTCTATCTGCGATAGTTCTAAAAATCTCGTATCAGTCTGAATGACTATAAAACACCATTACACATGTTAGCGTAATTCTCATAATTTACGTAAACATAGCACTGCTACGCCGTAGACAGGCTACAACGTAGCACTGCTACGTCGTAGACACGCTACAACATAGCATTGCTACGCCGTAAACGTGCTACGATGTAACACCCAACATAATTCACTTTCAACTTCACTTAATTGAAAAAGCCAACAGTGAACAGTCAAAAACAAAACAGTCGATTTGTAGTACCAAGCCAACAGTCACCAATTTAACTCCAAACTTGAAGGGATTCAAACAAAGACTCTTTCAATTACATTCACTATCAGGTTCGACTAAACAGTAATGAGATGGTTAGTAAGCTTCTCCGAAGGCAGCCCCAATGGAATTTATGAGATTGACTTTAATGGGATTAAGGACTTTCGCTCTGAAGGGATGCAGGGAGAGGAACATACAGGAGGAATGTTCAACCAGTTTTTATTTTTCCTTGATCCCCCATAGAAAAGGCACATGCTCTAATTTGGACATGTGACACATGTCAAAATTAGTGTATGTCTGTGGCATCATGGCCGCTTAAAACCGATAATTCAAATTTTAGTTGTTTGTTTACTAAAAGATTAAGAGTTTATCTGTGGCATCATGGCCGAAAATATTTTTTTTTGTTTTGATTAAAGTTATATCGAGTGTTTTGAGCTATGTTTAAGGAAAATTACCAAGCTATTCAATAATCAAAGTAAAACTTACGTCGACGGTTTTCAATTTTTTCCTATATATGGAAGACTGCAGATATATGCTGGATTCGGCAAGCTGAAAACAGGGTGCCAACAGTCACATACACAGAAGGGCTTTTGTTCAGCAGTGGACCAGCAATGGCTGATAAAGTAAAAGCCTGTTCACTATCAAAATATTGACACGATAATAATGCTTTATTGTGCACGGTCTCAACACATGTATATCGAACTGAATGATTCTCTTCTATAAATAAAATAGAAAGACTTTCTGTCATTTGTACAATTGTCAGGACGCCCAGTCCCTCAGTTAGAAAAGTCCGGTTTCTAACTGAGAGACTGGGTCCTCAGATTAGTTAAAATACTTCCTCTCGTAAATTTAAGGTAGAATGGTAAAGAAAGGTAACGTTACACTTTATAGTAAAACGTTACACTTTATAGTAAAACGTTGCACTTTATAGTAAAACGTTGCACTTTATAGTAAAACGTTACACTTTATAGTAAAACGTTACACTTTATAGTAAAACGTTGCACTTTATAGTAAAACGTTACACTTTATAGTAAAACGTTACACTTTATAGTAAAACGTTGCACTTTATAGTAAAACGTTACACTTTATAGTAAAACGTTGCACTTTATAGTAAAACGTTACACTGTATAGTAAAACGTTACACTTTATAGTAAAACGTTGCACTTTATAGTAAAACGTTACACTTTATAGTAAAACGTTACACTTTATAGTAAAACGTTGCCGTCGCATGTTCCACGCAAATAAATTTGTAGGATAACTAATTGATTTTGATGGTCCGTGCTTTAGTGTTGTTCACATATTCTGTTATTATAATCAAGGACTAACATTCCGTTTAGTGGAGTTTAAACTTTAATAGATTACAAAATAAGATTCTCAATTGGACTGTATAATTTTTGAACATATTATCTTTCGTACTAAGCTGACGCTCTTTCTTCTTCGGCGAACTTTGTAATTCAAACATACTGAACTAATATTTTTAATTCGAAAGTAATTATGTATGTATGTCTGTTACCATTTTACACTGCCTTAACGGCTTAGCGAATTTTAATTCAATTTAAGCCTTAGGCCATTGAACATAATATAATATATTTATATGGGCGAATTTTTAGTTTAACAAAAAAAAAACCTTTGTCGAAGAGTTGGGGTGGTGCAAATTCTAAACCGGCACCAGAAAACATAAAAAAAAAATACCATAAACCGAATTCAAATTCCGGTAAATAGTATTCATCTATGTCTCGGACGAACGAAATCACCCCTCCCTACTTTCCCTGGTCGAAGATGTGTGTTAACGAGCAAAAAAATTAGTTTACACTTCGATTAGCGCGATCTAATTTCCTTAGTAGCGACATCTAGTTTTAATTAATGTCTAATTTAGTTTGATGACACATGGATGAAACTGCTGACGTCCGTTGCTATGGAAACCATTAGGTGATAGTGAGATTATCATTATTGTAATGATGTTTTACAAACCTTCTTTTTACAGCGCACATAGCAATCTCTCAAGAATTAAACTTTTAGGGCACCACCTTAAAATAAATATTTATACAACGAAATAATTATCAAAATCTATTAGCAATTGGCGCAGATATGACCAAAATGTTATTGTTGTAGTCGCATTGTGTAGTCGTGATTCTTCAAAAATATACTTATGTTGTTTTTTAAGTCTTAAGGGATAAATACTAATCCCTTGACTATAACATTTTTTAGGGCTACTTTGGGGTCATTCTCTAAACAATAGTGAAAGAACAAGCAAAATCGGTTAACCATGGGCGGAGATATCAAGTAACATACATAGAAACATATAGACCCACCCTTCGTGTGCGAGTCGACTCGCACTTGACGGTGTACTTACCCACTTTATACTCATCAAACTTTGAATTATGATTGCACTTGAATGTACGTTATGTCATAGACACACAGCAAAGTAGTCATTTTTCTATAATGGTGTTATAATTTGTAGACATGTAGACCCTTAGTGACAAAATAATTAATAGATGTTTTACTAGTAGGATTGGTCCTACTAGTAAAACATCTATAAATCATTTTGTCACTCAATATGTTCAGATTTATTTATTAATTGCAAATATGTACATAGGGCAGTAATAAGTAGCTACTTTGATTATTATTAAATCTATTTACTAACATGAATGCTATTATACAATTTGACATACATTTTAAACGAGCATTGTTGATTACGTTATATAAGGTTATGTAATAAAAGGCTTTTTATTTTATTTTATTTATGTACATAGTACATACACCCTGTTGGGTAGCAATTTATTATTTTGTCACAGATTACGATTATTAGTAATTTTTCCTTTTGTCATTCACTTTTCGTTATAATAATTTAGCTAGTTTGAATGTAAATACTAGTTCTAATTTGTTTCTATTCTTTAACTGTATATTTTTTTATTTAATAAACGTACCTAATTTATTTTTACATATGTAGTTCTCTTAATATGATAATATATTTAAACAATTCTAGAGATAATCAGTACAACAATGTCAGTTTATAAATTCATTTATATTATTATATTTTTGCTGTGTAGCCAGAGTCTCTTTGGTAAATTATGTCAACGGAAGACTTTTTATAGTTGAAGGTAGTGTATTATATATTTTTCCACAGATGGCAAAACAGTTTTTGTGGAATAAACGGGTCCTGGGTTGCCTAATCAAAACTATCCTATCAGGATCCCGTGGATTTCGAGTATACAGTTCACTCGCCTTCAGACACAATTCATTATGTTTCCTTACAAACAAGGCTGCCTCGAGGATGTATAGACAAGGTAGCGTGAGCAATTTGAGTTCACTGAATAATGGCTTACAGGATTCTTACAGTGGTATACCAACAATTGCTCTTACACATTTTTTCTGTGCTATGAAGGCTTTATTTACATAGGAACCATTTCCCCGTAGTGTTAGTCCATAGCACAATACCGATGCAACATTTATTATTTATTGTCGTCATGAAATTGGCTTAATTGGTAGGTAATATTATATATAATGTAAGTGTACGAAGACGTACCTTCTAGGTATATACCTATCTATGTATCTAATATGACTGAATCGGCATATTTGCGCCCGGAACGGATAGTGCGACACTGACCGCGACGCGAGGGAATCGTTTACTTTGTACCTACGTGTAACTATTTCAATAAACTTTTGAAAGACCAAAGTGATCAGTGATTTTAATTTAGCACTCAATAACTTACTAACTTTAATGCTAATGTACGACACGTCCGTACAGTAAGTATCACAATGTGAACCCTGTTGGGCGTAACCACAAGTGGAAGGCAGACCTAGGTTTTTCTGGTAAAAATGTGTAGTTATCTACTAAAGTGAGTAGTTGGTACCTGCTTATCTAGTAAGTAAAAAATACCCATTCATTTTCATTCCATCGTGGTCATTTCACTGATATGCCTTTCATCCTACAAGGCGTTATGCTAGATTATCCTTCTGATACGGACCGAAACATTAACTACAAATAGCAAAGTTTCCCCATGCCTGCCTTGTTTGGTCCCCATACTTGGCGCTGTGCACTGACAGATAAATCTGTATCTGCATATGTACAGATACACTGCCTGGCTCCTGTGGTTTAATAAGCTAAAGTAAGTCTAAGCTCACCCAAACCTTATTACGTTAGACTAATTTGTAGGTGCCAAAGTCATAAAGTAGGTAGGCACTAAGTGTGATGGTAATTCAGAGCTTATCCCCAGGGAAATAAGGGCAAGATTTATATACTTACTTTCACGCAATTATGTTCAGTTGGTGGATGTGGACTTAGTTCATGGTTGAGTTGCTACAAACTTTATTTGGGATGAGCAAATTAATATAGATGAACTCGTAGCCACTAGCTACATAATTGGTAGAAAGACGAAATAGTTGTTTTTTCCATTAGTGAGTAAAATTCGAGAGGCCAGCTCAGCGCTTTTCCCAGCGCAGTGGGAAATATCTGACTACGGATGATGATGAGTAAAATCGATAGTTTAAAATCTAAATACCTATATTGATCCCACGCTGAATTTTGTTATTCATAGTATATCCAAAAAACCTACAAATTGACAAATTAATGTCGAAACTATTGCATTTTTTTAACGGTAAGTTTTGGTTTATTCCCAAAGGTCCACGACAAAATTGTTTTAAAAAAAATTGGTTCATACTTTGGTTCGCAACGGGTCCATGGAAATAATATTAAAATAAATAATATTTCCTTTCCCAGCGGGTCCATGGAATTGTTTGGTACAGTTAGCAATAAAAGCTTCAGTAAGGTAGGACAAATATTTGTTACATCATGAAATAAAACACCATGAATATCAGGACTATTACTTGGTCATCGACCAGGTCATATTGTTGATCATTTTATCGAACGGTCAGCAGCTTCGTCCTGTTAACTTTGACGTCTATATAACACTTTATATCAAAATGCCAAGAGCGAACGTTCAAATATTTAGCTAGGTACCAATGCAGTGCGTGCAATGTACCATAATTGCATTTGCATTTGCTGGTGCATTTTTGGTCATGATGAAGTCACGTGATTATGTGAATGCCATTCGGTGACGATGAAGTCATGTGATTGCACGATGGACTACGCCGTGGACCGTGGTATAATTTTCTATATTCAACCCTACCCAGCAAATCACAAGGATGATTATACTTAGTCTGTAGCATTCGTTAATTCTTCGGAATTCCACCTTGTGTTATACTTATGTAGGGTTCGCCTACTTCATAAAGTGTCGCTGTAGTAATCGTAATTCTACCAAACAAGTTTAGCGCGGCGCTTTCTAAATAGTTCCGGTGGTGTTTAACAGATGGCGCTGGGAACATTGAAACTCGGTCTTGCAACTTTACGTAGCGTTGTACTGAATTGACAAACGACTTTGCGTAACTGGGTACATTAAAGAGCCAGTGCGAAGCTTGTCATTTAATTTGCATATTATAGAACTTTATTACCGTAGCTTATATGTGATTGCTGAAATTAAATAAACGTTGGGATTATTATTTTCAATAAATTGTGTCTTCTTTTAACACGTTTTGAATGATTTTATAACACATTACCTATAATGTTTAACCAACTTCGCAAAAAATTTACCCAGCTGTGGAAAATCCAGTTGCATAATTTAGTTTCTTTTAGAATCTGATTTACCCATAATTGCGACTTTAAAAAAAATTCAAACTTGAACTAGATCAAGCTGATCTTAGCTGCATACTTAAATCGAGTTTAAGTGGTTATCCATCGACGATTGAATGCGAAAAGTTTGTTTGATCTTAAACAACTTTATAGAACGCGTCTCGTCAGCGTATTATATGTCTGGTGAATTTAGGCATTATCCGGTTGGCAAGGATGATTCATAAATTGCATACTAAAACGTGGGCCGTTCGTTATTAATACATCATACCTTACCTACCTACCTCAGCCTCACAGCTCTGCAAAGCCAGTAGTCCAAGAATGTCCACGGCCGAGACTGTTATTTCCACGCCCTAGTTCAGAGCTGTCAGATCAATCTCACGGCACCACTTCGGCTTATGAATATGTATGGGATGCCGCATTACAGCTGAGCTCGTGGACTGTTCCATACAAATGGTTTTACGGGGTGAAACAATGGACGAAGTGTTTCATAGATAGATAATACTTTATTCAGACAACTTATAAGATAACACAGTATGGTAAAAGGTAACAGAATTGGCTAGTAAGCTACGGAATTATAATCCTTATGACATTTTAATACGAGCAATAAATAAACTTTAACGTAATTATCTACAATTTTACTTTAACGTTTATTTTTTTACTTTCACTTTAATAAGTAACCCTGTTAAGTAGACCTAGATCCTCGAAGGAGTTCAAAATTATTTATTTTTCAACTATCAATTGTCTACTACGACCCAGTATGTTTAATAACCCGCAATTTTTGTGTTGAAAATAATAAATCAAGTTATCTACTACACAAAAATCGTTCAAACAATATGGTGCTTACCCGAAATATTGCAGAAGTTTTACTAAACTAAAACATTCCTCAGTGGCATAAAAATACATACTGATATTTTTTTTATTTTAGTGGCTTCGACTACCGAAATCTGGCAAGTAATTTGTAACATATCTGTGAATACAGTTCGTTTGAAATAAGGCAAGTAATTTTTAACATATCTGTGAATACAGTTCTTTTGTTTTTTTAAATCTTCTTATCTCCAATATTTGGGTTCTTGCCCTCCAGGTAACGTTCTTTTGTGACACCCTGTGCGTTTGCGATGTTCCCACGGGAATATCGCGTACGCTTAAACAATTTTATAGATAACATCCAGATCTGAACAAATTCATCATCATCATCACAGCTCGCTGCTGAACATAAGCCTCCCCCAAACGACAAAACCATTTGTTGCCATCGTATGTGGTGGTCCCTTAGTCGTCTCTCACGACCTCCACGGGTTGAGCTGAAGCTGACAAATATTTGCAGAAAAATGTAAATGATGAGAAATTGTTTGTATGAAAGCGGCGTCGAATGGGATCTTCAGGCTTGGCTAATTCATACAACTGTGTTCCATGGATTTCGACATTCCGCTAACAACGGAATCCTTTTTCATTCCGATGTAAATGCATATTCATTTGGAAATCGCATTTATGAAAGAGGTATTTTTAGCGATAATCGATTTTAAGCCGTGAAAAATAATATGCTTTAAATTCATTTGTAGCTTGGAATCGTTTTTCAACCTTCTTCATAAGAGGAGGTTTTTATGTATGTTTGTCATTCGATATTAATAATAACAATGCTATAATTTTACTAGTAGTTAGACAGTTTTAAGAGTTGGATTTTGTTAGGTGTATCATGATGAAGACGTATGACGATGTATGATGATGAGACGTGTTTAAACACTGTAAATAAAACAAATAAAAATTAGGGAATAATATTCCTAAGCTCTACCACAAATAGCTCTCGAAGACATTACAAATTATTTATTTGGCTTTAGAGATATAACATGATAGAATCACTAAGCTAACAGAATCATTAATCACTTAACATGTTGCACTGAAGCTGACTGTGAAGTTTTGGTAGACCAACGTGTGGAAAAGATACTATAGATTTCCTTTCCACACGTCTCACGTAGAGCGTAATAGATAAAACATCAACGAAGCTAATAACCACTCTATTCGCATAAGAAAAGCGACAGAACCCACATCAGTGAAAGCGATAAGTTAATTTATTTATCAGTAAACAGGGGAAAATTGAATCGGAACGGTACGTAAATGTGTGTCTGAGTGTTTGAGCGCACAATCAAGATATGCTCGAGCTTAGTCAAGCGCTGTGCCAATAGTGCTGTGCTGCCTCGAGTGAACAGTCGGCTGTGGCGATGAAGTGCCTATAAATTGTCCATACGATAGTCGATGGAGAAGACGTATTTTTACAAAATAAAGATTTCAAAAGATTTTATGAAAATTCAAGACACTAGTGCCGGCTTCACACCGAGATCCTCACATGCTTTTTGCCAGATAATTTTATTCATTTATTCAGTTGTTTTGTGTTCTACCTAAATGTACGATTTTAAACTAAATGTATGCATTTTCTCTTCATTCTTCACTTAAATTTTTTGTCCACTTGTGGAAGAATACGCAACATAACATTATTATAACACCCAATATCACACTATTGTACCTTAAAAACTTTCGTATTTTGACGAATTCGTTATGAATGTTCATGTTCATTACGAACATAGGTTGTGTTGGAAGAACACCAACGTTTCATACCTTAACGATGGACTTCCAACACAAACTAGGCTCGCAGTTAACCTGCTTACATTCTTAATGAATTCGTCAAACTACGAAAATTTTAAAGGAACAATAATGTGATATTGGGTTTTATAATATATTGACCTATTTATATCAATATAACGAGCAACGGTTACTTTACCCATATATTTCAACTGTATATATTGTATATATATTTCACCTACAGCAGCAAATAACGTGAAATTTTAAATAATAATACATTTCGTGCGCACAGATTTTAAGAAGAAAAAAAGAAAAAAAATGAGAAATGAATATTAAAAGTTTTGGTACAAATTGTGATGTCGAATTTTTAAAAGAGACCTACAGTGTCAAGTGGGGTATCAAATGAAAGGTACAGTTTGTACATTTTAAAACAGTTTTTGAAGTTTCATACTTTTTGAAATATTTTGAAAAAACTCGAAAAAAAGCCCATTCCCCCCCACCCTGTCTCCGAAGTTTGCAGAAAGATCGATATTTTACAGAAAAAATATAGAGAAGTCTGTAAATAGACAACTTTATGAAAAATGGTCAAAAATTATAATTTTATAAGGGAGGCTACCTCACCGCGTGGTGTATCAAATGAAAGGTATCGGTTTGTGCATCTCAAAACAGTTTTTAAAATTTCAGTAGGTTGCATACTTTTTAAAATATTTTGAAAAAACTCGAAAAATTACCCATTCCCCACCTTATATCCGAAGTTTGCAGAGCGTCCGTTTGAAATGTATGTAGCGTTTGTAGATATGGATCTATATTTTCCATATCTACAAACCGTAAGTAGAACACTTTTTGAAAAATGTTCAAAGAGGGGGGGGGATGGCGTATAATTTTCAAAAGAGGGCGCTACACCACCGAGTGGGGTATCAAATGAATCGTATCGTTTTGGACATCTCAACACAGTTTTTGAAATTTCTGTAGGTTAAATACTTTTTAAAATATTTTGAAAAAACTTGAATATTTTACTATTACCCTCTGTACTCCGAAGTTTGCAAGCCGATACATCTGAAATGTCGCTTTAATTGCTAATAATATGCTTTAATTTTTAGGTATTCATCAAATAGAAAAGTCTCTACCTATAGTACTTTGGTATACTTGACAACCGTTCGAAACCCTCGGCGCGCGAGTCAAACTCGCACTTGACGAATCTTGTTTTTCACTAAAGTCATTTACAACGGGATATTTACCATGATTTGAGTTTTGAGTTTTCAGTTATTTCCTGATACCTTGATGGCGCATGAAACTGTGCCGAAATATTGTAAAACTCAAATTATTAGATTATAGTGTTAATAACCATGGTGGACTTAAAATATGTTTTATTTCGATTCAAATGTTTACTTTATCTCAAAACATTTGCAAAAAAATTTTCTTACTCCATAATCCTTTGCAAATAATAATCTAACTACAACTGACTGGCTACATAAATCTTCCCATCAAATCACTTTACACTTGAATTATACATATCAGCAACTGTACACCACACTGCACATGCTGATAATAAAATAATCAACCACATTTTCATCGATATCTATAACATAACAGCACATCACTAGTCGAGACGCTGCTGCAAACCCGCTTACGTGCAGTTGGTGCGTACTCTACTGCTTTGAGTTAAGGGTGTGTTTTGTTTGCAGTTTCATCCGTTACTTAGTGAAATCAGTAGGATTGAGTGAGAGGAGACAAGTAAAGTAGATTTCGGGAGCGTTTGGTGACTTCTGTATACATGCATAGTGAATGCCGGTGCCGGCTTAGCTTGGAGTTTTGGCGTCTTCTGCTAGACAAAGGCAGAGGCAGTATTATTTGTGTTACTTTCTCGACATTTGCTTGAAACAGCATCATCACCACGCTTAGCAGGCGGTTTGAAAATACACAGAAGGAATCTGTTGCCCTGTCTCTGGTAGATGTCCCTATCGGTTATTAATTGAGCGCAATCCTCGCTACTTTGTGAAAAGAATAGGCGTAGGATTTCACGTTCATAGGAGCGGGGAAAACATATTTTATGCTCTGTGCATACGTTATTGAAGCGGCGCGGCGGCGTAAGCGCAAAAATCCAATTTATGCTTATTTATAAGAAAAGTACACAACTTATGAAGAAAAAATAACTAGTTATAACCTACAAATCAAAACATAAATCATTTCAATAGACTGCGGGGTTTCTGATATCTCGACCAAATTATGTGCGAAACAGTGCAGTTTCATGATTTTTGTTAACGTTATTTTTGTTCGCAGTCGTATTTCCACGTTTATGGAACCAAAGAAAACATGTTAAATTTTACGTAATTTGAAATTTTTACCACGGGGATCTCTAGAATACTGAGATCTCGGCCTAATTTGACAACCAATCCTGCTGGTGCTGGGCTGAGTTGGTGGGGTCGATTCTTACGCCGCGAACGCCACGTCCTAATAGTGAGGTAAGGTAGGTAAAAAAATATTTTTATGACTGAACTTTAAGGCTCTTAGTAAATATCATAAATTTTTACTAAACTAACGTAAACTAGATCGCTTAAAGTTTGAAATATGTAGGTACTACATGTAAAAGGTATTCACATTTCAATTCAAAGTTGATTACATTACAGTTCGATAATGATGATTCGAAATGAGAGATCGACGAAGTTGCAAAGGAATATTAGCAGAAAAGTAATATTCAGGGAGTAGTTTGTAAGCTACGTGCTAGAAACTTAAGTTGCACATTCGTATACTTGTTTATTTCCATATTATGTAGAGGTAGTTCAGTTGGATTTTCGGTAAATTGGCTCTACTTTGCTGGATTAGTGGTAGATAAGAAGTAATTTTCCTAGAATTCAGCTACCAGAGCTTGAACCACTAGATATGTAACGAAAAAACATTCAACTGCTTTTAGATTTTCAGATAAAAAGTTTAGACTTTTAAAAGAGGAAAGTTTTAATGAGTTGTACCCTGGATGTCCAGTTACTTGCTCAAACCACTTGATGCATGTCGCTATCTTGTTAGTAAATTAAACGACCTAGAATCGTAGAGAAATACGATTCTAGGTCGATAATTTAAAGTAGCTAGTTAGTAGTTAGACAATTTTTGTAGAACATCAATTTATTGATTCTATTTAGTGCCGTCGAAACACAACTAGATGTCGCTTGTAAAAGTGACCGACGGCTAGATTGCGCTGACGAGAACGCAAGGGTTCTTGTTATAAATGTTTTCCATAACCAAGGATAGAACGGAGCTCTTTAGAACGGTAAGGTGTCTTTGACATTACAATAAAGTATTTTTGTGATATTCTCAAAGTGCTGTTTTAATTGTTTGGGTTCCTTCAGTAGCATTCATTTCTTGATGTATTTTCATACAGTTTTCATGAAAGACGATATTAGCCAGCCAAACGTTGTGTCCAAAACTATCACAAATTCGCCACCGCTTCGACTCCCGCCTCTCGACTAATTCTTGTTTACAAAAACATCAAAATGCTTCAAAAGAAAACAGAACGTCAATAATATCATCGAGCTGCTGTCGTTAGAGCGTCTAATAACGGATTATCTGTAGCGGCCGTACTACGCCGACGTATCGTTGGAAACTTATCTCGTTAGTGAGTAATCTACCGGCCGTCAGCACTTGCTCTAATAAAAAGAGATTATTGGACTCGCTACTTTATGACAGGCCTTGACATAGGCTGAGTAGTATAGCTGGTCAACTTAGCTTATGCTTACATTCTGATTTGATCAATGTAAAAGTTTGGATGGATGGATTGTAACTTCTATAAGCTAAACTATTGAATAGGTTGATCTGAAATTTGCATAGATTGTAATTCTGCCTGGGATAATATTACCTCTATATGGCATACAGCCTGTATGCCATATCATCTTATATCGGAAAAATGAGTACGAAGCCGCGGGTGGAAGCTAGTGTTTATAATATATATTTTAATACAATTAACGACGCGCGAATTATTGACGCTTACCTACCTTGTTGATTTTATTTACTAAGTAGCATTCAATTTCGTTACAACTTTTGTAGATATAGTAAATATTTCACCAAACATGAGCATCTTACACCAAAATATTTGTGGTATTTCTACTGTACTTTCTACGAAAAATGTATGCGTGGACTTTTATTTGAAAAGTTCCCAATAAATTGAAAGCTTGGGAGTGTATACATATCTGCGCAGCTGACTTTACCTGTCTTTTTTACTCAATCAGACTTACACCAGTTAAGAATATGGCAAAAATAGAATATAGTAAATTTGTGATTTGGAAAATTCAATATAAGGAATCCAGCGGTGTGACGTATTTATGTTAAAATTTGTATCGTTGTAAGTATATCTAATTCAGAGTGGTAACTGCGGTAAGGCATTTTGCTGAGCCATGACCTTTTTTGCTGCTGAGACACACATACTCTCTGTTTGAATAATAAAAATTACACTTTGTGTATTTTCCCTACTAATCTTCATTACCAGTTCGTTACTTTCGTTTTGCAACATTGTATTAGTTCGTACGTCTGTTATTATTAAACCTGCTGTCTGAGCAGCAAATAAATGCATGTCTATTCTTCTTAAGTTTACGTGAAATAAGATTCTAGATATATTCTTACCCATACCTACCAACTTTATTAGCTATATTTGATTTTAATTTGTGCTGCCTATGTATATCAAATGTACCATCTGTTATTTATATACCTATCTATGTCTATTTATACCTAAGCTTCAAGCGTTCACTTCGTTAATACAAGAAGTCCCAGCCATCCTCCCCTGGCTAAATGCCAGAAGTTTTCCGCTTACGTGGGGGTAGAGAAAGTAATTTACTTTGCTTTGTGGATACCTTAATACTCGTATATTGATGGAATTAGTTTTATCTGTTTCCTGAGCGTTTTCCTCAAAAACTTGGGCGAGCGAAAAACCAAATTAATATCTGGATATTGCTTTTACACGACGACTTTTATAGTGAAAGGGAAGCTAAAAGAAAAACTAATAGAGTCACAGAAAAAATAATCCAACGTATTAGCATTTTTTTACGTGCTTAGCTCGTTTCGTAAATTGGTAAGAAGTGACGTTGTAACACCCCCCCTCACATAACTCTCACCTCCTTTAATTTTTGTAACCGTAATCTATCTAATGTAAGTATTAACCTAAAGAACGCAGACTAGTGATTGAATGTGGCCAATGATCGTCTCGTTAGCGGTAGGACTCTTTGTGTTGTGTAGTAGTAACTCAGTTTCTTTTAGAAGCTTTAGACAAACGAACTAACTCTATAAACTAACTAGTCCCTTATATTACTATGCTAACTACATCCTAAAATTATTATATTATGTTTCTGAGTGAAAATAATATTCTTAAAGATAAATTCTAATCCTATATTCTAATTCTATAATAAGTCTTAAATAGAAATAGTAATAGGAAGATATTCCTAAAACTTAAGTCACCCAAACATAATTTAATTCCCTAGATTATAGTTGTATTATAAAACATAAGTCTCCCATATAAGCAGTCAGGTAAATAAACATTCAATCTCTTTCGCTCTGAGTCTATTATGGCAAAGGTACTTCAGACTTCTTTGATCTATGTAGTATATTATCATACATCTCTCCTTTTTCACAGTCGGGTTAATTCAATCTCTATCACACTGAATCTAATACGGCATAGGTGCGAGCCCCAGCCTCTCTCAGCACAATGACTTGCAGTCCATAGTTAAGGGGCAGTCTCTTCCGTATAGTAGAGTATGCTGGCTTTCCATACCATCTACTTGATGATAAAACCTTGGGATATCACATACAGTCATGTAAGGTACACATGTCTAGTATGTTAGAAAATAAGAGGACATTATCTTTTATCAACCCTATGTTATGTCAGTATGTAGGTTTAAATCCTCTATAGCCAGCCTAAATTGTCTGTCATAATTTAATTACATTCAGAGAGAATTTACTTTTGAGATATTTAAATGAAATCAACACATTCACTCCATCATCTTTCTTACAAAATTAGTCAGTGGTCCTCTAGTTCCCTGCTACCTATGTATCTCTGTCAATCAGTGAGGCATCGAATGATCCAATTTTTATGCGGAGTCAAACTCTACCATCAGCTGATAACAGAGCCTGACCCCTATTCCTCCACATATGGGAGTTAAGTCCATGAAGACAACAGCTTCAAATAGTAATATATTTCCAAATTTCAGGATATTTCGATGATAAAATTTTCAGATATAAAATAATGGTAAATAATGATTTATCTGACTGGGATACTCGTCTCCCGTAGCTTAAGAGGTTCTCTCACTTATTGAAGGCATACCTCGATGTCTTATGCACCAAGCTACTGTCAGACTAATCAAAACAGAGGGATCTACCTCTTACAGTGATTAAATATGATTGGTATAATAATCCTGAAAACAGAATACACTACTCAGTTAATTATATTCAATATAAGTAATAATTTAGCTTATAAAGGACCTTTTTCAGATATGAAATAATGGTAAATAATGATTTATCTGACTGGGATACTCGTCTCCCGTAGCTTAAGAGGTTCTCTCACTTAATGAAGGTATACCTCGATGTCTTATGCACCAAGCTACTGTCAGACTAATCAATACATACAATCGATCTACCTCTTACAGTGATATTATTATTATTACTTATATGATAAAATATGATTGGTATAATAGTCCTGAAAACAGAATACCCTACTCAGTGTACCTATCCTAACGTATTTCTAGTTATGGTGTTGTATAGCAATACTGGAAGTCAGTGCTTCCCATTTACATTTAAACGTGTGGTGTGTAATGTAGACAGGCGGGGTGCAATGCCTTGTCTTCTAACTAACATTCACTGGGAATACGGGGTTGTAAGGCCCGATTTTGTCCTAAACTATAACAGTGTGCGTGCCCTCTGATACTGGCTCGCGAGCCTGGGGTGTTTCAGAGCGACCTAACAGAGAATAAAGGTGTGTATATTATAAATATATATATATATATAAAAGACCGACACAACTGATGAAGCCCCTCTACGAGGCCTCGGGGTCAGATCGTCGGAGAGCATCTCGAGCCCAATGCAAGGGAAAACTCGAGCTGAACCCGCTCCAAAGGTTATTCAGTCCTGCCTAGTCTACCTACAAGATGGATATGTATTAACGGCCACTTACTAAACCACAACACACAACCAAAGTAAAACTTTGGATTTCCTAAGCACAGGGGGTTATCTAGCTAAATTTTGGTAAAGTTACAACCTACACAGATTTTTATAAACCCAAGATTTTAAACTGATTTTACAAGCTTACTTCCCACAAGAACATTGCACAAGTTGATCTCCAACAAATATAGTCCTCACAATTCTAATGAACGAACAGCAAGAACCCAATTCATCAAAGATCTCATCATACAATGTTTGAAATTGAAACCCAGCAACATAACGAATTTACTTTAAGTATTGTCATCCGGACAAACAAACAAGTTTTATTATCAAATCTATGCAAAAACGGGTAAAACGCCGCAGTTCAACCTACGTATTTAAATTCTTTGAACGACTGATCCTGAGCCCTGTAACGCTCCCTTATTTATACAAATAACCCCTTCCAGTAGTCTTTTGCCGGTCAGACATCTGAGAGACATTCCCACGGACAAATTGCGGACATCCAGATTAGTTAATAGTTTAGTTGGACAAATTGCAGACACTCAAGACAATTTATATACCTAAACTGATGTTTTTACACACGGGGATTCCCATATTTTGCAACGCATTATTCAAGAGATTGCCCTGTTTCCCTGAGATTATTTATTTATCGATGATTTTATGACTTTTATCGACTTATAAAAGTAAAATTGTAAGTAACATCCTAACTGAAATTTAGTTAATCTCCTTCCTTCATCTCTTCTGACTGATAAACTACAGAATTTTTAATGAAATTCTTTCAGTACTAAAAATACATCTACCTTGACCATAATTTAAAACATTTGCATAAAATATGATAACACAAATAGTTAAGTACTAGAAAATAAAGTTTAAAAGCAATCCTTGTAATATGATAACCATGACAACAGTCAGTTTTAATATGAAATCATCGATACCTACATCCCACTTAAATTAAATCTTCGGCATCACTATCGAAAACTTTCCATGGTGAGACCGTGAGACGTGCATAAAACCGGTTTTTTGTTTAAAACCTCATTCAGTGTTGCCAAATGTATCAGATAATGGTTAATTGTTTTTATATTTGCGATCAACGAAGCAGGTTGGAGTCCTGGCTTGTTACAACGTGAAATATTATTCAGAATATGATTTTTTCAACAAAATTTATCATAATAAGTCCCAATTCCAACGTTAACATCAGATTTTAAAAACGTATTTAATACTTCTATGTTAGTTTTACTCACTAATATCAATTTAGCACTTCCCGTGTCTTGTTCCGGAGGATAAATAACTTATAATAAATTATTTCTAGGTCTTATGGAGTTCATATACCAAAGTCGGCCGGTCGGCCAGTTGACTAAACACAGTCGGCTGCCTACAATATTTATACACTAAATATTTGAAATTGTACAGCAATTTTAACTTAAAGGTGTAACTAACACACAACACACACGGTAGATAACTTGAGAATTTAGTAGCCTACCAGCCACAATGCTGCAGTGCGGAGGTGCTACCCCAAAGCCGGTTCATATTAAAAATGTAATTTAAAATACAGCCACAATAAACATTTAGTTGTGCTGTGAAGTGTTATCAGTATTTTGTTTTGATAGCGCCCCCTAGCGGACTATTACATGCCGTTACCGCAGCTGCGTCTTAGGGTGTTTACACTACACGATATCTCTGTGTCCAAACAAGGGGTTTTGCTAATCACCACGCTTAGCAGGCGGATTCGTGATCGAAGATCTCTTTTTACAGAAGATTAATAGGATTTTCTTTATGATTTACTTTGTCCTTGAACTATCAATAGGATTTGAGAAAAGATTTTCCAACCTAACCATGAAATTCGTTGTATTAATCCTATATTATATTAAGGTACTTTTTCCATACCTAGCTAGGTAGTAGAAATGTAAGCTCTGTACTTTATGGATGGAATAGAAGAAACGAAAGAAAAGAAAATTAAAAAACATGCACTAAACGAATAAATATAGCTAAGTATAACAATTTAGCCTGAACTTGGTAATCCTGTGTTTCAGGCGACAATAGTTCTAGTAGTTCTTGTCTGAATTACAAGAGAGACTATCTAAATTGAATGTCCAATCCTTGGGAACTCGACATATTCATTGCGATCTTATCAATTTATATAAAATTATACATTCATATATTGATTCCCCTATGTTGTTATCAGAGATATCTTTCAATACACGATTTCATGCGCGCAGGTCCAACACAAGCAACCTTTTTGCTTTGTTTACATAAAAAAACAATATTTATTTTTACAACCCCCTGACTAGAATGGCCCGACAATGCAATGATTTAGCTAAGGAAAACATTGAACTAGACAGATTTGATCCGAGATTGATCCAATTTATCAGAACTCAAAAATCAATTTAATTAAATCCCTGATTCTGTGCTTACATTATTGTGGCATTAGGTATACCAACCTACATTACCACGGATGTGAGCGTAATCACTTTATTCCTTTACTTTTATTTAAATATTTTTATGATTTACCTTTTTGCTGTACATGTTTTGCTTGTAATAATAATATTTCAGTCAACCATTACAATCTAGTTTTAGTCTAGTTTACAGTCTAGTTTTACCTACATTATTGAAACATTGTTATTTTTTGTGGTTGTAATATGTTGTGTGCGCACAAAACATTTACAACCAAAAAAATAACAATACACACAATAAATAATAAATAAGTAGTGCTAATCTATACTTATAATTATTAAATAAAATAAGCACTTACTATTACGATAACGGCATTTAGTTAAACAATGTTGTTTATGCTACAAACAATTTGTGTATAATATGTAGGTACTTAAATAGAACTGTATGTACATAGATTAATCACTATTCTAACTAGGTTAACTTTATGTATAAAAATATAATGTAGTTAATAATATATAAAAGCTTGTCTGTATCATCGTAGGAAAGTCTTTCATGTGTACATTTTATAGATTTTTTTATAAATAATAAGAATTGTAAAAAAATCTATATTAATTTTCTTATTAATTTTTACGCATTTAAATATAAAGTTAAATGCTTAAAAATTAGACATTGAATTTAGCCTGTTATAAATATTTATTTTATTGTGATAGTAATAAAGTATTAGATGGTTGTGATGTACATCTAACCGATTTTCGGCCATGCACGGCAACCAGAACCATTCTCAACAGAGACTAGTTAAATAGTTTACTAATACCTTATGATTTTCTCGTCGTGATCGTGTAGTGAGTAACAAAGGCCATTTTAATTCACGACGCTGCAGAACAGTTGTTCAAATGGAATACTGGAAGACGGCATACTTCGGGATTACATTATTGTAGTTCTCCTGCAGTAAGCACTACTTCCTAGACGCCGAAGCTCGCCCAAGTCATGAGTAGCGGAATAGTGCTTCAATAATTTGGGAATTATTACAATAATGTTGGAAGAGCTTTTAATATGCGGTTGGTTAATTCTTTTCAGTCATCTAGTACCCATAACACAAGCTCTGCTGACTTTGGGGCTAGATGATGCTGTGTGGATTGTCCAGCATTATTTATTTATTTATTTATTTTCAGATTTCAATCTTTTATTATGCTTTTTTTTGTCGTTCTATCAAAAATTAGCTAACACATATTTTTTTTTATATTATTGTACCGTGAGTAACCCTAAAACTTATAGGGAACAGTTATATTCTATGATTGTATAGGTATACTTATTATGGAGACCAAGATCTAGATCGGTAAACTCGTCGTAAAAAAATACTAATAAGTAACTACGAGTAAGGTCCAATTTCACCAATCACTGCCAAAACTTAGTTCAACACAATCAAGTTCAGCTTGATCGAGGTCATATTTGTGTGGAATGACAGCTCTTGCAAACGAGAAATTGAACCTAAGTTCAGCTTGATTAAGTACGAATTCGTAATACCTATTGTGTGGCTTGACAGCTCTTAACCTCGGTTTACCGATTGAAACAGATCAACTTTATGTCTGGGAAATGCGCTGAACTCGTTTAAAACGCTAAACTGAGTTTATTTTATACTGAACGCATTCAATTGCAACGGTGAAATTGGACATAAGATAGATTCTATCAATGCCTATTATTGAAGATAACGTTTGATTAGAAAAACCCCAGAGAAATATTTCAAAATTACTTAGCTATACAAAATTAATCACATTTTACGACGGGAAAGGTAAGGGTCTCAGTTTTTATTTAATTTTTATAGTTGCAAAAAGAACAAGTGTATTGGGAGATAAGAAAAGTTTTACAGCTAATTGCAAATCCGTAGGGCGATGCCCTGCGACCAGAGTGAATACGGGCGGGTCGTATTGGCCGCTGTGGTTCAAGTTAGGACCGGGGAGTAGTCAAGCTATATAAAGTGGTAGTTCTAAACAAATGCCTACATAGATAGATAGAAAATACTTTATTGCACACTTATAACTAAGAAACATCACTCAAGAGCGATCTCTGCCAGACAACCTGGGCATATAGTGTTAGTTTCCAACAAAGCTAAAAATAACCGATAGCATAGTCTTTAAATTGCGTTAAATTGTCCATCATAACGTGGTTTCAAGATTTGGTTAAGTTTATGTTATTTATTTATTTATTTTAGAGGATTTTCAGCACAAAAATACATATTTGAGAAGTATTAAGATAACAGGTGGCTATTAATAAGTAACCACTTACTTACTTACATACTCTTATTGTATTAGTTTCTAGAAACAAATACTATTGCAAGAAACACAAGTAAGATAATATTCGCATTTACCACAGATAGATTCAATATATTAAATTTGCTTATTTTTTATTATGAGTAAACATGTATGTATTCATCAGTTAATGTTTGTGTTATATATGTACCTTGCGTATTATTTCTTTACAGTGTTTCGGGCGATAAAATCCAAGATGAATTTATCTTGTTTGCGTAAAACTGTAATGTGTGTTTTAAATTGTCCTTCAAAACCTTCGATCAGGTATGGTAGGTGATGGTCAAAACGTAATAAAATTAAAACTCGAATTGTTCTTAGCAAACCATAATTGACTATTGACTATTTAGCAGACCCTGTCTTCTCACGGTAAAAGTTGGTTAATAACTTTAGCAGTCACCTTTTAATAATACTAGTAGTATATTTTGCAGACCCTGTCTTCTCACGGTAAAAGTTGGTTAATAACTTTAGCAGTCACCTTTTAATAATACTAGTAGTATATTTTGCAGACCCTGTCTTCTCACGGTAAAAGTTGGTTAATAACTTTAGCAGTCACCTTTTAATAATACTAGTAGTATATTTAGCAGACCCTGTCTTCTCACGGTAAAAGTTGGTTAATAACTTTAGCAGTCACCTTTTAATAATACTAGTAGTATATTTTGCAGACCCTGTCTTCTCACGGTAAAAGTTGGTTAATAACTTTAGCAGTCACCTTTTAATAATACTAGTAGTATATTTAGCAGACCCTGTCTTCTCACGGTAAAAGTTGGTTAATAACTTTAGCAGTCACCTTTTAATAATACTAGTAGTATATTTAGCAGACCCTGTCTTCTCACGGTAAAAGTTGGTTAATAACTTTAGCAGTCACCTTTTAATAATACTAGTAGTATATTTTGCAGACCCTGTCTTCTCACGGTAAAAGTTGGTTAATAACTTTAGCAGTCACCTTTTAATAATACTAGTAGTATATTTAGCAGACCCTGTCTTCTCACGGTAAAAGTTGGTTAATAACTTTAGCAGTCACCTTTTAATAATACTAGTAGTATATTTAGCAGACCCTGTCTTCTCACGGTAAAAGTTGGTTAATAACTTTAGCAGTCACCTTTTAATAATACTAGTAGTATATTTAGCAGACCCTGTCTTCTCACGGTAAAAGTTGGTTAATAACTTTAGCAGTCACCTTTTAATAATACTAGTAGTATATTTTGCAGACCCTGTCTTCTCACGGTAAAAGTTGGTTAATAACTTTAGCAGTCACCTTTTAATAATACTAGTAGTATATTTTGCAGACCCTGTCTTCTCACGGTAAAAGTTGGTTAATAACTTTAGCAGTCACCTTTTAATAATACTAGTAGTATATTTTGCAGACCCTGTCTTCTCACGGTAAAAGTTGGTTAATAACTTTAGCAGTCACCTTTTAATAATACTAGTAGTATATTTAGCAGACCCTGTCTTCTCACGGTAAAAGTTGGTTAATAACTTTAGCAGTCACCTTTTAATAATACTAGTAGTATATTTTGCAGACCCTGTCTTCTCACGGTAAAAGTTGGTTAATAACTTTAGCAGTCACCTTTTAATAATACTAGTAGTATATTTTGCAGACCCTGTCTTCTCACGGTAAAAGTTGGTTAATAACTTTAGCAGTCACCTTTTAATAATACTAGTAGTATATTTTGCAGACCCTGTCTTCTCACGGTAAAAGTTGGTTAATAACTTTAGCAGTCACCTTTTAATAATACTAGTAGTATATTTTGCAGACCCTGTCTTCTCACGGTAAAAGTTGGTTAATAACTTTAGCAGTCACCTTTTAATAATACTAGTAGTATATTTTGCAGACCCTGTCTTCTCACGGTAAAAGTTGGTTAATAACTTTAGCAGTCACCTTTTAATAATACTAGTAGTATATTTTGCAGACCCTGTCTTCTCACGGTAAAAGTTGGTTAATAACTTTAGCAGTCACCTTTTAATAATACTAGTAGTATATTTAGCAGACCCTGTCTTCTCACGGTAAAAGTTGGTTAATAACTTTAGCAGTCACCTTTTAATAATACTAGTAGTATATTTTGCGTCGTACGCCGTTAGATAGTAACGCCATTAACGGCGTTACGGGATGAGTAAATGTAGGTTCTTTTTTCCACGTCGCGGCCGCCCCGCCGCACCCCCGCCGCACCCCCGTCGCGCGTCGTTGCCTTTTGCAAGATCTTAATAGTACCCGTTCTATTTAGTAGTTGGTTTTTGTACCGTAACGCCTGTTTCTGAATTGTTTGGGTAAACAGCGAAAATGGATGTTTACAAAAGTTGGGTTGTTAGAAGTTCATAAGTTGATTCAGAAAATCAGTAAGTCGTTATTATTTAATGCTAATTGGGTCTAAACTATTGTGTATTATGGCAATGACAATATATAACCAATACTTATTTTAATCATGACATTCCTAAATTAATTAATTATATTTAAATGAAATATTAAAGTTATCAATCTAACAAGAGCGAACCCAAATAATTGCAGCGCCCTGACAGAGTTCGTATGCATTGTGTACCCACTGAGACTACCTACACCTAACTACAATATCTGTATGCATACAATGACAACAATAGATATAAATGAATGAATCATGTATCCAAGAGCTTTATAAAGTTCTAAAGGAAACAAAGCTTATTTAGTTCTGAAAGATACTTAAATACCTGTTTACGTGGATTTACCATTGAACACCAAATCTAAATAGTTTATTAAAAAAATCGACTTAAAAGAGGTTCTCACGGATGTAAAAAATCTTACATTTTTTATGGAGAAAACCTTTAACTCACCCCCTTCCTAAATACTAGCGAAGGTTTACATAATACCTTCGCTTATACGAACGTAGGTATGTACTAATTAGCTCCTACAATTCATAAAACATAGCGTGCACTCAACCACAGCATTATTTGAAATTCTGAAACGCAACCAAATTTTAGTTGCATAATTTTGTAGAATGCAACCGCATTTAGTTGGTAAACGGAATGTAATTAAATTTTAGTTGTTTATTATATAATATGTATACTTATTTTAAAATATTATAAATATGACTGCTCTTAAGAATGCATAATGTGCGGGACATGTAATGTTAGTCGGTTGAAAGCAAGGCTCTTCAACGAATTGCCTCTGAAATAAACATGTAAGTTAAGTTAACAAACTTACTAACTACTCATTTCTATCGCTACACGGCAAAATGATATGGCATTAAGTCCCAGACTTATTCATAAGCAACAATACTTACAAACTTACTTACAAACTCTCAGGTGAGCCGCAAAAGTATTAAGTAACTGAATGTAATGTATGAATTCCCTTGCTCGCGAGATTGTTAAAAGTTCCGTACGGATATAATGCAGGCATGATTCTTCTGCTCGCGTGCGATTGTGGAAACAGGACGTCTGTGGAGTATACATTTGTTTTAACTTTTGTGGATGGTGTGATGTTTTCTGTGTTGATAATCTTTTATCCTATTGCTATGCAAGTCCCTTGCATAGCAATAGAATAAAAAATTATGTAGTGACTTCCAGGCTAACATTGGCTGAACTACAAAGCTAACCTCAATAGAGGCGCTCATGAAAGTGACTTCGGAAAACTGAAGCTAGCTACGTGCCTAAGAACTTCAAAGTAAGATATACAACCACCGAACATCAACTGTTGGTTGAAAGACCACCGGGTAAAATGGATCAGCTAGGTCGGCCCGGTTTAGAGGAGATCCGCTCTGTAACTATTTGAGATAAAATTTACCTTTACTCCCAAAAACAGTGATTGAATGTTGAGCTTTAGTAGGTACCTACCTAGGTACTGATAGACGCATTCTTGTACCCAGGTTGGCCAAATTTGTTACAGTGAAAGGTCTGCCCCATACTCTTATGAAGTTTATTCTAAGAAAAACCTTATGCCGACTTCTCAAGTTCTGAGACTATACATATTTCACGAAAATATTTAAATTTTGGTAGATCGCCTGACAATCAAATTCATATTCAAATTAAAAGTGCTTTATTTCCTTTAGACTTTACAGGACTCTTGGACACGTCACAAAATTCAAATTACGAAGTAAAACTCAAATCTCTCAATCAAAGAGTCCTTATGCTTTACCGATTCGATTTTTAATCACAAGCGATTTTGTGTATGAAAAAGTTTTAATCGATTTGTTATTGTTGCTCAACATATTGTATTATTTTACAGATTTTAATCAGGCGTCTAACCAACTTTATTTTGAGAATAATAATTTTTAATACAATAAATAGTATTATTTTTGTACTTGCTTCTGCCCGCGGCAATACACGCGTTTCTCCGCAAACGGAAATCGTGACTGGTGTCATAGCAGGTGTACGTATAGAAGGGTATATGAGTTTGCAAAATACCAATTTTATTGGGAAAAAAATCGAGAACGTGACAGTTTACTATCGCCACAGATTTGTTAATACAATACTATCGCTAACTAATTATCAGAGTGTTACTTTGAGAATCTATAATACAAAAAGTGATCTGCAAAGTGGATCAGAGTGGAATGGAGCAAAGTATGCCTCACAATATTAAAGGAAACGAAAAAACTTTTACAGTTTATGTAAACTAAGCTGAACCATACTAAGATTATAATATTTCAAATCAAGATAAATAATTTTAAATAAAACATGTTCACAAATTTTAAAAACGACACATCTCCAAACCATTCTCTATCCCCGTTATTTCTCACGAACCCGTATCCGACGTTTTCCTTACTTGCGCTTTCCCATTTTTCTTTGGAAAACTTATACGTACCGGTGGCCGGAGAAAATATACCAAGTGATGTCTGCTTTTCATGTTCCTTCGCGGTTATTATACTTATCTGAACATACATCGTACTGTATTGTCTGAATCCTGTATTAGAATAATTTCGTGCCTGATACACTATGAAAAAACTTATGAATAAATATCATATTTGATGCTATTTAATCATAGCATATTTGATATGCTATTTAATCATATCATGCTTGATATGATTAAAACTATATACGATAATTGCTATATAATCATATCAAATATATGTACTTGATCCCTATAACAAATTAAAATATTTATTCTGTTCTTTTCCTTTCATCAACACCATCTTATCTTAAAGATCGTTTTGAGTTTCTCCATCTGTCCCATTCACGATCACTTCGCTCCTCTGATACTCTTCTTTTAAAAATTCCATCGCACACTTCCCAGTTCTATGGTGATTCCTTCCCCTTGCAGGCCGCCAGACTCTGGAACGCCCTTCCTGTTTCTACCCGACAAGCTAAATCCCTTCCCATCTTCAAAAGTATGGTTCATCAACACTATCTCTCCACTCTTGATAAGTCTTCCTGATATAATTATTTTCTATTTATTATGTAAACACTCTTGTTTTCTTGTCTTTTTTTTTGCCCTATTTTGTTAATTATTGTAGTTTCTGTTTGTGAAGTACTAAGTATTTTTATAACTTCATCAATTACGCCACCATCAGCTTCAATACGTACTGATCCTATCCATCCAAAGGTTGCCTGGAAGAGATCGTTAGCGATAAGGCCGCCGATTGTGCCACATTTGATATAATTAGTATTAAGTTCTTGTTTTATAAATTTATTGATGGTGCAATAAAGTTATAATCTATCTATCTAGGATATGATTAAATAGCAATGGCCTTTTTTAACAATGAAAATTACAATCAAATAATAAATAGAAATAAGAACTATACTAATACATCTGTAATTAAATTAGAACTAGTATTTACAATTGAACCAATTAAGCTAACTGCGGAATACAAAAATACAAGAATTTATTTAAAAAAATACTTTACAGATAATGTGATTATAAAAAATATTGCCACAACTAGTACCAACCTAATAGTAGAAGACGTAACACGTCGCAGGACGTAAATGGATGTGGCTAGCGCAGGACTGTTGTGGATGGCACAAAATTCAGGTGGCATATTTATATGTACTCGTATAATGACTTAAATCATACGGCGACTAAAATCCGGCTACGTATTATGATAATAAAGGAAAAGCTAGATGAATGTGGCAAGGAACAAAATGGCGCAGTAGAGAGGCCTTTAATATACCGAGAGTACCTTAGTGCTCACGGGCCTAGCAAAGAGAAATATATTATTTACGAGTTTCTGTCCGCGGCTTCGAACGCGTTTTTAAGCCGGCGGCGGCGGCGCGGCGTCATGCGGGTGGAACATGACTGCACGGGCGTGGGGGTGGGTCATGCGGGTGGAACATGACGGCGCGGCGTCATGCGGTTGGAACATGACTGCACGGGCGTGGGGGGGGGTCATCATTACCCGATACTCTATCCTACTATATTTCGACATTTTCAATACAAATTATGAATTATTTTAACATAACAGCTTTATTTTAATGTATCTCTATAAACCTCATCAAAAAAAAAAAAAAACACGTAAAACATCATCAAAATTGGCATTCCTTAGCGTACTCTCACTTTTCTTACTTGGTTCCAGCATTCCAATTCTGACATTGCAGATCTCGCTTCAGATGTGGCAACTCAGATTATATTTTCTACTCTGGTTCAAACATTCTGCCGAAAAGGTGTTTTATGTACAAATACGGGGTTGGGTCAAATTTACCTTTTTCAATTCAGACGCACTTAGCTCCAAACACGGTCGCCGTCCAACTGATACTTTTTAAACAAAGCTTAGGGCAAATCATTGAAAGTTACTGAGAAGAGCGGTAACGTCGCTTGCATAGTTACCAATCTGTAAGCTAACAAAAAAGTCCCGGGTCATTTTGACCCAGCCCCATGACACCGGGTTAATTTCCGCCCGATCCGTTCACTGGTTTTGTCGTGAAGAGGTAACAATCATCCTTACATCTATACATTCAAACATTCGCGTTTATAATAAGTATTAGTGGGATGATAAAAGTGCCAATACATTAAAACCTTTTACAAATACAAATACAAATACAAAATTATTTATTAACAACAAAATTAACAATTAGGCATACATATTAAAAATTTTAAAACTAAAGAGTTAACTATAATACGTTTTCTTCTACAGAATTGTCAACAGAAAACAAAATATCTTTACAGAAGAACAATGATAGCTTTAAGTCGCTTCTGTTTAGTTAAGAAACAGTTGGATCAACGAATTTCCGGAGAAGCAGACCGTGGAGAATAAACGAACTGTTTTAATATTATACACACAGCGTTTTAGTTTGGACACTTTAATAAAAACTTAGTTGGTACTTATGTAATAGAAAAGTTTCCTTTGAGATACTGTGAGTTATAGTTTCGAGTTTTTTCCCCCCGTGTGTGATGTTATCGAGTGTTTCTACTTATGTGGTTATCTGAAACTCTTTGTTGAAATAATTTTGATAAATGAAGTATTAAAATACTAGCCTCCTATACATTTAATAGGCTCTAGACTTTTTATTTGCCCTTTTGCGAGAAAAAAAGAAAAACGGGACCGAGTCGTTTCTTTTTATAGTCTTCTTTCAATTACTTGCTAAACAATTACTTGTTGTTAACGTTATGCTGCTTGTAAATAAAGACCTTATCCTATTTTACTACCAAACACTTTGGATGAGCAATAAAATTGTAAAGTTTTAGTTAAGTACTTATTGTAAAAAGGTAATACATTGAATATCAAATTGCAAGTCCAGTATAAAGTAACTGCAAATCTTCAAACATTGGCTCAGCATCCGAGCTGTGTGTAAGTTCTCACAAAAAAGACTTCCTTTGGAGTTAAGCAAACTTTTTACCCTTTTCTTCAGGGATTTGAAACCAAGTTTAGATACTGGGCTGTTCTATTTGTCCTAAGAGTAAATCTTAGGACAAATATAACAGCCCAGTATCGAAACTTGGTTTTAAATTGTAAGGCTAAATAAATATTGATTTCTCTGCCTCAATCAAGGTGGAGCGATTTTGTTAAAACCTTTGATTGAAGAAAGGAAATGTAAATTGGGAAAAGGGAAGCGAATGAATTTTGTTTTAACTCGGCTTCTTGTTTCTTTGCAAATTAACTGAAGAGATTTAGACGCAGCTTTACGCCTAAAAGTTTAAACGAGTTTATTTGATATCTGTTTGGTTGTAGATTTAGGTACTACAATACATGTTTGTTGAAATATGGTATTTCAATTAAGTCTGTAATAAGCTTAAAATTAAAAACTTAACATAGAAGGAATCGCTTCAGTGCGATGGAAATGTTTGTAATAAAAATAAATTAAGCAGATCCCTAAAAGCCTTGATTTAATTTGATTTATGAAACAAAATCGACATCTTAAAAAGTGTATTAATAGAAAGCTTATTAATTAAATCTGTCTGGAGTAGCTAGTACGAGTTAGTTTAATACTAAAACGGAAAAGTTTTCGTTTACTCGTACTACCGCTGACTTAGGTGAACTCAAAGTTGTACTGCTAAAATGCAACAAATCACTTCAATCATTCGAAAACTATAATCGAATTCGATTGAAACTATTGGATCGATGCCAAAGTATGAAAAGTAGTTTCTCTTAGTATCTGAAAAAGGCTCTGCAAGGCGCTAAATGTATAGAAGGAAACAAAAACTTTTATAGTTTTCGTAAGCTATTCAAAGTCATCCTTAGGCCACAGATCCTTAAGGATCCTTTATTAAACAAAGGCTGATTGTAGAACTAAAGTTTTTGTTATACATTACCATACCAAGCAGCCAATGTTGCCAGCTGAGTTCCACACACCTGGAAACTACAGAGGGACTTCAGAACAGCTATCAAAACTTCTGGCAACAGTGAGAATCAAGCTCGAGGCTGCCTGATGTGAAGACAACTCGATTCAGATGTGCTTTGTGCAATTTACAGCGCGTTTTATGTATTGTTTGGATGGATCTCTGTTCTTTTGTGATGCGGCGCGGACAGAAATGATTGGTATGCGAGAAAAACGTGCTGTTATCTTTGAAAAGAATCCTCTTTTCAACCACCACCACCTAGTATTAGTGTTAAGTATGTAAATATCAAAATATCCAAAAACAAAGTCGTTCAAAGCAAGATTCATTTGAGAGAAGTATGAAGAACACCACACACAAATAGGAATTGACGCACAGCACTTGGTAGTATTTTGGTTGGTAGGTAAATCGAAAATACGTAAGAAAATCTATGAACAACGTTTCAATGTCAGCGATATAGTTAAATTCATGAAAACCAAGCCACATGGCCAGAAATGATGGACGCGTAGAGAGACGAGCGGTTGGTGGAAAACAATTGTGAACTGGGGCCCTATTCTGCAAAGCCCATCGCTACTCTTTAACAATGGTATCGTCACAGAATGACATTTTAGCATTCGACCATAACAAAGAACCTTAAGGACCCGCGTCAAAAGTGTCAAGGTTGAAAACCTATCTATCAATTTCTCCCTGCAAATAGCACCGCACGCAATATCTAGACTTTCTTCCATCGAAGGATTCTTTGTGACGATTCTACGATGATATTACTATTGTCATAGTAAAGCGATTGGTTAGCATAATTGGGCCTCTAGGCCTTTATCCAATACGTTGTAGGTTAATTTTTCATTTATTTATTCAATTAGAACGGTTGTACATACTACTTACAATAATTAAGTAAATTAAATGATACGAGGAAAAATAATTAGGAACATACAAGTTTCAGATCAAAACGAAGCAATAAAATCCAGATTACAAAAAAATAAAAATAAAGCGGTTTGATAAATAGTAAGTACCTCATTAAATGCAATTAAAATTGAATCAAATGTTGAATAACGTTGAAAAATAAAAGGTAGTAAAAAGTGTTTAAAGTATTTCCCCGTCCCGTTTATGTCCCAGCCTGATACAAAACTCCACAGCGGGGGCCCGGCGCGGCGCGGCGGCGGCGCGGCGGGGCGCCCCTTAGTTATACGAGTTACGGGCCCCCGAGTGCGTTATAAGTGTAACTCCGCTCCAACCGACCGAGTCCGGCAAATGGGCTGGCTAATTTATTTATTTACTACAATGAACTTTTACGGATGGAGTATATGGACCCTGTGTTGTTTACCCCTGGCTCTATCCATGTTGTCGATACCTGGCTTAGATTTTTAATTTTGACCTATGATTATTGTATCTGCACAAGTTTAGAGTCACCACCTATGCAAAGAAAGAAAATAGTGTAGGCTTGTGTAGCTTCTGAAATTATTATTATGTTTATCCGACGATGTATATCGACGACCGATGTGCCGCGGCGGGCGAAGGTCTGCTTGCAACGCGAAAGGTTGCTGGTTCGATTCCCGCCTTGGGACAAATGTTTGTACGATCTGCAAATATTTGTTCCGGGTTTTCTGGGTATTTTCTATGTATACCTAATAAAAATAGTTATCCATGTAATGTATTGTATTAGGTAAGTATGTATATCAGTCATCTAGTACTAAGTAGTACCTACTCATAAAACAAGCTCTGCTTAGCTTGGGGCTAGATGATGCTGTGTGGATTATCCAGCGTAATTTATTAATATTTTTCCTACCCTAGATACATTTTTTTAAGCTGGCGCGATTCCCTTCATTTTTAGCATACTGGGGCCTGGATTTCTGACGTTAGCGTGGATTTGTATGAAAAAAACAACAGATCTTCGCGCCAGCTGTTAATAATGTATCCATGCGCTCTATGATGTAGTTAATTTTTTTCGTAAGCTGCCGTTTTTATTTTCAATCCCCTCTCTTTAACTGCTTGCAAAGCGCAGATAGTAACTAGCTAATGAATAAACAATTTTACAAAAATAAAAATGCACCTTTCCCAGGCTATAATATTGTTTTCAACAAAAGTTATATCCAGTGTAAGTCTTATCACATCAACAGTTCACTGCTGGACACAAGCCTTCCCCGACTAGCACTCCACTGATTCTAACGAAACCTCAAACATCGAAATCTATTCAGGTACCTACCTACCTATTTAAAAGTTATGGTGGAATTAAAACTGACATAAGTACAATAAACATTACTATTAGGAATATTTCTAAGCCAAGCGGGCAACCCTACCCACGCTATATAAAAGGCGCACTCTGCATGCATTCTTCATTTCACTTTGCTCGCGATATTTAGACGGAGCAGACGTCTTGTAGGACAAGGCTTTATTTTATGTTCAGAGCTATTTTTGGTTAGATTTGGATAGTTTGTTGTGCCATAGTTCGGTTGATGTAAATATGAAACTCGTTCAATAAATGGTGTTGTAAGCTTTGTTAGCAGAATCGTGTTCCTATATATAGATCTTTTGGCATAAGTTTTGTAAGAATACATATACGAACCCTGAAAACATTACACTTCATTTTTGGAGTCATCACTTCGTCAGTCATGTATAAAGAACACACTTTGATACACTTGTCAGATTCACAGACACTTGTGGGCGGGTGGTGGAATAGTGGTTCGTTTGCCTCGTACCTACTGTATTTCTCTCAGCGTGATGTAGCTAGGAATCGCATTGTTTAAGGAAGTTTTAGAATATTTGAAAGTTTACATGCTTTTTCAAAGTTAACTCATCGTTCCATAATACCACAGTATCATCCTAAGTTTGTAACGTTCAAGACACATAAGTTTTACGTTACTAACTAGTCTGCCTATATCCCTCGTTACGCAGGATTGGCACTACCTTCACAAGTTTTAAAGCTTTCAAGATAAAAGTTAGCTTGGCAGAGTTTTGGCACACAGATAAGTATAGGAAAACCCTAAAGCATTTAACCCGAAACGTGCCCCAAACTCATAAATAATCTCTGGCCGTCGATATTTCACAATTTAAAACCAAAAACCGTTCTATTTCCGAAAGCGTTCTTTTCAAAAGGCGTTCTTTGCCAGCGTGCAGTTGTTTTTGTGCTTTGGCACCGCTAGGTGGCGGTAGAGTGGCCCCTGATTTATTATGTTGGCTTTCCAATTAGCTCGGAGCGGTTTTATTTATCACTCTTTCCATTTTCCGCACTTTTGGCGCTCTGGAACTAGGGGAGAACTTTTTAGGCAGCGATACGATTAGTTTTCGTAGACTTGTATTTGTAATTATTTGGTTCTGACATTATTATTTATAGTATATAAAGCTCGATTACCACTCACTCATTGACATAATTGTTCTCCTTGATGGTGGAGGGGAAGGTATGTTTTTTTTTACGGAAACGTGTAGAGGGGTTCAGGGTGACTTAGGAAAAATTCCTATTTTTCTGAATTTCACCCTCCATTTTCCAGGAAAAAGGGTAAACGCGAATAGCGTAATAGCTCGGGCTGGGTTATAGCTGGAACAAAAATTTTTGCTCTATCGTATAGCAGACAGGTGGGAAACATTTTTTCTCGCTGCTACTATCTATCCAGGTCGTCTCCCCGCTGCGTGGCGAGCGAATTAAACCGCGAAATGCGTGATTATTAGGAAAACGCGGCAATTCAGCGGCGGGGCGGGGCGGTGCGATCCGGGGCGAGGGGAGCGGCTAAAAAGGGTCTATTGTTTTGTAAAAACCCAGGTAGGTAACTGCGGCGAGCGGCATTACGCTTGCTAGGTACCTACTTATTTTAATTGTTACTTCGTGTAGGTATTAGTATTACCTACTTTATTACGTAAGTAGGTACCTACTAGGTATATCTTCACAAATGTGTTGAGAACCAACCTACTGTGGCGGGGTGGCTATCTACTTTCGACTCTAAGACCAACGTAATAAAGCTTATTTCATTTTTTTTAAGTATATCGTCTGGTGTTTCTTCTTTGTGAGATAGCCAGCAGTGGACAGAGGAGGTGTCCTCGATGTGAAGCCGCCTTATGTACCTACCTATCTACCTATTTTCGCTGAGCAGCTTTCAGGCTCGCGAAAGGGCTAATCAGGTGGTTGGGAAGCTATACCTAAGTACTATTGTAGCGGCGACACTTAGGTAGGTATCGATAGAGCCCGCATTGGTATAGGTTTTCGGAACTCGGTACCTACCTACTCGGCAGAACAAAGGTGAACATCTGGCATCCACAATTCTACGAAGACTCTGTGAGAAACGACGCCACACTGTTATTTTATTATCGCCTTGCTTAAATAGCATTGTTTTGCCGTATTTTCTCTCATTACTTTCGAACTTTCGTAACGGTTAGATCGCTTTGTGAGTTATTTTTGTGTTATTTTTATTACGCTTTTAGTGTTGATATTGACTTCATTTTATTAGATGAAGCGTACGATTGTATACGAAAATGTAACCGCCAAGCGCCAAGCCTCTGGTACAGGGCAAATCGACGCTGGCGTGTCGTGTGTTCTCGCTGGTGAGTGGATTTACTATGTTATTTCTTTATCTTTCCTAACTGAAAAACAGGTAATTAGTAGGTACCATTTGTCGTAGATCCGGCCTACTCAATAAAATGACGCTGTAGGTAATACGCACGCATCATGACATGGCGTCTAATAATAATTTGTATTTTTTTTACAATCTTTCTATTGAGGTAAGCACCTACCTATTTCTTTTGATAAATCTATGTACCTACCTAGGTACGTTAAGTAGGTAAGTAGATAGTTACGTACTTTTCACACGAGTAGAATAAATATTTGATGGAAAAGTCGTAGGTACATATTTTATAATCCAGTTTTTCTATTGTGGTTATAAAGACTCATAATTATATATAATCTATGTACCTACCTAGGTACCTTAGCTACTCATGGATTGCCGTAGAAAATAATTGTAGGTACCTACCTACATATCTATTTAAGTAGGTACCTTTAATGACTGGTAGGTAGAACACCTAAACCTAACCTGAGTGAAATCCGACACGCACTTAGAGGTTTATTTAGAAAGCAATACATTGATTGTCGTATATTTAATATAGCAGGTTAAAAATTTCTTTATCTCTCAACTCATTAACATTAAGTAGGTAGGTAGATAGTTACGTACTTTTCACACGAGTAGAATAAATACCACTCACTCACTCATTGACATAATTGTTCTCCATGATGGTGCAGGGGAAGGTATGTTTTTTTTGCTGTGCTGTGATCCTCCCCCTTGACCCCCCAGAACCCCCTCCCCTGAAACGGGGGGAGCGTTGCAACCTTGGGGTGTAGTATAGTTGCGAAAAAAATTGCCCCCCTGCCCCCTCCCCAGACTCCGCCATTTTGGAGGGTTTCTGATTACGGGGTCGTATAGAGGGGTTCATTTAGAGAAAGAGAAATCTTAAACCCCCCCCCCCCCCCCCCTCGACGAGGGGAGTCGACGACTACGAGTCGTATTGCGGTGAGCGAAGCAAATCAATCCTCTTCTGCAAACGCCCTGACCTCCCGACGCCTTTAATATAGGTATCTTATCTCTCCCTTTAATATAGGTATCTTTGTCGACTAACTTGGGGGTGAGGATTTCGAATTTTATGTTTATTCTGAGGGCCCCTCATCACCTTACTCAGCGCGGCGAGTGTAGCGAGCCGCAAATCAATGCTCTCCTGCAAGCAACTTAACAAACCAGAAAACAGCGCGGCGTGCATAGCGAGCCCTGAGGTTGTCATCCTAGAACTCTGTGCAGCTAACATAGCCAGACAAGCATTGAGGTTAACATCCTAGGTCACTGCGCAGCTAACACAGCCAGACAAGCATTCCATTTCCAAAGTAATAAACCTAACTCCTACCAAATACACATACTTGTAGAACAGAGAATATTTATTTGTGTTTTTAAAATCAATTACTTTCAGATTAAGTACTCGGGTTAATCTTTATGCAGCTAATAAAATAATTGAATAATGTTGGTAAATTTTATTATTCAGTACTTAATCATTACGATGATAATTATGTGCACAACAATCCTAGCACCAAACTGCGATCCCCAACCTGCATGCCAAGCGTGGAGATTATGGGCATTACCCCCTGTTACATAAAATCCAATAAAGCGCTTATCAGGGGAGCCCTGGGTCCAGCAGTGGACCAATATAGGCTGTGGAAGTGGAGGAGGAGGATGTGCTGCGAGGTTGATGTTGAGTTGATCTGATCTGGATTGATCGGATTTCCTTTGGGTTGTTCTTGGCTATTCACTCGGATAAGATTGTACTTCAGCGCCCATCATATTGTTTTGCCAAGCATTGTGAAGCAATTTTTTTAGTGGGTTTCTGGTCAACTGCACTTATATATATGGCATCATCAGCAGCATTATGAACCTTTGTTTGCAAACCAACATGTTATATGGTAGGACGACATTGCAATCTGTAAAAATCAAATACCTAATAGGTAAATAGGAAGATGTCAAGAATCAGTCTGTTTTGAGCCTACACACATATAAGTCATGAGTTGCCTTCATTCATCAACTCCATACAACATTCAAATTTACCTACTCTGTGCTAGCTAGGTAGGTACTATGACATTGGCCCATCAAGTGATTGATCCATCAATCATCAAACTTCTTGTATGGTTTTGCAAGTAATTCACAAGGTAGGGTATTTAAAAATCTATCTCAAAGATACGTAGAATTTCAATCCAAATTATGAATAGTTGTGAATTTTGTAAACATTTGATATGTACCATACCTAATATCACTCTGAATTCTTTAATACGTAAGTAGGAATTATCAGTTTATTAGCGAACATTTGTATAAGATTTCAAGTACTTATTTTACTGCTTCATAACTGAGCTAAACTAGATATTTTTACAAGAAAACAGACACGTTTTGTTGAAATTGTACCCTAGACGTACTACTTATGTAAACAAGTAAATGTCTATGGATAGAAGAATTAGGCGCATCCTAGACGATCATTCAGCATGACATGTATGTCACTCATTCACTAAATTCTTGCTTGATTTACTCGTAGCTATGCCATAGCTTACATGATGGATATAATGAAGGAATTATCAAATATCTGCCAGTGCGCAGATTGCATGTCATTCGCATTAATCCACACAACTTCTAGACGGTCAATCATGAATCATGCATGAATAAGTGACAGCACGTAACGCATGTGATGCTGAATGATCGTCTAGGAAGAGCCTAATTCTGGGAAGCGCTTTATGGCTGTTTGTCTATGGCTGCAATATATTGCTCTTGGCCAATCACATTGACTCATTTAAATAGCGGAAAAAAAACCGCTTTTGATATAGTCAAAACTATCATTTTAATTAGATAAAAATAATTATTAATACGTACATCGAATTAATTATGGTTCATTTAAAATATTACAAATTATTCATATATTTTAATGATTAGAAAATAAATGAAAATGGTTTGCGGCACATGCGCGAAGTATGTAACGACTCTAAAACTCAAGACAACCAGAAACGGAAATTAAATAATTTTTCAGCCAGTAACAGGATGTGGCGTATCAACATAAAATAGTGATGGATACGATAAGATGTTACATAATGTATCGATTTGAAAAAATGTTTTCGTTGATTATGAATTATTCTTTTCAAGTTTCGAATACTCGAATAAAATAATCTTATTGGAAAGTATCAGCCTACGTTTTAATTTTGTAATAAAAGATAAAAGTTCCATCTATGATTGTATCTAATGTGTATTGCTTGGGACGGGTTTTGCTCCAACTCGAAAATTAACAACTTACAATAAATTTAATTGTCTTCGTGACTCTTGTATTATTATGGTCATAATGTAGCCACGTACGCACATGCAAAGCGAGTGATTTGCAAATAAACTGTAGGAAAAAAATAGCTGTGTCCAAACATTTGTCCCGCGGCAGAAATCTAATCCACAACCTTTATGATATATTCGGACGTTTGTATGCTGCAGTACCGAGGTCGTCTTAATTAAAAATATTGAAAACGAGACAAGAAGAGTAGGTATAGGTACACCCGTTGACAAACAGTATAAGTAGGTACCTACCTAAGTAGTATTCTATATACAAGTAAATTGAGGAATAGATTATCTTTCTAATTTTGTTTGAATCCACAAACCCATACAAAATAACGTTCTCTACTTGCATTTAATTCTAATATAATATAATTATTAGTAATATGAAAAATAAATAATGTTAAGACCAAAAATAATCAATTCTGATTGTGATTCAATCGATCACGCGTCATGGGTGGGAGGGATGGGATGTCCCTTCACTATATTCTTTCATTACTTCCGAACTTTCGTAACGGTTAGATCGCTTTGTGAATAATTTTAGTGATAATTATTACTCTTTAAGTGTTGATATTGACTTTATTGTGTGTTATTAACTTCATTTTCTTTTAAATTAGATGAAGCGTACGATTGAAACCGAAAAGGTAACCAACAAGCGCAAAGTCCTTGGTACAGGGCATATCGACGCCGGCGTGTCGTGTATACTCGCTGGTGAGTGGATTTACTATGTTATTTCTTTATCTTTCCTAACTGAAAAACAAGTAATTAGTACCTTTTGTCGTAAATCCGGCCTAGGTACTCAATAAATTGACGCTGTAGGTAATTTAATTGAATTCTTGCTGTTCCATTTTCAAAATACCTACCTACGCACGCATCATGACATGGCGTCTAATAATAATTTGTATTTTTTCACAATCTTTCAATTGAGGTAAGCTCCTACCTATTTCTTTTGTTATTTATAAAGACTCATAATTAAATAAGCAAGTATGTACTTACCTACCTTTATAGGTATACCTACCTAATTAATTTCAGTGTGATAAAGTACCTAGGTACCTACCTAAATATCCATCGAATGTAAATAGGTAAGTGCTTATTTACAAACTAAAGCCAAACCAATACATTGAAATTATGGTTAAAATTGAAATTGATAGTCTTAGGGTTCTTTATCTATGTACCTACCTACCTAGGTACCTTAGCTACAATTATTTTCTATGGAATGCCATAGAAAATAATTGTAGGTACCTACCTACATATCTATTTAAGTAGGTACCACTCGAGAAATAAGTAGGTAGGTATGCCTATTCTAAGCTAAAGGATGCGTGCCTGCCGCCCGCCCCGCAGCGTGAGTTTGTAAGAAGAATACCTATAGAGTTTCGAGCCAAGTTTCATACCTATTCCGCACTCGCCGCCGCTGGTAGGTACATATTTTATGCATATTTCCGGCGTCCGGCGTCTAAAAGTCGAACATGATGTGCATCGCAACCTTGGTTCGCTGCGGACTAGGTAGGTATACCTATTCGATCGTGTGGCGAACGATGTGTTGCACATTATTATTATTAACTTGAGTGCGGTTAATTCGCTGGAAGGAAAACGACTGGCTGGTCAGTGCGAGGCTGTGCGGTTGTTTGTTGTTGGTATGGTCGCACCATGTTCGATCGTCTGTTAGTACTTTTACACTGAATGCTGCTGAATGCTGCCGCCGAGCGCGGCGACGACGCGGCGACGTGAGCGGCTGCTACAAGACAGACATTTAGCGCCACGAACTGTAAAATAGTAGTATGTATGTACCCATCCATACTCAGACATAAGTAAAGATAGGTGCAATGTTTGTAAGTTATTACAATATTGACATAACTAATAAAAATAATATACCTAAGTAGGTAGGTATGTACTGATCGGTTTGATTGTTTTCTAACAAAGCATAATTATGTATGTACTTACCTGCTTATAATTATTTTTCAAAGACAAACGACAAAAGAAAATTTTGTATTCTTATGTTGCGAGTTGTTTACAAACATTGTACCTGGAAATGGCTTAAGTATTGACAGGTAGGTACTTAGATCTATGTAGGTTATTTTCAACACGGGATGTCACAGAGACGCCGCGCCGCACAACGACCACACGCCCCGCCCCGCCCCGCCCTGCGCCCCGATCGTTTTCAAAGTCGACGTCAAAAGGTACTAGGTAATTTCGATTTTTGTGTTGCGTTGCGAATAAACTGGCGGCGCGCCGCGCCGCCACCGCGCCATACTAAACCTCGCATGTTTGGTTATTTTGTTACTGCTAAGGATGCGTTCCCATTTCTATGTTGTTACCATAATTTATCATTGGACGACTACCGTCTCTAACTGTTCCCACTGTTGACATTGCCTTGACAGGAACGACAGTTTATCGTGTCGTCCTGTACCTCTATTTAAATATACACAAGCCACGATTCTTTAAACTGCACGACCATCTGTCGCATAAAATGCGTTTTTAGGGTTCCGTACCCGAAGGGTCATATCGGAACCTTATTACTAAGCCTCCGCTGTCCGTCCGTCCGTCCGTCCGTCTGTCTGTCACAGGGCTCAATCTCATGAACCGTAAGAGGTAGACAGTTGAAATTTTCAGATAATGTGTATATCTCTTGCCGCTTAACAACAAATAATAAAAATAAAATAAATATCAAAATAAAAGGGGGCTCCCATACAACAAACGAGTTATTTTTAATCTTAATTTATCAAGGCTGTTGTATCTCTTGAACTACAATAGGTAACACATGAAACTTTCTATAATTAAATAGGTATCAATTCAACTGTAATAATAACAAATGCTAAAAACAAAATAAAGTTTAAAGGGGTCTCCGAACATGTAAAAATTTGATGTTCTTTGAAATATTTGCCCGATTTTTACGGTACGGAACCCGAGTGCAAGCCGACACGCACTTAGAGGTTTATTTAGAAAGCAATACATTGATTGTCGTATTTAATATTGCAAAATTTTAATTTAAATCGACATACTATGTAGGTAGGTTATAAATTTCTTTATGTCTGAACTCATTAACAATAAGTAGGTAGGTAGATACGTACTTTTCACACGAGTAGAATAAATATTTGATGGAAAAATCGTAGGTACATATTTTATAATCCAGTTTTTGTATTGTGGTTATCGTTTTCGACTAATTTGAGGGTGAAGATTACGAATATGAGGTCATTTTCAAAATCTAATGTGGCCATCATATTTTTATTCCAGTTTTTACAATATATGCGTATCATTTTCGACTAACTCGAGGACAATATGATGTAATTTTCATCAAATCTAATTATTCTGACTTGGTTACTCTATCTATTATAGGTAAGGTACTCCTATCTAATAACTAACCATATCATTTCATACAAAAGGTACCACCCACCAGGGAGATGCACGATACGCAGGTACTAACTCACAGTGTATGGCCATGGCTGCATGTGCCGCGGTCTATTCAGTCGCGAAAAATCGAATATTCGACAGTAGTGTTGATATAGATACCATACTCCAGAGTGGTGACACGCTTTACATGTCACGAAAGTTTAAGTGTCCGCCCGGTACAACCTATCTTAGAACCGACGACTTGCCCACAGATATTCGGGTCGGGTACTTTTCGGCTCAAATTTCAGATGTAGACTACTGCTGGATCGCGAATGGGGCGTTTCCCAGCCCAGCTCTGTCGCAATCCGTAGCTGAATCGATGTTGGTAAAAATTTTAGCAACGCAAGTATTCAATTCAGAGCACAACGACGACAGGGACAGTTATTTGTTCACCGGGCAACTTTACACGGTTGCGTTTTGGCGGCATGATAATGTTTTATATCTGTTTAATAGTCATAAAGTAGGTAAAGATAACAAATTCACGGAAAACGGAGTAGCTCGTTTGTTTCGGTGCAATTCATTACATCAACTAACTAAATTACTTTTCGCGCGTGGAATACTAAACGGCGAATATTCGATCAACCGAGTCCACGTTATTCGCGTAAACGATAACGATCTTACACAATGCTCGCCGTCTTACGCAGACGTAGTTCGTAGGTCACGGTCGTCAACTCCTACGCTGCCCTCATCGGTTGAGTTGATTACTCAAACGCCGCCGTCGGCGCCGGCGCCATTCCAAACTCGCGTTAATAACGTTGTACATGCGTTAGCACCTTCTTCAGTTGAATCGGTAACTGACTGTTCGCTGGCAACGCTATCGCCATCAATTCTTTCGGAATATTTGTCATTAACCCGTCGCGATTCTCCGTCTTCGTCGCCGGCGACGCTCTCGCAGTCTATTCTTAGATTAAATTCACACGTCGTTGTGCCATTTAACGATTCCGAATCGTCGCAATCTCCATCAATACTACGCGCGTCGCAATTAAGTATGCTTAGCATAGAGACTAGATCAGTCGCAACCACGACTAAATCCATAAGAACCGTGAAAACTAATAAATTAAATACAAAAAATGTGGTTGCGACCAATGATAAACCAGCAGTGGTTCAACAAAACATGTTTTCGGAATTATCTGTTGAAAATATTGAAGTCCCAGAAACTTCAACGAAAAAAGTTGGTCGACCCAAAAAAGTGAAACGAGGTAGGAAAAGTACCAAAGTAAATGCTCATTTAGATGCGGTAAAAAAATATAACGCCAAAAATCAAAATGTAAATCGGAAAGCCGTAAAAAAATATAACGATAAAAACCCCGGAATTAACCGTGAATCAGTCCATAGATATTCTCAATCACACCCCGAAGTCAATAGAATCGCTTCGGCCACTTACAACGAACGCAGTCGCAATGTTGACGAGCCGTTACGCGGTTCGACAATCTTAATCGGTGCGATGAGGGACGCTGATCTCGACGCGGTTAGGTCATTTTCGCTAAATAAACCGTCTCTATTGTCGCCAGAGACTTATGTATGTCCGAAATGTAAGGCGCGTCTCTTTGATGAAGAAAAACCGCGAAAACAATGGTGTTGCGGGGTCGGCGCGTACAACGTTCAAACCTTTGAACCGCTTACCGAGGACTTTTATAGTCATCCGTCGTTTCAGTCTAGACCTAGGGCGTATAACAACCTTTTCGCGTTTAGTGCTTTAGGTACTACTTCCGGTTTTGTGCAACCTGCGGGAATATCGTTTTTAAAAATTCAAGGTCGCATTTATCATAGATTGATGGATTTAGGATATACGGGTAGCGTAAATAATATAGGCTTGTATATTCACGATGCAAGCGAACGTGAAGAATTAGCGCAAAGTAGAAATCTTGATAAACAGGTAGTTCAATGCATAAATGCTTATTTAGAAAACGTAAATCCGTATATTGATTGTTTCGTACAGTTAAGCCGACATCCATCAGACGAGGCTTTTATTCAATTTCAAAGAACTTCGCGCGCGACTCACGGTAACATTCTCGGTGACCCTGTAGGTAGAGAAATAGCAGCTATTATAAATACCGATAGGCAAGATTATAAACCTAATTGCATAGCTGTGTGGAAAATAGGCGCTAGGAAACCACACACAGTAGATATTATGGATTCGTTGTATGAATGCCTTCAGTATCCCATACTATATCCCTTAGGTAATCCAGGGTGGTATCCAAATAAATTAGATAATAATAAAAAAAAATTAACTCAAAATAAATATGTCAGATGTTTACTTTTGTCCGAGCCTCGTTTTTCTGAATTAGGTAGATTATCAGAGGAATGGTTAGTTGATATGTATTGCCGAATAATAGAAGAGCGTTTACGATTTTTAAAAAGCTTACAGACTCACAGTTCACATAATGAACTTAGAACCGCCCCGCTTCAAGAAGTTGAAATGAGTATCGTAGCCAGGAATGAGATTCGCTCAGATGAAACAATTCAGGCAGAGGGGGGGGTTGTTGCTGGTCGAATTTACTTGCCGAACACTTTTACGGGGGGGCCGCGATACATGAAAACTAAATATTGTGATTCGATTGCATTAGTGAATAGATTGGGAAATCCATCATATTTTTTGACATTTACATGTAATCCTAAATGGCCGGAAATTCAACAGTCCATAAAATCAAACAAAACAAATCCCCTTATTTGTGCAAGAGCATTTAATTTAAGATTAGCTGAATTATTAAGAGATTTAAGAACCGGTCGTTGGTTTGGCAAATGCCTTTATTTAATACATGTAATAGAATTTCAAAAACGAGGTTTACCTCATGCTCATATTTGCTTCAGGGTGGAAGGTGGCGGCCCTGTCCATAATATAGATATAGATAAATTTGTTAGAGCCGATATTCCCAAAGAGTCAGAAGCTGACGGGAAATTGCGTAAAATCGTTTTAAATAATATGATACACGGTCCGTGTGGTCCTCCGCATCGGACTGATTTGCCTTGCTGGGATAAAGAGAAACTTAAATGTAATAAATTTTTTCCAAAACTTGAAACAGCCACCACTTTTAGTACAGATAAAGGATTTATTAATTTGCGTAGAGACAGTACAAATACAGGTAAAATTAAACAGTACAATCGGGAAGTAACCGTAAATGACACCTGGGTTGTTCCATATAACGCGGCTCTTCTTCTTAAATACGATGCTCATATTAACTTGGAAGTGTCCACCCAACGTACGGTAGTTAAATATTTGTTTAAATATATTAGTAAAGGTCAGGACGAATCGCGCGTAACTGTAGTGCCCGAAGCGGATAAAAATAATGAAATCGAAACTTTCGTAACTAAAAGATATGTAGGCTCCAGTGACGCAGCCTGGAGGACGTTAGAGTTTGATGTAACCGCGCGTGAGCCAACCGTTAAAATGTTACCCGTACACCTAGAAAATCAACACTCGGTATTTTTTAAACCAGGCACCGAAGAGGAATCTGCGCAACGTTCCTCCTCGGACCTTTTAACATATTTCAACCGCCCCGAGGCAGACGAATTTCACGGACTAACTTACTTAGACTTTTACGAACGTTACATCGTTCATCCGCAGCGTCCCTCTACAAAAAATACGGAAATATTTCAAACGGGAAACGGTAAATTCGTCACGAAAAGACAAAGGGGTGAGCTCGTCGCGCGTTTGTTTTGGGTCGCACCAAACAGAGGTGAACAATTCTTTCTCAGAGTTCTTTTAAAATCATATCCCTGTCGTAGTTTCGCAGATCTAATTAAACTTGGTGGTCCCAATTGTCAAACTTTCCAGGATGCTGCTAAATTTGTTGGTTTGGCCGATGACGAAGTCGAATACGAAAGAGCTATGTTAGAAGCATCAACTTTTTTCACGGGACCGCGACTGCGTAGCTTTTTCGTTCTTTTGGCTGTCAACGGCGTCGCAGTAGCTTCTCTCTGGGAAAATTTTAAAAAACAATTAAGCGAAGATATTTCGCACAGATTAGGAGAAAACGCTGATGAGGAAAGAGTACACACTTTGTGTCTCATTCAAATTAATAGAATGCTTCGGAAGCACGGCACGTCGCTTATACAACACGGTTTGCCAGAAGTCGTCGACACTACGACCGAGTTAGGTAGGGAACGCGTCGAATACAATCGCGATTTATTAGTAAATGAAGTCGACGAACATTTACCTAGCTTGTCCGCGGATCAACGTGCGATTTTCGATTACGTTGCGAATCTGTGCAGTGACCCTAACTTCCGCGACGCAAACGATACCGCGATTTTCGTTGATGGTCCTGCCGGTACCGGTAAAACGTATCTTCTAAATACGATAACGTCACACGTACGCGGCAATTTACAAGGGGTTGTTTTGTGTACGGCCAGTTCTGCGATTGCCGCTCAGAACTACACAGGGGGGTCCACGGCGCATAGTATGTTTAAATTCCCGTTAGAATTCGTAGACGACCTCAGCTACTGGTCTATTACAAACGGTAGTCAAAGAGCCGAATTGATAGCACACGCGGACGTTATTATTTATGATGAAGCTCCGATGGCTCATAAATATTTGATTCATATATTAGATAGATCCTTGCGGGATCTTATGAAAACAGATAAAATTTTTGGAGGTAAAGTAATTATTTTTGCTGGAGACTTTAGACAAATTCCTCCCGTAGTTCCGTACGCTAAAACTAATTCAGACATTTTAAATGCATCCGTCAAAACGTCTCCACTTTGGCAAAAAATTAAATCTTTTTCATTGGTCACTTCACATAGATGTCACGATAAAGATTACAATGAATTTATATTAAATATTGGCTCTAACCTCGTACCAACTGTAAATTTTGTAGAGGGTAATCTTAAAAATTTAATTGATATCAGTAATATAGATAGAGTAGACGAAATTGAAGAATTAGTAGATTTTGTTTTTCCATCTTTAGTAGAGGCCAGTGTATGTATTCACCGGGCAATATTATGCACTCGCAACGAGGCCGTAAGAAATATAAATAATTTAATATTAGATAAATTAGAGGGGGAGGTAGAGCACTTTTACTCAATAGATAAAATAGATAACGATGGTGCAGATGAACTGTTTTTTGGTATAGATACGTTAAATAATTTAAATCCAAAAGGTATGCCGGAACACGACCTCAAATTAAAAATAGGATGCATTTGCATGATAACCCGTAATCTCAATTTCAATGACGGCCTTGTAAATGGTACAAAAGTAATAATAACGGGAACTTCGCGTCTTTTGATTAGAGTTAGAAAAATTAATAATACAGATGACCATTTAATTCCGCGAATATTATTTAAAGCTCCAATTAGTCCAAACAGTCCTTTTGAAATGTTGCGCCGTCAGTTTCCAATGCAGTTGTGCTACGCGATGACAATTCATAAAAGTCAGGGTCAGACTATAGCTCGCGTCGGTTTGGACCTAAGATCGGATATGTTTAGCCACGGGCAGCTTTACGTCGCTTTAGGTAGAGTCACGGCAAAAGAAAATATAAAAATTTTAATGCATCCGGACCGAATTATAAATGGCAAACCGTACGCGAAAAATGTAGTAATTTCAGAGCTTATCTCATAAAACATATTTAGTAGGCCGTAATAATAATAACAATAATTTAGAGTTTCCTGGAATTTTTTAGAATCGTTCACCTTTGTACATCTGTGGGCAAATCGCTGTAAATACTAACTAAAATCATGTGAAATGGCAGTATACTGTGATATATTTATTAATTTTACTTATACATTTAGTTTGAATATGCTTTATTAGATATATATGTAGTTATGCTTTATTAGATATATATGTAGTTAGCGTGGATTAGGCCTATTGGGGATACCACGTTAAAAAAAAACGCGCCATTGTCGTACCTCCTGAGGTGGTGTGGAAATCGACTTTAACTTTAATCATTGTCATTACATGAAGTAGGTACTTTATACAACAACGACGGACGACGACGATGCATTAACAACGCAATAGCCGCACAGCACGGAGCGCGGCGGCACGAGAACATCCCAACAAGAAGCGCGAACCGCCAACACTGCAAACACCTCTGTGCACGCAGCCTGTAGCTGCGACGCGAAGAAACGCCACCGCCGCCGCGCCGCCGCCGACGACATAGAATGCAACTACGATTTAGTACAACTCCTAACAAAAGGTAATCTTTGATAATTATAGGATCTTTGATAAGGATAGGATTCGTAACAAATACATCCAACAGAGAACCAAAGCTATCGATAGCTCAGAGAAAAAGCAAGCTGAAGAGGCAGTGGGCCGGCCATATCACGCGAAAAACTGACAACCGCTGGAGTAAACGTGTTCTCGAGTGTAGACCGCGAATCGGCAAACGTAGTGTAGGACGCCCTCTGGCCAGTTGGGATGACGATCTGCTGAAGACAGGGCGCTACGGCGCTCATTAGGGGAGGCCTATGCCCAGCAGTGGACTAAGATAGGTTGGTGATGATAAATCAATCAGTTATTAAATCAAAGTTTTATTAATTGGGAATCTGTAAAATCATATTAAACAATTCTAAGAAAATAGCACAAATCGTGTTGATCTTTGCCGCTTCCTCAATAATTGTCAACCCATTCACTGCCCAGCCTCTGGGCGCCCTTTCTGGTCGCGCCACAGGCGAATCAAGTACGAGACGTCCATTATATAAAGTATAGTATAGTCCAGTATATAAAGCTCGATTACCACTCACTCATTGACATAATTGTTCTCCTTGATGGTGGAGGGGAAGGTATGTTTTTTTTTACGGAAACGTGTAGAGGGGTTCAGGGTGACTTAGGAAAAATTCCTATTTTTCTGAATTTCACCCTCCATTTTCCAGGAAAAAGGGTAAACGCGAATAGCGTAATAGCTCGGGCTGGGTTATAGCTGGAACAAAAATTTTTGCTCTATCGTATAGCAGACAGGTGGGAAACATTTTTTCTCGCTGCTACTATCTATCCAGGTCGTCTCCCCGCTGCGTGGCGAGCGAATTAAACCGCGAAATGCGTGATTATTAGGAAAACGCGGCAATTCAGCGGCGGGGCGGGGCGGTGCGATCCGGGGCGAGGGGAGCGGCTAAAAAGGGTCTATTGTTTTGTAAAAACCCAGGTAGGTAACTGCGGCGAGCGGCATTACGCTTGCTAGGTACCTACTTATTTTAATTGTTACTTCGTGTAGGTATTAGTATTACCTACTTTATTACGTAAGTAGGTACCTACTAGGTATATCTTCACAAATGTGTTGAGAACCAACCTACTGTGGCGGGGTGGCTATCTACTTTCGACTCTAAGACCAACGTAATAAAGCTTATTTCATTTTTTTTAAGTATATCGTCTGGTGTTTCTTCTTTGTGAGATAGCCAGCAGTGGACAGAGGAGGTGTCCTCGATGTGAAGCCGCCTTATGTACCTACCTATCTACCTATTTTCGCTGAGCAGCTTTCAGGCTCGCGAAAGGGCTAATCAGGTGGTTGGGAAGCTATACCTAAGTACTATTGTAGCGGCGACACTTAGGTAGGTATCGATAGAGCCCGCATTGGTATAGGTTTTCGGAACTCGGTACCTACCTACTCGGCAGAACAAAGGTGAACATCTGGCATCCACAATTCTACGAAGACTCTGTGAGAAACGACGCCACACTGTTATTTTATTATCGCCTTGCTTAAATAGCATTGTTTTGCCGTATTTTCTCTCATTACTTTCGAACTTTCGTAACGGTTAGATCGCTTTGTGAGTTATTTTTGTGTTATTTTTATTACGCTTTTAGTGTTGATATTGACTTCATTTTATTAGATGAAGCGTACGATTGTATACGAAAATGTAACCGCCAAGCGCCAAGCCTCTGGTACAGGGCAAATCGACGCTGGCGTGTCGTGTGTTCTCGCTGGTGAGTGGATTTACTATGTTATTTCTTTATCTTTCCTAACTGAAAAACAGGTAATTAGTAGGTACCATTTGTCGTAGATCCGGCCTACTCAATAAAATGACGCTGTAGGTAATACGCACGCATCATGACATGGCGTCTAATAATAATTTGTATTTTTTTTACAATCTTTCTATTGAGGTAAGCACCTACCTATTTCTTTTGATAAATCTATGTACCTACCTAGGTACGTTAAGTAGGTAAGTAGATAGTTACGTACTTTTCACACGAGTAGAATAAATATTTGATGGAAAAGTCGTAGGTACATATTTTATAATCCAGTTTTTCTATTGTGGTTATAAAGACTCATAATTATATATAATCTATGTACCTACCTAGGTACCTTAGCTACTCATGGATTGCCGTAGAAAATAATTGTAGGTACCTACCTACATATCTATTTAAGTAGGTACCTTTAATGACTGGTAGGTAGAACACCTAAACCTAACCTGAGTGAAATCCGACACGCACTTAGAGGTTTATTTAGAAAGCAATACATTGATTGTCGTATATTTAATATAGCAGGTTAAAAATTTCTTTATCTCTCAACTCATTAACATTAAGTAGGTAGGTAGATAGTTACGTACTTTTCACACGAGTAGAATAAATACCACTCACTCACTCATTGACATAATTGTTCTCCATGATGGTGCAGGGGAAGGTATGTTTTTTTTGCTGTGCTGTGATCCTCCCCCTTGACCCCCCAGAACCCCCTCCCCTGAAACGGGGGGAGCGTTGCAACCTTGGGGTGTAGTATAGTTGCGAAAAAAATTGCCCCCCTGCCCCCTCCCCAGACTCCGCCATTTTGGAGGGTTTCTGATTACGGGGTCGTATAGAGGGGTTCATTTAGAGAAAGAGAAATCTTAAACCCCCCCCCCCCCCCCCCTCGACGAGGGGAGTCGACGACTACGAGTCGTATTGCGGTGAGCGAAGCAAATCAATCCTCTTCTGCAAACGCCCTGACCTCCCGACGCCTTTAATATAGGTATCTTATCTCTCCCTTTAATATAGGTATCTTTGTCGACTAACTTGGGGGTGAGGATTTCGAATTTTATGTTTATTCTGAGGGCCCCTCATCACCTTACTCAGCGCGGCGAGTGTAGCGAGCCGCAAATCAATGCTCTCCTGCAAGCAACTTAACAAACCAGAAAACAGCGCGGCGTGCATAGCGAGCCCTGAGGTTGTCATCCTAGAACTCTGTGCAGCTAACATAGCCAGACAAGCATTGAGGTTAACATCCTAGGTCACTGCGCAGCTAACACAGCCAGACAAGCATTCCATTTCCAAAGTAATAAACCTAACTCCTACCAAATACACATACTTGTAGAACAGAGAATATTTATTTGTGTTTTTAAAATCAATTACTTTCAGATTAAGTACTCGGGTTAATCTTTATGCAGCTAATAAAATAATTGAATAATGTTGGTAAATTTTATTATTCAGTACTTAATCATTACGATGATAATTATGTGCACAACAATCCTAGCACCAAACTGCGATCCCCAACCTGCATGCCAAGCGTGGAGATTATGGGCATTACCCCCTGTTACATAAAATCCAATAAAGCGCTTATCAGGGGAGCCCTGGGTCCAGCAGTGGACCAATATAGGCTGTGGAAGTGGAGGAGGAGGATGTGCTGCGAGGTTGATGTTGAGTTGATCTGATCTGGATTGATCGGATTTCCTTTGGGTTGTTCTTGGCTATTCACTCGGATAAGATTGTACTTCAGCGCCCATCATATTGTTTTGCCAAGCATTGTGAAGCAATTTTTTTAGTGGGTTTCTGGTCAACTGCACTTATATATATGGCATCATCAGCAGCATTATGAACCTTTGTTTGCAAACCAACATGTTATATGGTAGGACGACATTGCAATCTGTAAAAATCAAATACCTAATAGGTAAATAGGAAGATGTCAAGAATCAGTCTGTTTTGAGCCTACACACATATAAGTCATGAGTTGCCTTCATTCATCAACTCCATACAACATTCAAATTTACCTACTCTGTGCTAGCTAGGTAGGTACTATGACATTGGCCCATCAAGTGATTGATCCATCAATCATCAAACTTCTTGTATGGTTTTGCAAGTAATTCACAAGGTAGGGTATTTAAAAATCTATCTCAAAGATACGTAGAATTTCAATCCAAATTATGAATAGTTGTGAATTTTGTAAACATTTGATATGTACCATACCTAATATCACTCTGAATTCTTTAATACGTAAGTAGGAATTATCAGTTTATTAGCGAACATTTGTATAAGATTTCAAGTACTTATTTTACTGCTTCATAACTGAGCTAAACTAGATATTTTTACAAGAAAACAGACACGTTTTGTTGAAATTGTACCCTAGACGTACTACTTATGTAAACAAGTAAATGTCTATGGATAGAAGAATTAGGCGCATCCTAGACGATCATTCAGCATGACATGTATGTCACTCATTCACTAAATTCTTGCTTGATTTACTCGTAGCTATGCCATAGCTTACATGATGGATATAATGAAGGAATTATCAAATATCTGCCAGTGCGCAGATTGCATGTCATTCGCATTAATCCACACAACTTCTAGACGGTCAATCATGAATCATGCATGAATAAGTGACAGCACGTAACGCATGTGATGCTGAATGATCGTCTAGGAAGAGCCTAATTCTGGGAAGCGCTTTATGGCTGTTTGTCTATGGCTGCAATATATTGCTCTTGGCCAATCACATTGACTCATTTAAATAGCGGAAAAAAAACCGCTTTTGATATAGTCAAAACTATCATTTTAATTAGATAAAAATAATTATTAATACGTACATCGAATTAATTATGGTTCATTTAAAATATTACAAATTATTCATATATTTTAATGATTAGAAAATAAATGAAAATGGTTTGCGGCACATGCGCGAAGTATGTAACGACTCTAAAACTCAAGACAACCAGAAACGGAAATTAAATAATTTTTCAGCCAGTAACAGGATGTGGCGTATCAACATAAAATAGTGATGGATACGATAAGATGTTACATAATGTATCGATTTGAAAAAATGTTTTCGTTGATTATGAATTATTCTTTTCAAGTTTCGAATACTCGAATAAAATAATCTTATTGGAAAGTATCAGCCTACGTTTTAATTTTGTAATAAAAGATAAAAGTTCCATCTATGATTGTATCTAATGTGTATTGCTTGGGACGGGTTTTGCTCCAACTCGAAAATTAACAACTTACAATAAATTTAATTGTCTTCGTGACTCTTGTATTATTATGGTCATAATGTAGCCACGTACGCACATGCAAAGCGAGTGATTTGCAAATAAACTGTAGGAAAAAAATAGCTGTGTCCAAACATTTGTCCCGCGGCAGAAATCTAATCCACAACCTTTATGATATATTCGGACGTTTGTATGCTGCAGTACCGAGGTCGTCTTAATTAAAAATATTGAAAACGAGACAAGAAGAGTAGGTATAGGTACACCCGTTGACAAACAGTATAAGTAGGTACCTACCTAAGTAGTATTCTATATACAAGTAAATTGAGGAATAGATTATCTTTCTAATTTTGTTTGAATCCACAAACCCATACAAAATAACGTTCTCTACTTGCATTTAATTCTAATATAATATAATTATTAGTAATATGAAAAATAAATAATGTTAAGACCAAAAATAATCAATTCTGATTGTGATTCAATCGATCACGCGTCATGGGTGGGAGGGATGGGATGTCCCTTCACTATATTCTTTCATTACTTCCGAACTTTCGTAACGGTTAGATCGCTTTGTGAATAATTTTAGTGATAATTATTACTCTTTAAGTGTTGATATTGACTTTATTGTGTGTTATTAACTTCATTTTCTTTTAAATTAGATGAAGCGTACGATTGAAACCGAAAAGGTAACCAACAAGCGCAAAGTCCTTGGTACAGGGCATATCGACGCCGGCGTGTCGTGTATACTCGCTGGTGAGTGGATTTACTATGTTATTTCTTTATCTTTCCTAACTGAAAAACAAGTAATTAGTACCTTTTGTCGTAAATCCGGCCTAGGTACTCAATAAATTGACGCTGTAGGTAATTTAATTGAATTCTTGCTGTTCCATTTTCAAAATACCTACCTACGCACGCATCATGACATGGCGTCTAATAATAATTTGTATTTTTTCACAATCTTTCAATTGAGGTAAGCTCCTACCTATTTCTTTTGTTATTTATAAAGACTCATAATTAAATAAGCAAGTATGTACTTACCTACCTTTATAGGTATACCTACCTAATTAATTTCAGTGTGATAAAGTACCTAGGTACCTACCTAAATATCCATCGAATGTAAATAGGTAAGTGCTTATTTACAAACTAAAGCCAAACCAATACATTGAAATTATGGTTAAAATTGAAATTGATAGTCTTAGGGTTCTTTATCTATGTACCTACCTACCTAGGTACCTTAGCTACAATTATTTTCTATGGAATGCCATAGAAAATAATTGTAGGTACCTACCTACATATCTATTTAAGTAGGTACCACTCGAGAAATAAGTAGGTAGGTATGCCGAATAATAGAAGAGCGTTTACGATTTTTAAAAAGCTTACAGACTCACAGTTCACATAATGAACTTAGAACCGCCCCGCTTCAAGAAGTTGAAATGAGTATCGTAGCCAGGAATGAGATTCGCTCAGATGAAACAATTCAGGCAGAGGGGGGGGTTGTTGCTGGTCGAATTTACTTGCCGAACACTTTTACGGGGGGGCCGCGATACATGAAAACTAAATATTGTGATTCGATTGCATTAGTGAATAGATTGGGAAATCCATCATATTTTTTGACATTTACATGTAATCCTAAATGGCCGGAAATTCAACAGTCCATAAAATCAAACAAAACAAATCCCCTTATTTGTGCAAGAGCATTTAATTTAAGATTAGCTGAATTATTAAGAGATTTAAGAACCGGTCGTTGGTTTGGCAAATGCCTTTATTTAATACATGTAATAGAATTTCAAAAACGAGGTTTACCTCATGCTCATATTTGCTTCAGGGTGGAAGGTGGCGGCCCTGTCCATAATATAGATATAGATAAATTTGTTAGAGCCGATATTCCCAAAGAGTCAGAAGCTGACGGGAAATTGCGTAAAATCGTTTTAAATAATATGATACACGGTCCGTGTGGTCCTCCGCATCGGACTGATTTGCCTTGCTGGGATAAAGAGAAACTTAAATGTAATAAATTTTTTCCAAAACTTGAAACAGCCACCACTTTTAGTACAGATAAAGGATTTATTAATTTGCGTAGAGACAGTACAAATACAGGTAAAATTAAACAGTACAATCGGGAAGTAACCGTAAATGACACCTGGGTTGTTCCATATAACGCGGCTCTTCTTCTTAAATACGATGCTCATATTAACTTGGAAGTGTCCACCCAACGTACGGTAGTTAAATATTTGTTTAAATATATTAGTAAAGGTCAGGACGAATCGCGCGTAACTGTAGTGCCCGAAGCGGATAAAAATAATGAAATCGAAACTTTCGTAACTAAAAGATATGTAGGCTCCAGTGACGCAGCCTGGAGGACGTTAGAGTTTGATGTAACCGCGCGTGAGCCAACCGTTAAAATGTTACCCGTACACCTAGAAAATCAACACTCGGTATTTTTTAAACCAGGCACCGAAGAGGAATCTGCGCAACGTTCCTCCTCGGACCTTTTAACATATTTCAACCGCCCCGAGGCAGACGAATTTCACGGACTAACTTACTTAGACTTTTACGAACGTTACATCGTTCATCCGCAGCGTCCCTCTACAAAAAATACGGAAATATTTCAAACGGGAAACGGTAAATTCGTCACGAAAAGACAAAGGGGTGAGCTCGTCGCGCGTTTGTTTTGGGTCGCACCAAACAGAGGTGAACAATTCTTTCTCAGAGTTCTTTTAAAATCATATCCCTGTCGTAGTTTCGCAGATCTAATTAAACTTGGTGGTCCCAATTGTCAAACTTTCCAGGATGCTGCTAAATTTGTTGGTTTGGCCGATGACGAAGTCGAATACGAAAGAGCTATGTTAGAAGCATCAACTTTTTTCACGGGACCGCGACTGCGTAGCTTTTTCGTTCTTTTGGCTGTCAACGGCGTCGCAGTAGCTTCTCTCTGGGAAAATTTTAAAAAACAATTAAGCGAAGATATTTCGCACAGATTAGGAGAAAACGCTGATGAGGAAAGAGTACACACTTTGTGTCTCATTCAAATTAATAGAATGCTTCGGAAGCACGGCACGTCGCTTATACAACACGGTTTGCCAGAAGTCGTCGACACTACGACCGAGTTAGGTAGGGAACGCGTCGAATACAATCGCGATTTATTAGTAAATGAAGTCGACGAACATTTACCTAGCTTGTCCGCGGATCAACGTGCGATTTTCGATTACGTTGCGAATCTGTGCAGTGACCCTAACTTCCGCGACGCAAACGATACCGCGATTTTCGTTGATGGTCCTGCCGGTACCGGTAAAACGTATCTTCTAAATACGATAACGTCACACGTACGCGGCAATTTACAAGGGGTTGTTTTGTGTACGGCCAGTTCTGCGATTGCCGCTCAGAACTACACAGGGGGGTCCACGGCGCATAGTATGTTTAAATTCCCGTTAGAATTCGTAGACGACCTCAGCTACTGGTCTATTACAAACGGTAGTCAAAGAGCCGAATTGATAGCACACGCGGACGTTATTATTTATGATGAAGCTCCGATGGCTCATAAATATTTGATTCATATATTAGATAGATCCTTGCGGGATCTTATGAAAACAGATAAAATTTTTGGAGGTAAAGTAATTATTTTTGCTGGAGACTTTAGACAAATTCCTCCCGTAGTTCCGTACGCTAAAACTAATTCAGACATTTTAAATGCATCCGTCAAAACGTCTCCACTTTGGCAAAAAATTAAATCTTTTTCATTGGTCACTTCACATAGATGTCACGATAAAGATTACAATGAATTTATATTAAATATTGGCTCTAACCTCGTACCAACTGTAAATTTTGTAGAGGGTAATCTTAAAAATTTAATTGATATCAGTAATATAGATAGAGTAGACGAAATTGAAGAATTAGTAGATTTTGTTTTTCCATCTTTAGTAGAGGCCAGTGTATGTATTCACCGGGCAATATTATGCACTCGCAACGAGGCCGTAAGAAATATAAATAATTTAATATTAGATAAATTAGAGGGGGAGGTAGAGCACTTTTACTCAATAGATAAAATAGATAACGATGGTGCAGATGAACTGTTTTTTGGTATAGATACGTTAAATAATTTAAATCCAAAAGGTATGCCGGAACACGACCTCAAATTAAAAATAGGATGCATTTGCATGATAACCCGTAATCTCAATTTCAATGACGGCCTTGTAAATGGTACAAAAGTAATAATAACGGGAACTTCGCGTCTTTTGATTAGAGTTAGAAAAATTAATAATACAGATGACCATTTAATTCCGCGAATATTATTTAAAGCTCCAATTAGTCCAAACAGTCCTTTTGAAATGTTGCGCCGTCAGTTTCCAATGCAGTTGTGCTACGCGATGACAATTCATAAAAGTCAGGGTCAGACTATAGCTCGCGTCGGTTTGGACCTAAGATCGGATATGTTTAGCCACGGGCAGCTTTACGTCGCTTTAGGTAGAGTCACGGCAAAAGAAAATATAAAAATTTTAATGCATCCGGACCGAATTATAAATGGCAAACCGTACGCGAAAAATGTAGTAATTTCAGAGCTTATCTCATAAAACATATTTAGTAGGCCGTAATAATAATAACAATAATTTAGAGTTTCCTGGAATTTTTTAGAATCGTTCACCTTTGTACATCTGTGGGCAAATCGCTGTAAATACTAACTAAAATCATGTGAAATGGCAGTATACTGTGATATATTTATTAATTTTACTTATACATTTAGTTTGAATATGCTTTATTAGATATATATGTAGTTATGCTTTATTAGATATATATGTAGTTAGCGTGGATTAGGCCTATTGGGGATACCACGTTAAAAAAAAACGCGCCATTGTCGTACCTCCTGAGGTGGTGTGGAAATCGACTTTAACTTTAATCATTGTCATTACATGAAGTAGGTACTTTATACAACAACGACGGACGACGACGATGCATTAACAACGCAATAGCCGCACAGCACGGAGCGCGGCGGCACGAGAACATCCCAACAAGAAGCGCGAACCGCCAACACTGCAAACACCTCTGTGCACGCAGCCTGTAGCTGCGACGCGAAGAAACGCCACCGCCGCCGCGCCGCCGCCGACGACATAGAATGCAACTACGATTTAGTACAACTCCTAACAAAAGGTAATCTTTGATAATTATAGGATCTTTGATAAGGATAGGATTCGTAACAAATACATCCAACAGAGAACCAAAGCTATCGATAGCTCAGAGAAAAAGCAAGCTGAAGAGGCAGTGGGCCGGCCATATCACGCGAAAAACTGACAACCGCTGGAGTAAACGTGTTCTCGAGTGTAGACCGCGAATCGGCAAACGTAGTGTAGGACGCCCTCTGGCCAGTTGGGATGACGATCTGCTGAAGACAGGGCGCTACGGCGCTCATTAGGGGAGGCCTATGCCCAGCAGTGGACTAAGATAGGTTGGTGATGATAAATCAATCAGTTATTAAATCAAAGTTTTATTAATTGGGAATCTGTAAAATCATATTAAACAATTCTAAGAAAATAGCACAAATCGTGTTGATCTTTGCCGCTTCCTCAATAATTGTCAACCCATTCACTGCCCAGCCTCTGGGCGCCCTTTCTGGTCGCGCCACAGGCGAATCAAGTACGAGACGTCCATGTTAATCATTGGCAATTAAAATAATGAATTATAAGACAAATAAAGTAATTAAATAATTTATTTCAGATTGCTGATTTATCTGCGTGAGCAAATCATTTTAGAATGATGGATGACTATAATTATGTACTGCGCACGCACCGTCAAATTCACACTGTCACACGTGTCATCTACACTATATTACATCGCAACATGAAAACAAGCAACCCAGCTTTAAAACTACCAATGCAAAGGTAACAAGATAACAATTTTCTATGTACATTCACTATTATTATTTGCTTCTTAAGCGTCTTAACACTGATTGCCATTGAAAATGTACCTACTATTTAGTTTTATTTTGAATATAAAATAACCTATAATCGTTTCTTGGAATACAACATCTCTTTGATAATATGGATAAAAAGATTAAGCCTAGATATATCCTACCAAATTTTATACCTACACATTAAGAAATAACGTTATTTAGCCTCACCGATAGAAACTGTAAACTTATCCTAATATTATTTAAAATTGTCCATGTCCCATCTGAGGTAAAATCGACTTCAACTAAAACGTAGTTACAAATAGTGTAAAATGTGTATAAAATATGTATGTATTAAGTTAAATTAATAACATCATGTTTATTTTTCAGTATTTGGCAAGAAAACCCATCATCGTGAATCGTGATCAAAAACCTATCTAATCCCAGTAAATGTCTACTTGCCCAAAACAAGATATTTTGCAAAGCTAATCCTGGTGAGTTACCAAATTAATTACAAATAATTAAAGAGGCGACAATAAAAACGCCTGGCCGAGACGGTGACAGCAGCGTAAGAATCGACTTTTTCAACTGAGCTTGTAAATGTTGTGTAAAAATGTCGTAAAAACCATTATTACAATTACTAACCCGCCTTCCAAACATGATGATTACAGCAAAAACCCCATTATTTGAGGCATATTCAACAGTCGGCGTACCTACCGTTTATCAGCTATAAACACTAAAAAACTTGACAACACCATTATTCATCAAATTATTCATTATGTATGAGGTAGACCTATCTTTCTGATTAAAATATTATCATAATTATTTCCTACAAGTACAATAGGCCCTACAAAGCAAAACCATTGAAATTGTATCTAATTTTTTTTTATTCGTTTTCAGATACCATACAAATGGAGGACACCAGATTCAAACAATTCTTCAGCTGAAATAAATTGTCAACTAGCTTTGAATTACTTAAAATATTGCCCACCATCTAAGTACAATATTTTATAACACAGTATGCGCAAATACACTTTTATCAGCAAACTTTGTGTTTTTAAATACATAACTTCAAATCCCACAGGGCTTGGAGTAGCAGCAAACAATGACACCTAACAACTGACTGCGTGTATGATGAAAACAGCAAAATCAATGCGTCGCGCGCGACGGCGATGCCAGCGGCGCGGCGCGAGGGTAAAATTACCATAGATAATGCATGAAATGCATTCCGAAATCCACAAAATCGGTAAATATATTCATTCAATACCACAGAGAACCAAAGCTATCGATAGCTCAGAGAAAAAGCAAGCTGAAGAGGCAGTGGGCCGGCCATATCACGCGAAAAACTGACAACCGCTGGAGTAAACGTGTTCTCGAGTGTAGACCGCGAATCGGCAAACGTAGTGTAGGACGCCCTCTGGCCAGTTGGGATGACGATCTGCTGAAGACAGGGCGCTACGGCGCTCATTAGGGGAGGCCTATGCCCAGCAGTGGACTAAGATAGGTTGGTGATGATAAATCAATCAGTTATTAAATCAAAGTTTTATTAATTGGGAATCTGTAAAATCATATTAAACAATTCTAAGAAAATAGCACAAATCGTGTTGATCTTTGCCGCTTCCTCAATAATTGTCAACCCATTCACTGCCCAGCCTCTGGGCGCCCTTTCTGGTCGCGCCACAGGCGAATCAAGTACGAGACGTCCATGTTAATCATTGGCAATTAAAATAATGAATTATAAGACAAATAAAGTAATTAAATAATTTATTTCAGATTGCTGATTTATCTGCGTGAGCAAATCATTTTAGAATGATGGATGACTATAATTATGTACTGCGCACGCACCGTCAAATTCACACTGTCACACGTGTCATCTACACTATATTACATCGCAACATGAAAACAAGCAACCCAGCTTTAAAACTACCAATGCAAAGGTAACAAGATAACAATTTTCTATGTACATTCACTATTATTATTTGCTTCTTAAGCGTCTTAACACTGATTGCCATTGAAAATGTACCTACTATTTAGTTTTATTTTGAATATAAAATAACCTATAATCGTTTCTTGGAATACAACATCTCTTTGATAATATGGATAAAAAGATTAAGCCTAGATATATCCTACCAAATTTTATACCTACACATTAAGAAATAACGTTATTTAGCCTCACCGATAGAAACTGTAAACTTATCCTAATATTATTTAAAATTGTCCATGTCCCATCTGAGGTAAAATCGACTTCAACTAAAACGTAGTTACAAATAGTGTAAAATGTGTATAAAATATGTATGTATTAAGTTAAATTAATAACATCATGTTTATTTTTCAGTATTTGGCAAGAAAACCCATCATCGTGAATCGTGATCAAAAACCTATCTAATCCCAGTAAATGTCTACTTGCCCAAAACAAGATATTTTGCAAAGCTAATCCTGGTGAGTTACCAAATTAATTACAAATAATTAAAGAGGCGACAATAAAAACGCCTGGCCGAGACGGTGACAGCAGCGTAAGAATCGACTTTTTCAACTGAGCTTGTAAATGTTGTGTAAAAATGTCGTAAAAACCATTATTACAATTACTAACCCGCCTTCCAAACATGATGATTACAGCAAAAACCCCATTATTTGAGGCATATTCAACAGTCGGCGTACCTACCGTTTATCAGCTATAAACACTAAAAAACTTGACAACACCATTATTCATCAAATTATTCATTATGTATGAGGTAGACCTATCTTTCTGATTAAAATATTATCATAATTATTTCCTACAAGTACAATAGGCCCTACAAAGCAAAACCATTGAAATTGTATCTAATTTTTTTTTATTCGTTTTCAGATACCATACAAATGGAGGACACCAGATTCAAACAATTCTTCAGCTGAAATAAATTGTCAACTAGCTTTGAATTACTTAAAATATTGCCCACCATCTAAGTACAATATTTTATAACAATCAACTTGGATAATCTACCCTACCTATGTAGAAACAATATCAAGAATGGTTATTTTATTTACGTAAATACAAGATTTGATTTCATAGACTGTGTTCTGTTTCAATATCCTATCCGTTTATCGCAATTTTATCAATAATTAGGTACAAATAATTAGGCAATATAAATCTGAAATAATAATAAACAAACAGCCTATCTAATCCTTTTATTGAAATTTTACTTTTTTGACATATTGACAATCGCCATCTATCAAACCTATAAAGAACATCATAAGCCTTTAAAATAATTAGAAAGGCAAATGCCGAGGACATACATATTATTGGGTTAGTTTCCATGTTATTAATTAATTTCGATTGAAACTTGAAGATGGCGCTATATGCCATAGGTATTCGATACTTCTGTACACAGTTTTAACCACATCGCCATCTATCGAGTCTTTAGAGAACACCATAAGCCTTTAAAATATTAGGATAGATTCCATGTTACTAATTAATTTCAGTTAAAACTTTAAGATGGCGCTAAAAGCTAAAAATAAGTATTCGGCACTTTTTGTACGCAGTTTTAACCACCTTGAGAAAAACATAATACATGTTTTCAGAGTTCATTACAAAATATCAATCTCTTGATAATACTACCTATGTAGGTACCTACCTACCTACGGTTAGCTGCATCAAGGACCTTTAATCGCTGATTAACAATCAGCGATATTAAATTACTTACATACCTACCCACTCTGCACTACGCACGCAGGTACCTACATAGTGGCCATCGAATCGAATATAGACTACGATACAGTCATGTAGGTAGGTAGTAGGTAAGTATAATAGGTAGGTACTTACCTATAGTTTGTTTCGGAAAACATTTTAAGATGGTATTATTCGCAATATTTCCTTTAATGTAGCGGTTTAGATTCGTTCTGGTGTGGAATAGATTATTTTATGATAAATAAAGGTAGGTAGGTAGGTAAATATTTTCCTTTGGCAAAAAGGGTTTCTATGGCAGAGTCCAACACACGCGAGCACCAAATAATATGGGTTTCGTTTTCGACTAACTCGAACTCGTAGATTACGAAAAAGATGTCCATTTCAAAATTTAAGATAGCTGACATTTTTTTTATCGCAAAATTCACTCTTGGTTAAAGATTTCGACCAAATCGAGGGTGTATGTTAATATGGGTAGGTATCGTTTTCGAATAACTCGAACTCGTAGATTACGAAAAAGATGTCCATTTTAAAATCCAAGGTGGCTGACATTTTTTAATCGCAGTTTTCGCTCCTGTATATCGTTGTCGACCAAATCGAGGGTGTAGACGTTACGAAAAGGGGTGCTAATCAAAACCGAATAGGTACATCTAGGTCATCTCCCCGCTGCGTGGCGAGCGATTATTAGCAAAACGCGGCAATTCGGCGGTGGGGCGGGGCGGCGCGATCCGGGGCGAGGGGAGCGGCTAAAAAGGGTATCTATTGTTTTGTAAAAACCCAGGTAGGTAACTGCGGCGGGGTGGCTATTGTGCATTTCCTTGCGTAAATAATTAGGTACCTTTGGCAAAATCGGTTTATAAGGCAGAGTCCAACACACGCGAGCTGCTTGCAGCTCGCGCACATATAAAAAACTAGTTATTTATAGTATATAAAGCTCGATTACCACTCACTCATTGACATAATTGTTCTCCTTGATGGTGGAGGGGAAGGTATGTTTTTTTTTACGGAAACGTGTAGAGGGGTTCAGGGTGACTTAGGAAAAATTCCTATTTTTCTGAATTTCACCCTCCATTTTCCAGGAAAAAGGGTAAACGCGAATAGCGTAATAGCTCGGGCTGGGTTATAGCTGGAACAAAAATTTTTGCTCTATCGTATAGCAGACAGGTGGGAAACATTTTTTCTCGCTGCTACTATCTATCCAGGTCGTCTCCCCGCTGCGTGGCGAGCGAATTAAACCGCGAAATGCGTGATTATTAGGAAAACGCGGCAATTCAGCGGCGGGGCGGGGCGGTGCGATCCGGGGCGAGGGGAGCGGCTAAAAAGGGTCTATTGTTTTGTAAAAACCCAGGTAGGTAACTGCGGCGAGCGGCATTACGCTTGCTAGGTACCTACTTATTTTAATTGTTACTTCGTGTAGGTATTAGTATTACCTACTTTATTACGTAAGTAGGTACCTACTAGGTATATCTTCACAAATGTGTTGAGAACCAACCTACTGTGGCGGGGTGGCTATCTACTTTCGACTCTAAGACCAACGTAATAAAGCTTATTTCATTTTTTTTAAGTATATCGTCTGGTGTTTCTTCTTTGTGAGATAGCCAGCAGTGGACAGAGGAGGTGTCCTCGATGTGAAGCCGCCTTATGTACCTACCTATCTACCTATTTTCGCTGAGCAGCTTTCAGGCTCGCGAAAGGGCTAATCAGGTGGTTGGGAAGCTATACCTAAGTACTATTGTAGCGGCGACACTTAGGTAGGTATCGATAGAGCCCGCATTGGTATAGGTTTTCGGAACTCGGTACCTACCTACTCGGCAGAACAAAGGTGAACATCTGGCATCCACAATTCTACGAAGACTCTGTGAGAAACGACGCCACACTGTTATTTTATTATCGCCTTGCTTAAATAGCATTGTTTTGCCGTATTTTCTCTCATTACTTTCGAACTTTCGTAACGGTTAGATCGCTTTGTGAGTTATTTTTGTGTTATTTTTATTACGCTTTTAGTGTTGATATTGACTTCATTTTATTAGATGAAGCGTACGATTGTATACGAAAATGTAACCGCCAAGCGCCAAGCCTCTGGTACAGGGCAAATCGACGCTGGCGTGTCGTGTGTTCTCGCTGGTGAGTGGATTTACTATGTTATTTCTTTATCTTTCCTAACTGAAAAACAGGTAATTAGTAGGTACCATTTGTCGTAGATCCGGCCTACTCAATAAAATGACGCTGTAGGTAATACGCACGCATCATGACATGGCGTCTAATAATAATTTGTATTTTTTTTACAATCTTTCTATTGAGGTAAGCACCTACCTATTTCTTTTGATAAATCTATGTACCTACCTAGGTACGTTAAGTAGGTAAGTAGATAGTTACGTACTTTTCACACGAGTAGAATAAATATTTGATGGAAAAGTCGTAGGTACATATTTTATAATCCAGTTTTTCTATTGTGGTTATAAAGACTCATAATTATATATAATCTATGTACCTACCTAGGTACCTTAGCTACTCATGGATTGCCGTAGAAAATAATTGTAGGTACCTACCTACATATCTATTTAAGTAGGTACCTTTAATGACTGGTAGGTAGAACACCTAAACCTAACCTGAGTGAAATCCGACACGCACTTAGAGGTTTATTTAGAAAGCAATACATTGATTGTCGTATATTTAATATAGCAGGTTAAAAATTTCTTTATCTCTCAACTCATTAACATTAAGTAGGTAGGTAGATAGTTACGTACTTTTCACACGAGTAGAATAAATACCACTCACTCACTCATTGACATAATTGTTCTCCATGATGGTGCAGGGGAAGGTATGTTTTTTTTGCTGTGCTGTGATCCTCCCCCTTGACCCCCCAGAACCCCCTCCCCTGAAACGGGGGGAGCGTTGCAACCTTGGGGTGTAGTATAGTTGCGAAAAAAATTGCCCCCCTGCCCCCTCCCCAGACTCCGCCATTTTGGAGGGTTTCTGATTACGGGGTCGTATAGAGGGGTTCATTTAGAGAAAGAGAAATCTTAAACCCCCCCCCCCCCCCCCCTCGACGAGGGGAGTCGACGACTACGAGTCGTATTGCGGTGAGCGAAGCAAATCAATCCTCTTCTGCAAACGCCCTGACCTCCCGACGCCTTTAATATAGGTATCTTATCTCTCCCTTTAATATAGGTATCTTTGTCGACTAACTTGGGGGTGAGGATTTCGAATTTTATGTTTATTCTGAGGGCCCCTCATCACCTTACTCAGCGCGGCGAGTGTAGCGAGCCGCAAATCAATGCTCTCCTGCAAGCAACTTAACAAACCAGAAAACAGCGCGGCGTGCATAGCGAGCCCTGAGGTTGTCATCCTAGAACTCTGTGCAGCTAACATAGCCAGACAAGCATTGAGGTTAACATCCTAGGTCACTGCGCAGCTAACACAGCCAGACAAGCATTCCATTTCCAAAGTAATAAACCTAACTCCTACCAAATACACATACTTGTAGAACAGAGAATATTTATTTGTGTTTTTAAAATCAATTACTTTCAGATTAAGTACTCGGGTTAATCTTTATGCAGCTAATAAAATAATTGAATAATGTTGGTAAATTTTATTATTCAGTACTTAATCATTACGATGATAATTATGTGCACAACAATCCTAGCACCAAACTGCGATCCCCAACCTGCATGCCAAGCGTGGAGATTATGGGCATTACCCCCTGTTACATAAAATCCAATAAAGCGCTTATCAGGGGAGCCCTGGGTCCAGCAGTGGACCAATATAGGCTGTGGAAGTGGAGGAGGAGGATGTGCTGCGAGGTTGATGTTGAGTTGATCTGATCTGGATTGATCGGATTTCCTTTGGGTTGTTCTTGGCTATTCACTCGGATAAGATTGTACTTCAGCGCCCATCATATTGTTTTGCCAAGCATTGTGAAGCAATTTTTTTAGTGGGTTTCTGGTCAACTGCACTTATATATATGGCATCATCAGCAGCATTATGAACCTTTGTTTGCAAACCAACATGTTATATGGTAGGACGACATTGCAATCTGTAAAAATCAAATACCTAATAGGTAAATAGGAAGATGTCAAGAATCAGTCTGTTTTGAGCCTACACACATATAAGTCATGAGTTGCCTTCATTCATCAACTCCATACAACATTCAAATTTACCTACTCTGTGCTAGCTAGGTAGGTACTATGACATTGGCCCATCAAGTGATTGATCCATCAATCATCAAACTTCTTGTATGGTTTTGCAAGTAATTCACAAGGTAGGGTATTTAAAAATCTATCTCAAAGATACGTAGAATTTCAATCCAAATTATGAATAGTTGTGAATTTTGTAAACATTTGATATGTACCATACCTAATATCACTCTGAATTCTTTAATACGTAAGTAGGAATTATCAGTTTATTAGCGAACATTTGTATAAGATTTCAAGTACTTATTTTACTGCTTCATAACTGAGCTAAACTAGATATTTTTACAAGAAAACAGACACGTTTTGTTGAAATTGTACCCTAGACGTACTACTTATGTAAACAAGTAAATGTCTATGGATAGAAGAATTAGGCGCATCCTAGACGATCATTCAGCATGACATGTATGTCACTCATTCACTAAATTCTTGCTTGATTTACTCGTAGCTATGCCATAGCTTACATGATGGATATAATGAAGGAATTATCAAATATCTGCCAGTGCGCAGATTGCATGTCATTCGCATTAATCCACACAACTTCTAGACGGTCAATCATGAATCATGCATGAATAAGTGACAGCACGTAACGCATGTGATGCTGAATGATCGTCTAGGAAGAGCCTAATTCTGGGAAGCGCTTTATGGCTGTTTGTCTATGGCTGCAATATATTGCTCTTGGCCAATCACATTGACTCATTTAAATAGCGGAAAAAAAACCGCTTTTGATATAGTCAAAACTATCATTTTAATTAGATAAAAATAATTATTAATACGTACATCGAATTAATTATGGTTCATTTAAAATATTACAAATTATTCATATATTTTAATGATTAGAAAATAAATGAAAATGGTTTGCGGCACATGCGCGAAGTATGTAACGACTCTAAAACTCAAGACAACCAGAAACGGAAATTAAATAATTTTTCAGCCAGTAACAGGATGTGGCGTATCAACATAAAATAGTGATGGATACGATAAGATGTTACATAATGTATCGATTTGAAAAAATGTTTTCGTTGATTATGAATTATTCTTTTCAAGTTTCGAATACTCGAATAAAATAATCTTATTGGAAAGTATCAGCCTACGTTTTAATTTTGTAATAAAAGATAAAAGTTCCATCTATGATTGTATCTAATGTGTATTGCTTGGGACGGGTTTTGCTCCAACTCGAAAATTAACAACTTACAATAAATTTAATTGTCTTCGTGACTCTTGTATTATTATGGTCATAATGTAGCCACGTACGCACATGCAAAGCGAGTGATTTGCAAATAAACTGTAGGAAAAAAATAGCTGTGTCCAAACATTTGTCCCGCGGCAGAAATCTAATCCACAACCTTTATGATATATTCGGACGTTTGTATGCTGCAGTACCGAGGTCGTCTTAATTAAAAATATTGAAAACGAGACAAGAAGAGTAGGTATAGGTACACCCGTTGACAAACAGTATAAGTAGGTACCTACCTAAGTAGTATTCTATATACAAGTAAATTGAGGAATAGATTATCTTTCTAATTTTGTTTGAATCCACAAACCCATACAAAATAACGTTCTCTACTTGCATTTAATTCTAATATAATATAATTATTAGTAATATGAAAAATAAATAATGTTAAGACCAAAAATAATCAATTCTGATTGTGATTCAATCGATCACGCGTCATGGGTGGGAGGGATGGGATGTCCCTTCACTATATTCTTTCATTACTTCCGAACTTTCGTAACGGTTAGATCGCTTTGTGAATAATTTTAGTGATAATTATTACTCTTTAAGTGTTGATATTGACTTTATTGTGTGTTATTAACTTCATTTTCTTTTAAATTAGATGAAGCGTACGATTGAAACCGAAAAGGTAACCAACAAGCGCAAAGTCCTTGGTACAGGGCATATCGACGCCGGCGTGTCGTGTATACTCGCTGGTGAGTGGATTTACTATGTTATTTCTTTATCTTTCCTAACTGAAAAACAAGTAATTAGTACCTTTTGTCGTAAATCCGGCCTAGGTACTCAATAAATTGACGCTGTAGGTAATTTAATTGAATTCTTGCTGTTCCATTTTCAAAATACCTACCTACGCACGCATCATGACATGGCGTCTAATAATAATTTGTATTTTTTCACAATCTTTCAATTGAGGTAAGCTCCTACCTATTTCTTTTGTTATTTATAAAGACTCATAATTAAATAAGCAAGTATGTACTTACCTACCTTTATAGGTATACCTACCTAATTAATTTCAGTGTGATAAAGTACCTAGGTACCTACCTAAATATCCATCGAATGTAAATAGGTAAGTGCTTATTTACAAACTAAAGCCAAACCAATACATTGAAATTATGGTTAAAATTGAAATTGATAGTCTTAGGGTTCTTTATCTATGTACCTACCTACCTAGGTACCTTAGCTACAATTATTTTCTATGGAATGCCATAGAAAATAATTGTAGGTACCTACCTACATATCTATTTAAGTAGGTACCACTCGAGAAATAAGTAGGTAGGTATGCCTATTCTAAGCTAAAGGATGCGTGCCTGCCGCCCGCCCCGCAGCGTGAGTTTGTAAGAAGAATACCTATAGAGTTTCGAGCCAAGTTTCATACCTATTCCGCACTCGCCGCCGCTGGTAGGTACATATTTTATGCATATTTCCGGCGTCCGGCGTCTAAAAGTCGAACATGATGTGCATCGCAACCTTGGTTCGCTGCGGACTAGGTAGGTATACCTATTCGATCGTGTGGCGAACGATGTGTTGCACATTATTATTATTAACTTGAGTGCGGTTAATTCGCTGGAAGGAAAACGACTGGCTGGTCAGTGCGAGGCTGTGCGGTTGTTTGTTGTTGGTATGGTCGCACCATGTTCGATCGTCTGTTAGTACTTTTACACTGAATGCTGCTGAATGCTGCCGCCGAGCGCGGCGACGACGCGGCGACGTGAGCGGCTGCTACAAGACAGACATTTAGCGCCACGAACTGTAAAATAGTAGTATGTATGTACCCATCCATACTCAGACATAAGTAAAGATAGGTGCAATGTTTGTAAGTTATTACAATATTGACATAACTAATAAAAATAATATACCTAAGTAGGTAGGTATGTACTGATCGGTTTGATTGTTTTCTAACAAAGCATAATTATGTATGTACTTACCTGCTTATAATTATTTTTCAAAGACAAACGACAAAAGAAAATTTTGTATTCTTATGTTGCGAGTTGTTTACAAACATTGTACCTGGAAATGGCTTAAGTATTGACAGGTAGGTACTTAGATCTATGTAGGTTATTTTCAACACGGGATGTCACAGAGACGCCGCGCCGCACAACGACCACACGCCCCGCCCCGCCCCGCCCTGCGCCCCGATCGTTTTCAAAGTCGACGTCAAAAGGTACTAGGTAATTTCGATTTTTGTGTTGCGTTGCGAATAAACTGGCGGCGCGCCGCGCCGCCACCGCGCCATACTAAACCTCGCATGTTTGGTTATTTTGTTACTGCTAAGGATGCGTTCCCATTTCTATGTTGTTACCATAATTTATCATTGGACGACTACCGTCTCTAACTGTTCCCACTGTTGACATTGCCTTGACAGGAACGACAGTTTATCGTGTCGTCCTGTACCTCTATTTAAATATACACAAGCCACGATTCTTTAAACTGCACGACCATCTGTCGCATAAAATGCGTTTTTAGGGTTCCGTACCCGAAGGGTCATATCGGAACCTTATTACTAAGCCTCCGCTGTCCGTCCGTCCGTCCGTCCGTCTGTCTGTCACAGGGCTCAATCTCATGAACCGTAAGAGGTAGACAGTTGAAATTTTCAGATAATGTGTATATCTCTTGCCGCTTAACAACAAATAATAAAAATAAAATAAATATCAAAATAAAAGGGGGCTCCCATACAACAAACGAGTTATTTTTAATCTTAATTTATCAAGGCTGTTGTATCTCTTGAACTACAATAGGTAACACATGAAACTTTCTATAATTAAATAGGTATCAATTCAACTGTAATAATAACAAATGCTAAAAACAAAATAAAGTTTAAAGGGGTCTCCGAACATGTAAAAATTTGATGTTCTTTGAAATATTTGCCCGATTTTTACGGTACGGAACCCGAGTGCAAGCCGACACGCACTTAGAGGTTTATTTAGAAAGCAATACATTGATTGTCGTATTTAATATTGCAAAATTTTAATTTAAATCGACATACTATGTAGGTAGGTTATAAATTTCTTTATGTCTGAACTCATTAACAATAAGTAGGTAGGTAGATACGTACTTTTCACACGAGTAGAATAAATATTTGATGGAAAAATCGTAGGTACATATTTTATAATCCAGTTTTTGTATTGTGGTTATCGTTTTCGACTAATTTGAGGGTGAAGATTACGAATATGAGGTCATTTTCAAAATCTAATGTGGCCATCATATTTTTATTCCAGTTTTTACAATATATGCGTATCATTTTCGACTAACTCGAGGACAATATGATGTAATTTTCATCAAATCTAATTATTCTGACTTGGTTACTCTATCTATTATAGGTAAGGTACTCCTATCTAATAACTAACCATATCATTTCATACAAAAGGTACCACCCACCAGGGAGATGCACGATACGCAGGTACTAACTCACAGTGTATGGCCATGGCTGCATGTGCCGCGGTCTATTCAGTCGCGAAAAATCGAATATTCGACAGTAGTGTTGATATAGATACCATACTCCAGAGTGGTGACACGCTTTACATGTCACGAAAGTTTAAGTGTCCGCCCGGTACAACCTATCTTAGAACCGACGACTTGCCCACAGATATTCGGGTCGGGTACTTTTCGGCTCAAATTTCAGATGTAGACTACTGCTGGATCGCGAATGGGGCGTTTCCCAGCCCAGCTCTGTCGCAATCCGTAGCTGAATCGATGTTGGTAAAAATTTTAGCAACGCAAGTATTCAATTCAGAGCACAACGACGACAGGGACAGTTATTTGTTCACCGGGCAACTTTACACGGTTGCGTTTTGGCGGCATGATAATGTTTTATATCTGTTTAATAGTCATAAAGTAGGTAAAGATAACAAATTCACGGAAAACGGAGTAGCTCGTTTGTTTCGGTGCAATTCATTACATCAACTAACTAAATTACTTTTCGCGCGTGGAATACTAAACGGCGAATATTCGATCAACCGAGTCCACGTTATTCGCGTAAACGATAACGATCTTACACAATGCTCGCCGTCTTACGCAGACGTAGTTCGTAGGTCACGGTCGTCAACTCCTACGCTGCCCTCATCGGTTGAGTTGATTACTCAAACGCCGCCGTCGGCGCCGGCGCCATTCCAAACTCGCGTTAATAACGTTGTACATGCGTTAGCACCTTCTTCAGTTGAATCGGTAACTGACTGTTCGCTGGCAACGCTATCGCCATCAATTCTTTCGGAATATTTGTCATTAACCCGTCGCGATTCTCCGTCTTCGTCGCCGGCGACGCTCTCGCAGTCTATTCTTAGATTAAATTCACACGTCGTTGTGCCATTTAACGATTCCGAATCGTCGCAATCTCCATCAATACTACGCGCGTCGCAATTAAGTATGCTTAGCATAGAGACTAGATCAGTCGCAACCACGACTAAATCCATAAGAACCGTGAAAACTAATAAATTAAATACAAAAAATGTGGTTGCGACCAATGATAAACCAGCAGTGGTTCAACAAAACATGTTTTCGGAATTATCTGTTGAAAATATTGAAGTCCCAGAAACTTCAACGAAAAAAGTTGGTCGACCCAAAAAAGTGAAACGAGGTAGGAAAAGTACCAAAGTAAATGCTCATTTAGATGCGGTAAAAAAATATAACGCCAAAAATCAAAATGTAAATCGGAAAGCCGTAAAAAAATATAACGATAAAAACCCCGGAATTAACCGTGAATCAGTCCATAGATATTCTCAATCACACCCCGAAGTCAATAGAATCGCTTCGGCCACTTACAACGAACGCAGTCGCAATGTTGACGAGCCGTTACGCGGTTCGACAATCTTAATCGGTGCGATGAGGGACGCTGATCTCGACGCGGTTAGGTCATTTTCGCTAAATAAACCGTCTCTATTGTCGCCAGAGACTTATGTATGTCCGAAATGTAAGGCGCGTCTCTTTGATGAAGAAAAACCGCGAAAACAATGGTGTTGCGGGGTCGGCGCGTACAACGTTCAAACCTTTGAACCGCTTACCGAGGACTTTTATAGTCATCCGTCGTTTCAGTCTAGACCTAGGGCGTATAACAACCTTTTCGCGTTTAGTGCTTTAGGTACTACTTCCGGTTTTGTGCAACCTGCGGGAATATCGTTTTTAAAAATTCAAGGTCGCATTTATCATAGATTGATGGATTTAGGATATACGGGTAGCGTAAATAATATAGGCTTGTATATTCACGATGCAAGCGAACGTGAAGAATTAGCGCAAAGTAGAAATCTTGATAAACAGGTAGTTCAATGCATAAATGCTTATTTAGAAAACGTAAATCCGTATATTGATTGTTTCGTACAGTTAAGCCGACATCCATCAGACGAGGCTTTTATTCAATTTCAAAGAACTTCGCGCGCGACTCACGGTAACATTCTCGGTGACCCTGTAGGTAGAGAAATAGCAGCTATTATAAATACCGATAGGCAAGATTATAAACCTAATTGCATAGCTGTGTGGAAAATAGGCGCTAGGAAACCACACACAGTAGATATTATGGATTCGTTGTATGAATGCCTTCAGTATCCCATACTATATCCCTTAGGTAATCCAGGGTGGTATCCAAATAAATTAGATAATAATAAAAAAAAATTAACTCAAAATAAATATGTCAGATGTTTACTTTTGTCCGAGCCTCGTTTTTCTGAATTAGGTAGATTATCAGAGGAATGGTTAGTTGATATGTATTGCCGAATAATAGAAGAGCGTTTACGATTTTTAAAAAGCTTACAGACTCACAGTTCACATAATGAACTTAGAACCGCCCCGCTTCAAGAAGTTGAAATGAGTATCGTAGCCAGGAATGAGATTCGCTCAGATGAAACAATTCAGGCAGAGGGGGGGGTTGTTGCTGGTCGAATTTACTTGCCGAACACTTTTACGGGGGGGCCGCGATACATGAAAACTAAATATTGTGATTCGATTGCATTAGTGAATAGATTGGGAAATCCATCATATTTTTTGACATTTACATGTAATCCTAAATGGCCGGAAATTCAACAGTCCATAAAATCAAACAAAACAAATCCCCTTATTTGTGCAAGAGCATTTAATTTAAGATTAGCTGAATTATTAAGAGATTTAAGAACCGGTCGTTGGTTTGGCAAATGCCTTTATTTAATACATGTAATAGAATTTCAAAAACGAGGTTTACCTCATGCTCATATTTGCTTCAGGGTGGAAGGTGGCGGCCCTGTCCATAATATAGATATAGATAAATTTGTTAGAGCCGATATTCCCAAAGAGTCAGAAGCTGACGGGAAATTGCGTAAAATCGTTTTAAATAATATGATACACGGTCCGTGTGGTCCTCCGCATCGGACTGATTTGCCTTGCTGGGATAAAGAGAAACTTAAATGTAATAAATTTTTTCCAAAACTTGAAACAGCCACCACTTTTAGTACAGATAAAGGATTTATTAATTTGCGTAGAGACAGTACAAATACAGGTAAAATTAAACAGTACAATCGGGAAGTAACCGTAAATGACACCTGGGTTGTTCCATATAACGCGGCTCTTCTTCTTAAATACGATGCTCATATTAACTTGGAAGTGTCCACCCAACGTACGGTAGTTAAATATTTGTTTAAATATATTAGTAAAGGTCAGGACGAATCGCGCGTAACTGTAGTGCCCGAAGCGGATAAAAATAATGAAATCGAAACTTTCGTAACTAAAAGATATGTAGGCTCCAGTGACGCAGCCTGGAGGACGTTAGAGTTTGATGTAACCGCGCGTGAGCCAACCGTTAAAATGTTACCCGTACACCTAGAAAATCAACACTCGGTATTTTTTAAACCAGGCACCGAAGAGGAATCTGCGCAACGTTCCTCCTCGGACCTTTTAACATATTTCAACCGCCCCGAGGCAGACGAATTTCACGGACTAACTTACTTAGACTTTTACGAACGTTACATCGTTCATCCGCAGCGTCCCTCTACAAAAAATACGGAAATATTTCAAACGGGAAACGGTAAATTCGTCACGAAAAGACAAAGGGGTGAGCTCGTCGCGCGTTTGTTTTGGGTCGCACCAAACAGAGGTGAACAATTCTTTCTCAGAGTTCTTTTAAAATCATATCCCTGTCGTAGTTTCGCAGATCTAATTAAACTTGGTGGTCCCAATTGTCAAACTTTCCAGGATGCTGCTAAATTTGTTGGTTTGGCCGATGACGAAGTCGAATACGAAAGAGCTATGTTAGAAGCATCAACTTTTTTCACGGGACCGCGACTGCGTAGCTTTTTCGTTCTTTTGGCTGTCAACGGCGTCGCAGTAGCTTCTCTCTGGGAAAATTTTAAAAAACAATTAAGCGAAGATATTTCGCACAGATTAGGAGAAAACGCTGATGAGGAAAGAGTACACACTTTGTGTCTCATTCAAATTAATAGAATGCTTCGGAAGCACGGCACGTCGCTTATACAACACGGTTTGCCAGAAGTCGTCGACACTACGACCGAGTTAGGTAGGGAACGCGTCGAATACAATCGCGATTTATTAGTAAATGAAGTCGACGAACATTTACCTAGCTTGTCCGCGGATCAACGTGCGATTTTCGATTACGTTGCGAATCTGTGCAGTGACCCTAACTTCCGCGACGCAAACGATACCGCGATTTTCGTTGATGGTCCTGCCGGTACCGGTAAAACGTATCTTCTAAATACGATAACGTCACACGTACGCGGCAATTTACAAGGGGTTGTTTTGTGTACGGCCAGTTCTGCGATTGCCGCTCAGAACTACACAGGGGGGTCCACGGCGCATAGTATGTTTAAATTCCCGTTAGAATTCGTAGACGACCTCAGCTACTGGTCTATTACAAACGGTAGTCAAAGAGCCGAATTGATAGCACACGCGGACGTTATTATTTATGATGAAGCTCCGATGGCTCATAAATATTTGATTCATATATTAGATAGATCCTTGCGGGATCTTATGAAAACAGATAAAATTTTTGGAGGTAAAGTAATTATTTTTGCTGGAGACTTTAGACAAATTCCTCCCGTAGTTCCGTACGCTAAAACTAATTCAGACATTTTAAATGCATCCGTCAAAACGTCTCCACTTTGGCAAAAAATTAAATCTTTTTCATTGGTCACTTCACATAGATGTCACGATAAAGATTACAATGAATTTATATTAAATATTGGCTCTAACCTCGTACCAACTGTAAATTTTGTAGAGGGTAATCTTAAAAATTTAATTGATATCAGTAATATAGATAGAGTAGACGAAATTGAAGAATTAGTAGATTTTGTTTTTCCATCTTTAGTAGAGGCCAGTGTATGTATTCACCGGGCAATATTATGCACTCGCAACGAGGCCGTAAGAAATATAAATAATTTAATATTAGATAAATTAGAGGGGGAGGTAGAGCACTTTTACTCAATAGATAAAATAGATAACGATGGTGCAGATGAACTGTTTTTTGGTATAGATACGTTAAATAATTTAAATCCAAAAGGTATGCCGGAACACGACCTCAAATTAAAAATAGGATGCATTTGCATGATAACCCGTAATCTCAATTTCAATGACGGCCTTGTAAATGGTACAAAAGTAATAATAACGGGAACTTCGCGTCTTTTGATTAGAGTTAGAAAAATTAATAATACAGATGACCATTTAATTCCGCGAATATTATTTAAAGCTCCAATTAGTCCAAACAGTCCTTTTGAAATGTTGCGCCGTCAGTTTCCAATGCAGTTGTGCTACGCGATGACAATTCATAAAAGTCAGGGTCAGACTATAGCTCGCGTCGGTTTGGACCTAAGATCGGATATGTTTAGCCACGGGCAGCTTTACGTCGCTTTAGGTAGAGTCACGGCAAAAGAAAATATAAAAATTTTAATGCATCCGGACCGAATTATAAATGGCAAACCGTACGCGAAAAATGTAGTAATTTCAGAGCTTATCTCATAAAACATATTTAGTAGGCCGTAATAATAATAACAATAATTTAGAGTTTCCTGGAATTTTTTAGAATCGTTCACCTTTGTACATCTGTGGGCAAATCGCTGTAAATACTAACTAAAATCATGTGAAATGGCAGTATACTGTGATATATTTATTAATTTTACTTATACATTTAGTTTGAATATGCTTTATTAGATATATATGTAGTTATGCTTTATTAGATATATATGTAGTTAGCGTGGATTAGGCCTATTGGGGATACCACGTTAAAAAAAAACGCGCCATTGTCGTACCTCCTGAGGTGGTGTGGAAATCGACTTTAACTTTAATCATTGTCATTACATGAAGTAGGTACTTTATACAACAACGACGGACGACGACGATGCATTAACAACGCAATAGCCGCACAGCACGGAGCGCGGCGGCACGAGAACATCCCAACAAGAAGCGCGAACCGCCAACACTGCAAACACCTCTGTGCACGCAGCCTGTAGCTGCGACGCGAAGAAACGCCACCGCCGCCGCGCCGCCGCCGACGACATAGAATGCAACTACGATTTAGTACAACTCCTAACAAAAGGTAATCTTTGATAATTATAGGATCTTTGATAAGGATAGGATTCGTAACAAATACATCCAACAGAGAACCAAAGCTATCGATAGCTCAGAGAAAAAGCAAGCTGAAGAGGCAGTGGGCCGGCCATATCACGCGAAAAACTGACAACCGCTGGAGTAAACGTGTTCTCGAGTGTAGACCGCGAATCGGCAAACGTAGTGTAGGACGCCCTCTGGCCAGTTGGGATGACGATCTGCTGAAGACAGGGCGCTACGGCGCTCATTAGGGGAGGCCTATGCCCAGCAGTGGACTAAGATAGGTTGGTGATGATAAATCAATCAGTTATTAAATCAAAGTTTTATTAATTGGGAATCTGTAAAATCATATTAAACAATTCTAAGAAAATAGCACAAATCGTGTTGATCTTTGCCGCTTCCTCAATAATTGTCAACCCATTCACTGCCCAGCCTCTGGGCGCCCTTTCTGGTCGCGCCACAGGCGAATCAAGTACGAGACGTCCATGTTAATCATTGGCAATTAAAATAATGAATTATAAGACAAATAAAGTAATTAAATAATTTATTTCAGATTGCTGATTTATCTGCGTGAGCAAATCATTTTAGAATGATGGATGACTATAATTATGTACTGCGCACGCACCGTCAAATTCACACTGTCACACGTGTCATCTACACTATATTACATCGCAACATGAAAACAAGCAACCCAGCTTTAAAACTACCAATGCAAAGGTAACAAGATAACAATTTTCTATGTACATTCACTATTATTATTTGCTTCTTAAGCGTCTTAACACTGATTGCCATTGAAAATGTACCTACTATTTAGTTTTATTTTGAATATAAAATAACCTATAATCGTTTCTTGGAATACAACATCTCTTTGATAATATGGATAAAAAGATTAAGCCTAGATATATCCTACCAAATTTTATACCTACACATTAAGAAATAACGTTATTTAGCCTCACCGATAGAAACTGTAAACTTATCCTAATATTATTTAAAATTGTCCATGTCCCATCTGAGGTAAAATCGACTTCAACTAAAACGTAGTTACAAATAGTGTAAAATGTGTATAAAATATGTATGTATTAAGTTAAATTAATAACATCATGTTTATTTTTCAGTATTTGGCAAGAAAACCCATCATCGTGAATCGTGATCAAAAACCTATCTAATCCCAGTAAATGTCTACTTGCCCAAAACAAGATATTTTGCAAAGCTAATCCTGGTGAGTTACCAAATTAATTACAAATAATTAAAGAGGCGACAATAAAAACGCCTGGCCGAGACGGTGACAGCAGCGTAAGAATCGACTTTTTCAACTGAGCTTGTAAATGTTGTGTAAAAATGTCGTAAAAACCATTATTACAATTACTAACCCGCCTTCCAAACATGATGATTACAGCAAAAACCCCATTATTTGAGGCATATTCAACAGTCGGCGTACCTACCGTTTATCAGCTATAAACACTAAAAAACTTGACAACACCATTATTCATCAAATTATTCATTATGTATGAGGTAGACCTATCTTTCTGATTAAAATATTATCATAATTATTTCCTACAAGTACAATAGGCCCTACAAAGCAAAACCATTGAAATTGTATCTAATTTTTTTTTATTCGTTTTCAGATACCATACAAATGGAGGACACCAGATTCAAACAATTCTTCAGCTGAAATAAATTGTCAACTAGCTTTGAATTACTTAAAATATTGCCCACCATCTAAGTACAATATTTTATAACACAGTATGCGCAAATACACTTTTATCAGCAAACTTTGTGTTTTTAAATACATAACTTCAAATCCCACAGGGCTTGGAGTAGCAGCAAACAATGACACCTAACAACTGACTGCGTGTATGATGAAAACAGCAAAATCAATGCGTCGCGCGCGACGGCGATGCCAGCGGCGCGGCGCGAGGGTAAAATTACCATAGATAATGCATGAAATGCATTCCGAAATCCACAAAATCGGTAAATATATTCATTCAATACCACAGAGAACCAAAGCTATCGATAGCTCAGAGAAAAAGCAAGCTGAAGAGGCAGTGGGCCGGCCATATCACGCGAAAAACTGACAACCGCTGGAGTAAACGTGTTCTCGAGTGTAGACCGCGAATCGGCAAACGTAGTGTAGGACGCCCTCTGGCCAGTTGGGATGACGATCTGCTGAAGACAGGGCGCTACGGCGCTCATTAGGGGAGGCCTATGCCCAGCAGTGGACTAAGATAGGTTGGTGATGATAAATCAATCAGTTATTAAATCAAAGTTTTATTAATTGGGAATCTGTAAAATCATATTAAACAATTCTAAGAAAATAGCACAAATCGTGTTGATCTTTGCCGCTTCCTCAATAATTGTCAACCCATTCACTGCCCAGCCTCTGGGCGCCCTTTCTGGTCGCGCCACAGGCGAATCAAGTACGAGACGTCCATGTTAATCATTGGCAATTAAAATAATGAATTATAAGACAAATAAAGTAATTAAATAATTTATTTCAGATTGCTGATTTATCTGCGTGAGCAAATCATTTTAGAATGATGGATGACTATAATTATGTACTGCGCACGCACCGTCAAATTCACACTGTCACACGTGTCATCTACACTATATTACATCGCAACATGAAAACAAGCAACCCAGCTTTAAAACTACCAATGCAAAGGTAACAAGATAACAATTTTCTATGTACATTCACTATTATTATTTGCTTCTTAAGCGTCTTAACACTGATTGCCATTGAAAATGTACCTACTATTTAGTTTTATTTTGAATATAAAATAACCTATAATCGTTTCTTGGAATACAACATCTCTTTGATAATATGGATAAAAAGATTAAGCCTAGATATATCCTACCAAATTTTATACCTACACATTAAGAAATAACGTTATTTAGCCTCACCGATAGAAACTGTAAACTTATCCTAATATTATTTAAAATTGTCCATGTCCCATCTGAGGTAAAATCGACTTCAACTAAAACGTAGTTACAAATAGTGTAAAATGTGTATAAAATATGTATGTATTAAGTTAAATTAATAACATCATGTTTATTTTTCAGTATTTGGCAAGAAAACCCATCATCGTGAATCGTGATCAAAAACCTATCTAATCCCAGTAAATGTCTACTTGCCCAAAACAAGATATTTTGCAAAGCTAATCCTGGTGAGTTACCAAATTAATTACAAATAATTAAAGAGGCGACAATAAAAACGCCTGGCCGAGACGGTGACAGCAGCGTAAGAATCGACTTTTTCAACTGAGCTTGTAAATGTTGTGTAAAAATGTCGTAAAAACCATTATTACAATTACTAACCCGCCTTCCAAACATGATGATTACAGCAAAAACCCCATTATTTGAGGCATATTCAACAGTCGGCGTACCTACCGTTTATCAGCTATAAACACTAAAAAACTTGACAACACCATTATTCATCAAATTATTCATTATGTATGAGGTAGACCTATCTTTCTGATTAAAATATTATCATAATTATTTCCTACAAGTACAATAGGCCCTACAAAGCAAAACCATTGAAATTGTATCTAATTTTTTTTTATTCGTTTTCAGATACCATACAAATGGAGGACACCAGATTCAAACAATTCTTCAGCTGAAATAAATTGTCAACTAGCTTTGAATTACTTAAAATATTGCCCACCATCTAAGTACAATATTTTATAACAATCAACTTGGATAATCTACCCTACCTATGTAGAAACAATATCAAGAATGGTTATTTTATTTACGTAAATACAAGATTTGATTTCATAGACTGTGTTCTGTTTCAATATCCTATCCGTTTATCGCAATTTTATCAATAATTAGGTACAAATAATTAGGCAATATAAATCTGAAATAATAATAAACAAACAGCCTATCTAATCCTTTTATTGAAATTTTACTTTTTTGACATATTGACAATCGCCATCTATCAAACCTATAAAGAACATCATAAGCCTTTAAAATAATTAGAAAGGCAAATGCCGAGGACATACATATTATTGGGTTAGTTTCCATGTTATTAATTAATTTCGATTGAAACTTGAAGATGGCGCTATATGCCATAGGTATTCGATACTTCTGTACACAGTTTTAACCACATCGCCATCTATCGAGTCTTTAGAGAACACCATAAGCCTTTAAAATATTAGGATAGATTCCATGTTACTAATTAATTTCAGTTAAAACTTTAAGATGGCGCTAAAAGCTAAAAATAAGTATTCGGCACTTTTTGTACGCAGTTTTAACCACCTTGAGAAAAACATAATACATGTTTTCAGAGTTCATTACAAAATATCAATCTCTTGATAATACTACCTATGTAGGTACCTACCTACCTACGGTTAGCTGCATCAAGGACCTTTAATCGCTGATTAACAATCAGCGATATTAAATTACTTACATACCTACCCACTCTGCACTACGCACGCAGGTACCTACATAGTGGCCATCGAATCGAATATAGACTACGATACAGTCATGTAGGTAGGTAGTAGGTAAGTATAATAGGTAGGTACTTACCTATAGTTTGTTTCGGAAAACATTTTAAGATGGTATTATTCGCAATATTTCCTTTAATGTAGCGGTTTAGATTCGTTCTGGTGTGGAATAGATTATTTTATGATAAATAAAGGTAGGTAGGTAGGTAAATATTTTCCTTTGGCAAAAAGGGTTTCTATGGCAGAGTCCAACACACGCGAGCACCAAATAATATGGGTTTCGTTTTCGACTAACTCGAACTCGTAGATTACGAAAAAGATGTCCATTTCAAAATTTAAGATAGCTGACATTTTTTTTATCGCAAAATTCACTCTTGGTTAAAGATTTCGACCAAATCGAGGGTGTATGTTAATATGGGTAGGTATCGTTTTCGAATAACTCGAACTCGTAGATTACGAAAAAGATGTCCATTTTAAAATCCAAGGTGGCTGACATTTTTTAATCGCAGTTTTCGCTCCTGTATATCGTTGTCGACCAAATCGAGGGTGTAGACGTTACGAAAAGGGGTGCTAATCAAAACCGAATAGGTACATCTAGGTCATCTCCCCGCTGCGTGGCGAGCGATTATTAGCAAAACGCGGCAATTCGGCGGTGGGGCGGGGCGGCGCGATCCGGGGCGAGGGGAGCGGCTAAAAAGGGTATCTATTGTTTTGTAAAAACCCAGGTAGGTAACTGCGGCGGGGTGGCTATTGTGCATTTCCTTGCGTAAATAATTAGGTACCTTTGGCAAAATCGGTTTATAAGGCAGAGTCCAACACACGCGAGCTGCTTGCAGCTCGCGCACATATAAAAAACTAGTATTTATAGTATATAAAGCTCGATTACCACTCACTCATTGACATAATTGTTCTCCTTGATGGTGGAGGGGAAGGTATGTTTTTTTTTACGGAAACGTGTAGAGGGGTTCAGGGTGACTTAGGAAAAATTCCTATTTTTCTGAATTTCACCCTCCATTTTCCAGGAAAAAGGGTAAACGCGAATAGCGTAATAGCTCGGGCTGGGTTATAGCTGGAACAAAAATTTTTGCTCTATCGTATAGCAGACAGGTGGGAAACATTTTTTCTCGCTGCTACTATCTATCCAGGTCGTCTCCCCGCTGCGTGGCGAGCGAATTAAACCGCGAAATGCGTGATTATTAGGAAAACGCGGCAATTCAGCGGCGGGGCGGGGCGGTGCGATCCGGGGCGAGGGGAGCGGCTAAAAAGGGTCTATTGTTTTGTAAAAACCCAGGTAGGTAACTGCGGCGAGCGGCATTACGCTTGCTAGGTACCTACTTATTTTAATTGTTACTTCGTGTAGGTATTAGTATTACCTACTTTATTACGTAAGTAGGTACCTACTAGGTATATCTTCACAAATGTGTTGAGAACCAACCTACTGTGGCGGGGTGGCTATCTACTTTCGACTCTAAGACCAACGTAATAAAGCTTATTTCATTTTTTTTAAGTATATCGTCTGGTGTTTCTTCTTTGTGAGATAGCCAGCAGTGGACAGAGGAGGTGTCCTCGATGTGAAGCCGCCTTATGTACCTACCTATCTACCTATTTTCGCTGAGCAGCTTTCAGGCTCGCGAAAGGGCTAATCAGGTGGTTGGGAAGCTATACCTAAGTACTATTGTAGCGGCGACACTTAGGTAGGTATCGATAGAGCCCGCATTGGTATAGGTTTTCGGAACTCGGTACCTACCTACTCGGCAGAACAAAGGTGAACATCTGGCATCCACAATTCTACGAAGACTCTGTGAGAAACGACGCCACACTGTTATTTTATTATCGCCTTGCTTAAATAGCATTGTTTTGCCGTATTTTCTCTCATTACTTTCGAACTTTCGTAACGGTTAGATCGCTTTGTGAGTTATTTTTGTGTTATTTTTATTACGCTTTTAGTGTTGATATTGACTTCATTTTATTAGATGAAGCGTACGATTGTATACGAAAATGTAACCGCCAAGCGCCAAGCCTCTGGTACAGGGCAAATCGACGCTGGCGTGTCGTGTGTTCTCGCTGGTGAGTGGATTTACTATGTTATTTCTTTATCTTTCCTAACTGAAAAACAGGTAATTAGTAGGTACCATTTGTCGTAGATCCGGCCTACTCAATAAAATGACGCTGTAGGTAATACGCACGCATCATGACATGGCGTCTAATAATAATTTGTATTTTTTTTACAATCTTTCTATTGAGGTAAGCACCTACCTATTTCTTTTGATAAATCTATGTACCTACCTAGGTACGTTAAGTAGGTAAGTAGATAGTTACGTACTTTTCACACGAGTAGAATAAATATTTGATGGAAAAGTCGTAGGTACATATTTTATAATCCAGTTTTTCTATTGTGGTTATAAAGACTCATAATTATATATAATCTATGTACCTACCTAGGTACCTTAGCTACTCATGGATTGCCGTAGAAAATAATTGTAGGTACCTACCTACATATCTATTTAAGTAGGTACCTTTAATGACTGGTAGGTAGAACACCTAAACCTAACCTGAGTGAAATCCGACACGCACTTAGAGGTTTATTTAGAAAGCAATACATTGATTGTCGTATATTTAATATAGCAGGTTAAAAATTTCTTTATCTCTCAACTCATTAACATTAAGTAGGTAGGTAGATAGTTACGTACTTTTCACACGAGTAGAATAAATACCACTCACTCACTCACTCACTCATTGACATAATTGTTCTCCATGATGGTGCAGGGGAAGGTATGTTTTTTTTGCTGTGCTGTGATCCTCCCCCTTGACCCCCCAGAACCCCCTCCCCTGAAACGGGGGGAGCGTTGCAACCTTGGGGTGTAGTATAGTTGCGAAAAAAATTGCCCCCCTGCCCCCTCCCCAGACTCCGCCATTTTGGAGGGTTTCTGATTACGGGGTCGTATAGAGGGGTTCATTTAGAGAAAGAGAAATCTTAAACCCCCCCCCCCCCGACGAGGGGAGTCGACGACTACGAGTCGTATTGCGGTGAGCGAAGCAAATCAATCCTCTTCTGCAAACGCCCTGACCTCCCGACGCCTTTAATATAGGTATCTTATCTCTCCCTTTAATATAGGTATCTTTGTCGACTAACTTGGGGGTGAGGATTTCGAATTTTATGTTTATTCTGAGGGCCCCTCATCACCTTACTCAGCGCGGCGAGTGTAGCGAGCCGCAAATCAATGCTCTCCTGCAAGCAACTTAACAAACCAGAAAACAGCGCGGCGTGCATAGCGAGCCCTGAGGTTGTCATCCTAGAACTCTGTGCAGCTAACATAGCCAGACAAGCATTGAGGTTAACATCCTAGGTCACTGCGCAGCTAACACAGCCAGACAAGCATTCCATTTCCAAAGTAATAAACCTAACTCCTACCAAATACACATACTTGTAGAACAGAGAATATTTATTTGTGTTTTTAAAATCAATTACTTTCAGATTAAGTACTCGGGTTAATCTTTATGCAGCTAATAAAATAATTGAATAATGTTGGTAAATTTTATTATTCAGTACTTAATCATTACGATGATAATTATGTGCACAACAATCCTAGCACCAAACTGCGATCCCCAACCTGCATGCCAAGCGTGGAGATTATGGGCATTACCCCCTGTTACATAAAATCCAATAAAGCGCTTATCAGGGGAGCCCTGGGTCCAGCAGTGGACCAATATAGGCTGTGGAAGTGGAGGAGGAGGATGTGCTGCGAGGTTGATGTTGAGTTGATCTGATCTGGATTGATCGGATTTCCTTTGGGTTGTTCTTGGCTATTCACTCGGATAAGATTGTACTTCAGCGCCCATCATATTGTTTTGCCAAGCATTGTGAAGCAATTTCTTTAGTGGGTTTCTGGTCAACTGCACTTATATATATGGCATCATCAGCAGCATTATGAACCTTTGTTTGCAAACCAACATGTTATATGGTAGGACGACATTGCAATCTGTAAAAATCAAATACCTAATAGGTAAATAGGAAGATGTCAAGAATCAGTCTGTTTTGAGCCTACACACATATAAGTCATGAGTTGCCTTCCATACAACATTCAAATTTACCTACTCTGTGCTAGCTAGGTAGGTACTATGACATTGGCCCATCAAGTGATTGATCCATCAATCATCAAACTTCTTGTATGGTTTTGCAAGTAATTCACAAGGTAGGGTATTTAAAAATCTATCTCAAAGATACGTCCAAATTATGAATAGTTGTGAATTTTGTAAACATTTGATATGTACCATACCTAATATCACTCTGAATTCTTTAATACGTAAGTAGGAATTATCAGTTTATTAGCGAACATTTGTATAAGATTTCAAGTACTTATTTTACTGCTTCATAACTGAGCTAAACTAGATATTTTTACAAGAAAACAGACACGTTTTGTTGAAATTGTACCCTAGACGTACTACTTATGTAAACAAGTAAATGTCTATGGATAGAAGAATTAGGCGCATCCTAGACGATCATTCAGCATGACATGTATGTCACTCATTCACTAAATTCTTGCTTGATTTACTCGTAGCTATGCCATAGCTTACATGATGGATATAATGAAGGAATTATCAAATATCTGCCAGTGCGCAGATTGCATGTCATTCGCATTAATCCACACAACTTCTAGACGGTCAATCATGAATCATGCATGAATAAGTGACAGCACGTAACGCATGTGATGCTGAATGATCGTCTAGGAAGAGCCTAATTCTGGGAAGCGCTTTATGGCTGTTTGTCTATGGCTGCAATATATTGCTCTTGGCCAATCACATTGACTCATTTAAATAGCGGAAAAAAAACCGCTTTTGATATAGTCAAAACTATCATTTTAATTAGATAAAAATAATTATTAATACGTACATCGAATTAATTATGGTTCATTTAAAATATTACAAATTATTCATATATTTTAATGATTAGAAAATAAATGAAAACGGTTTGCGGCACATGCGCGAAGTATGTAACGACTCTAAAACTCAAGACAACCAGAAACGGAAATTAAATAATTTTTCAGCCAGTAACAGGATGTGGCGTATCAACATAAAATAGTGATGGATACGATAAGATGTTACATAATGTATCGATTTGAAAAAATGTTTTCGTTGATTATGAATTATTCTTTTCAAGTTTCGAATACTCGAATAAAATAATCTTATTGGAAAGTATCAGCCTACGTTTTAATTTTGTAATAAAAGATAAAAGTTCCATCTATGATTGTATATAATGTGTATTGCTTGGGACGGGTTTTGCTCCAACTCGAAAATTAACAACTTACAATAAATTTAATTGTCTTCGTGACTCTTGTATTATTATGGTCATAATGTAGCCACGTACGCACATGCAAAGCGAGTGATTTGCAAATAAACTGTAGGAAAAAAATAGCTGTGTCCAAACATTTGTCCCGCGGCAGAAATCTAATCCACAACCTTTATGATATATTCGGACGTTTGTATGCTGCAGTACCGAGGTCGTCTTAATTAAAAATATTGAAAACGAGACAAGAAGAGTAGGTATAGGTACACCCGTTGACAAAGAGTATAAGTAGGTACCTACCTAAGTAGTATTCTATATCCAAGTAAATTGAGGAATAGATTATCTTTCTAATTTTGTTTGAATCCACAAACCCATACAAAATAACGTTCTCTACTTGCTTTTAATTCTAATATAATATAATTATTAGTAATATGAAAAATAAATAATGTTAAGACCAAAAATAATCAATTCTCATTGTGATTCAATCGATCACGCGTCATGGGTGGGAGGGATGGGATGTCCCTTCACTATATTCTTTCATTACTTCCGAACTTTCGTAACGGTTAGATCGCTTTGTGAATAATTTTAGTGATAATTATTACTCTTTAAGTGTTGATATTGACTTTATTGTGTGTTATTAACTTCATTTTCTTTTAAATTAGATGAAGCGTACGATTGGAACCGAAAAGGTAACCAACAAGCGCAAAGTCCTTGGTACAGGGCATATCGACGCCGGCGTGTCGTGTATACTCGCTGGTGAGTGGATTTACTATGTTATTTCTTTATCTTTCCTAACTGAAAAACAGGTAATTAGTACCTTTTGTCGTAAATCCGGCCTAGGTACTCAATAAAATGACGCTGTAGGTAATTTAATTGAATTCTTGCTGTTCCATTTTCAAAATACCTACCTACGCACGCATCATGACATGGCGTCTAATAATAATTTGTATTTTTTCACAATCTTTCAATTGAGGTAAGCTCCTACCTATTTCTTTTGTTATTTATAAAGACTCATAATTAAATAAGCAAGTATGTACCTACCTTTATAATAGGTATACCTACCTAATTAATTTCAGTGTGATACAGTACCTAGGTACCTACCTACCTAAATATCCATCGAATGTAAATAGGTAAGTGCTTATTTACAAACTAAAGCCAAACCAATACATTGAAATTATGGTTAAAATTGAAATTGATAGTATTAGGGTTCTTTAACTATGTACCTACCTATCTAGGTACCTTAGCTACAATTATTTTCTATGGAATGCCATAGAAAATAATTGTAGGTACCTACCTACATAAATCTATTTAAGTAGGTACCACTCGAGAAATAAGTAGGTAGGTATGCCTATTCTAAGCTAAAGGATGCGTGCCTGCCTGCCGCCCGCCCCGCAGCGTGAGTTTGTAAGAAGAATACCTATCGAGTTTCGAGCCAAGTTTCATACCTATTCCGCACTCGCCGCCGCTGGTAGGTACATATTTTATGCATATTTCCGGCGTCCGGCGTCTAAAAGTCGAACATGATGTGCATCGCAACCTTGGTTCGCTGCGGACTAGGTAGGTATACCTATTCGATCGTGTGGCGAACGATGTGTTGCACATTATTATTATTAACTTGAGTGCGGTTAATTCGCTGGAAGGAAAACGACTGGCTGGTCAGTGCGAGGCTGTGCGGTTGTTTGTTGTTGGTATGGTCGCACCATGTTCGATCGTCTGTTAGTACTTTTACACTGAATGCTGCTGAATGCTGCCGTCGAGCGCGGCGACGACGGCGACGACGACGCGGCGACGTGAGCGGCTGCTACAAGACAGACATTTAGCGCCACGAACTGTAAAATAGTAGTATGTATGTACCCATCCATACTCAGACATAAATAAAGATAGGTGCAATGTTTGTAAGTTATTACAATATTGACATAACTAATAAAAATAATATACCTAAGTAGGTAGGTATGTACTGATCGGTTTGATTGTTTTCTTACAAAGCATAATTATGTATGTACTTACCTGCTTATAATTATTTTTCAAAGACAAACGACAAAAGAAAATTTTGTATTCTTATGTTGCGAGTTGTTTACAAACATTGTACCTGGAAATGGCTTAAGTATTGACAGGTAGGTACTTAGATCTATGTAGGTTATTTTCAACACGGGATGTCACAGAGACATCCCAACAAGAAGCGCGAACCGCCAACACTGCAAACACCTCTGTGCACGCAGCCTGTAGCTGCGACGCGAAGAAACGCCACCGCCGCCGCGCCGCCGCCGACGACATAGAATGCAACTACGATTTAGTACAACTCCTAACAAAAGGTAATCTTTGATAAGGATAGGATTCGTAACAAATACATCCAACAGAGAACCAAAGCTATCGATAGCTCAGAGAAAAAGCAAGCTGAAGAGGCAGTGGGCCGGCCATATCACGCGAAAAACTGACAACCGCTGGAGTAAACGTGTTCTCGAGTGTAGACCGCGAATCGGCAAACGTAGTGTAGGACGCCCTCTGGCCAGTTGGGATGACGATCTGCTGAAGACAGGGCGCTACGGCGCTCATTAGGGGAGGCCTATGCCCAGCAGTGGACTAAGATAGGTTGGTGATGATAAATCAATCAGTTATTAAATCAAAGTTTTATTAATTGGGAATCTGTAAAATCATAATATTTAAAACAGTATGCGCAAATACACTTTTATCAGCAAACTTTGTGTTTTTAAATACATAACTTCAAATCCCACAGGGCTTGGAGTAGCAGCAAACAATGACACCTAACAACTGACTGCGTGTATGATGAAAACAGCAAAATCAATGCGTCGCGCGCGACGGCGATGCCAGCGGCGCGGCGCGAGGGTAAAATTACCATAGATAATGCATGAAATGCATTCCGAAATCCACAAAATCGGTAAATATATTCATTCAATACCTTATAAAATGAAACAATTCTAAGAAAATAGCACAAATCGTGTTGATCTTTGCCGCTTCCTCAATAATTGTCAACCCATTCACTGCCCAGCCTCTGGGCGCCCTTTCTGGTCGCGCCACAGGCGAATCAAGTACGAGACGTCCATGTTAATCATTGGCAATTAAAATAATGAATTATAAGACAAATAAAGTAATTAAATAATTTATTTCAGATTGCTGATTTATCTGCGTGAGCAAATCATTTTAGAATGATGGATGACTATAATTATGTACTGCGCACGCACCGTCAAATTCACACTGTCACACGTGTCATCTACACTATATTACATCGCAACATGAAAACAAGCAACCCAGCTTTAAAACTACCAATGCAAAGGTAACAAGATAACAATTTTCTATGTACATTCACTATTATTATTTGCTTCTTAAGCGTCTTAACACTGATTGCCATTGAAAATGTACCTACTATTTAGTTTTATTTTGAATATAAAATAACCTATAATCGTTTCTTGGAATACAACATCTCTTTGATAATATGGATAAAAAGATTAAGCCTAGATATATCCTACCAAATTTTATACCTACACATTAAGAAATAACGTTATTTAGCCTCACCGATAGAAACTGTAAACTTATCCTAATATTATTTAAAATTGTCCATGTCCCATCTGAGGTAAAATCGACTTCAACTAAAACGTAGTTACAAATAGTGTAAAATGTGTATAAAATATGTATGTATTAAGTTAAATTAATAACATCATGTTTATTTTTCAGTATTTGGCAAGAAAACCCATCATCGTGAATCGTGATCAAAAACCTATCTAATCCCAGTAAATGTCTACTTGCCCAAAACAAGATATTTTGCAAAGCTAATCCTGGTGAGTTACCAAATTAATTACAAATAATTAAAGAGGCGACAATAAAAACGCCTGGCCGAGACGGTGACAGCAGCGTAAGAATCGACTTTTTCAACTGAGCTTGTAAATGTCGTGGAAAGCCAACTAAGGGAACCTCTCAGAAAAAAGGCAGCAGCTTTCTTCTGTCTATTTGAAAACCATTATTGCAATTACTAACCCGCCTTCCAAACATGATGATTACAGCAAAAACCCCATTATTTGAGGCATATTCAACAGTCGGCGTACCTACCGTTTATCAGCTATAAACACTAAAAAACTTACAAACACCATTATTCATCAAATTATTCATTATGTATGAGGTAGACCTATCTTTCTGATTAAAATATTATCATAATTATTTCCTACCTACATTACCAAATTATATTATATTAAACATGTAGGTGCCAGCTATTATTTAATACATTCACTGCCCAGCCTCAGCAGTGCGACCTGCAAGGGTGCGTACCGCCGCGCGCCGCCGCCTCGCCTCGAGCTGGTGCAAACCAACATAATAATTATGTGCATGATGGCAGTATTAGTTATAAAAACTGCACTCTACACAATTCTGAAAGTACAACAGGCCCTACAAAGCAAAAATTTAAAAATAAAAAACCATTGAAATTGTATCTAATTTTGTTATTCGTTTTCAGATACCATACAAATTGGAGGACACCAGATTCAAACAATTCTTCAGCTGAAATAAATTGTCAACTAGCTTTGAAATATTGCCCACCATCTAAGTACAATATTTTATTACAATCAACTTGGATAATCTACCCTATGTAAAAACAATGGTTATTTTATTTACGTAAATACAAGATTTGATTTCATAGACTGTGTTCTGATTCAATATCCTATCCGATTATCGCAATTTATCAATAATTAGGTACAAATAATTAGGCAACATAAATCAGAAATAATTAATTGTTTAATTATTTCTGATTTATGCCTACCTAATCCTTTTATTGAAATTTTACGTTTTTGACATAGGTATTGACAATCGCCATCTATCGAACCTATAAAGAACATCATAAGCCTTTAAAATAATTAAAAAGGCAAATGCCGAGAAAATATTAAGTAAGTTTCCATGTTATTAATTAATTTCGATTAAAACTTGAAGATGGCGCTAAATGCTATAGGTATTATATACTTTTGTACAGTTTTAACCACATCGCCATCTATCGAGTCTTTAAAGAACACCATAAGCCTTTAAAATATTAGGTTAGATTCCATGTTACTAATTAATTTCAATTAAAACTTTAAGATGGCGCTAAAAGCTAAAAATAGGTATTCGGCACTTTTTGTACGCAGTTTTAACCACCTTGAGAAAAAGATAACACATGTTTTCAGAGTTCATTACAAAATACCAATCTCTTGATAATACTACCTATGTAGGTACCTACCTACCTACGGTTAGCTGCATCAAGGACCTTTAATCGCTGATTAACAATCAGCGATATTAAATTACTTACATACCTACCCACTCTGCACTACGCACGCAGGTACCTACATAGTGGCCATCGAATCGAATATAGACTACGATACAGTCATGTAGGTAGGTAGTAGGTAAGTATAATAGGTAGGTACTTACCTATAGTTTGTTTCGGAAAACATTTTAAGATGGTATTATTCGCAATATTTCCTTTAATGTAGCGGTTTAGAACCGTTCTGGTGTGGAATAGATTATTTTATGATAAATAAAGGTAGGTAGGTAGGTAAATATTTTCCTTTGGCAAAAAGGGTTTCTATGGCAGAGTCCAACACACGCGAGCACCAAATAATATGGGTTTCGTTTTCGACTAACTCGAACTCGTAGATTACGAAAAAGATGTCCATTTCAAAATTTAAGATAGCTGACATTTTTTTTATCGCAAAATTCACTCTTGGTTA